>JAHFWJ010000711.1:0-1200000 GCA_028555115.1 Himalopsyche japonica
TCGAAGCCCGATTGCATATTGTCAATATAGTGTGATACCAATTTATTGACAGGAACCTTAATATTATTAATTTAATCAAAAGAGTACAACCTCATCCCGAACCGAATCTAGTGAAAATTCTTTGAGTTATAAAAAGGGCTCAAAATAATATTTCAGGCTTCTTGAGTGAGTTTTACCCAGTAAGCCGATAAAGTGTTACATCTCTAATACTTATATATTTTATGTATGATAAAATGTATTCAAAAGCGATCTGTGATTTTGAAAACTACACATTTAAATTAACCAATTAATTAAAAAAAATATCTTTACGGTAAAATAAAATAAGAAAAAAAAGAATGCTTCGTATTAAGTAGAATGTTTGAATAGATCGAAAATATGATATGGTTCTTCTTTCAATTATTCTACCTACAGAATTTACGTAGAGAACGAAATTTTGGAAACAGGCTATTATGTTTTATTTCATATTTTTTCGAAGCTATTTTATACAGGAATTATAAGTATCGATTCGAAGGAGGGTATGTTTTTAAGCACCTTGTATCGCCCCCGACGAAATTTTGTTTTTACTCCCCATCTGATATTATTGAAATACTCTGCATTTGCTATTTATATATCCACTGTTTTGTATTTCAAGGAAAAACATTTTTTAATTGGAGATAGTGTATTTTCTATTTATAATTTTTGTACTACAATAATATTAAATGCTTGTTTTGAGTGGTACTACAATTTTATTACGTTGTTCTAGAAACTTTAATAATTAACGTAATTAAGTTATTCAACATTATTTTATGAATTGGATTGAATCAAAGGAATTTTTACGTTATTTTTCCGCGCGTATGATGCAATACCACGAATTCATTGCTTGTGTTTTAATAAAAATAATGTTGAAATACAAAAAATTGATTACTCTAAACTAGTTAGCGTTAACAAATAATTGAAAAATGGTTCGCTGCAACTTCACTTTTTCATTTGTATGACAAAATTTTCTTTCGCTTTTTTGTAGCCATTCAAAATTATTATGTATTTTCATTCGATAAAACGGTCACTAATGTCTAATGTGTTCCCTACGAAGTTTTGTATTTTTAACTGTCAAAATATTTTTTTTCACTTATAACAAGATAATACTGAGAGTGTATAATTAACTGTATTTAAATTTGTTTTAAGGATTAGGCGTATAATTATTGTTCCCTCTTCAGCAAAAACTTGTAAAACCAAGCACGAAAAATAAGTCATCTTTTATTAATAAAAATGATCTTGTTTACAATATTATAAATATAATAGCCTCTAATTTTTCTCGTAAAATAGATGTAGATAAGAAGTGAAAAAGGGCTGGTAATTGTGAAAACCTTTTCATAAAGGCGTCGTTAATTGCGAGACTAAAATTATTCCCACTAAAATTTTAGTACGAATTTCCCGTTGAGCAGAAAACAAAACACGAAGGCTTCGTCTCTATTGTCTTATTAGGCTGCGAGGGTCACCCGATAACGAAACTTCTCTGAAACAACATCGAAGGATGAAAATAGGTCGGTTCTTAGCTTTCAGGCGTGTACATTTTCTAAAATGTGATCGGTTGAAAGCTTTCAGTGAGCTTTATATTGAGTGATGTACAAAAACTCACTTTTTTCATAAAACTTAACATAAGAAAGATTTATTTAACGATTTAATTGCTCAGGCTATAGTTTTTACTTCATAAAATATGAATTACAATTATTAATGCCCTGAAAGTCTGATTTTTTAAATGTACGGTTGAATAAATCAATCATAAACTAGCATTTTTACATAGGCAAAAATGGGCTCAAAAAAGTCTTCCGACTATGATGAAACTAAACATGGTGCCAAAAAACTCCACAGCGACAAAAAACGCGAAAGTAAAAGCGATTTTAATTGTATAATAAATAAAGATTTTTTACAAAGATGATGCAAAATTAATTTTTGAAGAATCTAATTGGATACATTGAGATATTAAAAATGTACACAAAATAAATTGCTACCCAATCTGTTTTGCGAAAACTTGTTAAATAAACGATAAGAAAAATGAATCAGATCTGATTTCTCTACAATCTATTTTTGAGAACCAATAGAAATTGAAAAAAAGTAATATTACCAACACAATATTTATTCTAATAGAAAATATCGATAACTTGAGAAATCTAATAAAAAAATCATGTTTATGTGTGCATTAGAGAATGCGAATTCCGTAGAGTGTTAAACACTCGATTATAGGAGTGGAGTGTCGATAACTAGGTCAATTATTAATACCATTCACAATTAATATTCTATCGGTCATCATATATTTATTTAATTTAAGCTGGCGTGGATCTATACAGAAAAACTTTTAACTAAAAAAAATTGTTAATCTTGAAAATATTTCAAGTTTCTATCGACGCTAAAAGCTTTTATTGATGTGCGTAAAAAAATATTTTTATTGAACCCTATGATTTTTTTAAAAGTGTTCATCTTTTTACTGTGTGTTCTCACTTGAAGTGAATTGCGATCTAACCATATCGCAATAGAAATAAACTAAGGGAAGTTTGAGTGGAGGGAGATTGTTTTAAGCGACAATATTCTTACAGTTTTTTTAAGTCACTGGGTGGGTCAGCCCTACATCAATGTCGGAGTTAAATGTTCCATATTACTTTTCAATCACTTAAACTTGGTACCGAAATTCTTCGTGCTATTTTACAACAGTCACAATATACAGTGATGGTATAACAATAAAAACAAAAGAATCTTAGTCGAAAGTAATACGAATATTTTTCATTGTTCTGTTTAATTAACAAGACCGTTCTTGCTTTTTTATTTAAATCTCTTAGGATTCTATTGAACCTAAAACTTTTTTGCAATTTTCTTCATTAAAACTTTTTGATGGTTTTTGCCAAAGTGTATAAAATTTTAATTTTGATTTTATAAAAAGTTTGTAACGACCGAACTGTGAGATATATGCAAGCCAAACAAATCAATGGATATTATTTGAGAAACATTATCTTAAATATCATTGATTTTTATAAAAAACGGTTTCTTTTTAAATTAAAACAAATTTTCATTATTTTTTTGATAATATTTAAACGAGTTATTTGATTGAATGATGATGGCTTCAAATTCGTGTGTAAATACTTCCATTGTTTTATTTTTATTCGATTTATTAGAAATACGTCAATTTTTAGAATTAATTCTTTTCAGACTTATCATGTCCTATCCTGAAAACATATATAACGATTCGTCATCCTTCCAAAATACATGTTTTAATGAGCGACTTACATTCACAATTTGTAATACACTCTATTGTTTTTTGTTTAAGTTATATAAAATTGAAATTTATATAATATGAAGTATGACCCAAACGTCTTATGGACTTTAGGTTGTGCTACGAGGAATGATTTAGTAAAAATACTACACAAAATTTATATGAAGATATTCAAGTGTATGAGTTCACTTTAATCACAGAAATGATATTTAGACAACTTTTATACTTATTTAAATCGCAATAAAAACTTACCTCCTAAAATTCTATCAATTGTGTAGTCTTTTTTCCCTTCGGGATCCGTTCTTCCACCTCCTCGAAGAAGCCTTGATATTGAAGAAACGCTCGGAGGATCAGCTACGCCTTCCTGAAAAAAAATTTCGTTTATTGGCTGTTTTTTTTCTTTAATTTATTTCACCGCGTATTCATTTTATGTAGCCATAAAAGTTACCAAGAATTTAGTCACAATAGTATTATTATTTATCATAATGTGATTTTAAAAAATCTTAAATTTTTTTACACAAGAAAATGACAGTCTGAAATCACAATTATTTTCAAGATTTATCTTTGTCCATTCAGCGTCTATGTTCAATTACTGGAGATAAGTTATCGAAAGAATTTAATCTGATTATACGAGTTTTCTTTCTTACGCCAAGCTATAACGAATTTAATTGACATTTTTCTCTTTACAATCGTCGTTTCAGCTTAATATTTTCATATTTACTCCAAATACCTCTCTGAAGTAATAATAATTGGTGCATATTGACTTTCAAAGTTATTTAAGGAATTCAATACATGCTTGACATAAAATTTAAATTTCGTTTTAATTAAAACATGAATAAAAGAAGCGGTTTTATTGTTTTCGTTTATACAAAATATATATTCCATCATGCAGATATCAAAGTTTTTATATAAACATTATCTTTTTTTAAGTATGAAATACAAAACTTTTGTTATGAAATTTAAAAAAAAACGGCATGTTTTTGTTATAAAAAGTTTATAACTGACTGATGAAATTCAAACAGTTGATTTTCCTTGACAAATCCGGATAAATCTAACTATAATTCTAGAATTAGGTTCTAGAAGAATAGTTAGATTCGTCCGGATCCTCCTTTGTTTTCATTCTCAATCGAGTATTTTTTATTATCCGAATTCAAATTTTACACTAAGCCGGGTAGTAAAAATATTATTTTATGAATGATATAAAAATTCCTTTTATTAGGTTATCTACAGATATATCCAACGCTGTGATTTTTTTGTATGATTAATTGAAAAATAATTGATTAACTTCACTCTCATTCAAGCATTAAGTTGAAGTAAAATTGTTGAAAATTATCAAAACAAATGTATAGAAACAAAATGTTAAAACAGTTTTCATTTTCTAAATAATTTTGATTTGATGATTTCATTATTAAATAATGACGATCAATAAAAAGGTATGATATTATAAATGAAAAACGAAATTCACAAAGTGCCAAAAGGAATGATTTTGATCACGGGTTGAGCGGTATACTTGAGAGATAGCTATTCCCCCAAAAGAATCCACAATTCTTTTGAATTGTTTAAGTAATAAATTCGATTAAGTAAAATCCGCTTGCCTGATAGTTTCGTCGTAATTTTATTAAGCATCAATGGACTAGTGATTAAAGTCTTTATATGGTTGTGCAATATACATGCAAAGAATGTTAAAAAATGTTTAATGCTTAGAGACAGTGAAACAAATAATCATCGTACTAAACAAATAAAATATTAAAAACTATTTTAAAAAACTTGTTTTAAACGAGTTAAAAACGAGTTTTAAGCCCTTATTCTTTTAAGTTTTAGCATGTTTAGTATGCAATTTGAAAAAGTTTGGGATACGGTGTAATTATTTATAATTAAATTCATGTTTTTTTGAGAAAATTAGAAATCAAATATCAAATTCTTACGTAGCAACGCTACTTTTTTACCGAAATACTGACACTATTTATCATTTAAAATTTAACAATAGAATAGTAAAAACATGTTTGTTAGATTTTTGATGCAATTTCGACTTTCGGAAGCATATCAAATTCATGACAATATGACAGCATGTGGCAGATGCAAGCTTTCCTCATAAAAGGCAACTTTAATATAAAAGTGCAGTGACGTATCATGGAACTCATAATTAGTAAATAAGTAAGTTTTTTTTATTTGCTAAAAGCTAATAATAACTATTTTGATGGATGACTTGAGCTTTCAGCAATATCTATGATGTTTTGTTGCGTCGATATTGAAATTTTCTATTCGTAAAATCAATAAATAATTAGTTAAATCTAATATCAAATACAGTGCTCGATTATTTTTGTCATGGGATGTTGCGCCCTTTCAGTTATCTAAACTTGTGGTCTGATGTGATTCCTGGACTATACTAATGAAAATAAGTATTTTTTTTTAATTTCAGAAGAAGTTTATTAAAAGCCTTTATACATACTATAATCAAATTTTAATAAAAAATGTGATGATAATCATCAAAGGAAGAAATTTAATATTTTATCTAGGATTTTCCAAAGGATTTTATTGAACAGACAGTGGAAAAATTCGTAAAATATAACTCTAATATTAATCTCTATAGTTTGGTATCAATCCAGAAGGATAAAACAAAAAGCGTTAGAGCTATATGCTTTTAAATTTTATTTTCAAAAACGAATTCAAAATACTTAAGGTCAAATACAGATAATAAATCCAACCATGAAAAGATGTTGTGTTATCATTAAAAGTTGAACGGAGGTGATGAAATTTTGGGTGTGGTTCATGATTTCAGTTCCTTCGTAATGGTAATTTTTTCTCAATCCAATCTTTTGGATAAAATTACGAAAATCGGTTAAATTAAAATCACGATGTTATTGTTAATAATATTCAAAACTATGATTATAAAGACGGTTTCAAATATTGGATTCCTTTTAAGCTTAACAGAGCTTTTAGAGATTTAATTTGATAAAGGAATATCAACAATGATTAATTTTGAATTGAATAAATTTTACAATTCTATAGAATTGAGAAGTAAATGTAATTTATTTTTTTGAACAACATCAAAATGTTTATTTACTGACAACTTAGCTAAAACCTAAAACAAGAAAACATAATTTGATTAATAGTCTTAATAATTAATTCGATAATATATTTTTTTAATTGTAAGGCGTTAGCTATCAATTCTTACTGGAAAGACATAATTTGTTCAGAAGTACAACCAAATTCTCATATTTTTTATAATATTCTGATCAGGACTGGTATGGCTTATTGCATGCAATACTGATGAGTCATACTTATCCACTTCATTATACTGCAAAATTGTGTAAATATATCTAAATAATTATTTTTTATTCATTTGTATTATATGTGTATAATTCTTTTATTTATTTTTCTCTGCCCTACTATTTCATAAACGTGGCCTAATTGAAAATTTTCTATGTTGGTATTGTTTTACGGTAATTAGCTTTTCATGAGAAAATTCTAATTAAAAGATCTGTTATTGTAATTCGGATATTTTTAGTTGATGAAAAGAAAGATGTATCATATATCTGAACTTGAAGATAATCAATGAATTCTATTGTGTAGGTTTATTTGACGGTATAATTAAATATGAAGCTAAACAGTGAAAATATAATATATAAATATAAAATACTTCTGACTTAGACATATGGAATCGTACAAAGTTGCAACAATTCAAATTTAATATTGAAGTTTCATCAAGCACCTTCAGTCGATATCATAAATTATAAAATACTTCGTCAAAATTTAAAAATCAAGCTTCGCAAAAATCATCTACGGCTTAATAACACCTCTAGTAACAGGAAAGAATTAAAAATATTTACAAATGTTTTCATTGAATTATTTAACGACAGGTTTTTAAAGCTTATTAGGACTAGTGTATGAAAATCAAAGTATGAAACTATCTGTTCTGTTTCCAAAACCGCAACGCAAAAGACTTTGATCACGCGGCTGTAAGCTGGGTAAAATAATTTTAGCTTTAAAGATATTTTGGCTGATAACGATAAAAATTAAAAAAAAAAAGCACAGTAGGATATTTTATTAATTCATTGCAATTAAAATTTGGGGTTTCGGTTGAATTCATTTAATGGCAATGAATGATTTTAATATCTGAAACATAAAACCTGATAATCGATTTTACTCTTTGTTCGCTTCTTGAAACGCGTATCGTACAACGAAAAATATTTCCGACGAAGTTTTATAAACCGTGTTAATATCGACGCTCACTTATTACGTATCCATAAAGAGATATCGTATTTTAATATTATTAAACATCTCGCAAATAAAAGTTTATTATCGTTGGAACTTTATTGGTATATTATCCTTGTGTCTGATATTAATATGACTAGTAATAAATTTATGAAACAAATAATATTGATGATATTTGAAGCTTCCTTTTATTACCACTGAATGGTTTATTGCATTTTAAAGAATTTTATACAGTAAAGGTGGTGCTTAATGATTCTATAAAATGATTAAATTAAAATCAACAAATGTGCTTTGGATAAATATATTACGAACGATTCATTATGGAGCGATCAAACATTATTAAATGATAATCAAAACGAAGGATAAAGAAAAGTAAAAAACAAAAAATATTGTCATATTAAAAATGAATATTTATAACACAAAATCATGATTTAATATCATTGCAAAAGACAAATAAATTCCCGAATTTTCTTAAAATAATTTAATTCAAACTCATTCCACATATTATGTCACCAACGACCTGGTTTTCACCTATCATCATCTTCAGGCATTCTATCACACGGATGAAACATGAATGTAGAATCGTACAATTTTTAAACGATCCAAATTTGATAATGAAATTCCATCAAGCACCTTCAGTCGAAATCATAAATTATAAGTATAGTCCACTCCGGATTTTAGGTACTTTTAAGGAATTATACATAGTTTACTATTAAACTAACATTTCATTATTAGTCATTTCAAAGTTTGCTTAAATGTTTTGATCCTACAACTTTCTGCCACAAAATATTTTTTAACTTTTCGTTTATTATATGTAGTAATTCCGTTACATACATGCAAAAATATTGTTTCAAATGTTAAATAATACGCGACTTCAATTTTTCCACACCTTTTCAAAATGCTTATTAATATAATAAAAGAAACACTGCTTATAAATCATTCAATTAAATAAGAACTGTACAATATAATAACTGTTTCTGGTTATCAGAGTAGTTCTAATAATCGCGTGATCATAAAAAAAGTTCACTGACTAAATGCTCATTTTATTGATTAAGATATTTATTAATGTATGAATAAAATTGTATAAACGTGAAAATTTTATATTCAAAAGTATGACATTATGTTTAAAAAAGCATCAGTTGAAAATTCTCACAACGTGTGTGGAACAGACCCCATTTTATCAAATATACATCGTAGAACATTTCTTTCAATATTTTTTTCAGCAAACATTATTAATAAACATCATTAATTTAGTACGCTAACTTTCTAGATGTATAATCAAAGCATAATCTAAAAATGTATTTTCACAAAAATATAGTGGCGTAAATTTGAATTATTTTTCTAAATAACGACTAGGTGAGTCAAGCTAAAGTTATAACTTCTAGGTGTTTAAGATAATATTTTATGAATGTCTGCATTGTTTTGCGACATTTAATGGTTGGTCACTGATCGCATTGCAGAATAAAAGGCGTGTGTAATCACGACAAATACCTTGGCACAGTGCGGATAAGAAAATGATTTCTTTTATATAATGGGGCAAATGTAAGTAAAATAATAAAACAGGAGTATAGCCTTTACACTCGACATGCGGTAACTATAATTTTGTATGGCCATAAAGCCCTGCATTCCATATTAAAAAAAAAGAATCAGGTTGAAAAGTGCACATAATTATTTATTTAATAATTTATTTTCAATGTGAGTCTCTCATCCCCATTCGTATAACTGCTTTGTACAAAATATGTCACTAGTTTTAAATTTAGATCACATATGAAGAACGCAAGGTTATTTTAGTTTTGTATTTGTTTTTCAGGGTTTTATGGTGTTACGTCTATATGGGCAAGTCAGTCCAAAAACAGATAATGTTGTGTTTTTTTTTTCAAATTTTCGGGAGAACAAATGCCCACCCCTGAACCCCCAAAGTAGCAGTTGGTTATTGTGTAATTAAAATATCCCTACCTAGCTTGAATTTAAAAAAAGCAAAATTTCTTTATAAACTTTTAAGTTTGATAGTATTAAATACGATAGTCATGAAAACAATCAGGGTCCTAAATTCATAAGTGATTTCAGGAATCTCCTGTATCAGCGCATGCACATGAGAGACTATGATGACAGGCTTAAAGAAGTCACGTCTCAAAGGCTGTGGAGGTAATAAGACTGAACTTCCCATAATATTAGTCAGCTTCAGCGGTCTCGGTCGGAAAAATTGTGATCTATCGGCGTGACCACGCGACTCGACTGGACTTTAGCCCAGGGTGTATTAAAATTTGCATATATCTCGTAAAGTCGTTATTGTATTTCCTACAAAGAATCTTAAATGTCCATAATAACTTTGCGCATTGATTTTTTCATTGCAATTCCTAAGGGTGTACATTCATAAAATTAGTTCGATATTATTCATCATATAATTTGAGAGGGGGTAAATTTTTTGAGGTTAGGAGCTACTTATAATATTAATTTTTATGGCGATAAATTTCCAATCAGAATCGCGTAAGAATTTTTGTTGATCCTTTTTATTTTTTTAAACATTCACAATATCGTTTCTTATTTTCAAATTAATATAAATTCAATATTTTTGTAATTGTTGATCATAATTTTAAATTTTAAATTACAAAAATTCTTAATTGAATTCGGGTCGACCAATTTTTGGTTCGCGACTCATCCTTGATTTAATTAACATCGACTCAAGGTGCTTGATAAAACTTTTTATTTATCTGTCACTCACGATATCATTTTCGCCATTCAGCATCTTCAGACATTTAACACATATACCCTCATAGTAACTGTTATTAAATTTTGTGTATATTTTATAAAGAAATGAAGGTTATATTTGGTCCTTTGTGTTTATTTTTCTTTTCTGATTCATCTCACAGATTGATTACGTCTTTAACATTTAATGTAAGTTCGAGAGCGTCTATAAAATATAATTTCTAAAGATGCCGAATGGGTTAAAAACACGATTCACGAGTAACAAAATATTTGAGAATGTACAAATTTGAAAGATACATGTTTTATACTGTGCTTACATGGTCTATTTAAATTTGTCTGAATGTTACAGAAAACAAAGTTTACCTCACTAAGTTTTTTAAAATATCACTTAATATTATAATAGGTATCCTATAACGAAATATTTTACAAAAATCATTATTTGTGGTGTGGTGGAGCTAGCCGAATAAGGTTATAAAATAGTAAATATTACAATGAGATCAAAAATATTTATGGGTGTTTCGTTTATAAGTTATATATTCATAGTATATAAAATGTTTTTAAGTGTCAGTTAAAATTAATATGTCTATAAATAAACCTAAAAATCCATAGTTCGATGGCAATTTATATGGCATATTATTTTCGCTCTAAATAGTTAGCTACTGTGGTTTGTATCTAATACATCTCAATAACTACTAATCTTTATCTACCAAAAAATACTTGAAAACATGTATGCGTAAGTTAATTTAATTGAGAAAATGTATGTTACCTTGATCAGTTTGTCACGTATTTCCCACGAAAATATTCCCGGATTCTGCCTCTTGAGGTCCTCAATCCGGTTTTCGACCTCGGGCGTCGCGACGCGAGGCTTCGACCCGCCAATGACCCCTGGTCGAATCGACCCCGTTTCCTGTTCATTCGAAAAATCGATTAGGACCAGTGCGTTATAATTAATCGCTGTTATATTAGTTTGCAAAGATGCGGTTCATTGCTTCGACAACTGCAACGAAAAATACAAAAAAATGCAACGACAGTATTCGACTCCGTGAGAGACAGATCCGATCGAAATTATTGACTACTATGATCATTGATCACTATAGCGGATCTTGTGTTGAGTTGACCGTTCGCGATTAACTCTCGAACTTTGGTTAGTTACCGTTTTCAAAAAAATCAGAGCTTCGCTCAGAATTTAAAGTGAACCGCGGGAAAAGAATGCAGAGCACTGCCCGAATAATTTCCGATCAATGAAAACGGAAATACATGATGGAAAAAGTATAAAAAGGAAAGTCTATATCTGATTACAATTATACGCAAGTCAATGTGGAACGAATAGTGTTTTCAGTTTTTATGTTGGTATATCGTATATATTAAAATATTCAATACAAAAATTCTCAATACTTTTTGTATTAATACCGTGAATTTTTTCATTGACTGAAAAAATAAGTAATTATGTAAAAGTAAGTAAAAATATTTTTTTAAAAGAAGCGCTTTTATATCATTAAGACTGTATTGTTCAATCAAGTGGTTAAACACATTAAAATACTTAATTAATAATTATACACTGCATAAATATATTATTTAAGTGAATTTAATAGTTGAACAGATATTTATTTATCACTATGTGTATAATAGATAAAGCCTACTTTCTAAGCCACCCTTTCTTTTTAATCGATGTCAATAATTTGCTAAAAATAAAAAAGAATGCATTTAGGCTAGCTATTGCTTTTACTGTAATTTTTGGATTTATTGGTTTCCCTAGAATTGCATTGTTTTTTCTCTTTTCATTTTCATAAATGACAATAAGTTTTGAAGTTTTGCTTAATAAAATATGTTAGATGTAAGTTTAATACCACAAATAATCATTGATAATAGTAAAATTTGTTAAGTATGTATAAATCAATATTGAATTGTAAGTTATTTATGTATTTCTGTATATTATAGCTGTTGGATTTTTTGAAGAAAAAATGTGAATATATTATCATCAAATTTTTGACAGTTTCCAATAAAAATAAAAATAAATCATTTTCTGTTAATGAATGATACAACTATTTTATAAACTTGATAATCTAGATTTAAAATCAAATCTTTTGATGTGTTCGGACAGGGGTTTCTACATGATGGACACTGACTGCTTGAGAGTGATTGACATTTCACTTCACCTCAGGTGGAAGAACTGACCTGGTAGCGATTGAGGATCTTTGAGACACAGCCGTGAGAGACGCGGAGCTGACGAGATATGACGCAAGGCCGCACTCCTGCTGCTGCCATCTCCACAATCTTCAGCCGGATGTGGTTTGGAAGCGGTCTCCCATTTATGAAAACACCGCCTAATTGGTTGACGCGACCTTGTCCTGAAAAATACATTCAAAATAATTTATAGAATCTGTATATACAGTATACTATTCCTGGTGTCACGAAAACAGACATAAAATATCCCAAGACTAGATTTATGAACAGGTTTACTGAATTTTCTCGCGAAATAATCAATTTTTTACTTTTAAGGTGTTAACTGTCACTCCTTGGTAGGAAAGTGTGATATTTTGGATAATAATAAAAAAATAGTACTTATTTTCTCAATATCAGTCAGGACCGTTTTCGCCCATCGCAAGAAATAACAACTGATCATGCTTATTTATATGTTTCATTCACACAAATTTGAGTTAAACTCGGTTAATTTTTTAAACTTTATTACAGGTGATTTTCATTTATTTAAATTGTCTGGCTGTATTCAAAATAAAACAGATAGTATGTTTTCAGCACACAGAAAACATATTTTTCCCGTATCATTTTTGTTGAACTAAACTAAGCAAAGTTGCTAATTTTATTTATGTGTTGTTGTTTATATCAAGAGATCTTAAATTGAATTAATTTATTTACAAATTATCAAGAACAAACTGTGATTATTGACATTGAAATTCATAACTTGTTGATCTAAAATACATTTTTGTAACGCGTACATATATTATATGGTAGATTTAGTAAGGTATGTGAGAAACTGTAAATATTTTTTATGTGAGTAAAATAACATGAGATTATGTTCAAATAAATTATTTAAACTATATAGTGTTCTATCAACCAATAAAATTATCTTTATCAACATTAATGATTAAATTTGTAACGATTATTATTGGTGATACATTATTTATATATAATACACATATAATGATATACTTTAACGGCTTTCTGATTTCGTGATGATACGTTATACATTCGATACACACAGATACACAATAAAATTACTAGTAAGAAAATGCACATACGTATATTTTACATACCGTTAAAAATGTAAGTTAACTTGAATTATTATTGACTGAAATGTATTTTAAAAATTAACTAATACTAAATATATACAAATTTTTATAATTCAATAACTTTAATACTAATAAATGAACGCCACATCGCAAGTTTTATTGCAGTGTAAAAGAATATTTATTAGATTAATCAAAAACATATTTGGCTTTGGAAAATAATCAAGGTTTTGTTAATTTATTAAAGTGATGACAGTGTAAAAATTTTAACTGTGCCTTGATGAGAAGATAATTAATTTGTTTTTGCAATAAAAACTTTATTAAAAATTAAATTGTTGTGAATGAGTCTATAAAGATATATATTTTATCAGAGGTTTTTTATTTCTGTATTAATCTCAATTTTTTTTGACTCATTGTTTAATAAACAGTATATAATTTTCTTTATTTTTTGATTTCAATACAGATATTCTATTTCATGTTTTGTATTAAAAAAGATTTTGACGAATATATATATTAGAATTATATTTTGTATTGTTTCAATAATTTAATTGTTTGATTCGATCAGTAGTGGAATTATTGAAGACTATTTTGGTAATTTTTGTATCGCGGTACATCCGATTATTTGAATGATGAAGCATCTTACGAAACTATACACCTAACGCGTTTAATGTAGCATGATAACATGTTACGCGTATCGCTGTTTGATTTTAATATATTTCAACTGTAAGATGATCTTAATTTTCTAACAAAACCGGTTACTTGCCTCGTAGGCAAGTGGATACTGAATGATCTATTGTTGCTTTAAATAACATATAATGACTCAATTTATTAAAATAATCGAGTTAATTGTTGATTCTGGTCTTATGATTTATATGCGGTAGAGCATTAATTAGAGATAAATATGCCCGCAAGCTGGTTTCAGTATATATTATTTATATATGTTTTTATAGATAGCTTCCGGATAACGTAAAATAATTAACATATATCATATCGATGACTGTTATAATACTATATCTCTGAGATTAAAAAAACATTATACTTTCGTTAGTTGGATTACTTTTGCAATAACTGAGTATCTTTAGATGTCTTAAAGATTATTTTTCAATTAAATATCATATAAGGGTTTATTTCTTTAGTAAATATCGTTGAATATTTGGCTTGTCTTCTATCAAAGACAATATAAAATCTATTTAATAAAATATATGAAGAAACAACTTGCTTCAATTACGGTTTTACTATTATTCATTATTAGCATAAATCAATTCAATATTATAGTTAAGATAGATTTTTGTGATTCATAAGTAATTTAATAATAATCATTTCTGCAATTATTGTTAAATTGTATAGTTTTTGGGGACAGTAAAATCTTCGTGGCTTTTGATGACATTAATCTTATTTTTAATAAAGTTATAGTAATCATATTATAATTGCTTCTATGCATAAAAATCAGGTATAAATTATTATTCAGTAATAATTAAAATATTTCGATCTTAAACATTTATTTTATCTTGAATTCAACAAATTGTTATAAACATCGATGTACAATTAATTCATATGTATAATCAATATATACGAGCTTTTTCCAAGAGCTTATATGTTGGCAAAAATATTTACAAAACGAAGCAAAAGTTGTATGGTATTTTTGGCACTCAATTTTACCGACGGACATAATTTTTTGCGCCGCTTGTACAACATTGTGTTAAAATTAACGAATATGTAGTCAATTTACTATTCAATTAATTATTTCAATGATATAAATATAATATTCATGTTATTTTCAGTTATTATAAAAGCTTTGAAACTGCTCAAAAGAGGTTTACAATATTTATAAACATTATTATAGTAACAATACTTGCTAAAATTCTATTTGTAATTTAATAATAATTAAAAATATTACATCGACATCCTTACCTACCCACACATCGACACCGTTCTGTTGATGTTCCATATTCCCAAAACTAGTAAATTTAATTATTTATTCACGCTTTAATAAGATCATTTTCGGTACCGTGACGGTAAAAAGATATCAACGCACGGATAAATGTAAGCGCCACCCGGGACTTCGATACAGCAAACGGGAAGGTAATCCGCATTGATTAGATAGAAAGATATCTTAGGATTGTGGTTGAATGACTTAGATATTTATATGGTATATAAATCTTTCAATTTATATTTACTCCCATACATATTTTTATAGATAATATAATTGAAATTCTGTACAATCAGTCAATATTTAAAAAAATGCTTTGTTTCTTGTTTTTAAAATTGTATCACAAATATTTTCATAATATGTAGATAAATAATATTTTTTCAACGGTTTATCACATTTTATTAAGGTTAGAATAGTTATAAAGGTAGTTCATAAGATACACTGCACCAAAGTTCTGAGCACACTTCACAAATAAATCAAAAGGCACATTTTTTACATAAATCAATATTTGTTAACCCGATCGCGGCGCACGCCTTAACACTTCGACGATAACATCGGATGATAATTTACGAGAGGAAAAAAATCGTTGTGTAGATATTCGGTATTGATAGTTCAATAAACGATGGACGGAGGATTCGAGGCAAGGCGCGCGCGATGGTACCGGTCGGCTGCCACATACTTTATGCTTTGTGGGAGGAGAGGTTTAACAACAACAACAACTTCTTGAAAAGTTGAACGACAAAAAAGTGCCAGGCGGATGGTTTCTCTCGCGAGCCGCGGCTGTCCCTCCTTCGCTGCCCGCTAATGAATCGTATTGCCTGATGCCGAGCGGCAACAGATGTCTGCGTCAACTATGCTTCAATAATTTTATTTTATTTGCAAAACAGATTTCTAGTCCAGTACCGTATTGCACCCCAAAAACAATAACACTTTTAGGAAAAAACCATTAGAAATTATCAAAAATTTGTTTTGTACACAAAAGAAATACAGATACATTAACTATTGAACACTTATATTTCATATAAACATTCCATCAATAAATAAAATCGAAGATATTTACAATACTAATTTCATCGTTTGACTTTAAGATATAAAATACTTGAAAAAGTAAATTTAAAAAAACCCGTAAATTAAGTCACATCCAAAAAAAGGGTCGATTTCAGCTTCACGACATTACTATCCTGGAATGCGTTAATATCTATTGACATCTGTGTTTATACCCAAAAATTATGACAACTTTCGCCCACATTTTTCTAGGAAATAAATAAATCACATGAGTTCTCTTGCTTTCCTAATTAATTAATTCTATAAATCTCGAAGTATTATATTTTTTACACTTTCTTTTTTTGATACGTCTTAGTTTCCTTTTTCACATCAAATTTTTACATTAACCAATTGACTGGCTAGCATATTATAAAATATTAGTAAAACCTTATTCCATTCCTTTTTCAGCTATAAATTAACCGTTAAACACTCAATACTCTGAAGTAAGTGGCTAAAGAAGTTTTATATTTATCGTCCCGTAAAATAAAAAAGTAATACAAGCTTAGATTTTATTTATAGAAAACATTTTTGGTGCCAATAATTAATTTTTCACTAAACATTTACAAACATTTGCATTGCTTAAAATGTCTAATGGTTTTATGAACAAAATATAAAAACCACTATTTTTCATAGTGACATAACTATAATAAAATCTGTTGAATATTGTATAAAATTTTGACGTCACGAAAAACATATTTGTTTAGAAGACAATTGACTGATATGATATGATTGACAAGATATAAAGTTTGCTTCAAAAAATGATGCAATGTAATTTTTGGTTTATTAAAACATTATCTGAATAAAATAGATACCAGAAGATCCCGCCATTTATTGACGTATCAAGATTAAAATTTATATGATGAAAGAAAAACATTTTATAAATTATATATAAATATATGTCAACTTTTCTTTGTGATATTAATATTTTTTAACTAAGAAGTTAATATGTTTTGTATCCTTTTTTTAAATAAATTAAAAAAAAGTCATTTCAAGAATATTTAAATTTTCTATTTATTAACGCAATTGCAGCGGATTTCAGTTGTATCTAAATTAATCAATTGTTTTATCGAGCATTGATTTGCATAATTATTTATTAAATACACCTTCAAAATTTCATATACATGTCTTATAGATATGGCCCAACAGGTCATTTGATAAATAGTATTATGTTCAATTAATGAGTATCTCAAAGGAATTAAACATTTTTGTTTGACTGGTTTCAACAAATAAGTAATTTGATCATCATCAGGATAAAATCTAATATTAGTAATGATTATTCGCTAAATAGAAATATAATCCACAAAAACAATTTGAATTGTACTAAAAAATATTTAAAAATTTAATATATACTTAATTGTTATTTGATATCACCGCACAGTCTTGTCAGTTTGTTATGAAACCTCGTAAGTTACCTAGCGTTTAGTGGCGAGACCTGGAGGCTGGCCCACACTACCTCTTCCATCGTATTTCAAGACTTGGTCCGCGATCAATCTTCCATCTCACTTTTTGGTATAATTCTTCGATCCAAGTTGTAAATTTATCCTACAAAGTTTACTTTATCCTAGAAATACGAATCTTGCATGCCTCTCGCTCTGTAATTTTCTATTTTCTGTTTGTTCATAATCTGTTCTGCAGTCATTCGGTCAGGTTTAATTATAGCTTACGCTAAAGCTGAATTTCGTTAAATGGGCAAAGGGGCGTCAGCATCATAACGTTCTTAATACAGTAGCACAAGCGCTACATTTTAAATTGAAATAAACATTTATTTTTGAATAAATTATGCTTGAAAAATGACGGGTTCTAATATTATGAATGGGATTTTTTCTGTTATTAATCTGGATTGTATGTATTTCTGAAAAAAATGTATTCTTTTTCTAAAATACGTTATGTGCTCGTTGATGTTTTATGGACTATGTTTTTCCAAATTACTTAAGCCACTATAGTTTTAAATTTATTCACGAATTCTGTGACCGATTTTTGATTTATCTCAATTAATCTGTATGGAAGAATCGTAGCTTTACTGTTCGTAAGATGCGTGATTTTTTGACACGCTTTAAATATGTATAAAGTTTTTTTCTATTAAGCAATTAAATGGTTAAATGAAAAAAATAATTAAGATGTCAAATATGTTTTACTCGTTTTTAAGTACTTGCATAACTAATTTGTAATATCATTGAATAATGTCAAAGAACGAATAATTTTTTGAAACTTTACAAAGTAAAATTTATGGCAGAAGTAAAAAAACTGAATTCAAGAACTATCTATCTACTATTGTATCTAGCACCTGTACAATACATTCATTTGCGTTAAATAAAAATAGTATTTATAATATAAGTGTATTTTTTTTATCCAAAACGCATTATTTTTTAATAAATGGTTGTAAAACTAAATGTACAATAAAAAGTTAAATGTGTTGGATTAAAAATAGTACAGCTGTAAAATATTTATTTTCATGCGATTTAAACTTTTTTGACATAACCAATTTTACTAAAATAGTACAGAATGTTTTCAGCAATAGAAATACAAATATTTAGAATCACGATAGTTACGATATATACTGGCTTTAGATCTGCGGTTGAATTTAGAAGCAAAGGGAAAGCTATTAAAAAGAAAAAAAAAATACATGATTATGAGAATAAGTTGACCATAGACAAAATAAATGCTCAAAACATATAAATTGTAAGTCCATAAATATCATATGAATGTTAGTGAACATCATACGTATTTTTCATCTTACATATTTGCTTGCTTGGTGGATATTTTATTAATTTTGTTTTTTAGAATTTGATGGTAATAGTATAATAAACAGATGGAGTATTAAAGAAAGTATGCAACCATTTAAAAATGATGTGGACTTATTAAGTAATAGAGCTTGAAATCCAAATCTTTTCTCGTAATAATAAACATACAATATACGGAATAAATATTGCGTGTAACTTCGCACAACACGCGAACTGGAAATCTGCGTATAAAGATAACTTCGCAGTGTAGGAAAATAAGAACATACCTTGAACAAACCGTAAAATTTAAGATACAAGTACTCACAGATCAAGTCAACAATAACACAGATATTCTATGCAAAATATACGATAGCCAAGAACAGCTCTATAGATATAAAATTTGTATTAGATATTATACTGAGAATTTATCATGAAAACATTGATAAAAGTTTCTGTCAGCTTTTTTAAGATTATGTACTTCCGGCTTAATGTGAAAGCTGCTGATAATGTTTGATGTTTCTTAGTATTTTAAATAATATCACACGGGATGTACCCTCATTGACATGGTCGCATATTAGACATAGCCAAAAAGATGTGTGATAAAATTCGACATTGATTATAATAACTGTACTGTACTGAAAAGTACTGTAAATGATTCATTATTTGGGCAAAGTATACACAGTAGATTGTATTTATTCACACGTTTAAGAGAAATCAATTCACCGATTTTTTATAAGCAATGAAAATTTTCACGTTGTACAAGATAAATTTTCCCATAGGAATGAGAGCAACTTTCAGAAAAAAATAGTGTCAATTAAATGCACTGACATTGGGTTTATGGCGAATAAAATGCTTAGAGGCGGGCACAAAATCGTGTATCTATCGCTAAAAATAACTGCATTTTGGTGTGTAGCATTTATCAGGGTAGCTCAACTTTTTTCTTGCTTAAAAATTTGTTAATGTTTCATTTTAAACACTCATTGCTCTTCTGCAAAATACATTGTATGATGGAGCTTTATAACCGTATACGGCTATAAACTCTACTAAAACAATTCAGGCTGTATTTTGATATACTAAACCACAGTTTCTGCTTGTTGGCATGAACGATTTCCCGAAAAAAAATGAAAAAAAAAAATAGAAAGATTCAATAGATATCAGTAGAATATTGCGTGAAAAATATGTTGTATGCAATTTTTCTTTAATTGGTCACATTCCTTAATAATTAAACAGAGTTTGATTTAGCATACAAGAAAGTATATAACTGGTGTAAGTATTTTGCACACCATTTTGTTGAACAATTGGCATTTATTTGAAAGAACGCTCTTGTAAAAGAATAAAATCGACAAGATTTTCACACTATTATTGTTTTAAAAACAAATGACATTGCACTACAAAGTATGAATAAATTCATTTGTAAAACATATTTATATGAAAGGATGTCAGAACCTTTCAAATACTGTACTCAGTCCGTATTTTAAAAAATTTCCTAAAAAAATCACAGTTGGTTTTTTATCGATGAAAAAACCGCAAACTAGTTTTAAATTAAATTTAAAAATGCGTGCAAAATATGTATTATTATTGTATTAATAATCGACAAAGCGCTAAGACGGAGAATTATTTCACAATAAAAGATTTAATAATATCTTATAAGTTTTAAGATGGATTCAATGAAATTAAATTGGTGCATCCCGTAGAATTCAATTAAATGTTTCTTCACTTCATACTTGAGAAACTTTACGAAATAAATTACTAAGTTCAAATTCGATTTTGCAAAGCATGTGTACTTTCAAGCTCAAACTGCATAATTTTTTATTGCTTATTAATTGAAAGAAAGTTGGTAAAAAATAATTTTGCTAATTTATATATACAATTCGAGTCAATTCAACCAAATAATATCGGAAAAGAATTGGTAAGTGTATACAATCGGCTGTAAATAACGTAAATTTAAGAAGCTCTGCCAACGTAAGGTTCTCTAGAAACTGTCATTTTTTAATACAAGATACTTGATGAATTTCTCGTGAGAACGAATCATACAATAGCCACAGCGTATAAATCAATCCACTATATTTAAAAGCGTACAAAAGCTGTCTTTTATTATTCAATATTCAAATTAAGCTTATGATTAGCGTAAGCTTTTCATTGAAAATTTCTTGTTTAATAATTAAATACAATTTCGGATTAAAGAATTACAAAGTTTGAAAAAGAATACAGTTAACGTCTTTAAAAGAATTTTATAAAAAAGTTATTTTACTCTGTTAGATTTATAATCCCGTAGTCGAATAATTGACATTATGATCATATATAATATTTCACCTGCCTGCGTATTCGAGGTTTTAAATCTCGAAATGGTATATATATCTTCATTTATCGATTGATATACTTGTAATAAAACTTTATTAATGTTTCTAAGCTTCAAACTTTTCCACGATCTCTGATTAATCAACAATAAAAAAGGACAAGAAAGAGAGCGACTTGCTAACTGGAAAGATTAACTAATTTTGTAGATTATACATTCTTTCTAAATAGAGATATAAAACGATTTAGTTACTGCCAGATATCGTAGGCTAATTTTTATTCAAATGCTCTATAAGTAGTCCATTCTTTTGAAATTTGCTGTTGACAGTATGTAGTAGACAGTAAAGGCCTTTTTATAATTGATCGAACCGCAATTAAAATGTCATATTTTATTAACGTGCTATTGTATTTAACTTGGAACGTATCAACTTAAAATTAAGTGATCGAGCCTTTAAAAATAGTTATGATACAATAAGATGATAATCTGAATTACCTTATATTATTATTATTAATAATATGATACATCTCTTTTTTTGCGAATCATACAAAATACACAACTAAATTTGCAGACTGACGAGGATATTTCAATGCTTGAACTTTATTGAATATTTGGAGTGATGTCTTATTATTGGGAAAGGAGGAGGGCATAGTAAAAATTTCTAATGCATTATTTGACGAAATGTTTTCAAATAAAAACAACCTGCGAGTCAATTGCTTAGCTTCTCTCTTCAGTACGGGTAAGAGGAGAAGGGTGGTAAGGAAAATAGTCGATCGCACACTTGGGGCTTCCAAGATATAATACGGTGGACTTAAAGATGAATTCATCATACATAAATGTCTATGAATATAATTTCATTATTTAAAAGTTTACTTATCAAGTGCAGGAGTAAACGCTATTGAAAAATCGTGTACTATCATTTCTGAATCACAATTGTAATTTAGCTAATTAAAAAAGCCTAAATAATTAATTTATGATATCAACTGAAGGTGCTTGATGGAATTTCAATATCAAATTAGAATTGTTAAAACTTTGAACGATTCCACATGTTTTGGCACTAATGAACCGGGTTTCGTCTTTCGGCATCTTCAGGCATTATATCACACGAATGCAATATAACTCAGTCGTTGGTGATAAAACATATGGAATCGTACAAAGTTTGATTGATTTAAATTTGCTGAAATAGTTGTCTACCATTTTAATGAACAATGACCAAATATGATTTTTTCGTCTGTAAAAAAAAATCCAAAAATATATCTTTGTTTCAAATCATATGTTGATTCGTCAATGAATGTATTTACATAGAATTTTGAGTGCTTTCAAAAAACCTTTAATAGAGTAAATGTGTTACAAAATTAACAATTGAGTTTTTGATGGAATCCATCCCAAAACCTTATTAAATACGGTTTCTATTAAAAAATGTAAAAAAAATCTGTATATTTTCATAAAAAGTGGAGAAAAGGTATAGCCACATCATCAATCGTCGTACGGGGTCGGTAATGGCGGCTTGTGTGAACAGAAGCACCGTGAAAATTAAAAAATGGCGGGTGCCGTCGGCATTTTCCCGCCAACAAAACATCAATTACACACACTTCCGGTCCGTCTCTCCCGGCCGCAGACTGTGACGAAGTGTGAATCTGCTTTTGTGTCAGAATTTTTTAATAATCTTTTTATTACTGGTAACATTCTAACGCCCAATAGGATACTCTTGAATGAAAAGCCGGGTACAACTAATCAAAAAATGATATTGGGTTCACAAAATAAATAATATTCTACTAGGAAATGAAATAAATTGCTTCTTGAGGTTAGGTAGAATTTCATAAGGAAGAAATTAATAGCGAACGATTCAAATGGAATAAATTTATATCAGGAGGTTTTTGGACGACTTTATATTCATTAATATATGACTTTTTTTCCTGAAAACCTTTCATGTATAGAGTGTACGCATTGCAGTTTGATCGGTGACGTTGTTTTATTGTTAGTTTATAATGATAATTATTTATAAAAAAAAATGTATGAAATGTGTACATAAATGTTTTGTACCTCATATTTTATGTTTCGATGGACATTAGATTACTTAACTAAACTTCATTATAGTACATAGTTTCTCAACCAGTAGTCCGCGAAGATTTTAGGGTGAGCCGAAACAATGAAATTGTGTGTTGTATTTTATTGATTTTTAATTGTATTTTTTTGTTATTGTCTGTTTGAAGATAATTAAATTTTGTTATATCAGCACACGGTGTTGCAAAATTTATTGTTTTGAATAAATAATCAATTATATAAATATTTGCTTTTTTATTTATTCTAATATTGATGGTCCGCAAAACATTAATATATAAAAAGGTTGATAAAATATACTATACTAAACATATCATAACAGAGCGTTCAGTTCTACAAAGAAGATATATTTTTTTGTGAAAGTTAAGTTATTCATACTTATATTATCGATAAATTTTTCGGCAGTACTCAAACTTCAGAAGCTAAAATTTTGTATGTTTTTTTATACATTTACTCCTAAATTAGTTGGCATGATTAAAATACAATTGATATTTCATGCATTTATATTATTTGAAAAAGAATTCATTTTTTGTAAGCCAAAACAATTTTATTTGGCATGGAAATTCACATCAACTCTGTCATTCTTGGCTGTATGCATTTAAGAAATAATTTAGATATTACAATTATTGAATTTTAGTGGCAAACATATGATCTTAATGGTTTCTAATATTTTTTCTTAAATAATAAAAATACATCTTTTAGTACTTATTTCCACAATCTATTCTTTGATCAGGAACAGTTTCACTAATCGCGAGCATTATCGTCAAGATGATAATGCTCGCGATGGACGAAACCGGTCCTGATCAAAAAATATATTGTGGAAATAAATACTAAAAAATGTATTTTTATTATTTAAAATAGCTTGCCTTTCCATCAAGAAGTGACAGTTAGCACCTTAAAAGGCTTCTAATAAAATAGTTTTTTTTACAGAAAAACAATAATAATTTTTTATATATTAGGTGAAATCCTTATAAACATTACTCGATGTAAAAAAAAATAATGATTAAAATACCCACCTCTGTACTGTGAATTCAGCCGCTGATTTGCTATGTGAAAATTGATTTATAATAACTATGATATTTATGCAATAGCATGCTCTTAAGTGTAATACATTTTTTCATGTTTTTATGTTTGTTAATAAATTTCATGAGAATATCTGTTTTTATTGACCACGCTTATTGCTTTTCGTGTAAGTCAAAACGAGAAGTATTTTATTTAAATGTGTATAAAAAACCTTGAATGAAGCATAAGCTACTTTTGAAATGTATTATCAAAGAACGTCTGATACTTCACTTGTATGCTCGATACATATTTTGTTCATCTTCTTACCAAGATTCTCAACAGCATTGCATTATTACCTCTTTAAAGTCTTCATCACTTCCCATCACGATATTTTACTACAAAAATTTCCACGATTTTTTTCGTGATATTATAACAAGTTGTTTCCAATTTATTGTTAACTCAGTGATTTGATTATATTTTTGAATCTCCAGATATCAGAAATAAACAAACATATTGATTCACTCATAAAGATTTACAATAATTTTTAATATGCGAACTATCACTTTTTTATATAATTTATGATATCGAATGAAAGTGTTTGATGGAATTTCAATATCAAATTTGAATTTTTGATTTCAATTTCAAATTTGAAAACATGTGGAATCGTGCAAAATTTTAACAATTCAAATATTATCAATTTTTGATTGAAAAGCATTGTATTTAATTAATTAAAAATTCAGAAAACTTATTTTCAGTACTATTTACGCAATATATTTTATGATCCGAACCGGTTTCACTCATTTCATGAATTAATAATTATTGTTGGCAATCAGCTTCACGACGAGTGAAACTAATCATAATCATTAAATATATTTTGGAAATAGTCCTGAAATATGTATTGTTATTATTTTTAAAATATCGTTAGAAATATTCGCTCACTCAGTCAAACTGATATATATTGAAAATAAGACTTTTAAATGTATAAAACACGAAAATACTAGTTTAAAATCGCTCAAACTAAAACAATATCAGATGTTTTTGTTACAAAGTACCCAAGGGGAATTATCTATTCCAAGTGAATTTTTTGTAATTGTGTGTATATAATAAAATGGAGACAATGAATGAAAACCCGTATGATTACAACTGAATACGAATTTGAAGCACTTTGATATGAAACAACGTAATCATAATATATTATATAAATATAAAGTAGTACCTATTAATTCACTCGACATAAGTTAACATTTTCCTCGTTTTGTACCTTAATTATAAGTCCATGATTGTGAAACTATCGATATAATTTAAGCTGTGTTGATAATTAATAATGACTTTTTATTGCACAAATTGAATAAATAAATAAATAAAACTTGGGTATCTATGTTCTATGATCACATCACACCTTCTCGGACGCTTGGAGCTTTTTTCTTTGTATATCTTTAGTGTACCTGAGATTCTTCAGGCTAATGACGCATCAATGACAGAACGAAATTTTTAATAGAATCGGTAGCAACAGTAGCTGGCAACGGTTTAATATCATGTGATTATTTTTTTATTATCATTTTATACCTACTTGTTCCTGAATGGGACCTGTGGACCGTAGAAAAAAACATCGAATGAATCACGTCATGTGAAAATATTACGCGTTTTTGTCAAAATGCTATTATGTTTTCACATTGCGGAATCAATAAAATAAAAGTATTGATAAGAATTAGCTATATAATAAATATATGTGTCTATATCGAAACTTTTTATCGATTGACATCTTAGTGTGAATGAATGTATTGGTACAATTTCAGTGGACTGCTTATGTAAAATTTTATTCAATTCATTTTAAGATTGCATAACGCCAAAGTCGAAAGTTTTATTTTATCGTTACACAAATGTCAAATACCGTTTATTTAAGCAAAAACTTTCGAAAAAATTAAGTTTTGATTTGCGTAACGGCACTTAAATGTATACTCTTAATAGATTTGTAAAAAAATATTAAAATTCAATTATTATAGGCGTAAAATATAGCAATTCAATATGGTCAGTAGAAAAATGTATTCTTTTATATATAGCAAAAATAGACTAGATTTTTCTTTGTTGATTGAATTTATAGTATATGAGATATTACAATAGACTATTGATAAAGAATTGGCCGCCAATGCGGGAGAGAGTGTTTCTACTCGAAATAGCCACTGTGTAGATTTATTTCTCACGGTTACGTTTTCCCGGTCTCGATCACAGTTTTTTTACACTATCAAATTATACTACTCTACGGCAAGCGTAAAACTTAATAAAAGCTATTTATTGCACTCGACGTTTTATTTCAAAAAAATATTCAGAACTTCCCAGTGAATACATGACTGTCATTTTTAGTTTTGAGTAATTATAAAGATACTTTCTAATTACACCAATTTTTCTGTAAATTCTCATATATTTATAATAAAACAAGTGAACAAACGAGATTTTTTTACAACACTGTTATATACTAAGAAGTTTTAGCTATAATTAAATAAAAAAATTTATAAAAATATGTGAAACGTCAAATGTAAAATAACGATCGAATTGGCAATAATTTGGTTTTAGTATTATAAATGATGAGATACATATAGCACCAATGCATTTAATTTAATACAAACGTTCTTATGACTAGCAATATCTTTTTAGTATTTAAATGATTTTCGAATATATGATAATCCTTCAGGAAGGATTATGAATTATTTTTTTTACATAGTAAGAAGTCAATAGATAACATAATGTTTTATATTTGTTCCAATTATTCAATCTGAGAAGTAGTAAAAATATTATATATTTTCATACATAAATACAATCAATTGAATTCAGAAAAAATTGATATTTTAGATATAAAAATGGAAATCTCTCTGTAGAGACTCGTCTATTTTTAATATCTATCTTGTTTTGATGCAAAAAGAGGTTTCGTATTTATTTTTAAATATATCGTATTTTCTTCCATATCAACGACAATATTTATTTGCGATAAGCAGTATAATGAATAATTTTGAACAATAACATCGGACGATTTCCTGATTTGAAAGTAAATTCCTGTTGTTAATAAAGATTACTTTTTTCATTGAGTTATTTGAAATCCTTAATATACAAATTCTATCATATCTTCCTGTTACAGGTTATTTCAAGAATTTATTAAGTACCCCCATAGAGCTTTTGTGTGAATTAACCGCGATCTCGGTAGAAAAATACAATTTACATACACACGTACACCGTTTGATGTCGCTATTTATGTGCGTCGGTGTGTGAAACCCTCCATTCACAAATTCCAAGCTTCTCCATAATGATATGTAGGTATAATATTGTGGGTAAGACGTTCTATAAAAAATCCCATTAAAACGCCTTCTTAATCGAAATTGATACGAACGACTTCATATTAAGTACAAAAGATGTGGTTGTATGAAAAAGCGATAAGATCTATTTTATAAGGCTGTATTATTTTTTTGTTAAGAGAATATACTTAAAAAATTATAATTATAATATATATATATATTTATTCTTTTTGTTACAAGATTTTCTTCAGTTAGTGAAGCCATTTTTTCAAACAGGTCGCCTTAAGAAGAAATAGCTTGATAATTTAATTATTGAAGGCTATATTAAAATAATTACCGGCCGTAAAAAAAACCATTTCAAATTGATGAAAATATTTTCTACGCTCTTAATAAATGCTATTATAAATATACATCACTTGATGTTAAATTTCGATGTATTTTAAATGAAAAGATTTTAATTTACGCGAACAACAAAAAAAACCGTTGCCTTGGTGTTGGCACTTTCAAATACTAGCAAAACCATTTCTTCGCGAATACCATCAATCTCTTTGATTTTCATGCTTTCGTTAGACACAAAGAAATAATTAATTTTCATCGACGCAAAATTTGAATTTGTGTTTAATAAGGCAAATAAAAGATGCGGTGGCTTAATATATTAATTTCCAAATTTGAATTGTTAAAACTTTATACAATTTTACATGCTTTGTAACATAACAAATATATGAAATTGTACAAAGTTTCAACAATTATTATTTTATACTAAAATTCCATCAACAAGGCTTAGTAGATATCGCAAATATTTAATTTTCATTAATGTTCGTCAAAAAAAAAGTAAATAGAGTAGAAGGTAAATAAAAATAATATTACAGAGAAATCAATGAAGAAGTTTTCAAAATTATTACGGATTAAATCAAAATATTGAAAATAAATCTGAGCATTGTTTTTATGCAACCTTAGTTATACATCTACCGAGAAAATATCGATGATATCTTCGATCGCATTACATTTCGATGCGTTCAATTCTCGTTTGTTATAGCATGTTCTATCATCATGCCATTCCTTGACTTTATAAGAAAATAAAGTAGGAACCGATCTCTAAATATAAATACGAGCTCGCTTGTATACAACATAACCTACAAACCATCTTTTGTTAAATAAATTAGTTTCGGTGTCTACCAAATTACGCTGGGAGCAAAAGCTACTGGTGTACAGGTGGCCTGTGTGGAAGGGTGATTTCTTTATAGTAATTAACGCGCCTTACCTTCGCTGGCAGTAGCGTCCAAGGACTTAAGTGCAATCAACGTGCTGGACAAACAAAAAATAGCAGAAATGAGAACGCTAATCAAAATTTAACTATTGTTTTATCAATGTAATCAGTACTTAAAACTCCGCACGCAAATTTCAAATAAACCGTATGTTACGTTATAATTAATACAAAAAATGGTCTATTTGAATTTAAATAATTAATAACATTTGACTTAAAAGGACTATATTAATACTTTATTGTTTTTTGTTTGAGTTTTTTTTTCGATAAATCTTGAATTGAGAACAACAACTTTTTTCATTATCAAATGGTCAGATAAATATTCAATGAATCATGTTATATGTTTGTATATGTTTATATATATTGTAAATATATTTTATAAGAAAATCCATTCTCGGTGGAGCATATGGATTCCTGATGGGAACTATCACAAGAGAAATTGATCCACAAGAAGAGCTCGTCACTCAATCGTTCAATCATAATTTTTTAAGGGTGAAATGAATAAAAAGGCTTGGACAATACTAGCGGTTAAATTGCTTTCGTTGTGTTTCGTTTTTAGTATTGGAGGGATCAGACAATTTTTATATGACAGATATCCATTTCATACTATAAAAGGCAATACATTGGAATTCAATATTATTATATAAGAATACTTATAATTTAGAATCAAGGTGACGAGCACCTCAACTAATGGCAAAAGTATTAGTACACGACTATAGATTTAGCTACACAGTTATATTATAGAAAAACGAAAATTTTCGCTTGTATAATGTGCTTTTATATTATAATAGTAAAATTCCATTTATTTCAAGCGATTGGACAATGTTGTATAGAGTAAAAACAAGTTGTCATTATTCAATATTTTTGTTTTCAAGCTGATTAATCTTATTATTTTTAAGACGGTGAAAAAATGGCAATGTATTTTAGTTGTACAATTTTTTAAAAATATATAGTTGATAGCTATTTCGGCTCATGCCATCGTCAGAACAATCCAACTAGAAGGCGTGGGCCGAAATAGCTATCAACTTCTTATAAAAAAAATTGTAGAATCAAAATACATTGCTATATCTTCTCTATTATAATGGAGTTCTACCAAGTAAATGCCAATTCAATCAATTTATTATTTTTAGCTTTATCTGCTCTCTACCCTGATAATTTGGTCTCTATACAATGCCCTTAAGATTGTCTTTCTCAGACCAGTTATCTCATACTCTCCCAGATCACAGTATCCATAATCTCCGCTGAATACATCCTAGGGAAGATTATCGTAAGAACTTCCAGGGCGGTGAAATTCATCTGATTGCTATTTAAGCCAGATAAGGCTCAAGCTTTCCTGGAGCATACACAGCAAATACTACTAGGTCATTTTATTTTATTTTGAACGTAATGACGAGCAGGCAAAACCGCTTTTATAATTCCGGGTTTTTGATGAAGTCAAATCATTTTCATCACAAAGCATCTATTTTCGAAGCACGGTATACGTAATAGTTTATCTCAATAATTAATAAAATATTTTGAAAAACTCAAAACGACTCATCAAATACACTTATTGAATGACACTTTTTGATCATCATTAAAAAATAAATAGTTGAATAATTTGTCAAACTTTATTGCTTATTCAGTAAATTTAATATATAGGTACATTAAACATTGAAACAAAATGTATCTGTAACTATTGTCTACCTTAAAATAATTCGGCTTCTGCTTCTATTTCATTTTATATTTGTAGACTTATCTGAATGCTTATGTATTTATTTGAACAAGAAAATATATCGGTAGAATTCGAAAAGTTGTCTTATGTGTGCAAGTAGATATTTGAAGAGTATCGGGACTGCACTGTCAACAAACTAGTTGGAATTTCTTGATACAAAATAGCACGGGATGAGTCGTTTTTTATTTCGCATTCAATATTTGAAGATAGAGCGATCATGCTTCTTCGGCCTTCTTTGAACTGCTCGATGTATGAGAGTTCATTTAACATGCAAAATCTTGCTAATATCAATGTTGAGAAGTTAATAGAATGTGAATTGTTGTGCTTGGCAATCATTTTTTTATGATCAAAATATTTCTTAATATTACCATTTCGCGATACAAAAATACAAATACTTGCATATATTTAACAGTTTTCAGTAACTCAACAATCTAAATTCATATCATAAACGGTGTTGTTATTACTCATATATTTATAATAATACTCCATAATATAAACGTCTTGGCATTAGTGAGTATTTTATATAACTTAAGTGGATTTATTCATTGAAACCTAATTTGCAAAGCTTATATAATATATAAGTAGTAGGTAATGTGGTATTGAATATGATTTGTTTGATGTCGTTATAATTTTGAGTGTTCATTGAGGATATTATGAAATGTATGAAACATTCCACATTATAGAGGTATTATTTCTTTTAAGACATAGTAATTTTAATTTCTTCAAATATCTTTCTTTCAAAAAACTTTTTTTTTGACTGACTTATAAAAAAAAATGGCGTATTGAAAATTAGATTAGAAGTATTTACAGTATATTTACAATTTTTTTTGAAATATTATCGATAGTATAAATCAGTGCTGCATAACCTTTTGTCTTCCACGGCACAATAACGCTTTTCTATAAAATTTTGTGGCACACCACAAGACAATATTCATAAAAAATGGAATATGCAACATCGACGCATTTATTAAAACTCATTTTTTCTGCATTGTTTAATTTATATACCTACAATTTGTTTCTAATAAATTTACATTGTATATTGTAGATCGTGTTTATAATATTTATGTACTTATAACATATTATTATGACGAAATTATTACTTTTGCTTCCATGTGATTAGATTTACACAAAATATTGTATAATGTAGACGAATTCTATGATTTTTCTTCTGTTAGAAAAATGTGCTACGGCACACCAAGCATTGTCTGGCGGCACATTGATGTACTGTGGCACACTGGATGCGGAGCACTGGTATATATAATATAAGCGCATATTTTGAGCTAGTATCCCAATATGAAAACTTATATAAATGTGAGTAATTTGTTATTAATATACTTGTATTACAATAGATATTTATAGCATAAGGATTTGTTTGATAACTTCACTTCAAAATTTATGTTCATAAAATACAAAGCATGTCATAATTTGGCAACATGATAAGCTAAATTAATTGTGACTGATTTAATTTAATATGAAGCTACGGTAGCGTTAGCGATAGGTAATACAAAGGTAGTTTACCCTCATTGAATTTCATGACTTTGTCATCTAAATATGCGGAAATAATCTTGTTTACAATATTGGTATGGTAAAATTATATATTAAACACTTTTAGTATAGAGATTTATAAATTTTACCTTGGTGATAAAAGGACTTTCGCTAATGATAATCATATGAAAGATTTAAAAATAAAAATCTTCGACTTAGTTTGATTTTTTTGTCAGCATTTCAATCAGCATAGATAACACACTATTTTCACGATTTAAATATAATAATAAATTTCGAATAAAAATAAATTACAGATAATATTACATATGTTTTTTATTTCCATTGTGTATTGCTAATTTTGTTTTGAAAAAATTTTCAAAAACTTTAACATAATTGATGCGATGAAAGTTGAAGATTGTGTGTTGAGTATTTTGAAATTTTTTAATTATTTTAGTTTCAAAGAGAAATATTTTTCCACTATATAACATATATAAATATATTTGATTTTTTACAAATAAGTGGCAAAAATAAAATATAATAAATTCGGCACACCCTCATTTTATCTTTACACTCAGTATATAATGTAATTCGAATATCGTGTCTTTCTTTTACCTCGTAGATAAAACCTGTAGATGGAATTGTTTCAGAAGTCTCTTTCTTTTCATTATAATTGCGATAGTTAGCGCCTTTTATTTACGTTAAAACAGTTTTACTTCTCACGGATCATCTTTACACAATTAAACAGGCTTAACTATATTAATTGTTACATTCCTTTATGAAAAAGCTGTTACAATACTGCTTCATATAATTACATCGTTCAGTAAGGTTTTTCACGATCACTTCTTTGTTTAGCCTTTCTAAACATCTTTTACCGGTCTATTAATATTTAATAGATATAAAAATACTTGATTACATTAATAAGATATTATTGCGCATGAAAGTAATTTCTGGTTTTAAATGGTTCTTCATTACGCATTTTTAAATCTCATAAAATCCAGTGAACATGTATGCGTTTATAATATTGCAGTCGTAAAGCGTTGATGCGATTTTACGTTCACAACAAATCAGCGAAAGGTTCTATTATTTTCAAATATCAAATTTATATTTTGTATAATATGTTATATAGCATATTTTTAAAAATTGTGACATCTTATTGACTCAAAATTGAATACGGAAACAATTTTAAGTATTGCGTAGTAAAACATCTCATTACATTATTAAAAGATGTATATTTCAATAACAACGCTAAAAAATATTTAAAAATAAAATATTACGTTTTAAGGTCCTTTTAAAGTTTGCATGTTTTTCATTGTAACAAATGTGACGCTATTTTTTAATACATTTGTTGTATTTTTATGACTTCGGTCACTTTGATAAAAAAAGTGATTTCATAAATTCGATCTTAAATAAAAAATTGTAATATATCATCTAAAAGAAATAACTTCCTTCTATCTCAAGTTTTTATTTAGCTTGACATGGAGGTATACACTATCTTAAATTATGTAGTTTTAAATTTATATATATCGAGCGATGTTCATTATTATAATGTTTAATTAACTTCACGAAAAATAATACGACTTAATAATTTACCTGTCCCCTGCCGAGTCTCATTAAGGATATTCCAACACTGTGTGCTCCAAAAATTAATGCATTAGTGTTTGTATATAAACTAGAATTACTGAGAATATCAACACGAATTGGGTTTTGTTTCAATACAAAAATTACCTCTAACACTAAAGTGAAGACCCTTTCAATTCTTTTTTAATTATTAACACACTAAAATCAGCCTATATATATTAACATGATATATTAGAAATCAGAAGGTTAACGTATTTTATTTCAATGAAGTCATTGTAATGCTAGAGATTTTATTCATAAAATCAAGTGTTTGCGTTATTGATTAAATTTAATTCAACAATTGTAAATTGAATTATCACATCAAAAATTAATTTTGAATTTTGGAAACCTATAAACGTTTAGGAACCTAGCAGAAATAATCTTATTTTGAAAATATTTACTTCTGTGAAAATATTTATTTAACACATCTATATATTCTTTACAAGTATGCTTAAAAAAATAATTACATGCATATGTATATTTCAGCAGACGATGAAACTTGAAACAAGAAAAAAAAACCAAAAGGACGATATTCTCCACTTTAAATGTTAAAACAAAGAAAACCAATTAATTTATTACACGAATTACAAATCATAAATCAGTTGTTTTTATGATGTAGAAATCAATTAAAACTAAGTAAAAAGATAATTAACATTGAATATTGGAAATAAAACCAAACGAGTTTTTCAGACAAAATCTACTTAATAATTAAAAAATTGTAATCGTCTGAACTCACTTCCGCCCACGTGGAATAAGTCAACATACGAAACAATATCGTTTAATATGTGTAAATGTTTTCTCAATGGCATCCCCAATAGCAGGCTGATTCTTGACTTTGGGAAAACAAAAAATTCATGTTCAGTTGTATAAAGCCATGAGTAGTATCTGGACGCCTTCAAATAAAGACATTAAATTAAAAATTTCGTCTGACAATTTTGTAACATCTAGTATTTTAGACTCTTTAGAGAGCATATAATTTTCCTACGATCAAACTTATTATGTATGTATTTCGTAGGCATTGTAAAGTATTGTCAAAATTTTTGTCACCGAAAAGTTCCAAATGATACGGAAAATAAAGCCTAAATTTTGCAATTTTTAATTATGTGTGTGCTGTTGATATCAAATTTCGTCTTTTCCGATATATTTGTTATGCACTTAGAAATATATCTAATATTTTAATATTATATGTTTACAATAGCTTCTCGGCAAATCAATCAAATCGGATATTATTTCGAGCGTAAAATTGAAACAAACAAACGCAATAGTGCTTGTTCTACCCACGGTACACAAATGTACTTATCGTCTAGGAATAATATAAGTCCTATGTTGTAACCAATAAACGATCTGTCTGTTTTATTTTTCTAACATCAAGCGATATAAGCTTCTGTTCTCTCGGGTTGATAGATGTATCTCATCAGTGTCGGAGGAGAATGAAAGAGCGGGGGTAGTGTAACGATATGATTATCAAAACATCATTAAGGCTTGAATGCCGCCGACCATTGCGGCGTCTATCTTCAAAGGAATGTTTTGATTAATACAACTTTTGGGTGCATTTTGAGATATTGTGCCTTTTCGAAACATATAGTAATACGTTTTTAGCAAGCTGACTGAACAACGAAGTATTTCATAGTGCCATTAAAAAATATTGAACTCTAGTGGCAACCTTCTAATATAACATAACGTAATAAATGTTCAATAAAACAGAATATTCCTGATGAAGAGGTATGCGTTGGAGTAATTAATTAAATGAAACATTAAATACCCCACAGTTACAGTAGAATGAATTTTACTATCCTCTAATAATCACATTACAAATAAATCGAATTATCCTCCTGTATCAATCGGTGCTAAATAATTTATGATATCGACTGAAGGTGCTTGATGGAATTTCAATAACAAATTTGAATTTTTACAACTTTGTACGATTCCACATGCTTTGTCACTAACGACCCGAGTTCGCCTTTCGGCATCTTCAGGCATTCTGTTACACAACAGAACTGACGAAAATGCCGAAAGGCGAAACCCGGGTCGTTAGTGACAAAATATAAAGTGCTATAACTATATAACTAAAAGGTAAAATTTTATCAAAATCACAAATTTTATTTTTAGTTGAATGCCACATTTAAACAATAATAGTTCGTTACAGAATTCTAGATATAATAAATAGACAAAATAAATGTAGAGTATTCCGGTGTTGAGAGAACTATTATTTATTTGAAGAAGTTGGTAAATTTATGGAGATGTAATTTAAAGTTTCTTCAAGAAATTCGACTTTCAGAAGTTCAAATTTTATATAATGTAAGGAGATTTTTATCAGAAAACAATGTGGTTGAAGACAGAGATTGATTATAAGTTTCGTGAGTTGGGAGCCACTTCTACTGTTGGAATATCATAATTGTGCCTAGCGTAAGAAGTCTTTGGTCTGAAACAATAATAACTAGGTTTTTGATTATTGTACTAGTTGACTACTGTTTTGGTATTAATGAACTCCGCTCAAGAAAAATATTCCAAATAATACTATAATCACTGTCTTTTTACTTTCAAAACAAATGCGTTATTCTTTTTTATCAATTCATGGATACATCATTTTATTATAAATACGTATTCCTTTCAATCTTATAATAATCTCTATTTAAACATTAAAATCATTAAAACCTTAAGCTTACTTTCAATTGTTTCACTTATAAATTTAATTTTCACTTGTTCGCTGTTAAAAATCAGTAAATTTTATTTCAACAAAAATTATAAGAAAGCTTTTGTGAACATCATTGATGTACGTACACACGTGCAAAAATACAATGTATGAATATATTATTTTTCCATCTAGATTCTAGTTAGGAAACTTAAAATCACTGAACCATGTGAAAAATAAGCGCTGAAATAAAAAAAACGATGGATGTATTATTTCTATCAAACTTTAAAAATATTATCAACATCGTAAAGTATAGCAAAGAGTTGAATAAAACAGTTTATTGTTTTTACCCAAGGATATGATTGCAAATTGAGTTCTGAAAAAATATCGTTTTCAGAACCACAAAAACATATTTCAGAAATCTGTTTAACCTTAAAAGTTACAACGCGGCAAAAATTAGTTTGTCAATTTTCATTCGGCCATAAGTTTCACATTTTTTATTATATGTCGCAACAATTCAGCTGTTGCATTGTTATTTTATGAAAAGTGCTTTTGTTCGCTCAGTTATTATTGTTATATCAAATACATAACTAGGTGAAATAAGGCTTTGATATTGATAAGTTGTTGCGAAATCACCGAATGGATACTAGTTTCTGTAGTAACACAAGCAGTGTTGGGAAATTGTTTTTTTTTTTTTGCAGAATCGAGTTGAAAGTTTTTCGGTCAAAAAAAGATGGCTTTATTGAACGATCTGTTTTGTTAAAGTTACGAAAATCTGCAATATCTTTTTGTGTACCTAAATATTTTCATGTCCTTTTTTTCGAAAAGGTGAGTCGAGAGTAATACGATAGGTACGATATTTTTTACTTTATACATGTATTAGATATATTTGATGATTTATAGGAAAAATAAAAATTATGCAATCGAAGACTGGTACCGTAAAATACACTTTCGTTGACATTACAATATTATGTAAGGATTTTACAGTTACCATTGTTTTATCTTTTGTTTCTCTTTAATTATTCAAATAATTTTTATTTTCCTTTTGAAGTGTCATTTTTTGAGTGGAAAAATAAACAATACTTTGCCACTGGCTCATAAATAAATCTATCTTCTGTATTTGTTTAGATAAAATATATTTAAAAAGTATTAATTTACTTCCTTGATACCAGACAATAGTATAACACTATTACTCTTTTAATTCTCTTATTTTGGTTGTTTTTCAAGTAGTTATTGATTAATAACTTCGGTTAAGTGATTCAAACATATTTCAGTGAAAGACCTTAAAAAGTTTAATGTTTATTAAATAAATCATAAGCATCATTTACAACGCCACAATATCGATTTCAAATCAAATGAAAATTAACTGGGAGAAAGCTCTTTTTACCTTGAAAAGGATATCCGCTAAAAATCGGTCGCATGTTTCCCATAGAAGATGATCCACCGGAGTTTCCGTCCATTTTTGGCTTAAAAAAATAATAACGTCACAATTGTCGCACAACTTTTTCTTTCACAATATTTGCTTTTCACGTTGTATACGTATAATATCACAGTTTATTCATTATACACATATTTTAAAAACTTTAACAATATACATTTAGGTTCAGTAATTTTGCATTAATTTGAGTACAAGTTAAAAATAAGTTACGTCAATGCATTCGAAGCAAACTTAAAATGAAACCAAACTGTTTTTAATATTGTGATTTTTGTTATTTGCTCTAGTATTAAATGCAATGTATCTTAGATAAATAATTATTTGCAATTAACTGATGAATAGGTGAGATTTTTATATTTTTCAAATATTTCTCTAGACATTTTTTACAATTTGTTTCATCACACACTGAACGTAAAATAATAAAGTATTTTACATTCGTATTGTAACCAATAAACGAACTTTAAATCTCCAGTAAACAACTATTGCACACTGAAGTTCCTGGGCTAATAAAGGCGCACCATTAACGATAACCATTAAATACTTTAAAGCATGAGATGTATTAAAAACAATGGCAATAAGTTATTTGAATTTAATCTCGGCAGTAACGCGTGGCTAATTTAGCAGTATGCACCACCACGGCAAATTTTTTTTCCACAGAACCGATGCTCAGAAATGGCGGATCTTTTAACATGGTAGCATCTGAACTGGGTAATATGGTAGCATATAATCATTCTATAGTAGTGGGGTTACCCCAGTTCCCATCGCCATTACATCCAACTACTGGTAGGTCGACAAACACAATGAAAATTCCCCCCTCTTTTTCAATCATTTTATTACATTTGTTCGGCGGACATGACTTATGTGTGTTTCCATATTTAAGCAAATAAACCAGGGATGCACAAATGATGCACGATGAGTATTAATTATTTAACAAAAAAAAAAAAAACTTCAATCTGCTTTTTCGCAATCGTCACCACTCGGCTATGGAAAATCATTATACAACTATCAGCTCAGTTGTATTTGTTGATTATTAGCATCGTTTTCTGTTTGCATTTAGAAAACCATATATACTATCCTGTTTCAAAAATAGAAATTACTTGATCCTTTAAAGTTGTCGATAAATCTATAGACGCATGTATTATTGCATTAATGGCAATAGTATGACAAAAAAAAAACATAATATTAATTACATGTCCATTTATTTCATTAAATCTTTCAAATATTTTTTAAAAACTTCTTGGTCACTATACGCATACAATACTGGATCAAGCGTTGAAACTTTCTTTATAATTTTATCTCTATAATACTGAAAATAGTTTCAAAACATAAAAATGCTAAATTGTAGAATTGCCTTTTTAAAATATAGAAGAATAATATGTATATAATTCACAATTCACACTATTTATTGATTATATTGACATTGACTTATTATTAAGAACTCAATTATTACATGGTGAAAAATAGCAATTTATTTAAGTTCCACAAAAAATTGTATTATATAATGTATACTAAAATAATAATGGGTTAAATATAAAATTGGTATCGAAATTCGATGTACATATTAATTAATACTCTGAAGACACCCATTATCCTACGCTATGTATTCGATAATTTACGAAGAAAGTAGTTTTATTTTCAATTGTGATATTTTTTAGCTGGTCTGAGACCCCTGACAAAAAGTCACATTAATGCATTATATGTCACATTACTATTTGTATGCGAGTGATAAGCGTAGATTTTTCGTAATACAAAATCTATTCGTTGGTGCATGAGTTAGAAAAAGACGAGTATATTTTTAAAAAAAGTCGAATTGTTAGAATAATAAACTTAATATCACCAATCATATTTGTTCAGCCTCGTATAAAAAGGAAAGGGGTGTGTTTATATGGAAATACAAGACATTTTAATGCGAATTAAGTTTTAATGAACTATAACTACACTAGTTATATATTTGTAAATATCATTAAATAATTCAGTCAAATGGTTTCTTATAAAGTGAAATACATTTAAATGCATTCATATGCAAAGATCTGGGCTACAATCCACGTAAAGACATAAAAATGAAGTAGATTAGTTTTCCAATAAATATTAAAATTTTATATTTGACGATATAAATATCTTAAAATTTTGGTTTTCTCCCAATTCAGATATCGAAAAAAATAGTTTTTGGCGTCACGAGTGAATTCATGGGGTAAAGTATGGAAAGATACTAAATTTTCAAAATTAAAATTAAAAAATATTTGCACTCATTCCTTATTTAAATATGATTTACGTGATACAGATTTCGTTCACTGCAAAATTTTCAACAGGCCATGTAAAAAAATAAAAAAATGTTTTACAATGGTATTAAAATTGATAGATTTCTTTTTTAATAATTAATACTAGCCGGAAAAACAAAGTTATCAATTTTAATTTTCATCAAACATAAAATCTGATGAATTAAATGACGAATCGATAAAAATGGTTTTGATAAAAATTGGGTATATTTTTTTATCACACATATACAGGCTGTTCGCCCGGAAGGTTTACTGCTTTATTTTTGTTCAACTTAATTTAACATCACAATAAAATGGTTAATCCTGAAAAAAATTGTTGAATATTGGGAACCATGTATGAAAGATAATGTCAGCTAAATTTTTACCTTTGTTATTCTAGTTTGGCATCAACTTTGCTGTTACCTCTACAAAAAAGGCTAGGGCTGTCAAATCTGGTGATGGCAGAGGCCAATAGACAACAGTATTGCTTTAAATGTTGTGGAAGTAGATCTCTCGGTCACTCTTCTCTAACATTAGCTATATATGAACTATCATGTGAAGTCTTGTTGCATCCACTTCTGGTGTCAAAAAATTATCAATCGTCTCACTATAACGTTCCTTATAAACAGTAACGGTAAAGCAACGTTCTCCTTAAAAAAAAAGCCAATGATTTCTCTATGTGTTGAATTTGATGATTGTTTTTTGCCCAGAACGACTATTTTGTTTATGGATGTATAAAATTAAACGGAAAAAGCCCCTATGTAGTGTCATATGGGAAAAACTGTTGTGTCAATAGAATTTTAAATTGAAACACATGAAAATCCTTGTTAAATTTTGTGTTTGTTTCAAATCCATTTCTTCAGCACGGTGTCAGATGAAGCTGATTGATTGTTTTAAACCCTGTCTTGGACACGGTGAAAAAATAGCAATGTATTTTAGTTCTACAAAATTATTTTTAACAAATATAGTTGATAGCTATTTCAGCTCACGCCATCGTCAGAACTATGCTTAAACTAACATTCGTTTATCTATATATGGTTGTGCAGAAAAGGCACACAACACATCCTCTCTCCTGTTCCAACGGCCTAGCTTGTTACTTTAACACAATGACACTAAATTTTCAAAATTCTAAATGAAACAATAGGTGTCTATGACAATAAGATTATATGTGGGACGGAAGTGGTCTCTCTGGAAGCAAATCAGACCACCCCTTTGTACAACGGCTGGACAAGTGGCGATACTATTATGTTAGTTTGTTCGTTAAGAATCCTTTGTGATAATTGGTGTCTATTGATTTCCAGCTGTTCCAAAGCCGTCATTCTCCGACCCTTACTACAAGCCTTGGACATCGTGGTTCAGGCTTATATTTTATCTACTACAGAGCTTCTTTCTTCTATCTAAAACCATTCTATAAATAATAAGTAGTGGACTTTGATGGCCTATAATTAGTGTGAAACTATAAGCCACCAAAAGTTAATGTAATTTTCTAATCGTCACAATAATTGATGATTGACTTGGATAAAATGTTTTAACTATTAAAACAAATTAGTTTATTGAATAATTTTTCCTCAATAAATTTACCACATCTGTACTTCACGGTTACCAAATATGAACTGTAAAATTCATGTTTACCAAAATGGTAATCAAAGAAAGCAGTAACCTTTCCCCGCGGACATTTTATATAACTAAAAGTATTTATATATATTCTGAAAAACTTTTTAAGATTCTCATTAAATATTTTGATATTTTTTTTAAAAACAAAGAAATATCTCAAATGTCATTTTATCACATTTTAAAGGAAATTTTAAATGTAAAATTTATTGATAATATAAAATATAATATTATATTAAAATGAACTTACACAAAGATTGAATGTTCCACAAAAAAATATTATTTATTATGTCTTCTTTCTTTGTGAAGTTGTACGTTGAGATAATTGAATTTTATTTTAAACGTATTTTTTTTATTAAATACACTTCAAATTAATTTTACTCGTACATCTCTAGGCTAAAATTTGAGCACAATTTTATAGCTATTGATCTCGCCTCAAGTAATTCTATCATATTTGGAACAATGAAAATTTTTGAAATTCTCTTTTGTGTAGGTACGATAAATATAGGTAAGCTGTTGGGTTTTCGTTTCAGGAATGTCGCGTAGTATGTGCTCCATGGCTACATTATTTCATTTTGAATATGCGAAATATGAACTTGAAAACTAGACGGCAGCTGTAGAATTTGCGTCCACAAAAAGGCTTCACCAACACACTCTCGTGTGAGAAAAACTTATTTGTTATACACAGTGAAACACTTCCAGGGACGAACTAAGATACATTGACATCGGAAAAAGTGGGGGCACTTGTGAATTACATTGATTTAGTAAACAATAATTTTTTATTTTATTTTTCAAACATATTACTCGTAGTAGTGTGTATTAAATTACTCCATTTTTTTAACAAAGCTATGTGGAATACTCTTTTTCCAATCTGTCAAAAAATATACCAACAGTTATGCTTCGAATAGACTACTAGAAGACCTATTTGTTTACCACTAGTTTGTGTATTTCTTTAGTATTTTCACCAACAAACTTCTACCCATATTATGGAACAATTTTATCATTTACTATACCATATTAAAAATTTTATAATTAGTTTAAGAAATCTTTTGAAATGATATATAAAAATAAATCACTTTTCATAATGGGTGCGTTATTATATAGTGCTTTACATTGATATAAACAAATAAAATATTTCATTTGAATTGCTACAACTTTGTGCGACTCTACATGTTTTGTCACGACCCGGGTATCGCCTTTCGGCATCTTGAGACTTTCTATCACACGGATGCAACAGAACTGACGTAAAATAAATAGTTAGCATCGTATATATACTAAAGTTATTAATTACAGGAAAACACTTATCCCAGGGCAAGCAGTAAATTACAATAATTGTTTGAAACTACATTTTTGTTTGAATTACATAAATTAAAATATTTGTTTGAAAATCTGCTCGTAAATCGTTGGTTGTCTTACATATCAACAATTAATATATGTTGTAACAAAATGATCCTAATGATAATTAATTATAGTATACACATCGAAATCCTCGTTACTAGGATTAATTTTGTATAGAAATAAATTATTTAGGATCATCTTAAGCCTGAAAAAGCCAGTATATGAAATTTACAATTTAGTATGTCTCAAAGAAATCCTAGATATGCGTTTACCATTTATGATGTACGCACAAAAAAGTCATAGAACTGACAACAGAATGCAGTGTGTGATAATTAAACCGATCTGATTTTTTTTCTAAAATATTCTATTCATTTGCGTAAATTAGGCGTGTTTAAAAAACCTTTATATCATAATATTAGCGATGAGGAAAACTAGCCATGGTTATTATAATCATTAGCTAAAATCAGAACAATTCGAATAGTATTTGCTTTTGAATGGAATGCTTTTTCACAAAGAATTAACCGATAACATCTTTAATTGTGATAAATGTAATTAAATAGAGCTTATTCTACTATATGCAAAACTCTGAGTTGTACCTGTTACAGCTAGCATGTGATTGACAACGTTCAGAAACGACGCATTCTTCAGCGGAACACTTAAGAACATTTTTCGTAAGTCTGTTGCACTGTTGTGTTCACAATGTAAAATATGATGTAGACAATATAAAAATGAAATGAAGATAGCAAAAATTTGCTAGAAACTTTGAATTAGGCTAGAAAACTTTGTGAGTCACGAATACCACCCTGTCTGTTCCTGCTGCCGCTCATTTCACAAAGGAGCGTCCCGTACCGTGATTGGTGGACGCGTAAAACACATGCATTGAAAATCAGTGTAGAACCGGACACAATGGCGGGTATTTAGTCATGCTACGTAGATTTTGTGAGGAAATAAAATTATTCTCTCTCTTGCGAAGAACCCCCCTTCTCTCTTTTGCCCTCGACATCCATCCAGCATACATTCCTTACCACTCTCATATACCATAGTTTATGTTCCCCTTTTCAATGAAATTGAAACTTTGTGTGTCTTTATATGCCGCAATATATCCTACTAAGTGATTTTGACAACATAACATAAAAATAAAGCTTGTATGTTATTTCTTTATTCGTTTTCCGATGTTTCGTATTCGCTGTATTACATTTCTCTCATACGTAAAATTGAAGAAGACCCATCTGTGAAATTGAAAACCTAACATAACTCGAGTATCTGGGTATAAAAACAAACTATTCTATTCCAAGCATTTCTTTCGCTTTCATTAGTTCCATCTATTTATTGTATAAATTTGAAAGTCGTAGAACTTTAAAAGAAATATTTTGTCTTGATATTTTCCACAATTTTCTTTTATTCAAACGAATAACATTTCGCAAGTCTACGTTTTTTAAACTTCCAAGCAGTTTGAATTCATTTGTCTGTCTACTACGCATTATACGTATACTTAAAAACACACACACTCTCTCTTTCTATGCGCATTGATAACATCATGCTTAATGAGCTAATTTAAGAATAATTATCATATAATAATTGCCAAATACATATGCCAACCTTATAAATCTAATAACGGATTTTAAGCAGACTTACGGATTTGTTTCCGGAGTTTATCCTGATAAATCGCAGTAAGTTAATAATTAATCTTAATTCCTTATTAATCTACCCATAAATAAAAAGTAAAGCAATTAAGCTACGTTCAATTCTTATTGAATAACAAACTTCAATGCAGACTTAAATAAAAAAATCATTTCCTCCCCATGTAATACAAAAAAAACTTAAAGTAAATCAAATAGATAATAATTTTCTATATATATTCACGTCCAAAGAAATTAATTATTTTATCATGGTTTTATAAACAAACTCATATTTTGTAAACAATATGAAACTGGCTGTAATTTTCTGCTAGATGAGCATAATAATGCAATTGTTTTTTTTCTCTTTCATAAAAAATCCTTTATGTAGATTGTTTCTTTGTCAAAGTACCACTACACTGTAAATCAATAATAATCTATTTTCATTTTACAATAGACTGAAATCCTACATTCCATCATAAACTGATATCGCGTTATTCTTAAAATAATTTTATATAACAAATATGTAGATTATGTTTATGTTTTTAAAAGTAAATTTACACATAATGTTTGAAAAATTGTATTTATTTTTAATACATATTTCAGTTGAAGTATAATATTTATATTTATTAAATAAAAAGCTATTGGCAATACTTACTCAAAATTTTTAGGAGAGTACATGACTGGTTTAATTAAGTAAGACAGTAAATAAAATTTACTGCTTCATTTTGAAAATATATGTGATATACAATAGAATGATTTTTATAAAAATTTTGAAAATATTTAATTCTTTGTTAGTACGCATTATTATTTTTATGAGTTTGAGTAGTGCTACACGAATAGACACGTAGCTCATCAAAATATTTATATCCAACCTACTTAGCTTATTGATTCGATCTTTTCTTTCAATAAAAAGGATACTTAACGATTAAAATTTGATTCCGTTTGCAATCCATGCCTACTCCCATATCGAGAATGTAATCATTAAGGATAAATTCAGATAGAATTATTTTTAGCAAGAACTGTTTGACACTTTAGTTGTTCACATTTTGTTTTTGTTGAAGAGATTAGGGGTAGAAAGAACAGACTGGTTAATTAATCGCTTTTGCTTGTTCTCAATTTTTAGGATGGGTGGTGATTTTTTATTTGTGGGTGATCTTATTTTTAGACATCTCAAACACCCACGTCTTCGAATAGAAACCCATCAATGTGTTGTAAAAGATTGCTCTGTCGAAACATGATCACACCATTGAAAAACTAATATTTGAGAAATATTGTATAGCTTGACGATCGTATAACGGAAATATTAATATAAGACATTGACTGAGTGTGATCGATATAATTTCATTATGAAATTTGAATTGATGAGAATATGTACATTTCCAGACGCTTTGTCATTCAAGACGCATTTTCAGGGATTCTATCATACGAATGCAACGGAACTTACACAGTAAAAGGTTTGCACCAATTATATACAAACTGAACTACATAGGAAAAATATATTCTTTATGGCTATTAATATGATGACACTGACATAAAATTTAGTATATGATAATTTTATTTCATCTCTATAATTTCTATTGTATCTGTGTGATAAAATACCTGGATATGCCGAAAGGCGAAACCTAGGTCGAGAGTTAAAAAGTTTGTGAAAATTTACAGTTTCAACAGATTGGATTTGGAATTATATTTTTTTTTATCCTGACCATTGTATTTATACTTAAAAAATTAATAAATTTTACCCCCATAAATTCATTTAATTTTGTGTAAAATTATATATGACAATTCACTGGCACAAAAAAGCTTACAAAAAACCGGAACCGCTTTGAAGATTTTGCAGATATTTGAATGTAAACATGTGCTTAGTAATGATTTTCATATAAATCTGAGAATATCGTTAACTAATAATATTAAATAAAATAAATACAACTCGGTGATAAGATTAAGTTTTAAAATAAAAAAATAAAAAAACACTCAAATTACAGTCATGCTATAAACTAACGTTGTTGATCTAACTTTCTTACTCTATATTCGCTGCAGCTATTATTATTTTAATGATGAAGTTTGCAAAAAAACTAAGAAAATAATTTGTTACACAAGCAATTAGCATCGGATATAAAGACGACTTGAGAGTCACGGGGTGGAAAAATTGTCACACATGATATGTGTAACGGTTGACACGGTCACGATTTTTTCGACGGCGCTAAAAAATATAAAGAAACACAAAGAAAGTGATTATGACCGCCTGCGGTGCGGACGCATTTACTTCTTAAGGTGCACTTTTTAACGAAGAACGAATTGCAGATGCATCCGTTAATGATTGCGTTGATACACATTCAACTTTGCGACTTTGTGCTGATGATTTTCAGCTTTTTTTTCTCCGTGACATTAATCGTCAGACGTCATAATCTGGTTCTCTTACACATGATATTATTTATTTATTTATTTGAAGCTTATATTGTTACTCATTTATGTAAATTAAAAAAAAATATCTAGTTCAATTACATATTATTACTTTTCAATATTATAATAGATAAACGTGCATAGTGCCACCTTCAGTATACGCTCAACACCGCGATACATGGTGCGCAAGCTTCTGAATAATCATGTATTAAATAATCAATTACAACTTGGAAAAAAGAAAACGAAATCTATTTGACATAAACTTGCATTTTATAAGATTTAGATAACGCACCACATATTAAAATGGGTACTTTAAGCTTACGTTCTCGTGTACGTATTTACCACCAAACAAACCCAAACTAACTCAAGAAAAAAAATCAACAACATTAAATGTTGTAAGTTGATTATAGTTTTTAATATTATTTAAATGAAATTATAATCGAATTATCATTTTTTGAAACTGTTATACCGTAAAATTACACTGGACAATTGTTTATTTTACATGTAATTTGATATATACATAATCAAAAAATATATATATTGAATTATTTTGTAAGAAAATACGTTGCTCACTCTGCCAAAATGTTATGACAATAATTATTCAGAGTCAAAGATATTAATATTTGGTTTGATCCTGAGACCTTTTTGTCACTGGACGGAAATTTTTTTACCGTTTTATTACACGGATAGACAGATTGTATTTTGATCAATGCTTTTATTTAAAAAATTGCCAATCCTGTCATTTTGTGAAAATCACATTACAAAAAATTGATATTTATTTCATTAATTAAAATTTAAGCCCGCAAATCATTTAAGAACTCATATTTACTTGAAATATTGACGCAATTAGTAATTTTAAATAGGAAGATTAGAAAAATAATTAATCGTTAAATCTATCATTGCTAACTATTATTTCGAAAGCTCAGAATGCTGAGAATATCTATCATTGAATAATTTATTCCGTTTAAGAGAACGCTAAATTAATTTTCGTTCACGAGTAAAAGAATGTCTTTCACTTAAATTTCAAATACGCGCTGGGTGAGCAAATCTAATTACTTACCCCAGAAACGATGCTTCGTTAAAAAAGTGTCAAGAAGTCTAGCGAAATGCATGTTTGAAATTTTATTCAAATCGTTAACTTCTGTAGATAAAAAATATATATTGTATCGCTTACAGTTTCAAAAAAGAGAGAATATTTTATTTGTGAATTGCATCCGTCTGATTGACTTTCGATTATTATTAAGTAATGAATTGTGCATTGAAATGCTTGATTACTTACGACTCATTGTGTTTCTTGAACAATAATAATTTTACTAGTAGAAGAATGTTTGAGAAAATTTAACTATCTTTAGTGATATAGAACTGCATTATTGAGTAAACAAATAGCGTAACAGTTTTGTGAGAAATACTTCTTCACTGAATGACCACTGTGGACATCACTTATCTTACGTCTTCAGACTTTATTGGGAAACAAAAAGATTTTCTGTACTTTCTCTAATTTATTCAATTGATGAAAATCACTTAAGTTGATGAGTTTTTCTCTATCGTTTTTCATGTCGTCATTTATGTTGATCGCGGTCGTTGACATTTTTTTTAATTAAAAGTAAAAGTATTAAGATTCCCAATACCAACAACCAAACTATCCCTTTTATATACATATAATATGAATAAGTATTGCAAACATTATTAACACTGTGTTTTCACGTGAATGGGTATAATTCGATTGATCGAGCTCTTGTTTTTTATCAATTTGCAGGGGAGAATATGATGGATACAGATTTATATAAAACTGATTAGCTTTAATAATATACAAAGAAAATATTGCGACTTGAAGACGTGCTGTAGTTCTTTTCATAAGTACAAATTATATTTAGCCCGCAAATATATAGTATAAAAATCTTATCATATATCTGAAGAGATGCTGCACATACATACATCTTTTTCACCTTTAAAATAACTCTTGTATATTTATAAACATATACACTTTGTAATCACTGATAAATGAAAAAAAACTCGTTGAAATTTCATACGAGGCTTTAAAATCAAAAATTTGCTCAAACGACATATATTTTAAGGCGCATTACAGAATCAACTTTGGCCCCATTTGTGATCTGGTGTTTAGGAGTGTATGTAGTTAGATTCAAATACAAATACAATTTTATAACGTAACTAAAGACTATCTCATATTTTGATACTGCAGTTTTTTACAATTATTAAGGATATATATCATATACATATATAACCTTCAAAATATGTGCCCAACCTTTTTTCAACAGCAACAACTGATACATTGGTGACGAAATACTATTTTAATAAATAACACAAAAAGACAAATGTTCTCTTTGCTACTGTCTGTGGTGATGAAAATTATATTTATTACTTTTCCACTACTTTGCTAAAATGTATTTTCATAAAACCGTGAAATATTACAATAACCTAGTGACGAAAAAAACAGCTATCATGTATGTCACTGTCATCACTTGTTATTGAAAAAAATGAATAATAGATATGTTTTAAAGTTTAAAAGATGTAAATTTTAACGACTGGAGTCGTCAATGCAACATGGCGTCCGCGGCCTAAAATAATTATTTAAACTACTGAAAATAGATAAATTTTTAATTAAGCTAAGTGTCTATGCACAAAAATGTTTCTGGCCGTCTCAGAAACAATGCGTTCATTTAAATATCTAATAAATTGCTACTGTATTGAAAGATGGGGCTTTGAATGGTCGGGGGACAGTACCTAATCTTTGTCAGGTAAATCTTTTCTTAATTCTCAATGATAAATGACCATTCGTTTGTTTTGTGATTACAATGCAACCGTGGTGTTATTTTGCTTTTGGTGGTTTTACATTTTACAAAAGTTAATTCTTTAACTGTCACAGAAATATATGCAACACAATAAACGTAATAAGCATATTCATATTTTTAGTTGATAGTTACGTACAAAAAAATCACCGCTGAAAAATCTACATATGTTCATTGCGATGAATGACATTTTCAAAATTATGGCATTTGTATGAAAAGAGACGTTTGACTAAACATGAAATTAATATTATATAATGTTCTATAATAACACTGATTTTAATCAATAATTAAATTAAGAAATTGCTAAATTCTATTAAAATTATTAACTTAACATTGATTTGAAAATATAATTATTCTTATCATCTGACGTCACTATTTTAAACATAAACGTCTGATGGTAGAGCGTGGCGCATTTTCGCCAATTTTTGACACGATTATTTTTCTTTAGACGCTTATCAAAATCCAAATCATCCAAAATCAAAATATATTTTTGTATTGTGTATATTATTGAACATGAAATTTTGATTGAAAAAAAACTTTTTGTCACATAAGTTTTGCCATTTTTAATTGATTAATGCTATCAACATTTAATTTTGATTTTTGATTTGTTGAAAACGGAATCCAACGTGTCCCGCAAAATTTTTGTTAACCCATTGAACTCGAATTCCATTACTTTTCTGGAAAGTCATTAAAATATTTAATATCAATAATAATTGGATATTTATTTTTTAACCCTTTGCAATTGTGGATGACATTTCTTATTTATTCAATTTCTTATTTATTATCGTTGATCGCCGTAATGCTTTTGCTGGCAATTGTAGAATGTATTTAATTTGCTTCTTACAAGCCAATATCAAAGTAAAAAAACCATCATATTATTATTTTATATGTCATAATATAGCTCGATACGTTATTTTATTATTATTTTAAAATATATGTAAATAAGTATTGGATGATTTGCATAAATATTTCGAGAAATATAGATCAGTTCGTCAGTGGTTGCGATGCATCGTTTCGTATCCAAGGAAAAGATATTCCTGACAAATTGCTTCAGTAAAATTCAGTGTCATTTGTCAGTTACGCAAGTTAAACATGCATAGCTGTATCGCCGGTGTGTAACTTACTACTAATATAGTATGGAAGATTTTTTTCAACGGAACGCTACATTTTTGTTTGTATTACTAAAATGAATCATTGAAATAATTTCCAAACACAACAAAAAAATATACAAAGAAAATATTGATAAATTTATTATTGTTTTATGTCACTCGCTTAAAATTAAAAATTAGTGTTTTAATTTTTTTTTATTTTTTTACGAAATCAACGAAGTTTTGTACTTATAATTTTATTAAAATGTAAGATTTAATAATTGCTTATAACTTTTGGGATATTAACTGCCACTTCTTGGTGGTAAAGCATTATATTTAAATACAAAAAATGTATAAAGTTTAGTACCATTTCCACAATGTTTTATAAATTTTGACAGATTTTCTGCTTTATATATTTTTAATTTGAAATAATTATTATAAATTGAATCATAATCATATAGAAATAAATAATTAAGAATTCATTTTATGATCAAATAATTAAAAGATAAATCATTATTCTTCCATTACTACAGTGACCTCAGTACGAATTCTCGCAATTGATATCTAAGACTTTCTTAAAGTGTAATTTTCTGTCTATTAAAAATTCTATAAAATATACAATTCACTTCGAATCAATTGTAAAGCTGACTAATAATATCAACATAACAAATTTATTGAATGAAAAAACATTTGCTTAACAAAAACTCTAAGGCTTTGAAGTGGTTAATATTTCCACTCTACTCTTTTTTTGTAATAAGTAAAAAATACTTCTCGAATGAAAATAATTTTACGACTAACATAATAAATATTGAATACAAATAAATATTGTATTTACGAACGAACGAATCCAAACGACATAATCTTTGAATTTAACAAAATTTGCAAATGAATTGGAAATCGGAAAAACCGGTCGAAGAAACGTTCTTATATTTAACTAACATAGAGTGGTGAATCACAAATCAGAGTTGTCGCTGGTAAGCGATAACTCGTGTCTTTTATTTTTTATATGTGCAGCCGCCGGCTTTCAAGATTTAATAACTGAAAATCTTTCTCATCATCTGAGATATGAAAGTGTCTTTAATAAATACCCTTTAATTTTCAAAAATTATCAATATCTCTAATATTCAGAATAATTAACAACGATAAAAGAAAACAAATGAATCTTTCTGAGCGAATTTCCGTGACCAATTGCCTTGATTTGCTCAAAACTAGTGTATAAGTTTACTATATTTGACAAACAGTATTATATCGAATGACAAGTGGCGATTAGTGGGTTTAGACAATACATATTGGTTTTATCGCGAAAATGCGTAGCAGTTTTATGGCACAGCTCATTATGCTTAAATTAAATAATATTTACAACAGTGTGAGTGCCATTTTATAAAAGTATGATAATGTTAGTATTATAAAATATAATAGTAGGTAGATACTTACGTCCAGTCATATGCGTGATGTATATACCAACAGTGCAAGCGACGCGTTTTGACAGCGTATGTAATTTTTGACAGATGAACCCCTGTACTTCTTTCTCTTTCTATTTTGCCTCTGGCCCATTAAGAAAGCATCGTAGATACCTGTCTACGAAAATAAATGGAGCATCATTAAGTGCTTTATTAAAAATGTAAGTTAATTATTTCTGTTTTAATTTAAAGGGCGTCATTAATAATTTTTATACCGCTCGATTCAATTTTGATGTTTTGGATTTAACTACCGAAATATTTGATCTAAAATTCTACTCGGAATACAATAATCAAAATAGAAGTGTTAAAAAATTATTATTATTTAATCTATTTCTCTGAAATTTTTCAATTCGTATTCCCTGAACAATATGTAAAAAACGTTCGCAAATTTTTCTACGAATCTGTAAACTTTGATGAAATAAATACTTAATAAATTTTGATATTATTTCAGTTGCCGTAGTCGAATGAGATTTTATTCTACTTTTTGGTACATATTTCTTTTGAATTTTTTAATAGAAATTATTTTACATTCAGTAAATATTTTTTTTTATATCAAGATGGTTTGTGATTTTCCACTACCCGAAAGTTTGTTGAGAAGAGCGGCATAGAAAAAAAGTCTTTCACTGATCACATTTTTCTATTTATGTAAAATTACCAGCATTCTTAAAAATCCTGTTAAGAATTTCTTCATATATATCTTTACAAAATTTAATGATAAACAAACAAAAACACAAACTCCAGACTGAGCCATTGCGGGCAGATTATAGAAATAATTAGAACATTAAATCAAAAATCTCTTTCCGATATCTTATCTAATATAGTCCAAAACTTACATTTATTAATATTTGTTAATTTATTAAATTTTCAATACTACTTGCTATATTCCATGAAGTACGTAAAAACAATTTTGAAATAATAATTTTCAAGTTGGCACTTATTACCTTTCACATTATACTTATGCTTCGCTGTAAACAACATTTTCTTTGACTCAGTTAAACAGGGTGCTGATAGTAGTAATATAACAATATTTTCAAACTTTCTTACGACACTTGTATCATTAAAATATTTTATATGAAAAGTTTCCATCACAAAAAAAAGCAACATATTTTTTTTGTGATGGAATAGCTGAATGGTATCTGACAAATAAAATAATATCGACTGGCTGTTCTTTTCTAACTAATTCGCACATAATAATAGAATTCGTATTTCCTTTGTAGAACTTTATTATAACAAGGTAAAAAAATAAAAATTTACTTGAACTATAGTTCTGACGAAGGCGATAACCAAAATAGCTTTTTTATAAAATTATACATTGCTATTTTTTCACCGTGTAATTTACATACAATTCAATTTTTCATAAATTTAACCACCTGTTAGATTCAAGCATTGTATTCAAGTTAAAAAGGCAAACATTTGTCTTATCATATCGAATTTGCAAGCAATTTATTTATCAGATTTACTGCTCCAAATAATACATATCAAAGATTTTTTTATCAAAGATTAAATTTATTCAACAATGGATGTTGAAATATTGATTTTTTGCTCATAACTCAACGTAAAGTTCTTGAGTAGCTTTTACTGGTTATTGAGAGAATTTAATCATTTAAAATAAGCATACATCTGAAATTATTGTTTATTATCGTTTATTATGTTAAATTATTATTATTAGTTAAAATCATCGTGCGACTTAATATTTAATTCAAGAATATAACAACATTATTCAACAATCGATATGCTATAACTAAATTGATTCAAATAAGTCTACATTTTAATATATCTTTTTCCAATGAGTAAACAAATAAGATTTACTTAAAAATAAATCTTTAATTAAATCGACTTGATAATTGTCACTTTTTTGTGAGAGGGCATCATATATTAATTCGATAAATAAAACACAATTGTTTGGTACTACTCTTGCAGATTTATAATATAATAGTAAGTACCTTTCCAGATTATTTTATTTTAAAAAAATGGATGTAAATAATATTATAATGATAGTGTTAAAACAATTTATTTTATTTACAGAAAGAAATCTTCAATCTTTTCAAGAATGCTTATTACGTTTCTATTAATATTAACGAATTAATTATGACCGAGATCAATTTATATTGCAAGAATTATTCAGGTCTATATTGCATATTCATTACATTATAACTGACTGAAATGATACATTTATTATTTGATAATAAAAGTAAATTTTTGGTTTAAAAATGTTTGAGAACAATAGTATTTTGACAAATATATCGCACATTGTATGAAGGTACGAGATTCTCCGCGAACACAGTGTGAAAGCAGTCAAGTTTACTAGTGCGACTGACTACTAATAATATAGCACGCTGTGAAGTAATTAGTGAGCTCGCGTTAACCCTGTAGATGGGGCATGTAATTTAACTGAAGCGTTTAATGCTTCAGTTAATATCTTTTTGGTAGAGAAGATGTTGCTAGACATGTAGACAATAACGCCTCGTTATTCAACACATATTCTAAAAAATTTATAAAGAAATTAATACGCATTAGAATTTAAAATACATCAGAATATATATTTACAGAAATCTCAAAAGTTCATTCAATAAGCATATTCATATCTAATTTAACGGAAATTAATTGTCACATGTCGAAATTGATAATTTCTGCACGACTGAGAGTTAATTTGTTTGCAACATGCTGTCATGTTGTTCAGCTACTATGTATAATCTATCTAATAAATCTAGTATCTATATTATGTTCAATCAAACATAAAACAAAATCTTTTGGTGTTAACTATTGTACATATTATATTTGAAATTTAAGAAAAGTGGGCTCTTTAAACCCTTCAGTAGACTTTATCGTTATATTCGTCATAAGCTTTGTAGAGATACGAGATATCCTGTCAAAAAATATGAAATATAATCTAGTATTTATCAACAAATGCAACACCATTGGTTTTCAAATAAAACCAATTGCTCACCTGACTTTATGTTCGTTTTTTTTCTACATTGGTAGTCTGACGTAACTGTCACATGGATAAATACAGATTGTGCCGTTCTTATTATCAATCGATAATACCAACATTACTATGAAAGCATACGCTAGACTTCAACACATTAGTACTAGTATATAATTTAAAGTCATCTGTTATTCCATTACTTTTATCGAGAGGGTCATAACAATGTGTTGATTGTAGAAAAGAATGAATCAACAAACACGAATTAATCTAGATGAATAGTTAATTTTATCCCTTTTGTGATTTTAATATTATATTATGCTATACGCTGTTGCCTAACCTTTACAATTCATTTATCAAGCAGTGCTCCGACTTGGTGATATTCTTAAATTCTCTATAATATTATACTTTCACTAACATCGTCCAGTTGTTTTTATTTTTTGCGCAGTGAAGATGATTGTAGGAAACAGTTCGACGCAGTGTTTAATTGAATAAAAATATTCAACAAAAATAATTTTTAACAAGAAATGTTTTTATAAATACCTTTTCTGTCGCGAAATATAAGTTATGTTGGAAACAGTTTTATATATAAAATTCAACATATATAGCATAACTTTTAAATAAAAATGAAACAATAATTACTATATCACAATCTACGACACTGAAATTCACAGGGTGGTCCAAGTTTAACGTCAGATTAACAAGTTCAATATGTGACTTTGCAAAAAAAATGTTGATGTACCTCCAACACACTAGAATAAAAAAAATGATAAAAGCTCTTGTCGTCGGTAGCAGTAATAATTAATATAAGGCGGAGATGTTAAGCCCCGTTGATGAAATGTCGGTCTCTATTATAAGTGCTCATTAAATTATCTTAAATGGCGGTTATCTTCTGCTGTCTGCATATTAAAAGACGACGTTTTTTTACAAGCAGCCAAGACATCAGTCAAAACTTTAAAAAATCATCCTTGAGACGTATTTTAGTTTCAGTATGCACAATACTAATGAATCCCTATTAACGTTAACGATTAATTTTTCTCTTTATTTTATGATAATAAACTTTCTCTTTATTTTCATATAATAAAACATAAACTATTTTAAATATGGATACATTTTTTTGCTTGAAGAATAAAACACATTGCAAATCGTCTGTAATTTTTATTCGATAAAATTTTCAAAATATACTATCAAAGATTAAAATTTTTTGAAAAAAGAAACACGTATTGGCATATAAAGAGTTGCTCTAACGATTTTAATTGTAGTCAAGGGAACTATCAGTTTATATTGCTTCTTAACAATCGAGCCAAGTTTTCAAGTGAACCAATTCATTGTACTGCATTTACAGGTGATGGTTTTCTTTGAAATGTAATTAAATACAAACTTTCAGCTATAACGATTCGTTAATATTCTTTTTTTGAATAAATTATGTTTTTCTCATTTTTTGTGTTGACAAAATTTTGTAATATTGTTTATAGGGATTTATGAATGGTTTCCGCTATACATATATCGTATTTAATAACACTCTAAAAAAATTGAGGTTTTTTTTAAGAGCGGCTTACACCTAGTTCATAATATATGACTATTTTTTTCGAAAATATGCTTTGTAAGTTTCTATTAAATAAAGAATATTAGAGCGTTAAAGCATTTACTCCAAGGATTTTTGATCTAAATAAATTTTAATGATTTGATTTACATATTTTAGATGTAGATTGTCTTTTATTTATTTAACTATTGCCAATCAATACTGACAAAAACCGTGCTTTAAAAAAATAAATTTTCTTACGTTTTACTAAAAATACGTTTTGATTATTTTAATCGAATTATTTAGAAGTAACTAATCTCATTCATTAAATTATTTAAAATATTTTTTTTTTATTTTTTCACGTATAGTTATACATTACTATTTTTAAATAAATCATACAAAATTAAACTTTTTAAGAGCTCTTTAAATATTATTCTAATCATTACGATCTTGAAAAATAATAGAAATTTATTTTTAGATTCTTCTAACGTCAAGATTTATTCGAGATTATTTTCCCATATTAAGATATTACGAAGAGAAAATGATTAAAATGAGCAAGTATTACTTTTGGTGCAAGGGTGGGAAATAGAAGACTGTTAAATAAAATTATTATTCAAGATGAAATAAAAATTAATTCATATGTTTTCAAAGCAGTGTGGTCTGAAAACAACAGCAAGATGTCACATTTCAAACTTTTATAGAGGAATATTGACTAATGATCAAAACTATGATTGTTGAAAAAGGGATCTTGAAACCTTATGTCTTATCAAGTACCAGACTTATGAAGCATCAGACGGTGTTACTGTATAACCGTAATTTGAAAGCGTTTTCTTGTTTATAATAAACTGAAATAAATAGATAAACCTTTAAATTTTACTAAAATATAACTATTATTTAGCATAAATTGTTGTATATTTATCCAAAGTGAAAGATGTTTTTTTTTTCTCCCATTTCTGTCATATCCAATCCTGAAAAATGGGTCAGAGAGTTATAAGTCAAATAATGGTTTTTTTTATTACGTCCTCATTTTCTCCTCAACCACCCTTAAAAGAAAAGCTTAGTGACTGACGTAACTCACTCAACTAGTTATCACTGAAAAAGTCGGTTGATATATTTTATTCTATACGCTTTACGTTGGGAGTTAACATGGAAAAAGAAAATATGATTATATATCCAATATCCCCAATTTTCCATTTTTTTTCACTGATAAATAATATTTGAATTTCATCTGATAACAATCTGAGTTTTTTAGTCATGTATTTTTAAAAGACCTCCCATTTTGCCACTGCGCTAACCGTGCACAGTTAAAAACGTTTTTAATTTATTTTGGAAGAATGCAACCATTTTTTTGTTCGAAAAAATGCAGTCAATTTGGAAATAACACCTCTGTTGAGATAGAAATTTGACGGATTCACATTAATCCTGGAATGGTTCTGTTCTCGTAATTGAAATTTGGGATGATAGATTTCAAACTACAGATCTATGAGACGACGCTATAGTCACATAGTCATGATAATAATTTTACTGCTCTTTTAATAGGTGTTATTTTTGATTTTATCATGATGGTGGTGGCGACATTTTCCAACAAGAATTTATTTTACGTGTTTTCTGATTGAAAGTTTCCTTAGAAGTAGGAAGAATAAATGGTAAACTTTTCCTTATGACTAAACATTTTATATTTTTTTATAAACATGTTGTTTGCCGAATTTCTCAAAATATTTTATTTGAGCAGCAGTATTAGTGCATTTTTGATTTTGTTTCACGTGACTTTTTCCTAGACATTGTTTTCAAATCTATTTCTATGATAGTTGAAAGCAAAAAATACACGTCACACTCCATACACATTCATCCATACATATTTAAATCTTAGAATTTTAAATAATTACATTTGGAAAATGAAACCAATGACTGCGTAATCGTGTAGCGCGAAAGCACGACAGCTTTAAATATTCAGCTACGAGACAAGATTTCATTGAACCTCTGAATATGAAATGTATTTTTCTACTCGACATGATGTTTGAAAATCAGACAAACAATTAAAGTAAATCATCGCTAACATTGTAATTTTAAGGAAAGTTTCGTTTAATTATTTTTTAAGTATTGTTAACTGTCATTCATTATCTTATAGTTTTGTAATAACTATAATGACTTTAAATATGTAATGCTGTGTTAGGTTGAATGGCAAGAACATATCAATGCTTTCAATCATGTACATAGTATGTAAAATAAGATAGCTGAGAAAGAACATTTTCACGCAAATATGCGGCCGCTATATACAATCAATATAATTAAAGTGTTCTAAAACTATTTGTTTATTTTACACATTTATCAATTTACATGTGAATGAACATCTCCTACTCCAGTTGGTAACATCTCGTCGTTCTTTGGGTCAAAGTGAATCGGGCTGGCGATAGTTTGTCTGGCGAGGAATGCGCTGGACCTCGCTTCTCCACTTGCAACAGATGGATCAGGTGGTGAAGGAGGGGGGTGTGCATTCCTTTGTCGGCATCTGTGAATCATTCGCCGCTGACACTATGTATACCTACCACACAGGTGACCTAGGTACAGGAACACTACAAAGTATTGTTTACTCTCTCTTTTTTGATTTATTTTATAAATTGGGTGGTCTTTCGTTAAATGTTTATAAGAATCGGATGGCATTCTGAAGGATGTCAATGAATAAAATTTATTTTCATTTAAAAGAACTGTGATTAAAATTTAAAAGATTGACATGTAATAAGATGCTGTTAATTTTGTGAATCTTAAAATACTGAGAGTAAAATTGAATAAGCATTAAGAATAATTGCAGATTTGAATTCAAATAATATTTTACAACACGATTCAATTGTATCATAAAATCTTCAGTATTTAAACAAGCCTTGTTTGAATTTTTTCCGCAAGGTTAAAATAGTTTCTCGCTTGAGAATCTGAATAGTTAATCAAAGTTTTGACGTCTGAAATTTACATTGTATTTTATTTTTCTAGTGAATGGGTTTAAGTAAATAAAAGAGGAAAAATATAACAAAAAAACTGTAAATAATATAGAAACTGATGACACTAACGATTTTTGCAGTGGTATTGTAACATGCAACCAGTAGCAAAAGACACGTATAAGCACTTAAAAAAATCATAACAAATTTCTTAAAATTTTGATGACATCTAAACGGTATTAAATATAAACTGAGAAATTTCAAGAATCTAGGTTTGTGTATATGTAAATAATCGATTTTTATGTGAAATAGTATAACGATTATGATAGATTTCATTAATTTCTCAACATTTGATAATTTCGCATATATTATTTTGAAATTTTTTTCAATGATTCAACGATTAGTTAAACGAAAATAAAAAAAATATTACTTTGTTTTTCTTAAATATTAATCCAAATGAAAAATACTGTTTAAGTGGTATTTTTTTATAACATGCAATGCCAAAATATCGACGTAAATAATCAAATGTTTTGCCACAAATGAATAGAGACATTCTTTCAACGCGCAAAATAAAGCTCACAAATTTTAAGATGTAATAAAAACAATGTTGGTTATATTAAAAAAATTGCATCGAAACCCTGAGTATGTAGATAATTTCGAGTAATCCAGATTTATTTACATAAAAATAATATATTTTAATTATCGCTCGAAGATGCTAAATGGGATTTTAATATCAAATTAAAATGTTGAATATTGTAACAAGCAGCACGGGATTCGCCTTCAGGAATTTTAAGAAATTCAAGTGATAATATTTTAGTGTAAAATACTATGACGATTTAAATTTTTAAATAAAGTTACCACAAAAATTAAAAGTATTTGATAACACCGTGTACTTGACGCCTTATGAGCAATGGGGTACCATGGGAAACACTTCGCTATAATAAAATATATTTTCTCATTTAAAAGTTATTGTGATTTAATGACTAATTAAATAATGAATGTTTTTTATGGGGCAATTAATCGCTCCGATGTAACATAAGTTCCAACGCGAGATAAAGTTTCTCGCAAAAATATAACTATATTAGAATATTATACACACTTACGAGTTACGATATTGTGGTACTGTCTCTTCGATATCACCTGTTTTATATTTTATGTGAGACTAATGCTTGAGTTTCGCTGTCTTTATGTTTCGAGATGAAATCTGTGTTATGATTGCCGTAAATTTATGTATTTTTGTTGTTGGTCTAAACCTCTAAAGGTACGCACTTAAATATACGACTTTTTTATAAGTCATAATTCAAAAAAGAAACTTAAGCACTTGTTTTATTAAAATGAAAAAGTATCAGCATGGGGGTGGTAGTATAGCAGGCTGTCATTTTCAATTTTTTCGTTGATATTAACACTTTACTGTCCGCGGACGCCACATTGGTGTCATTTTTGAGACAAACGTTACGATCCGGGAACGCAAAAAGTGGCGTCTTCAGATACGCGCAGCTATACTACCAATAATTAATAAGAATTTTAATTTTTACTTTCAAAATTTATCGATAGATGAATGAAGAACATACACGAGGTCTAAAATCAAAATAGAAAAAAACTATTTCGGTGTAGTTATTTAGCGAAAATGTGCGGACCGTAAAGTATTAAGATACTTTTTTATAGATTTCAGTGAATCTTATTTGAATCTGATAACAAAGACAATTTTCAAAAGTTTTTATTAATTAGAAGTCACATTTAAATTGTCAACTGATTATGGATGTAAAAGTTGTGACACTTTCGAGATTAATAACTAAATATTCGGTTTATTACAATATTTAATCAAATTAATTAAAATTTATATATTCTAATAATAATTGTGTCGTTATTGGTGGTTTTATGATAGAAACATGATAATACCTATGCAGTGATAAAAAATAATCAAAAAGTGTTGTATTCAAGATCACCACAATGAGCACTGATGATAGCTTTGTCTCTCGCTATATTGTATTACTATTACTGTAAGTCTCACCTTATATTTAACTTGAGATACCGCACATTGTAAGTAAGTGAAATGCTAAATCCAAATAAAAAATATATGAAAAATCGCTTGAAAATATGTATGTTTTTAAATATAACTAGCGAATCTGTAACTGATAAGTCACTATTATTCCTTGACATAAAATATCATTTTATAATAAATAATAGAGATTAAAATATCCAAATGAAAATGCCTTTTAATATAATTTCTAAATACTTCGCGTTTATATTACAGCAAAAAAAAAAAATCTTTTGATATTGTAAGTAAGCACTTTGGCAGAATTTTTGAATACAGTATGTGAATAATTATTAAAGACATATCAGTGGGGTATTAAGAATGTGCAAACAAAATAAAGAAGTGCGGCCTCAAGAGTTTTAATATTAAACGCCATAACACCTTATAACAAAGTATCAGATAACAATAGAAAATGATTTCATTCAATTTATTTTTGTACTGCCCTCGTAGGTGCAGTGTTTCAAATACCACAAGTTGAATCTCGTAATGATCCATGATGCCTCTGTGGATTATTTCGACAAATATCGATCATCATCCATCATCGGCTGAAGCCCAAGAGATGGTGCTCACACGAGTAGCAATCGAAATAAAAAAGTAGCAAATTTTGTAAATAAAATTTGGTCAACAAGCTAATACGTTTCTTTGTTATGATGGAATGTTGAGATGTTCCCTAAGGATAGATAACTTTTGGGACTCAAAAGAATACAGTATTTTTTTCGCTCAATCTATGTTCCAGCTACTCAAGTAGCATTTATAACATAAGATGTAGTTTTGAAAATAAACAATATAAAATTTTATGGAATACCTTAAAGATGCATTTTTTTTTTAAATTTAATTGTTATTTTGCATAGTTAATATTCATTATTTTAAAACTTTTGCAATTTTTTATGCTAGTCTTCGGACTGTGTTATTTAATTTTGGAACAAATTTGGAAAAATATGTATTATATTTTTAAGTGTAAAGGTTACTAATTAGCGTGAGAATTGAACGGGCTGGCCTGGAAAACCATTGTTAAGTATTAGCGAAAATTTTGTCAATCGTATTATATATATACAATTATTTATTATATATTTATGCTAAACCTAATGCATCATTAGAGTGAGTAATATTTCTTATTATTATCGAATATTGCACGCATAAAAATAAACTGGAATGTTCATCAGGGCTACCAATTTTGTTTTTGGTATTACTATAGAGTTTATATTTCTTTTGATTTGTTTCTGAATTGATTTGTAAGTATTTTGAAATCCTACCTCTTTAATTAATTATAAATACTTGCACTTGAATTTAGAGCTTTGTGTGTACTTTCTTACTTCTATCAAATATTTGAAAAAAAAGTGTAATACCACACATATTGAAAAAAATATATATAACAGTGTAATACCACACACATATCTACTCGAGCTAAGGAACATGTAAGATCATTCAACAGTTAAAAAACAGATTCACAATTCGCTAATCACGTTATTAATGAATCACATAATATAAATTCAAACTCAGCCCCTAAATGTTTGCATCTTTGTAGTAAGGGTCGGAGAATGACGGCTTTGGAACAGCTGGAAATCAATAGACACCAATTATCACAAAGGATTCTTAACGAACAAACTAACATAATAGTATCGCCACTTGTCCAGCCGTTGTACAAAGGGGTGGTCTGATTTGCTTCCAGAAGGACCACTTCCGTCCCACATGTAATCTTATTGTCATAGACACCTATTGTTTCATTTAGAATTTTGAAAATTTAGTGTCATTGTGTTAAAGTAACAAGCTAGGCCGTTGGAACAGGAGAGAGGATGTGTTGTGTGCCTTTTCTGCACAGCTATATATAGATAAGCGAATGTTAGTTTAAGCGTAGTTCTGACGATGGCGTGAGCCGAAATAGCTATCAACTATATTTGTTAAGATAATTTTGTAGAACTAAAATACGTTGCTATTTTTTTTCACCGTGTTGTAATACCACACACGAATAATGCCAAGATAGACCCTTAACTGGGAGCACTGTAAGATGTCGTATCGAAAAACGGTATAATGTTTTCGGGCACGTATCTTAACATCTATCAAATATATGAATGTTTTAAGTCACGGATTTTCTCATTTCGTCTATCCAATATTGGAAGCTGGACGTATAGAAAACAATACAGATGCATGTGATAACTGCCAAGGTGACGCTATCCAACTATCCTTCCCTTCAGTGATGAAAAAGGCTTTGAGACAAATTAATCGTTAATTCTCGTTCAATAAAATTATTTAAAGTCTTTTCCCTTAGTAAAAAATATCAAACATATTCAAGTTCTTAATGAATAATCTACATTATCGTCTGACATATAATAGATGCATGATGATGTCGAAAGTCGAAATCTGGGTCGTTAGCGACAAAATATTAGGAATCATACAAAGCTTAAAAAAATCAAATTCAAGTGGATAATCATTTTTTGCCTACTGTGTGACGTTTTAATAATATTTAATTCGCGTTTTTAGTAGTTTATGTAAAAAAATACTGTTATTAAAAACATTTAAAATATTAAATCAAGATTGTATCGAGTTTAAGTTAGTAATCGAAGTTTAATCAGTGAGAAAAATAATAATAAGGAATATTAGCTATATCTACGTAATTCTCGTTTCATAGCGTATTTTTTTCCGCTACATGAGACTGATCGCATGGCCATCCCTGGTAGTTGTAACTGATATTGTTCTCACTTCAAATGAAAAGCAATTTGATTGTTTGAGTTGATATGTAGACGCGTATCAAAGCCGAATGATAAATTGTTGCCATATATCAGAATCAATTAACAGATTGCTACAACAACAAATTGATAAATATTTATTCAGTATGTAAGTATGTGCTGAACTATTCGTTTTAATTAACCCGCTATATGAATAGGCACAATGTCCCACCAAATGCCGCGGGCTGTTTTCACTCTTACGACTATTCATTTATAGCATTGATAGTTGTAAGTTGTTACACAATGAAAAAGCCTTCAAGTTATGAAGTATGGGCGTACCGCACTACAGCAACAACATCACAACAATAAGCTTATCCATGAAGCAACATTAATATTTTTAAGACATATTCTTTTTGTCGATATATCATTCATCCAATTTAAAACAACTATAAAAGCTAAGATCGTTATTTTATATTTTATGTGCAATAATAGATGATTTTTACAAAAAATCTCATTTGTTTTCATATACAGCATTTTTTTGAATTCAACATAACTTTGGTGATATGTTTCTATTCCACACAAGTCAATCATTAAAAGTTCTGTTAGATATAATATATCCAATACTTAAATTATTTTTTTTTGAATATAAGAATTAGAACACTGTTTTGTATTGGGAGGACGATATATTATATGTGCAGTGTTGAAAGTATTTTTGAAAACAATATTCATCAATAATGGTCATTTTCCAACCAACCCTTTCAAAGAGGATCAATGGTCGAATGGTCAACATCACTGTATTCGTATAAATAAGAGTAGAGACAGTTCATTAAATCTATTTAAAGGACTAATCGAGTACAGTTCGAAGTCAGAATTCTAAATAAATTTGTATTGAGACCGATCAGTTATCTACTAGTCTTCTTTTAAGCCTGTTTGTGTATTAACATTCTCTTCGAAAATATATGTTAAACAACTAATTAACAAACATTTATCTGGGAAAACTTATGTTTAAATAAACTTTATTAGATGACCATATTCTACCCATTATTGTGTCAGGTATCATTACCGGTAAATCAACGTCGTTATTTTCAGAATGTTGGGGTGGATTTTTATGTGAGTTGCTCCGCTCAATCACATAGTCAATTCCTCTCTAGATGAAAAATAAGATATTTTTAAAAAGACGACTTAAGATATTTTATTTTTAATATTATTTTAATTATACTGGATTAAATTTTAGTCAGAAAATTATATTTCATTATCTGCTTCATGTCACTTTGAACTAATTTTCAGGACTTAAATAGCTAAATGAAAAGAATTTCAAACCAATGCAATGCAACTCAAATCATGGAAATGTGTGGTATAATGCCTGAAGATGCCGAAAGGCGAAACCCGGGTCGTTAGTGACAAAACATGTGGAATCGTACAAAGTTTTAACTACTCAAAAATATGTAAAAAATTTAAAACATAGTAATTTTTTTTATTTTATTCATTGACAAATTTTAATAAACGATAACATACGGAGCAGTTAAGCACTACAAATTTCCGGTATTCCGACTTCATTTCTGCTGAGTTGTACACCATTGCTCAAATACTCCATGCTCCTGCTCTTCTCTAATGCTTTAGTTTTTTTTGGTTGTTATTCACGGTACAGACATTATTAAAACCGATTTAGAAAATTGGCTTTTTGGGTAATAAAAATATATATTCAAATGCAATTCGAGAGGTTTCTATATCATTACATAAAATGGAGTTCATTCGTTCTGCTACTAATTTCTCACCTCCACATATCGAATAGAATTTAAACGTATAACTTTATAGATCATCTCGATCGGATGATAAATAGTTAATAAATGACTATGAAATATGCATGTGTGTTAATACAAGAATAATTCACTCATGAATAGGAAATGATATAGTGTTGATGAACCCGTCTGAGCGGTGCGTTGGTTCCCTTTTTTCACTTTATATGAATGAATACTTAATCACCCTCCAACTTGAAAATGATAATGTTAAGTTTTTATCAAAGGAAAAGGATTTCATATCAAATCCGCAGTTTCAACTAGTCTATTGCCTATGTATTATAGTAATTTACTCATCATTGATAAGTTACTGCTCATTTCAGATTTTTTATATAAAATAAAATTACATTATCATTTCTCTTTGAGATATATTTAGAATCTATGAATATTTAAACGAACGTTTATGCGATTATCTTTTACATGTCACGTCACAAGAATATATTAAAAAAAAATAACGATAAATCATTCTCTTCTCTTCGCAAGATCTCTATTACAATCGCTCTCTTATCACTGTTTTAAGCTCTTAATACTTATCGATATATTTTTTGATTAATTCAGCTTGGAGATGATTTTTCAAGAACACAAATATGCGTCTCAAAAAATTCGAATAAAATCACAAATCAGCAACAAACCAATAACATCGAACAAAAATATATAAAATACCACCCGGTCTTGGTAAAAAATATATTGTGAAAATAAGTACTAAAAAATGTGTTTTATTAGTTAAACTATCATGCCTTTCCATCAAGAAGTGACAGTTAACACCTTAAAAGAGAATAAAAATATACAACTCAACCTATTGTTGATGTATTCATCGTTCCTACTTGTTAAGATGATTAGAAACCAAATATTAGTTAGTATCGAAAATTACCTTATAAAATATCCATTTTATTAATTGTGTCTACAACAATAATGAAAATTTAATATACTATCAAAATTTATCATTTCAGTTAGATACTGATATAAAATAATATAAATATATTAAGTATGTGGCTTAATAATCAGAATTTCTCGATACTAGAGAAATAATACTCTAAATTATCTCATTGCCCACATATTGTAGTTGTTATGGTTAATTTTCAATATAAGCTTTAATATACAATATTTACTGATTCGGTGGTTAACTTGTGGTACTTTATTTTCCATAAGTCGTAGACGAAAATTCGTGAAGAAAATAATCAGCAGTGCTGTACCATTGTGTCGTCATTAAGTTGTGTAGCAGAAATACTTAACCATCGGAGCATGAAGTTTTTTAGAATCTAGATTATCCCTTTCCAACTAATCGCATAACGTAATAATCGGTAAATCATCATACTTATATATAATATTTCCACCCCAAAAGTGGTATAATAAGTACTTAGTAACCCTGTGTTCAATATAATATAAAGGCATTGTCTTTTGAATATCAAAATGGCATCGAAAAATTAATTAAAGTTTTTTATATTATAAAATTGATAACATGGTGAAAAAATTGCAATGTATTATAATCGCCCATCCAATAAACCATCTCATATGTAAGCTCATTGATATAGCCGCCTTTTTAGTTTCATTTAGATTTTTTTTTCTTAGTTTTATTGCTAGCAGGCAATAAGTTAGGTCGTTAAAACAGGAGAGAAAATGTATTGTGTACCTTTTCTACACAGCTATATACAGATAAGCAAATGTTCGTTTAAACATGGTTCTGACGATGGCGTGAGCCGAAATAGATATCAACTATATCTTTCAAAATAATTTATGGAACTAAAATACATTGCTATTTTTTCATCGTGTTATAATGGAGTTCTACCAAGTAAATACCAATTCAATCAATATATAATTTATGTAAAATGTATTTTTTTATCGAAGGCGTTGCAATGAAAGCATTATTTGAATCAATTATACAACAATAACCATTGATTCTCTATGTTAGTTATTATATGAAGCTGAATTAGAAATATATAGGTTATCCAACTATGTATGATATTTAAAAGCCCCGGGCGAGGTTTATGAGGTAATCCGCCACTGCTACCCGATGAAGTCATTTGACTGACTATTTCAGTTGAAGACTTTTAGTCAGTCGTTCGGTATAATGTATCGAAAAGAATAAAAATTTGAATAACGAACTCGGAAAAAAAAACATTTTTTGCTAATCGTACATTAAACGTCCTGGGTTTTTAGGATTCAATTAGGGTGTATGTTTTGAAAGCTTCCGTCTGTCTGACTTTCGATAAAATCCATAAATTGGTTTACAAAAATTAATGTATAGGAATTATTACCGAGCTTATGTTATTATAACGGAATTATTAAGTCGCTTCTCCTCGATCACATCATTATTTCAACAGTGGTGGACTACTCCCTTACGACCAAGAAGCGCTCTTGGGGCGTGCGATTAAGGTGCCTTATGTATGATCCAAATACTATGTATGATTTATTTAATATGTTCACATGAAGACTTACAACATTTAATATGAAATTGGAATATTTGATTAAAAGATATTACAAATTGAGAATTTTAAGAGAGAAGATGTATTGTGTACATTTTCTACACATCTATATATAGATAAGCAAATGTACGTTAAAACATAGTTCTGACGATGGTGTGAGCCGAAATAGCTATCAACTATATCATATAAAAAAAAATGTAGAACTAAAATAAATTGCTATTTTTTCTCCGTGTTATAATGGAGTTCTACCAATTAAATGCCAATTATAAAACTAAAAAAGATGGCATAAATTTTCGAATCGTTTTGGCAATCCAAAAAATATGAATGTATAAAAAAATACATAACCCACTTGGCGTAATCAAGAAATATTCATTCGAAATCAAAATAGAGACATTGGTGATAACAATCAAGACGAAATCAAAAATTTATGATTGAGTAGTAAAATGATCTATAAAAAAAATGACGCTGAACAAAAGGATATGATTAGCGAGTGCGTAAATATATAATACAACAGCTCGTTTATCAATCATAAACATGACTGAATCAGGGTGTCCTGCTTCTGGAAAATTATTAGCTTAAGTAGTAGGTATGTGAAACATTTCCTTTCATGAGAGCCCAGCACGCGATCCATGATCTGCGTGCCAAAGATTGGCTCCTCCTAGCCAACAGTCAGCAGCCAATCGTATGACCGCACCAGACCCACAAATAGGCCGCCGCGGAACTAAATTTACCATGGGCGGTACTTCGACCACGCCACATCAGGTATAAACACTACTCCCAGTCAAAGCATTGATAAATTTAACATTTTTTCTCTCAGCGAACTTATGCAGCGACTAGGTAAGGCGCTCTTCAGAGTAAGGAGGATAGACAGATTAGGCATTTTGTTTCTCGAAGACGTCAAATGAAGTTAGGTTATGCATAAAAACTGTGACCGTTTTAAATGAGTGGGCAGTGAAAGAGCTGGCGGTGTAGGTGTTTCTTGAGAAGATTATTGAATGGGAAAGGGACAGAGGATGTTGAGAAGAAGCGAACGATGCAAAGAGGCTTGACCACTTTTCGGTTTGTCTCAGACGAGGCCCAACTCGAGTGTGTTGGTGGTTGCTTGTTAGTGACGTGTGGGCACTGAGATAGTTGACAGTATATGCCCACGGCTATTTGTTTGAACACTGTGACAGACATTTCTACTTTTCACTCATTAGAGTTATCACATTTGAAGCCTTCTATATCTTACATATTATTACGAGTGCCTTAGTGCGTGATACTGATAAACCTATGTGATCGAATTCTACGTGCCAAGTGACATTTTGAAAAAGGAACAATTCAAGTGACATTTTTATCGAATACGTATATATTTTAAATTGCATATTTTGTTTGCTCATGCGCAATTGTCATTGAGACAAGTTTTTACTTATCAAGCTTTCACTGAAGAAATTTCCATGGCAGTTTCAGCCCTCAATATGACACCCTACTTCACAGGATATCCGTTTCAAGGTGAGATAACTAAATTTACATATCATTACAAATTGTCATGTTGTAGATAATACAGTGCATGTTTCTTTTATAAAATTACACAAATAAAACATAAAATAGTAATATTTTTGTAAAATTACTTGTTAGTATGTTTATAGAAATAAATAGATTTAACTATATACTATGTGCTACACTTTAAATTAATAGTGTTGCATAATCTATGTAAGTATGTAGAAATTCTATTACAAAATATTATTTTATTGATATTTAATAAGTAATTTTCTAAATGTAGTAAATATAAATTTATATTTAATATCCATAGTTGTGCAATTTTGTACCTGTGTGTATTTTATGAACTGCTTCTCATTAATGATTGAAATATTCTATAAATCATAAAATAATATGTATAAAACCGATAAAATTTTATTATAGATGATAACTAATAAAAGCATAAAGCGAGTCCATAGACGCAATATTGTAACCGCAAAATATGATATATGTACATATTATTATACGCCTCTATTGTTTATAATTACGATATTCTTATGAAAATCGTTTATTATGTTACCATAGAAGGGAATTTAAACAATGCTGATCAAGTGTGAGGCAGCAATATCTTGGTTCTGTTTACGTCATGTACATATTGTAATTAAATATTAATTTAACAGTAAATGCTCTATTTTATATCGCAACTGTATTTAGAACTAACCTTATTAAACAATAAAAGATGGAGGTTTGCATACTTCCATGAAATGATAAATATTTTCAGTATAGTTTTCGTCTGTACGTATGTGTTCTATGTTTTACTCGATTTTTAAAAAATGTCAATTTGTTAATAACCAAAAACATTTTAATTCTTCGGACGAACTGTTTGATTTATATTTATTCTGTAATAATATACAACAATGTTTAATACATTATGTTTATATATAACTATTAAAGTGTATTGTAATAGTTACTATAATCGAATAAGTAGAAGTATCTATAGATGAATTTCTATTGTAGTCAATAGTGTATACCTACTCAATATCCTTTAAAGTATGTACGTAGCCATACCTAACACGATATATAATCCTCCTTAGGTACAATAATGTAAATAATTAGACAACTAATAAGAAATGTCTGACTCGTGTACCATATATAATTAATCTGATTAGGCTTTGATGATAATTATGAATAAAGTCTGTCGATCACGAATAAACATTCCCTAATACCTTTGACGGAAGTTTTCAAAGTATACGACTCCAAAATGATTTATGTGCCAATGAAAAGTAATACAAAATATTGTCTATTATCTAAAGCAATAAAACAATTTAAGAAATTAGTAGAATCTGTTCGGGTAAGTAAAGATGTATTGATGTACGAACTTATTCACTTGCACAAAGCTGTAAAAATATTTTCCCCAAACATGCAGACACATTGTTAAAAATTCTGTTGAAAGGAAGCAAAATAAGTAGACGTCGTAAATTACAATAAATATTTATTGCTACCTATTTAGTTGGCAATAAAATACTTAAAAATTTCAGTAATGGCATGTTATATAGTTCTTCAGTATACTTTGTTTTCGAAGGACGAAATTAACACGGACAGAAAAAAGAGAGAAAACTGTAATATTTTCAACTATTCTAAGATTTTTGAATAAAGAAAACGTAACAAATAAGTATATGTCCCAAGCTTTTTTTGAAGTATGCACAATTCTTATATATTTCCATTAAAAAAAATTAAATTAGTAATACAACTAAAAAATATTATTTTCTTTTTTTTAAGAAGACATATTACTCACATACCTAATACTAATTCAACAATAATATATATACCGTATCGGTGGTGCTTTTGCATAAATAGTAGATACTAAAAAATAATTTTATTTGTTTAAAATACAAAGCTACATTTTATCCGTACTAAAATACAAATTTACTATCATAAAAGAGCCATTGAGTGTCCAGCTAAAAGTTAGTTCTCTTAATTTTTACATTCTGTATTAAATACTCGTATAATTATTTCAACGTTTTATATAATAAAAAAACAAAAACAAAAGATAATTTAGATTAAATTTGAATGTGAATTTGTACGGATTCTAGTAAGCAAAATCATGACATTGGTAGTACATTATAATTTCACTGCGAGACAACCCTATTCCCCAAAATTATTCCATTTATTAAAAGTGTGCAATCTTTAGCATATTCTCTGTGTTAAAGAATGTAAAGTAACTATTTATAAGTTTTTATATAAAAATATTAAATAATGAATTTACACTTAATTTCGTCGTACATTTATGTATTGTATAATAACAATAAGTGAAGTCATATCATATTATAGTAAGTGTTGCGGTGTTGGCATTTCTATTCGCATTAAATAATAAATTAGCTATTATGAAATCATACCGGTTATGTAAAATTTTAAAATATTATCTGTCCTAAATAAACAATATTGCATTAAAATTGACTGCACGTTGCCGGTTAAATCGAGCAATGGATAAATTTTAGTGTCGGTTAACCACAAACACGTGCTTTAGTGTTAAAATGATCAATTTTATTCATTATATTGTTGGATGCTAACTGTAGTAGAATGTAATAATATTCAAGGATGGAAAACTTATTGGTGATAAACTAGTAAACTGTAAATATGGCATTGTATGGTCAGGGTTGATACAATGATGATTCAGCGCGTTGTACGAAACCCGGCTTCACGTTCGAGAATAATCTCAACGGAAACTTTACACGGTCTTGTAATAAGATACCTTAAGTTAGTACAAATCAACTCCAAAATTGGTGGGAAACAAAAAATGTATTTTGTTAAACAAACTATAAATATGGCCAAACTTCTTGAATAGCAAACAATTTATTTTGACAACGCTACAACCGTAGTTTTATTTTTATTTAACTATTGGCTATTGAAACTAATATAAAAAAGGTACATAGAAGTCGGCCTCTTTAAAATTACTCACAGGCCCTGCATTTTAATTTTATTAACCTTTTCTGATTACAGCTGATAAAAATTGATGCATAATTATTATACACAATACCACACTTACGATGGTATATCTATTTAAATTAGAATTGTTACAACTTTGTTTTGTTACTAACGACACGGGTTTCGCCTTTTGGCATCGTCAGGCATTCTATCACACGGATGCAACAGAACTGACAGTTCAGTTAGTTCTTACAAAGTTATACGATATCGTAAAGTTTATCTATTTTTTTATCTAAATCTATCTCCTGTGAGTTTCATATGACGTGCTGTATTTCTAGCATGACTTGTCTGTCGCTTTTGGGTAATTAAAAGCTCACAGAAACTTTGTATGTGAATTTATTTTTTAAGCCTTGCTTTGAATGTCGATACCATATTATATCCGGTCAACAATTATAACATAAATCAAAGCATATTTCTTACTTTCATAATAGTCGTTTATAAGGGTTTCATATTTCATCTTATTTTTCTAATATAATTTTCTACAAATTATACTTGTCGACATGCCTATATGTATACTATTTCACTGTGAATTGATTTGATATATATCTATTATATGTATATCTGCTCATAAGCTTACGATAAGCATCGCCTAAATTAGTTGATGAACAATTTAAAATTACGACCTCGGAGCACCATATAAATCATCCAAGACATATAAATACACATATTAAGTGCCGTGACCATACATTCCGATTCATTATAACACCCTAATATAACAACAGATGTCATTCTCTTTTGACGCCTCCGCTACAGTGGGTTCTTATTTCTTAAATACAAAAAAAAAAACTCAAAATGCCGCCAAGGGACAGGTATATTTATGGGTGTTTTTCGGTCGGTGGATCTACTTATAGAATATGGTTTTACATGTCGTTATGAAGGTTTTATCTTGTATCAGTGGTTTATAAGCTACCACGAAAGAATAAGACTAGCTTAAAAAACCACGACCTTAACGATTGTTATTTTATTTATTATGCTCTTATTATTGGCGTAGGTCCATCCACACCAAATTTTATTAAAAAAAAATATAATTAAATGTAACATTTTGTTTTGATTTTATTGAATAAAATTATATTTATAATATAATTAATGTTTTGAAAAAAAAAACATAATAGTTTTGTTGAGGAATTATGAAATAGTTTAAATTTATTTTAACCATATCAATAAACACAATGTTGTGATGGATTGAAAAAAAATCTACGTAGATTGTATTCGTATTTGATTATTGAATATAGAAATTATATAAATCTTTTTTTTTTATTTTATAAAAGTTTGAGAGCGTCTGAAACTATGTTGGGTGACGCAGAATAATTACTATCCTTCATAGTATTTTAATTGATTACTTTATGCTCTCTTTCATTTCAGCAAAAATCGCTCACTTTCTTTTTTCTTAAAAGCATCTGTTTAGAGATATATGCCTATTGAACTTATTAACCCATGTCAATTTTGTGTTTCAAATTTGATTCAATTTTATACATAATAATTACTGTTTCAATATTCAGTCACGTGACGCCGGCCCATTGAATCTTCTCAATAACAATTGTTTATAAGGGACCACAGTGAGTGTAATAATACAATTTGAGATATCTGTAATTCACTTTGTAGCAACATGCAGTATACTTGTTTATATGTCGAAGCTAATCCACTAATTTCGTTATTAAAATATGTTAGTAAATTGATAAATATAAGGTGTTTAAATTAGAGCTTTATTATAAAATAGCAATAATTCAATCAACGAAAGTCGGCACTGGGTCTTACCATAAATATCATGTTAACAACTTCTTAAACATTTTTAAGTAACGGCAAATCGTTTTTATAGCAATTTACATTCTTTTAACAAATTTAATTACCGAGCAGGCGTGTATTATGTTCACGAATCGGCTGGCATCAAAGCAAAGGATAATATATTTTGATCCGGTTTTGTGGTCCATTCGATAAAATTAATCCTCTGGGCTTAGGCTTAATCGCGACGTTGTTGGATGCCTTGATCTGGCATTTGAGACGAGAAGTCTGTCTGATGAGTCCATAAGGGATCCTCAGTAGAGATTAGCGCGTGTTGTTATTGCCCTTGCGCATTTAATCAGATCACAAAATCATTTTGTGATGTCTTTGATGACCACAGATTAAAAACGCAAGATAAATCATGCAAATTAAAGTATTATAAATGACACGAAAAGGTCATAAAAGCAACGTGTTATTAATCTTATAAAAACAATTTAACGCCTGTTTTCAGACAGGACCGTTTCTTAGGAAGCTTTTATGTATAAAAATAATTATTTTTTCAATAGCCTCCCACTTAGGTCTGACGATATAAGCTATATTTTCGAAACCTTTGTTCAATTTAATGTTTGACATCTTGGGCATACGACCTTATCATGCTTTTCCTCTTCAGGTGTCTTCAAAATTCCGTTATAACTTGCATTGGTTAAAAAAAAGTTATAACTATAAAATCTAATGATTATCTATAATGATACAATAAATTTGTATAAAAAACATCATTCATTTTAAAAAGTGTCACGATATGGCATAAAAGGATATGTTGCTTACATTATTATTATAATATGATAAACCTTCGATATTGCTTTAAAATTGAAACTAAGCATAAAATATATATCAGTTAACCTTCCAAAAACGCTAAAAAGGTTATTTTGGTCGAATCAGTCGACAAAGGGAACCGTTGTTCGGTAGGCATTTAATTACTTGCACCCACTCTGTACCCCGGAGGCAGTTCAATCAAGCGAACAAAAGAAAGCAAATTTGTTTTTGCTGACGTTCCCTGCATCAGAAATTATTGTGGTTTTTTGCACTTTTAATGATAGATCTTAGAACCATTAGGAAAAACACATTTTTTACGTGTCTCGATGGACAGAGCGGTTCACACGGTATGCAACCTGAAATTCAATAATGTCGAATTTCGATTATCATAATGGCACAAAGTAATAAAATTTAACATTGGTGTTTGAATAGAATTCTATATATGCATTGTTTTTTTCATTTTTGATACCATATTTCCAATTTACCAAGTTGACTAGAATTTTGATTGAATTGCTATAAACCCGGTATTTTATTCATAAAAAGATTTTTGTTAATCACGGTGATAAAAATTTCAAACACGAGGAAATAACATTATATTATAATATGCTTGTGAAAATAAAATGAACGTGAAAATATTCTCTTATCTATGACAAACAGCGTATAAATATTAAATCTGCCATGCAAGTATTATACGCATAAAAAATATTGCCATAAGTACGATAGTCACAGTCCATTAAAACAATTGATTACATAAAAAAGTTATAAAATATTTTTCGAAAACATATATATTTTTTCTCTTTTATTATAACATGAAATCCGTTTCGTATATTTGAATGGAGTAGTCGAAAGTGATTTCGCAAAGGATGTTACTCGTTATTCATTTATCAAAAAACGACGGATAAGGCCTACGGGAAGCAAAATTTGGCCTTTGAAAAATCCCGACCTGGAATTAATATCATCACGTCCAGAAATAGTAAACGATTTTTTAACGCAGATATGTGTATTTTATAAATCTATCTCGCTACCTGTAATGTGGAAGCGATTGGACTGCCATTCTTATTATTTTTGTTATTATCTTGTAAAATAAAAACATTCAGACACCATTTACGAGGGTCACTTTTGCAAGATTTTGATAAAAATATTGTCATAATGACCATTTTTTCTTTACTTATTTCATTTACAGTTAGCGTAAAGTTTGGATTTTATGTGAAGCCAAAATTAGACCAATACATTTCAGTTATTTATTTGTAAAGTTCACTAACATTATTAAAAATTTACAGACAATGAAACTCGGACTATTATATATTTTTATGTATGAAGCAAGAGATAAGCGCAAAATTAATAATTTAATCAAATCGTGGTTTTACTCCTTCGCTATCTCTCTAATATTAAATTTACAACATCAACGACATAGCTTTTATTAATCCAACCAGAATCACGACGTAAATTCCATTGTTGAAGTTTTTTCTATGGTACCTAACATAGATATGATTTAATTAAAAATTCTATCACTTTGCAATCTCGTCTGTCAAATTAATCAAACACGACCTTTCTTACCTATTTTGAATGGACAACACTTATTAATTCATTCGGCTCAACCAAACCGACCAAAAAAGCTTAGGATTGCTGGAATTCCGACTAAAAAATGTAAGCTCACTAGGACGGTGTTAAAAAACGACAAAAGGCAACGAACAAAATTCATAAGAGATGAGCGATGATTAATATTTTAACGTGTAATTTTAATCACGTTTTATTTCATTTTTGATACATTTATTGAAAACAACAACTATTTATTTAGATTAAGGTGACAATTACAATAACTTATATGTGAATTCAAACAACTTTTTACTAAAGCAGTTAATATATTTTCACAAAAAACTTAAGAGACGGAATTATGTGTAAAATTTTATTGTTTAATAAAAATAAAACAGAATTTGTCGACACAATTCTTGAGAATGATCTTGCTCAATTAAAGATATCAAAGTCGCTAAACGAAACTGGTCGTGATCGTACAGCGATAATATTTGTGGTGGGAGTAGAAAAAAAATATATTTTTTTATCATTACAGTGTTTACTTATAAAAAAATGACGGATGCCAATGTTCACATCATTCAAGTGAAAAAAGAAATTTATTTAGGCACGCATTGGAGAAAAGTTTTTTTTCTAATGTTTACTATATTTGTCACCGCTCCCATCGATTGCGGAGAGGTGTAGGTAGATCCTGCCAGCGATCGCTATCCACGTGAAGCGAACAGATTTGTCGGAGATTGCGATGAAAACGGGAATTAGTGGCAACACATAATACATGATACATAGCCGGTACGAGCGGAAGATCAAAGGAGCCGCCCGGGACTCTTTTAGCTTCATAATATGATCGGCCGTCCCACTCCGCGGACTGCTACATGTGAACATAGCGCGAACGCTCAGCAAAGGCAAAACGTGATGGGGCCATACTCAATAATTTCATTTTCTCACTTAAAAATATATATAGCGCTTTCGTTTTTCGCAGTATTGCTCGATAAATCATAGATGAAATTGTAGATCAATTAGGACAAAATACTAGTTTGTTATAATTGTTATTTTGTACGGTTAAAATATGAGTCTTGTACCGCAAAGTATCAGGTTAATATTCCTATGGTTAAATATACTTATTTTACTTGGCCATTATTTCTTTATGAAAAAAGCTACAGACACTTTCAAAAGTGTAGCATATCAATTTTCTTTAAGTTTAGAAAAATGAAATCAAATTATTTAAAAAAATATATTTTTATTATAATTATTTATTATAAAAATTTTCAGCAAGCTTTTTAAAGTGTTGCTCGAAACCTCTGTTTCTACGTAAAATATTTTACCTCTTTGCTTTTATACTAAACATATTTCAACATATTAAGTTGCAGAGCTAGCAGAATTATATCCCGGTATAATCATTTTGCAAATGACTTATAAATTACCGTTTTGATGCATTGATGAATATAATCTCTAGTTTTTCTCTCACTTATCCGTTCCTTTAAACGAGCGCAACGACTGCGATTAGTTAACAACTAGTCCTGTCCTAATGATATTCATTCTTTATCCGAAACCGAGGTCAATAGACTGATTTTAACTAGCACTTCTTGTTGAAAATTATTGATAAAGATTTTGTTATATATTTGTATTTGTGGTATACCTACATAACATTGTTGTACAATCTTAGAGATGTCTAGTTTTACCAACAGAAATTATTGAATTTCATCCTTGGTCTGTTTTATTCCTCAAGACTACCCTTCACGAAAGAGTTGACGAAGAGTTCCGAGTGAAGAAAAGACGACGGACTTTTCATTGCCTTAAACGCCGACAACCGCCCACCTGTGTGCATTATTAGGGTGGAGTAAAAGCGCTAGATTTATAATACCAACTAACTGTTAGTACAATCTACTTTTCTACAACACGGATAAAGGAAATCAGTGTGTAATAGTTTTCCTCATAAATTATGAAGAGTTATAGAAAGATCAGTCAAACAAATGACTATGACATTCGAAATAGTTCAAGTTAAATTTGTGTTGGTGGTAATTAAAGGTGGAAATAAATATCAACATGAACTTTATTAGAAAATTAAACAAGTACTGAAAACGAATCAATTATGAAATAATCTTTTGATTCACGTATTTGATGTAGTTATTCCTTTTAGAAGCATCTTCAGAAATTTTTTCTAGTTTTTCTAAAGTTTTTCCTATTGAAATTTCAAATAAAAATTTCAAACAAACTAAAATAATATATGCCGATCGCCATTGCTCAATCTTCTACAGGGGGCTGTTTTGCTTCCGTAATACACCATTTCCGAGCCATATGTTAACTCCTTGATATAGCCGCCTTTTTAGTTTCATTTACAATTTTTAGTTTTATTGTGAGCAAGAAACAAGCTAGATCGTTAAAACAGGAGAGATGATGTACTGTGTACCTTTTCTACACAGATATATATAGATAAGCAAATGTTCGTTTAAGCATAGTTCTGACGATAGTGTGAGAAATAGCCGTCAACTATATTTAAAAAAAAATTATTGAACTAAAATGCATTGCTATTTTTTTTTCACCGTGTTTAATGGAGTTGTACCAAGTGAATGGCAATTCAATCAACAAATAAAATATGTTGAACGTGTTTCTTTAATTTTATGTGTAATAATACACTGATTTTGAGCTTTATTGAAATTTGATATATATTACGCAATTATTGACATCCATTCAAAACTCCACCCTGGAGATGCATGCTCGTTCGCCTCACAAAGCACTCAAAGTCACTTTTGCGAAGCGTACCCAAGCGAGACGGTATTATGGAGTTATAACTAGTGAAAATGAAACGAACAAGCCTTTAAATGTGTGAAAGCTTTCATGTAACACGATGTTCGCAGGCTGGATGGTATGGCGGTCGTAAACTGCGACCAATATATCACGGCATCTTCAATTGTGGTGTCTCATTGGGCGCATTAGTGTAATTGATACCGCGTATTAAAGCGATGATATGATACTGTTAGTGAGTAGAGAAAGATCAAAGTGGATAACATTTCTTCAGGCTATTTATTACCTATAGAAAAATATTGAGATTCACCTGTTCAAAATTGGATGAGCTTACCATTCCAACTGCGGTTTTAAGTTTCTTTAAATAACGATTTATATTTTGAAAACTAGCTTATATGATAGTTTCGTTTTAAGTATTGTTTTAATTTGTCAACTTCGTGTAATAGAAATAAAAAAATAGTTGTAATAAAAAGAATGTGTACATTTCGATTTAAACACACGTGCGTATTCTGCTTCTCTTTTTCATCGATTCAAATTGTTTTCTATTCCATCAAAAAAAAAAAAAATGTGTAATACAGTTTCCTCCAAGCGATATTTTTTTTTATTTTACGATTTTGTATTTTTATAAGATCCCTAAAATATTTTTTTCTATCTTTTTTTTTTTAATTTTGTCATTAAAATATTTTATTAATACACGTAAGAAACAGTTTGGGGAGACAAATATCTTTTAGAACATTTTATTGACTCTGACGGCGTAAAATAAAACAAAAACCCTTTCGGCATTTAGGCAAGAGGCGTTTGTTCAAACGATCAGTTTTAGTGTAATTTGAAACTTAAGTTTTATTTTATTGCTTTCAAGTAAGTAATTAACTTATTTCCTTTAACATCTCACGAAAATATTTAGGAGCCAATATGCATGAGTGAGGGTTTTCCATATTAGACGGTGTGGCTCCGATCTATGGATATACAAATATTTATCACTCGATCTCGATCTATATATATTTTAATATAAAGGTTAAATTCTATCGTTATCTTATTGTTTTTATGTAGTAAAAAAATAATTTAAAAATGGCTTCGCCTTAAGCCAAGCTTGGTATGATCATTATATTCCATCATAATATTTCAATTTTATTCAAAAAATATAATGAAATATTATTTTTCTCTTCTAAAATAGTAAACATAGCTTAACCTAATAAAGCCTGAAGATTCCGTGAAAGCTTTATAGCCTATTTTTAACCTTTTTATTTAGAAGAAAATATGTTAACTAAATTATAATGATTTTTTTTTCACCATATTGCACTACTTCCCTTTAACAATTTTATTAATTTATTGAATAATATGAATGTATTTTTGTGTTAAAATTTCTCAAGTGTCATCTTGGAATATGAAAGTTCTCAAGTCCTGGGATATAAAGCTCTGAATATGTTTGCTACGATTATAATGAAATCAATAGTTTTATTGTATAATATATTGCATATTGCGATACATTTTGAATAATTATGATTTTGGTATATTATGTCATGAAAGTTATTCAGTCTCAACGCACTTTAAGGAGATATATATTTTACAATAATCTGCCATTAATTAATATAGACTAAGACAAAGAAAGAAAAGATCGACTGAAATAAACGTCTCATTTATAATCCTATTAAGTACTTACTGAGAATTATTTTTAGCCTCCGAGTCTATTAAGATCATTTCTTTAGCTTGCTTTTATTTTATACTTTATTGAAGGCGATACTTATATTAAGCCCACTGCAGTGATAATGATTATTTAAGTTGAAATAAAAGACTATCATTAAAGTAATCAATATTCCCGACGATGATTATTTGCTTTTTAGTAAAACGAAATTTGGTCTATCGATTCACTAATGATCTCGATTCACACAATTCCGTAATATGTATAATGATTTTGATGATACTTAATAGTTATCTTTTATAGGTATCATCTAAGATTCGTTAGTCATTCAAGGCCGATCGCTTCATGACCGGCAGAATTTAAATATTGTATTACACAGCGCTTTGGAAATAAACGTAATGCATGAAAAACATAATGAATATATTAAAATTTACTTAAAAAAGTATATACAATTCGATTGAATAACATTTATCCTTAAGAATTGCATCACCGTATATTTTGATGATATGTTTACTACAATTATTACGAATATTTTTGTCATTGCTTGTATCTATCTCATTTATTAAGATCGTACATTCCCTATTAACTCGTAACGAAAATATTTTTAAAAAAAGCTGTTTTACATGAGTACTGGTAGTAAACGAATCGTTCGATTTTGAATTAAAACAGGTATTATTCAAAATATTTACATCACCGAAATAAAACTTTACTATTTCAATACAGAGCTTATAAGTTTTCATGAATTTTTAAAACAGATAATATTAATGAAAAACCTAATCGTTGTACTTCTTTTTTTACTGATAAAATTTCGTAAAAATAATTGGTCTCATAATAAATATCTGATCAGTTGATAATGCTCGCGATGAACGAAACCGGTCCTGATAAAAAATATATTGCATAAATAAGTACTAAAAATGTGTTTTCATTATTTAAAATATCATCCCTTTCCATCAAGAAATGACAGTTAACACCTTAAAAGCTTTACTATTTATATGTTCATAATCCACCTCACATAAAGAATAAAATACCACCGAAAGTAGTAGACATTTAGTAAAAATGGGTTTGAATAATATTTTATATACTAACGCACAAAATAGCAAACATCAAAATTGAATAAATAAGCAATATTCTTTGATGTCGATTCATCGTTTTGAATTGGGAAAATATTGTAATTGAAATATGCACCGAAAAAAGTATTGGGAATTTCTTTGTATTGATGTGAAATAAAAAATATAATATATTGTACATGAGCGTAAAAAGTCTGGTTGTAGAAATTAGAATTTCAAAATAATTGCCTATTCAAAATATTGACATTCCATTGTCGGAAATTTTCGAAAAGAGTTGTGCAAAATTAAAAAAGCCGATATGCGAACATATTAAAATGTGTCAAAGTCGGGTGAGTTATCAACAGAACAGCTGTGTCGCGGCGGTGATTTAATTTTTTCATTATAATAATGAGGGAACAAAAGCCCGTGGCGGGTCAGGGTCGCGGTCAACCGATGGATTTTCGATCAGACAAACCTGGCTCGTCATAGACGTCCTTTACTTTTAAAGAAAACGGATCTCGTGTGTTTTATTTCAATGATAAATAAAATATCTTTCTTTGACATACAATGAATGTAACATCGGTACTGTGGTGTCAAATGGCTATAAATATATATTGATACAATTTTACAGAAGAACGAAAACAAAAATTTCAAGTTTTTCTTGACAAATTGTTTTATAACATAGCAAGAGTAAATATCTTCACAAAAGGCAAATTCGGAATTAGTTCAGCTATAATCGTTTACTATCACATTACGGACATATTTAGAGTAGTAAACATAAATATCATTGTACAATGTATAATAATGCAATAGGCGGCCGTGTATATATCCTCTCAAAACTCGGAAACTTTCCTCTCTCTCTCTCTCTCACACTATTATCGTATCACCGGCAAGAACATTGTTGTGCTATGCGTTACGGGCAAACAGAAAATCTATAAAGTTTAATTAATAATATCAAAATATTCTGTAAGATAGCCTTTTTAAGAAATATACATACGTAGGAAATATACTTTTCTATATGAAGACACTTTAATACAACTAAATAAATTGAATATTTTACTTATTTATCCAACTTGCTATCAGTAATAATTATGTAGGAATAAAGCATGCAGCTAATTTGAATTGTTACAACTTTATACGATTCCACATATTTTGTTACGACTCGGGATTCACCTTTCGGCATCTTCAGGCATTCTATCACACGGATGCAACAGAACTGGCAGTGACAGAACAAGTGGAATTGTACAAAATTGCAACAATTCAACTTTGATATTGAAATTCCATCTATCCAGTTTATATTTATCTTATAATTTCTCAAGAAATATAATTGAAAATAAGATATATTTTCGGGTAACAATACTCATAACTTGGCTCGTCAGGTGATAGCTTACCCCTCCGAATGGACGCCTGTGGTAGCTTTCAAGCCGGTTGGCGAATTATTGCTCAAAAAAATTGCACTTCACTAATTGAAAACGCTTTGTTGTGCCGAAAAATTAATTCCTTGAATGCAATCAGCGGAGTATCGATGGTTTACCTTTCTGAGAAATTTTTCGTAGGAAAAATGATAAATTAATTTTTAAAACCACGTAGGTGACAGTTTGTTGCTATTATCTACCCGGGTACAAGATATGTACAAGAAGGCTTACTTTTCAGATTATTTTATTATGAAATAAGCACAATTTTTTGGAACACGAAATAGTACAACATAAATTAAATGAAGAATCTCTGAATATGTAAATTATCATAGAAATATTGTATTTTATTAATTTGTTAATTATATGGTTGAACTAATTTAGGATTTGATGTAAATTGTTTTTAATTTATACGTTTTTACGAGGTATGCATAACTCTGAAATAAATCACTTTTTGCGACCAGATATTTTAAAATATATATGTCTAGAAACTATACATTTTTTTATATATATCAATATGAAAGAAATATATTGTATATAGCATGATTTGTAGAATATGTTTCACATTTTTGTTTCAAAAAATATTACAAACTCAAAATTAAAAATAATCAGTATCTCAACGAAGCTATTGTCTGAAAATATGATTTATAAAAATTCATACGTTCATAAAAAAATTGTTATATATGTATTTTATGTAAGTATGGTATAAATATTAGAAATTCAGATTATTTTAAGTCTACTTGTCATTTTTGTCATATTGAAAATTTTGTCAAGTTCGAAAATATTTATTTACACTCTGTCTTATCGAACGAATATGTTTAATTCTAATACAATTTTTATAGCTTCAACACTTGTTCAAAAAATGTATAACGTTCACGATAAATTCAATTTAGTTTTTTTCAATAAAATGTGAAAAACAGTTTCTTGCGATTGCATTTAATGAAAAGTAAAAAGCAATACATTTTGTTTGAATACGAATTGAAATTAGCAAGTGCAACGCAAATCGCTTTTCGGTCTCATATCTATACGACCATTTTACAGCATTACATGATTCGATTATAAAATATATACCATATAAACTGTTACGGAAAATAATTGATTATTTTTTTACGATATTTTTGCGTTGTTGCAGTGTGCTGTGTATTAATTTAGTTTTCTTTTGCAATCTCTGGTGAACGCACAGATCTCAAGTACTGGGGGCAAGACGGCTCCAAGATTGCTCGCGATACAATGGCCTGCCACCAAGACACTTTCTATACATACGTTGACGGTAAATATTCAGCATTTTTTAAATACTTTTACTGTGATTTATTTCTTAATAACTTTAATGTCAGTTCTTGGTGGTACTCCATTATCAATACTGATTCTTTATCTTTTTTTATAATTTTGTTCCTCTCCTTTTATACTGTATTTATTTTAATTACTTACAGCTTAAAATTTTTATATTCACTTCATATCTATTGGTTAATCGAAAATCCCTTTTTTTTAATTTTTCCATGAGAGTATATTTCACATTGTATGATAGCCATAACAACATTAATTTAGTAAAATAAATATTTTATAAATTCGTTTTGAAATCAACAGTTTTTTTAACAGTAAGTCTAACTTATTTAAAAGCTACGAAATAAAAATATACACATAGTAAAAAAACTTTGCTACACATGAGAATAATTTTTACCCATTTTTATTTATTTATTTATAACTACACGGTACAAAACTTACAAATAATCAATTCATTGCTTTTGCGACTTTAACATATTTAAATATAAAGTATTGGAAATTCAACAAACTCACAGTAAAACAATCAACAAGGATTGCAAAAAAAGTCAACCAAGTAAGCTCATGAAATATCTACTTTAACTGTTTTGTTTTCTCTGATTTTTTGTTGTTGTTGTTGTTGTTGTTAACGTTGTTAAAATGTCCATTTAATTTATTTAAAACTATAATGTATAAATTTATCAATGTACAATAATTTCGAACGCTATAAAACGTTTCAATACTGAGCGCATACTTAATTCATATCAATAAACACATCAAATCTTTTCATAATGTCAATTTACTATTCACACCTATTCTTACAATTTAAAAGTCATCGTGATAAAAAAAAACTTCCACATTATCACCTTCTCACTATTTATAGTTGTGCTGTCATATTATGTTAATTTTCCTGTGATTATTGCCGTTATCTCGATGTGTAAATGATTAATTTTATTTTACCTACATTAAACATGATGATGTGTTGATTAGGTACATTGGAATGGTACACTGTGATTTTTTATTCATGTAACTCCATTGATGAAATGGCAATAAAATTTTATTGAGCTCCGTGGGAAATTTATTGCTGCACATAAATTATATTTTTTTAATAATATTAATTAAGTTTTAAAGAGGCGCCTTTTATCTTTTGAACATCTGAATAAAATTATCGAAATATATTATGGTTAATAGAAATACTGTCGTAGGAACATTTATCATATTTTTTAAACGTTTTTTTTTCTTAAAAAAAAAAACAAATTATTAAGGAAATACTGCAGTGTCATGATAGAAGTATTTTCATTGAGTAAAATCACTTCAAATAACATCGTAGATTCTAGGAATACATTCAGTATAAGAGGTTTCTGAAACAATAACAATTTCTTTTAATGATTTTCTTTTAACAAAATAACTTGTACACCGAGACAAATTCGGCTTGCAATTGAATATAAATATTGTAGTTTCAATATTTTAGAAAATAATTAAATTCTTTATATTTTCATATAAGAAACTATGTATTTTATTTTCTAATTTCGAAAAAAAGATTTCGTTTTGTAATGATAAAACTACCCTTGTAAATTTTCATATATTGGTTATATCAACCAGTCTACTGATTTATGCTGTGTGTATTCGCGTTTATTGAAATCATTGAGTTCCCTTGTACTTCATCTAACAGCAATGTAATAATTATAATTACAAAGACTGTTGTGTGGTTGTTAGTTAATTGTCGGCGGATAAATTATTCAACAAATTAGATTTGCAAGTCAGGTGCCTGCAAAATGTACGCCAGCTTGCGAATATGAGATTATGTCGACAGTGTGTGTATTATAGGAGCGATTTTATACCAGTAAAAATAATTTATTATTCTGAAGCACGCTATCGTCATGAGATCGCATCTCACGTCATAGCTTTCAATTTATTAAGGAATTTCAAAATTTGATACTAATTTCACGTCACTTCAAAGTATCCATTAAAACATGCCCGTAGTAGAATTTTAATAATATTAAATGAGCTTTATTTGACAATAAATATGCATTCATTTATTGAATTATATTTCAAACATAAAATATACATAAAGGTTTCAGATCATTCTATTTTTATAATATTTCATTTTTATATAATATTTCATTTACAACATTTCATATTGTAAATGAAATATTATTAAGATGTATTTTTAAAATATTTACGCTCTCTATATGTGTGAAATATTGAGCACGTGCAAATGAAAATTCATCGTTCGAAATAAGGACATCGAAAAAAGAGCGCTCGACAAAATGAATTAATTAAAATTTGCGTTAAACTGATTGAAACTGGATTTTAATAGGATGTTACATTTTTAATCCAAATCGAAATGTCGGTTACAGCGTTTTAACGTCGACAAGGCACCGAACCAGGGTCAATTGATTGGCGTACCCTTTCATTAACCGGCGCCGACTCGTAATTCGATTTGTCAAAGCTTGTAATCACTTCTCGTCATTATCATAACAGCGTAAGGTGTACTGAGTCAATTATTTATTGGAGCTCATTCAATTTGTTTGAGTCTCAGGTGTGGATTACTGATTCAATAATATATCATAAGGTAATACACACAAGGTGAACGTTGAACAGAAACTAAAATATATTTTTTTAAAAACAAACAAGAGGTCGGCAGATTGATAATCATAATAAGTAAAGATACCTTAATATAATAGTTAGTTTTTCCATACGATTTCAAAATATATATTTTAGTTTGCTTCATCATATGTATACTACCGATTTTATATTGACTGAAATTCATGTGTTATCGAAAACACCATATTAAAAAAATAATTAAATTTTCTTTCTAAAACACTTAAAGAAACTGTAAATAGGCAATATCATATTATATACAAAATAATAACGTTTCTTTAATTATTTTTTATAAGAAATCAAAATGTGAAATTAGTATGCTAGAATATATACATAAATGTGTTAATTTTTTATGAGTTGAATCATATTTACTTTAATACAATATGAAAGTAATTTATCAAATATTCGAAATTACGTAAAAGAATGATGTGAATCATAAAAAATTATAAATTATTTCCGGTCAACCACAATGCATTAATGTATTCCACACGCGGAGGCTTTTATAGGCAAATTTTAATCAGACTTTTTGAACAAAAAATGACTTACTTATAACAATGGATCGGCCTGTTGAGTTTTTTAAATGTGAAAAGAGAAAAAATGTACCCCTAAACCAAATTCTATTCATCACTTTGATGATTTTATTATGTTAAATATAAAAATACACAATTTCGGTTAAATTACAACATAGAAATATACTTTATTGAATGTAAATACTAATTAAACACGAAATATTAAAAAAGTAATCGACGCTTTTTTAGATAATTTAAATTCTAATAATTAAAACTACTACGTTAGGTTTTATACACTTAAAATGTCAAAACAGCTATAAAATTTGTTTATAATAAATTGAGCTTAGCAGAAGGTGTCACCAAGCAACACAGAATGCATTAAACATTTTATATACAGTTTCAAATTTTACTTCAGAATTTATTCATTTTATACTCTATTGAACTCCACTTTTATAGCGTATGCTCTGTTTTCTTTCACATGAAGCGGAAAACTTTAAAAGCATTGTTTCCTCTACGGTAAAAATGAACACTAAAAATGTGATTAAACTTGTTTTTTTCGAACATAAAAGCAATACATACTTTTTCATAAAGCTTTTGACCTACAGTAATATCGAATATTCATTGATAGTTATTGCATTTAAATGCATAACGTAAAAACACATTATCTACCAGCAAAAAAAAAGCATTCTCGATAAACATAGTCTTTATGACAATGATGTTCATTTAAAATCTTCAACCACTTACAGTGAAGACTATTGCATATGCCTTACTGAAGATAAATTAAAGGCACTATATGTTCAATATCCGTAAGACTATTATTAGTTGTTGTATAGAATAAACAATGTATACATTCGTTGACCGGTAGCCGGCAGAACTAAAAATTTCAAAGAATCAAAATGAACATTGTATTTAAGAATACTTTGCCATTCTTTGATTGTTTGTGCAGATTTTCTGCTCAACTAGCCGTTCATGAAAACGTGTTTGAAAAAGAACACGCATTGCACCCATTGTGTGAAACAAGCTGTTACACCATGGACCGCCGCGATAGCACGTCGCAAATTTGCGATATACCCAATGCTTTTTTCCTGCTTCAAATATCATAATATATTTGGTATTATTATGTCTCTCAGAAGTGATCGAGTTTTTTAAATAACACATAATTGTGTAGTAAAGATATTTGTAATATTCGTTGCCCAAATACTGATATAGAAAAGGAAACATTAATGAAAAAGATTTTTTTTTATTCGTGGCAATAGTAGAGTTGATAACTATGAACGTGGTTAATTATTTTATTTTGAATACGAATTATAACGAATATCTCCTTAAATTATTTGATACCAATTATAAGTTTCTTAATAATTTAATAAACATAATTGTCACTTTTAAAATGTTAACTATAATTTCTTGATGGAAAGGTATGCCATTTTAAATAATAAAAAAACATTTTTAGTACTATTTCCACAATATATTTTATGATCGTGATGTATTTTTATTGTTTAAAAAAATCTCAATTGTATACCTATTTTTCAATAAACAAAAATTATGGAAATTTATTTAAAATATACATAATTAAAGTAAATAATAAATTGCTTAAATTTACAATATTCCAAAATCACAGTTTTGCGTAATTATTCATCTTGCATTGGTATATATAATTAAATATATATGGATGTGAAATATTATATTAATACAATATAAAATTTGAATTGTTACAACTTTGTACGATTCCACATCTTTTGTCACTAACGATCCAGGTTTCGCCTTTCGGCATCTTCAGGCATTCTATCACACGGATGCAACAGAAATGAAAATTCTAATTTGATGTTAAAATTTCATCAAGCATCTTCAGTCGATATCGTAAATTATAATATAATATAAATTGTTAAGTCTGCATTTTATTCAATATCTAAATCGAAAAGCAGTTGTACAAAAAATATTCCTATTAGCATTTAATATAATATAAAGTATTATATATTGTGTGGTACAATAATAATAAAGACATTCTTTCTTATGCATTGTAATACAAGAAATGATAATAGCGCACCGCACCTGACCGTGTGGTAAAAGACCAGAAAGAAATATTGCTACATGGTCCGTGATATGTTGTTCCCTTATCTGTTTGCTTTCTTTATTACATTTTTTTTTCATCATTTTCATTGCACTTGAATTGGTGCGATGAAATGTATCGATCGTGTTCAACAATCACCAACACTGGGGGTGGTCTTTTAGGTAGCGTGTCTCTGACAAGATAATGCCCTGACCGAAAGCTTTTCCCAACTTTATTATGCGAATGAATTCGGTGTGTGAATTTATTTAGGTGCGTCGCTTTTAGCATTGGATATACCAGATTTTTTATTCGATTCGATCAATACAGAACATTAACTACGAGATAAATAGTTCGGTCAGTAAAAAGCCAATTTTATCTTCAATATTAAATCGAAAAGATCTAAAAATCCAACACCATGTTATAAATCATATATTTTTGGGTTTGGCGTTTTTATTTTAAGTAGATATTTATTGTCGCGTTTATTTATTGCGAATAAAATTCTCAATCAGAATTTATAATAATCCACTTTCTTTATTCGTGATATTAACTCTTTACGGTTCGCGGACGCCACACTGGCGTCATTTTTGTGACAAACGTTACGATTCAGGAACGCACATTGCAGCGTCTTCGATTACGCGCAGCTATACCACCAAAAATCAATATGAATTTTAATTCTTACTTTCAAAATTTATCGATGTATAGATAAAGAATATACACGAGGTTAAAATCAAAATAGGAAAAAACTATTTCGGTGTAGTTATTTAGCGAAAATGTGCGGGTCGTAAAGTGTTAACATTTGTCGAGAAAAAGTTAATTCGTAATTATTTATTATGAAGTTCTTTAAATATTCATCTTATTGATATCATAGAATTATATAGTTCTGTGCTAACTTTTATGATGCTAGAATAATAAAAGCGGATTCCCTTTATTCGTTTCCAGCTTTATAAAAACTCAATGAAGTGAAATACATCCAATATAAAATCATTGTATTCGTGTATTATAAAGATATGTTGTAATGTAAACCTATGTTTACAGAATGATCCTAAAATGCTCAGTTTGCAATAATAGCTTTATTGAAAAATCTCGTTATTATTGAGTGGCGAAGAATGACCGACCGTCGTTCTTTTGTGGTAATAAAAGATGAAACGTTCATGTATTGAGGATTCAAATGTCCTTTAACTATTTATGCCTACTTAAACATATTGAAAAGCTCGAGTAAAATCTCGGCAGAACTTGTTTGGAGCTCATTACTAAATAGTTTGCGAAGCTTCTGTTCAAAATAAGATTATTATTATGAAGATGACGTAAGTCTATTTGAATGTAGAAGTTGGAATTTTGCTTCATGAATACGAATTTAATATTTAAACAAATATTGAATTTAACGCAATGAGCCTTTCAAATATGCTACATAAATAAGAATATTCGTAACGATAAACAAAGCTTGTACCGCTTAGCACTGTTTTGTGAATAAAACAAAGTTACTTTTTGTTTAGTTGTGCGCACACTTTAATTACAAATATCATTATATACATTCATCGAAGTTTATTTTTAATTATCTCACACAATCAACAGCTGCTTTTTCAATTCCTATAACATCATAGAAGAAAGGAAAAAATCATTTATTCATTGATTAAAGTAGTATTAAATATATATAAGTAATTGCGTAATTTTATTTATGTCTAAAGAATTGTTCAGTATTCACTTTGTTTTTAAACTAAATGAACAAAATAAGCTTCGGATATCGCTCTTTATTTCATCCATTCGGTATTCATCTTATTGCCCTTTTAATTAGCATTCCAGAGAATCCCATCAATTTTGTTTAATGGCTATACGAATTTACATTTGAATTTCTATTTTATTCAGGTCAAGGGCGAGTGAATCAGCTAGGTGGAGTGTTTATCAATGGTAGACCCCTTCCTAATCACATCAGGCTGAAGATTGTGGAGATGGCTGCCGCAGGAGTACGCCCTTGCGTCATCTCAAGACAGCTTCGCGTTTCTCATGGATGCGTTTCTAAGATTCTTAACCGATACCAGGTACATTTGATTACTGATACAAAATAAGTATCAACCTATACGTAGTAAAATTATTTACCTTAGGTATATACTAAAACAATAGCATAACTGATAACACTTGATTTTACTCCCAGGAAACTGGATCAATCCGTCCAGGTGTCATCGGAGGCTCAAAGCCTAGAGTGGCCACCCCGGAAGTAGAAAACAGAATCGAAGAATTGAAGCGCCAAAATCCAGGAATATTTTCGTGGGAAATCCGAGATAAACTTATTAAGGATGGAGTATGTGATAAACATACTGCACCTTCTGTAAGTTCCATTTCAAGACTTATCAGAGGCGGAAGACGAGATGAATCAGACCCGCGGAGAAACCACAGCATCGACGGAATACTTGGTGAGCATTTTTTTGTATGACAATTAACAGCAGTTTCATCAATTCGTTAAAGAAACGATCACTGAAGTCGTATTAGAAATAAACTATCTTCATTATTTATTATTTATTGCAAAACTTATTCTTAATATTAACTTTAATTAGCACTTCTTATTTGATTTAAAAAGTGAAATCGTACATAAGGATAATATATTAAATTAATCGAATATATGAGCTTTTATCTGTCTTTAACAGCATCTCTTTTGTGACGTATTTGGTGTAAAAAGTAATAACAGGTGATAGAAAGATGATAAGAAAAACGTTTTTTCTGATTGTAATATTAGCCATTATCATAACTGCAACTAGAACAAACTACCAAAAAAGTACGAACCACAAATAAAAAAATCAAATTATTGATGTGCCAAATACTCATTGCATACATTGTATATTTGATTTACTTTTTTCATTAAAAAGTATTTTTTATTTTGTGTCTGCGGTTTATGCCAACTCGGTATTTTTCGGTTTGTTTGTTTTGAGAACAATGTATGTTTAAAGACAATTATTATAATCGGACTGGTGTGTAAATAGTACCCACACTTACATTCAAGCTATTTGAAATATTTAATCGAATTGATAAAAAATCATGGAAAACTCTTTTTTGCTATTATTTAATAGCCATTTTTACATTACATTACCATTACAATATATTATGATAAAGCTATTTCGACACGGTTTTTCCTAAATACGTCATCATATGTAGTTTTGTCATTTGTGATGTAATTTCTAAAAGCTCTTCAAGTAATTATGTGTCATAAATAAACCAACCAGTAATAAAGCAAAATGACTTCATTCTTACTAAAGTATTGCGTTTCTGTAAATATTTGAGAAGTCCATTCAGCATTATATTTCTGGGTTGCTTGTGTCTATATTTCATATTTCTGATTGCGTGAAAAAACATTTGAAAACTCATTTCTCATCCGGATTTCTTTGTTCTGTGGACTCTTTAGCAAACTTTTTCAATTTAAATTTGCTTTATTATTTATTTCTTACATAAAGGGTACGGTTTGCTTCGCGTATAAAAGTTTGTTTGAAAAGCTATTAAATAAAACAACCTTTAATTCTAATAGAATCTATTTAACTTACTAATTTTTGCGTTTTACAATTTTCATAAAACTTTCATTTTCAACTGTTAATAATTTATTACACTGTAAAATTACATTGTTAATATTTTCATATAAAAGCTTTAAGTTGAAATAAGTTTTGTTGACTCGTAATTTTTTGGTCAACAATATGTAATGCACAAGAAAATGCAGCTTTGATTAATTATACACTAACTATCGAATTGTCTAATGACACATTTTCATAATTAACATGCGTTATCTAGCGTTGACAAGATTACGTAACTCGAAATCAATGTATTTCATTAATTATTATGTATTTTTGTATCAGTATTCTATAATAGCATATTCCATATCCATTTAATGCGCCGATAAATCGCCCACATCATTACAAGTCAGCAATCAAATCATTCTAAATTATTAAAATATGCATGAACAAGTTTTTTGAAAGTCTTTCATAGTAGGTATTGTTCGTGGTTCATTCATATAAAATATTTATTAATATCTATCTTTATTGACGCGGAGGCGACTTCTAAATAAACTAGCTGATAGGAAAAAACGTTGGTGTGAGTGGTTATTGAGCCGGAATGTCGCCCTCGGCAAGAGATCATTTTTAAAGTTTTTTTCGTGGGGTAAAAAACGTATGCTGAAATAAGTTGTTGTTTAAATTTATTATAATTATTGGGCTTGATAGATAATATTATTATAAATACTAAATCATAAAATACCTGATTTTATATTCAGACCCACTGAAATATTCCGCTATAAATAATTTTATGACTATTTTTTTTGCCTTTAAAGCTTTGTTTTAAATATTAAATCTGAAAAGTAGGTAATTTGCAACATCAAAAAATTTGCGAATTAGTCTATGTGATCGAATACATTTTGAAGAAATAAAATTTTCGGAAAAGTTTTAGCATCACTGAAAGGTATGTCTGAAATATGTTTGTCGAAAGCTGAGAATAGTAGTTTGTTGACGTTTTTGATGTAAAATTTTGGAAAGTTATGCGATTGGCTGTAAATTTTTTAAGCCTCCAGCGAAATTATAAAGTCTAATTTGTAATCAAGAAATCGAAAATTCTGACTTACTTTGGAGGGTGAATAATTAAGATGTCAAATTGTCAAGAAATTCATGCAACTTTTATATGAGAGCCAGAGCGTAGCAATTTGTCTGTAAATTTAATGTTCTGCCGGAAAGTTAAAATACTACCCATCGAATCGTTTATTGCTATATCAGAGGAGGTCAGAATACAGAAGTGCACTTATTTATGTCGTGATTAAAATTATCGCAATATCTGACAAAGTAGAAGGTAGAACGATACGCTAAAGATACGCCCCCTTCATTTCCATATTACAGTTTTCTTCTTTTACTCATGCGCATGCTAAGAATCAAAGATCCATCGATCTTTCCAAGCGATCAACGATCGGGCCGCTTTGATATATTGTTCTACTATAATTCCACTACAACACAATGTAAGTAACAAAATCCAACTGAATAGACAGAGATGCAAACATATTTTTTTATTAACACAGTTGAGATGGCTTATATATTTTCATATTGAAAGCTTGTTTAGGTACTTGAGGCGCATGCGCATAACTCAATATATCATACTTGGTCGCTCGATCAAAGGGCGCACACGGCTTTGCACGAAATTGATGGTTATAAAAATGAAATTAGTCCAGAAAGGTGTTATTATCCCATCGCATGCCTTTAGGTACAAGTGCGCGGCTATTCTCGACGATAACAGTGACGTCAAAAATGTTCCATAGTATTTTTCAATCACGTGATTCCATAAAATTAGTTTAATCCTAATTTCATTTTTGTAAAGAGTCAAATAAATGTTTGCCAAAAATTAGAACTAATTTTATCCATTTGTCATTCGTGAACACGTTATACTATTATTCAATGAAATCTAGCATCAATCGAAAAAAAGTCGAATTGTTTACTAAAAGAGATTTTTGGAATATATCGACATTTATTTTTGTGAATATTTTCACAAAAACACTGCATCCAATTTCTAATAATACCAATTGTTATATGGGATACTTTTTATGAAATTGATTTAATAATATTAATATATTTTTTTATTATATTTCCACGAGTCACACATGAAGTTTGCGTGGGGCTATCATATTACAATGCATAGGTATCAAATGTTTGCATGGAAATACAATCAAAAACTACGTAAGTGTGTGTTGCACTTACCCTACAAATAGTGAATGTATTGTATCGGATTACATGTGTGTGTGAAGAAATCAAAGAGCGATTTTGCATATCATTATTGTTTCCCATCATCGCTTGTGTTTATCACTATCTAGAAAATCTTGAGGAAATGAATTATTTGTAACGTTTCGTCTGACAATTCTTACACGCAAACACAGGAAATATTAACAAATAACTACGAATTATACTTTGTAACATGCATAATATATAATACTTCAGCTAAAATCATAATCAGGGGAAACGAATCAGGACCTGTTAAGATGCAATATTTTTAATTGTTTTAAATATTTTTAAAAATCGTCGTTAATATATAATATATAAACATTGATCCTAATTCAATAATATCAATATTTTTATCTAATACATGCCCTTTCTATACTTATACTTGGTAGAACTCCATTATAACACGGTGACAAAATAGTAATGTTTTTTAGTTCTGCGAATTTGTAGAACTAAAATACATTGCTATTTTTTCACCGCTTTACTGGTTAATGATGAGAAGGAAGTAATAAACGGTTCAAATTTGCCTAAAACAATATCGTAGATATTAAACTGTTGTGTGCAAATCGACTCAGACGATTCAGTTTAGACAACTGGAGTATGATTTGATAAAAATAACTTTTATCACCCGTTTTGAAAATATTAACCATAAATAACGGTTGGTTTGTTGCAGACTGTTTTTTTTATTATTGAATACAACACATTTTTAGACGAATATCTAAGCCGATGGGACGTAATCGCTCAAATAGCTTTAGGGATAGTGCAAAATATTATAAATTGATTTTCTTTTGTTCAGCTTTTTTTTCTCATTTTTTCTGTCAATATTATCATACCTAATTAAAATTACCTGTAGTTTGAATAATTCATGCTATTTTTATTTTAACGGAACTTTTATGATTTACGAAGCACACGCGGAGCTTTGAGAGCTTACCGCCGTGTGAAGTTAGCCGTCACAGGCGTGCATTTTGTTCGCGAGATCGTAATCTTCGCAGTTTTTACTGACTGACCACTTTATCAGTACCATCAATAGCATCGATCCAAGGTTATTCATAAGTTGACACCTTTAGGCGCACATTAAAATAACTATTTTACATATAATCCATACCGTTCCAACAATTATTTAAGGATGAAAATTTATATTGAATTCTTCTTAAATACTTCTAAGCAAATTTTATGTAAAATATATTCTATTGAATGTGTTAACCGGCTTAGGGAAGGGTGAGCTTTTTCATTTTTGATAATTAATATCTCTATCAAAATTTTTGTATTTTAAATACAGTTTGAAGTTTTTCACCCAAATATAATTAGAAACAAAAAAGCGTAAGTATTCTTCATATCATTATTTGAGTCCCGTGTAATTTTATAAAGGCTCAAATCAAAAATTTTATTTCCAGTTATTTTATTTTTATTGAAATTCTGCTTAAAATAACATAAGCCCTTATCTTCTTTCTAAATACCTACTTTGAATACGAAAACACGAAAATAACATACATTTGGTTGAATTTGAGATATATAATAAAACCCATTTTTCCGTCAACATCAATATCAAATAATAAATCATTCCTTTCTAATACAGTGTTTTTCGAGAAAATAGTACAAAATATAAAAATTCGTTTTATGTATCCGTGCACCGAAGTGTCAAACATGGACAGCGTAATGTAATGGTTGTATTATGTAACTGCCTTCATGCCGATACGTCTCCCGCCCAGACGTCGACGGTATCCATTGTCTTCCGAGGAAATGTGACTGCGCGAAATGCGACAATCATCATCATCAGATTTCTCAAGATGATCGACAGCACCTGATGCAGAATATAATGCCTATTACGCTTCAGCCTTAGGGCAACAGCCGGACCAATCGGTCCGCGGCGTGTGGTCCGAGAAGTCTGCCTAGCCTAAAAATGATTTTTGATCGCGAAACAACGATTATTTTATACATACTGCTCGACAGCGATACTAAACCAGGATCCAATCAACTTCCAATTGATAATATTACCAGAATACCAAATTAAACAAAACGATCTTAATTGTTTGTATACATAGATCAAGTACAAGTTACGCATTAAAGATGCTTTTTCAATTAAAATTTACGACCGATGATAACGTTCCTAATACCGTATGTTCTTTTTGTTTGTTTTTAAATCTGACTGCCTTAAAATTACTGTAGTCTCCAGTATAATCGAAATTACGATCAAAAAATATTTTTAAGATTGTAAAAAATATTTTATCTTATACTGCAAAATAAACGTACAATTTCGTTTGAACATCGCCATATAGTAATGACTTTAAATCACATTAGAACCAATTGATAAATTGATAACAGATACTAACTCTGGTTATTTTTTACATGGAAAAACTATATTAATTGTCTTAGAACTTAAAATTATAATTAAAATACAAGACCTTTATAGATATTTTTAGATATATTTAACACTTTTTTATACTTCCTTAAGATTTGAATTGTTCAACTTTGTACGATTCCACATGTTTTGTCACTAACGACCCGAGTTTCACCTTTCGGCATCTTCAGCCATTCTAGCACACGGATGCAACAGAACTGACAGTGACAAAACATGTGGAATTGTACAAAGTTGTAACAATTCAAATTTGATATTGAAATTCCATCAAACACCTTCGGTCGATATCATAAATTACTTCATTAAGAACTTTAATTACCATTTAGATATCGCGTAGTTAATTAATTCGTTGACTGTGGATTATTATTATCTAAACATAACCAAGAAAAGTTATTTGAAAGATAAAATAATTCGGGAATTAACTTCATGAACAAAGATAAAAGGTTCGTAATCTCTTAGCTAATCTTCCATTTTCCGTGTGGCCTCCTCGCACGTTCGAAACGATGGAGTACATATTTTTAGTGTTATCATCCGAAGCCCTAAATTGTATGTACGGGAGCGAAACGTGTAATCCGGTGTTTAATTTCTTAATTCCATATCTCTCCGCATCTATCTCCTCCGCCGATATCCGTGATAAATTTTCAATTTCATCTTTTTTTACAAGTGAAGCCAAGTATGATGAGCTTTAAACGTTGTACAAGAACACAAGACGCTACAGGTTGAAAATATATTACTGCTATTATTTTTTTGCCACCGAATATATTTGGATAGTAAAATGTTACTCAATCACAATGATTTTCTTTTTCGTTATATAAAAATAAAACAAAATTCTTTTTGTAAGGTTTGATTCGACCGCAACACTTGCGATATACACAAATTGGATTGGTCGGCTTTTCTATTATATGAACACTCTACAAATATTGCAAAATATTTTAATTTTAAAAATTGGCGTAACATATCGGTAAACTACTTTTTTGTCATACATGTTTTTTCATAAAAGTTATATTTAAGAAAGTCACAATATTGTTCTCTATTATATTTACATAATATCTAAAAATAAACGATCACTTTGCCTGTCGATTCATACCATTTATAGTATTTCTTTTATTGATTCAAACACATTGAAATTTGCTTCAGTGATGTGATTTTTTCCTAATTAATCACTTAAATAAACAAAAAAGAATATATTTTTACTCTATGTAAACACCGTTCGTGTTCTGAATAACTACCTAACTATCGTTATATCAATATACGGTGCCATAATATGAATCGTTTATTTCATCCGCTATAATTATTTTACGTAGTTTTTATTAAAATCTGGCGATTTTAATGTATTGTTTTTACTTCAACTGTTAGCCCATTAGTCTACTTTCATTTATGTCACGTTTGCAAACATTTATTATGACCGAGATGAAAATTATCTCAGAATTATAATGGCGACAAATCGAAGCTGGTGGGAGACTCGGAAAGATATGAATCTCAGATATTATAGATAAAGTGAAACGCTTATCTGAGTATAGATTACAAGACTTGTAGGCCATCGAATCTTTTCCTGCCCTGCCCACCTGACGTACTGTGTTATTAAATTCAATCGTTGCATCCGGCCTTCTCGATTTAATTTGCAACACGTCATTTTTTACCGCAGAAAGTAATTACTGCCGTCAATATTTTGTGGTCTTCTGACTGTACGAGACTTAGCAGACGCGGTAAGAAAATAATGCAAAAACGCTACAAGTTTGCGCTAAAATTATGATGGATAGACTTATTATTACGTAACCTGTACTACTATCTCCAGTGTATGCTTTGTTATTTAACTCATTGGTTCATTCACATTCCTTGTAATTTTGTGAGAACGTTTCAGGCGTATTTCATTTGTCGTATACATAAAATGAAAGATGATTGGGATAGGTCAATCGATACCAAAGATTCGAAGCGTCGAATAACAATGATTTTTTAATATATACGTACTTTAAACACATTTAAATTAATTGTTGTTATATCACTGAATTTAAACAAGTCTATACGCGTCTTTTAATGTTGAGTTGCTTTATATCATATGGATCGAAATAGTCATATCTCAATATAAATCATTATCTTTGTAAATGTCTTTCTCAATTCTAATATCGCTTCATTGTCAAAAAAAAAATGCAAGGACTTCTATAGCTTTGTTTTCATCTTTTCAAATCATTCATTTTCAGTAATGCGATAAATTTATTCAAACAAAATAAACGAAACTGGAAACACTTGCGACCGGATTACTCAGATTATTTTTGAATTAAAAATGCCAAGCAGCATTGTGTGTCTTTTTGAGAATTGCCAACGTCTTTAATATTATATTAATCCCTGTATTATCTTGGATAATCTTGTTTTAATCTTTTATCTTAGTCGACCAGTTTTTTTTTGGTAAAATAAAAGCTATTTTATTATCTATTTATTCAAATGAAAGACAGTAAGAAAGCTTACGGACTGCGTACTTTAAATCCCGAAATAATATTATAGGACTTCCACTAACATATTTTAACAGTAAAAAAAAGCAACGTAAACAATTTGTTATATATAATTTACAAATAGAATATACACCAACGTTAAAATTTTTGTTTGATTTAGAAATAATATTATTTTTCTATACTTATGTCAATATGCAAAATTGTTGTGCTGAATTCTTCTGTTCTATTCATTCAATGTGGAAGTAATTCGTCGAGCAGACCTTTCCTGTCATTTTTTTGGTGCATTATAATTTGAATCACCAACAATGACGGAACTGTCAATGCAGAAACGTCATAATAAATAATAATATGCACAGCAATAGATTGTACAACACTTGAATGTCGAAATATGTCAATTATTGTTGTGAACTTTCTAATTTATATTGGCAAAACTTCCTCTATCATTATAATGGCTGCCGACATAGATTCACATACTTTCTATAAATAAATAGTAGAAAAAAAGAATCGTTCGGGAATGGAAACGATTGAATGGAAATGAAGCAGATGTAAATACAAATGCCGATTGCTTTAAAAATAAAGCGACCAATTGTAAGAAAGCATTTTTTACACTGTTAACATTTCATTATTTCGAAACATTCGCGCTTTTCTACCGTAGTCATTGATAATATAATACATTACAATATTCAAATAAGTGATATTTTTTGATCGTGCAGCGTGATTAATTAAATATCTCTCACATTCGCACAGAATTACAAAGAATTAAATGACAGTAACTTTGATTTAATTAGGAGACAAAATGAAAACGAGAAAATGAGTAAAACGCTCTTTATAAAATAACAAATGTAAAATATTCCTTCATAGATCTACACATGTATATAAAAATTTCAGAGTCAATCTGGCGTAAAAAAGTTTTCTTAGAAAACAAAAAAAATAATTAACTGCTGCATACCTGGAATATACAGATATAATATAATACATATTTCTGATATAGAGATAGTGTGTCTTAATACGAATTCATTGTGTAATGGTCCATGTAATCTATAATACTAATGTCATGTGTTAACTACACAATCTTTTGTTGCTGGAGATATATTGATATAGCTAACAAAGCAGGTGCACCAGTAGAGTGTAGTGTTGCCTATCTGTTTGATGAATGTAATTCTGAAAACTGATTTTATTTATATTACCATACAGTGATGCTGAGAAAACGGCTACCGAATTCAGCAGGTGTTCTCATTAACCGGGTACACTCAAATGGTTCTTACATTGTGAGGTTATTTCACATCTTTTTTTTAATTTAATAATGAAAAAATATATATCTTGTACATCAAATAGGAAAATTATTATGTAGACTTAAAAGCTATATTTTATTATCTTGCGTTGTTTTATATCAATAATAAAAAAAAATCTAATATGTTTTTATTCTATTATATTTTACATACAGATACGAAAACGCTGACACAGAAATCAATAACATATATATTGCCTTAAAATTTTCACTTGTAGAAAATAAAACAAAATAAAATTTTAATATAATAAATGATGGCGTAGGTTTTTTGTTGTTAAATAACCTCAATTTCACCTTGATACATTTTCTAAATTAAAGTAGAATATATTTATGTTTTAATGATTGTTTGTGTTTACTGTCACTTCTTGGTGGAAAGGCATGATGACATTTCATACAGTAATAACATATTTTCAGCACTATTTCAAAACCATTTATTTTTTAACAAACACGTTTAATTTGCATCCTATCAGTTGATAATACTCGCGATGAGCGAAACCGGTTCTGATCATAAAATATATTGTGGAAATAATACTAAAAATGTGTTGTTGTTTTCATTACTGGAATTAAATTATTCACGACGATCATTACCTGTCGATTGAGAGCTGCTGTTTTGTGTGTTTTAGCACAATCATTCTGTGAAAATTTCGAGGTTTTTCCGACAGTTTTTTTTGTGAAAAAATCCATTGAATTAATTTTAACATACATGTTGAGAGGACGTTGTGTCGGTCCTTTGAGCGGCGGTTTGCATTATATTGAAATCTATAATGTAATCGAAACTCATCACCAAACAAAATAACAAAAATGGCGTCCGACTCGTTGTTGTCAAAGTGTCGAATCATTGCCGGTGAATTAAAAAACCGAGGTGTGAATGAAAAAGGTACCGAGAGGCGGGTCGTGAGGGGAGAGCGGTGCGGACGACAATCGCATCCTGCTTTATCTAGTGATTTTGAAAAAAATACAAAATTTTGTCTGCTTACTTTCAATTTCAGTACGATACAAAATGACTTAAAAGTTCAGCCTGAATAACATTAAATGAGACTAAAAATGCCTATTAACAGAAACTTTATTTTAAAATACTATTTTAAACGTCAAAAAGTAAACGTATATTTTATCAATCATGAGTGGTTAGCTTAATTTAGTTTGGAAAATACGTAGCTCAATTCTTACAGTTTAATAACTATCGGAGATTTATGGTTTAGTTCTTCGCTGTTTTTAGTAAGCAAAGTATGAACATGTGAAATCATTAACGATTACGTAATGCACAGTATTATTTTAGCGTCGAATATATCGAGTTGATTTTTTAATAAATGTATTTCCGAATTTGAAAGTGCATATTCACAAAATTTTCTACACCACTGAACTAAAATATTTGTGTAAATAATATCGATAAAAAGTTAACAAGTTTCACCCAAGATCAAGATACAATCGAATATGCATTCGGTAGCTGCCTTTCATCACTTGTAATATAGTTTTTGTTTCCCCACTCCACAGGTGAGTGTGTTGCCATGCGGGCCAATACGACCGAGTTGTATGATATATCTTCGCTTCCCATCAAAAAATCATTTTCAAAAATAACCTTGCTTGTCGTTTTGGATACAAATGAACTCGCATATTGAAAGGAACTTTTTTTAACATGGTGTCTTTATTAGAAGTTCATTCAAATGCAATCAATCATCTTGAGCATGTAAACATTAAGGATTTTTGACTTTACGATGTTTATTATAATGGATGTTGATTGAGAGTCAACTTGAGCTTCAGATATAAAGCTAATCTTGTGTTGTTTTGATACATGGCTTTCATATTAAAATTCTATTGCGGAACGACTTACGAAACATCGTCGTAATTTTTCACTAATCCTAGTATTATCTTCATGTAAACATAATGTATGAATATATTTATACACGTTGAGAGTATCTTGTAAAATAATCTAAATATTCTAATTAAGTTCAAATTGATACAAGCTTTTGAAATACCGTAGTAATGTCATCAATTTAATTTAATTGAATAAATATTTATATGAAATGCGATCTTTGTTTTGTAAGAATGTCTGTGTTGTTGAATGAATGAATTGATCATGTAATTAGTGATTTTTATCTGGTTAATATGTTAATATTATTTTCGTATTAAATTTACAAATGATACATTTTATATACAAGTCAATATTACTTTTTTAGCCACTAATCAGTGTAGGCTCTATACTTAATTCGGCAAGCTTTTTTCGTTTTGATTCGAATTGGCAATTGATAAAAATAATGATTTACTAATTTCGTTGTTTTTTTTTTGCAGGCACTTCCTCGTGTGATGAGTCAGATACGGAATCAGAACCTGGCATAACTCTTAAACGTAAGCAGAGGCGTTCACGAACAACTTTCAGCGGGGACCAGCTCGACGCTCTGGAACGAGCGTTTACAAGAACTCAATATCCTGATGTATACACAAGAGAAGAACTCGCTCAGAAGACAAAGTTGACCGAAGCTAGAGTTCAGGTAAATTAAATGTTTATTTTATCACACAATTTACAATTATGCTATATCTTAATCTGATGGAATAGGATTGAAACATATTCATTTATTTAATTTAAAATATCAATAATACTTCTTCTGATATGTATACAGTTTTATTTTAATGGTAATCGATACTTGATATATTTCCAATTGCAAAGTTCTATATTTATATTTGATTACTGTTTACAAAAGAAATGGAAATGTGAAAAAATCGTATGAATTTTAAATTTAACATTCATTCATGCTTGTCTCTATTCATTTCTTCGCAGGTGTGGTTTTCCAACCGTCGTGCAAGGCTACGCAAACAGTTGAACTCGCAGCAGTTGAGTGCATTCAATGCCATGTCTTTACCATCAGCATTCCCAACTGTTCACTCTCAACAGTATGAACCACCTACTCCATTCAATTCGCAATGTGCAGCAGCTTCTTGGGCTCAGCAATCTTACGGAGCTTTAGGAGCATCTTCCCTCAATCCGACACCATCTGCGGGATCTCTTACAGCACCACTACACCAATCGGGACTTTCATCGTCATCGTTGTGTCAAGTGGGTTTGACTGGTTCACCCATACATCAAAATACGATATCCAGTTCCGTGGGAAACACTAATTTATCAGGAAATCATAACAATGAATTAGCAAGCAACCACCACAACGCTTCAAATGCCAGTCCCGTTATGAGTACCAGCCCTACTCAATTGAGTCCTGGAAATCAGACCGGATACGCGGGACACGGGGGCTATGCCACCGGCGAGCCGGCTCTCAGCGGAAGTCCTCCTGCCAGTTATGCAGCGTATGGTCTGGCCGGCGACTACGGAAAGCAGGCCGCGGACCACGCTATGGCCGGCCACTGGGCGTCTCGTCATTCGGCGCACGCCCAAAACAAAGTTCCAGAAGTTGCCGCATGGGCGGATAATTACAGGTGAGCTGCCGTTTTGAATACCACTTTTTATCTTCTCTAATGCCGCGCTCTTTACGTATGCATTATATTTGAAGTTTCAAATTGATAACTGCAATTACGGTTCGATCTGTGATTACGAGTTTATTAGAGACGGGATTATCCGGTTTCGGTCAGCTTTTTTTCAAACTTATAATTGTTCAATTTTGGGGGATCGCCGGTAGAAATCGTAATAATGTACGATATTAATGAGAAGTTTGCTGATCGCAATTTGATATAATGTGCGGGTACGTTTGGATTTTAGTTCAGTGTTATATTATTAAATATTTTCCCACTATAGATTTTGGCGTGTCTTCATTATGAAATTACTGTTGTTATATCGATCAATACTAAACAATTTATTTTTACTTATGTCTAAAAAAAAAGATTTACGACTCTCAAACATAACAGTGACAGTTAAAATTAGTGATAGAATTAGAAATTTGTGTTTGATTCTACTTTATAAAATATTTATTTATTGCGCCTAGAAAGTTCCTTTTATTTAACTTTGAAAAATTGCTAAGAATGAAAATATCTATTTTTCTTTTACGACTAACGCCTTCATTATTTGTTAATTGCAAAATAACTTTCAAACATTATTTTAAATTGTCATGAAATAAATTTAATGGGCAGAAAAGGAGCTGTATATAAATTCAAATTATCGCCTTAATTTCTCTGCATAATAAACCTTAGTTTTACTTTACAATAGCGCCGTATAAATATTGATAGATGTTTTGAAAGAGTATTTTTATTTGTAGAAGCCTTATTTTTTTATTTTAGAATAACCATTAAATAAAGTAAAGCTTGTTTGCTTGTATATGGTAGTTTTTTTATTCATAGCATGGCGTTCCCTACATATTTTTTTTACGGCAAAAATATAAAACATAACGCTGATTGTAATAAAAATTGGAGTAGGAATACGTGAATACGAATAGTTGTTTACCTAAGGGGCTACGCCGTAGATCTGAAGTAAATTTTTCGAATATTAATACATTTGTAAAAAAAAAGTTCTTAAGATTCTTTATACGGTCGACGGTTTTTCCCCTATCAAATTAAAATACTTTCAAACAATGTTGTGCCTGCTGCTGTTTTGTATGCCCACTCATTTTGTATGTCTGTTATCAGCCCAGCTACTCGATAATATGTATTTAAAGAATTATAAATGACAAATTTTGAGATACTATCGCTATGAATAAATAAATACTAACCAGCAGAGCGATTTAAATGATTGAATTGGAATAATGTCAATAGTTGTATCGAGCGGGCGGTCAAAACACCGCGGGCAATATTTTGTTTCATCCTTTTATTATGCTTGCGCACCGCTAATCAATTAAATGCTAAAGAACACCACATCAATGATAATTTTATAGACAGGGGTGAATTTGTTAAAAAAAATTATTCATAATTTATTGTTAGTATCGCCTCTATTTTGTATTCTTAAATTTTGTTATTATGGTTAAATTAATTATGGTCTTTGCATGGAGGACATTTAAAGAACTAAGTGAAACACTTTTAAAGAAAAATGATAATGTATTGATTGAGTTGGCATTTACTTGGTAGAACTCCATTATAACGCGGTTGAAAAATATTAGATAATTAGGTATTTTAGTACTAAAAAAATTATAAGATATATAGTTGATAGCTATTTCGGCTTACGCCTTCATCAAAACTATTCGGCTTTTAATTTATACCAAATCGTACCACAGAGCAATTTATATATAAAAATAACTCAAGCGAGAACATACTTTTATAGATCCAGTAATTTTATTTATAAAAATTACCTGTGCAATACGAGATTTTTCAATAAAGTATGTTTTCTTTGCGATACCAATAAGTATTATACAAGTTCTTCCAGTTTCGACTTTCTTCCAATAAAAGTTTGTATTTTGGATTTAAAACTTCTCATTTGAAGACTGCACATTAAAAGTTTTATTTCATCTCGTTGACTTAAGAATATCAATTAGTGTTAATTAAATTTAATATCCATTCATTAAACAACTTCTAGTAACCTTATTGCTGTCGTAATATATAACAAAGCAGAAATTATCTTTGGCCAGTTGTTCCTATTAATTAATTAATTAATTAGTTAACAAAGTATGGATTTAAACGATTCGAATCCATTTCGACCCTTTTTATAGCCGGCTACCGTATGCTGTGTTCATTCATCATAAATATTATGGAGAGCGGTCGCTGGCCGCCTACACCACACACTAGCCCACGTCAAATTATACCTAATTGCCCCTATATCTTCCATCTGCAGGGTAGCTTTATAATATATCTTCTTAAACCCATGTGAAACAATCTAACGTTTACTTCATATTATTATGACTACGATAATTACAATTAATCCTGTTTTAGACAACACCATCAAAGATTTATATTAGAATTTTCTCACGTATACAAATTTAATATGACTGTACTCATGAGTAAGTTGGTCGACGTTTTATTAACACATATACTGGTTTAAGTGTCATTCTTATTTGAAATCTATTCGAGTCAATAGAACATGTGCGGAAATTTTCAGACATATTTGTGAGTCGAAAAATCTGTTGAAATTTGAAAGTGACTGATTGAAAAAAAAATAGGCAGGAGACTTTTTCCCGGCCAAATTTATCAATGTCTAATATTGTAACTTTTTTTAATATCACGTTCCTGAAAAAGCATGGCAACGTATTCCATTCATTTAGCGGAGGCTGACGCTGAAAACATAAATAATGGCCTTCAAACAGATTTTCCCAATGTTTGATTTATTTTCTGCAATATTAGATTGTCAGTTGCAAAATTTGTCAGCTTTGTCCGATATTGGGTCAATAACGACTATTGTTAATGTATTTTCGTAATTTATTCAGCGTTATCTGTCAACAGATATTGAAAAACTGTTTTCCGTGCATATTTCAAAAACTAACTTAGGATTTCTAGATACCACAACAGATGATTTAACAATAACAAAATTAGTACAAATTTTCAGACTTACACGTAATTTTGATTTTTTTAGACTTAGACAAACAATATTGAAGCCTATCTACCGTAAAGTCGAGTTTTTTTATATTTTCATTGCAATAGCTCCACTATCAAATACATACTAAATTGTGTATTGTATTCGTATAGCAAGTTGCTCAATAGCATTTCATTTCACATTATCTGCATTGCATTTGCGTAAGAAGCACGCTGGGCACTTAGTTGCTAATAATGAATGGGTTTCAAGTCGGTAGCGTGTTAATAATTAACCAAATAATCGGTCTATACAATTTGTTTCGATCTACATATACGCCTGAGGTACTACTACGCGTTCAGATACAACTGCTCTGTGTTAATATTAATTGTGAAAATTCATACGTGAGGTGTAATTACGAACAGATATGCACACGACGCGATAGCCGTGTGCGTTTCTTACTTTATTGAATTGCTTTTCTAATGATTTTTATAGCCTTTTTTCATCATTCAAACAGTGGAATCTATAATTTTTTTCACACACACATCCGTATCTTACGTACGTTTAATTTTCGAGTGGGTATTTAAAATATATATCAGTGTTCCTGTAGTTTTTAACATTTTTTAGTATTACATCATTCTATGTCTTGATATAAGTGACTCTGCTCTTAAATCTACCGGATTTTAGATTGATCACTTATAAAAAATATTCCTTTTTATTTTATAAATTATATCATGTCTTTAAGTTAAATGTATTTTCTTAATATACGGTGTACATATCTGTCTTATTAATACTTTAAAATAAAACCATTGGTCAGTTTATCATTTCTACGAATTCAAATCAATTGGCATAAGAATGGTATATATATAACTATAAGTTGCACAGAAAGACTAAGTCGTGGTACATATTAAGGGAATTGTTGATATTATTTATTATTATAAAAATTTGAAGCACTCTCATTCTTTATAAATATATATTTTTTAAACAAATATACATCTTAAAATAAAAATATCTATGGAAACTACCGGCACATATAAAAATCATTATTATCATATACCAATGTATGTTATCTATTCAATGGAAGTGTTTGATTTAAAGTTATCATCTCTACATTAATTAATCATATCCTTTGTTTTGTTTAATTGACGGAGAGTGTAAAAATAATAAAATTTCTTTTCTTTTGTTCACAGCTCATTTTTCACTGCTAACCCGTCCCACTACGGTTCACACGCCCATTCGCCGACAGAAGCCAAGTCTGGATACCCGTACATCGGACAACTTGGAGGCATGGAGATGAGCCGTGTGCACTGAACGCATTGAATAACAAAACTATATTCCAATTATACTTATAAATTATGTACCTGTTGTGAAAAAAGCTTAAATGTATTGTTGTTTAAGCAGCCTTATATCTGTCAATCTAAAATCGATATCACTTCGCATAAAAATAATTTTACATTTTATCGCTATTTTCAAATGGGATTGAATGAATGTCACTATGTTTGCATGAAATAAATACTATGAAATTTAAAAAAATATTGCAAATTTATATTATATAACCGTTCTATGAATCAAAACTTTGTTAGTCTCCTGTGTATTTTGATTGTAATTAATCTTCTATTGCCTTTCTTTCCATCAATTTGTGCTAGTTTTATTCAAATTAGTATTAAAAGTGGTAAATTACTTGTATTACTCTGTATTTGTATGCATTTCGATGATTTTTCATATAAAAAACGTTCTCGTATCTTGAAGATTGATGTGAATAATTATTTAAAAAAAAAATATGTCTTAAAGAAATTCTTACCAGTGTCTTAATTAACGTGCCTAGGTAAAACAATATAAATCAATGTATTTTCAAAATTAAATGATAAATTAATTATTATAAAACTTCATGTTAAACATAACACTTATATTTAATTAAGCACACACAACGATGTTTTACAAATCTATCACTTATTTTGGTCGAAAGCTTCTTATTAACCCTGTATACAATGTTATTATATTTAAGTATTAGAATTTAAGCATGATTGTATCTATTAGTTTTAAATTTAATTAAATTAAACATAATTGAAAAATACCTGTGTTCAAATAGCAACGCCCAGTGATTTTAGTCAATTCTTTGTCTTAATGAGGCTTAAATAGTTAATTATTAAAATCTTTCGACATCATTTTACGCAATGTTTGTAGACATGTAAAACATTGTCAATTTTCGATGTACATATATTCATAGGTAGTGCACTGATATTGTCTTACATAATAATATAGACTTTTAAATATAATAAAATATGAAATATGTTATTTATCGTTGATTATGATTAAAATGTAAAAATCACTCTTTTATTGTAAACATTTGCCTTAATAAAATAAAAATTACTTATAATTGATAAAAATTATTATCATTAATTTTACCCTATCCTAAATGCTTGAAAAGTTTAGTTAATCGCTAGACGTAAGTATGCTGAGATTGATATTTTAAGAAGAAATTTTTACCGCAGTCTACGCAGTTGCTCATATGTGCAACTTTTTGGAAGAAGTTATATTATAATAAAAAAAACCACGCGTCGATTATTATGAGATTTTCTTTCGTGTATGACAATATGATAAATATGCTACACAGTAAATTATTTTTAAATTAAGAATTAATTTTCACATAAGCCAAACTTAGTACAGCAATGGAGAAGACGAGAAAGCGGAAAAGGAAGCAACAAAATAAATGAATCGGCAACCGAAAATTGGGAAAATTCACCATCAAATAAAAATAAAACAATGTAAGAAAAATGATAAAAGTTATTATGAATCACATCAAATTGGATTATCACGCTTTATTTAGGGAAAATAATAAATGTCAGCACGTACAGCAAAGTGCATAATCTCACGACCTTTCATCGAATTTGCTTTCAAACGATTTCCTGTCAGAAAAGTATCTCACTATTCATGATTTTTGGCTTTTTTTAACTGCCGTAACCAAATCAAGTGATAATGAATGCGCAATATAACGGAAATTTGTATTTTAACTGTGAGAATTGAGAATTTGCAATCATCGAATAATGCTTCACCGAAAATTAACTTTTTCTTCTCTGAAAATTTCCGTTAAACATAAGATTTGGAATAATGAAGTTACTGGAATAGTGTTAAATATACACTTTTGCGATAAGAAAATAAATCTGGCGGAACACAGACTTCGTCGAAAATGGAATCATTTAATTGGAATTCAAAGACAATAAATAAGAATTATATTTGATCAGCTCACATATCTTAACATCTTCTTCAAACATCTTAAAGATTCATAAAACGAGATCCTGTCTTAAACAGATTAAAAATAAATGAATAGACGGAATGGCAAAAATGGATTAAATGATAAGAGAATTTCTAAGCTCTACATAAAGCTAATTAACTACTCATTGTTATTTTCTGTACATTCACGCGACATTTTTTATCGATAACTGTATAGCTCAGCAATATCCTTGGAAATACATTGAAAGATTAAATAGAAAATGAAAATATTTATCGAAAATTTCACAAAATTTTCATATTCTAATTTTTCGAATCTTATTGAGAAACAGTTTATACATTTTACACACAATACGTTCAATGTATACTATTTTTGTAAACTGTTTAAACTTAACACACATTAAATCACGCCAACCCTACTTACTGTACAATACGTTTACTGTATTCAAAAATCAACTGCAACTCAATGGTTGTATAAGTCAAATACTGAGTATTTAAATCAGATTCTTGCAACAGATGATGGAAATAATTTTGTTTTACAATGTAAGAAATTTTGTGATTAAGAAACATTGGTAGTGGCTCCGATTTACGTCAATGGTTATGGAGAAACGTTGGAACTCGTTGAGACATTTACCGATTGCAGATTTGTCAAGATGTATAGAACCTCCATCCTGCTTATATTTTCTTCAATTTACTGGAATTCCAATATCCTAGATGACTGACTATATACCACTATCTATATGATAAGTTCTGTTGAATACAGAGGAAATATATGACTTGAGTGGAAACACAGGAATTGTCAGTAATTTTGGAAACGACATGGGGTAACCTCACACTGTATATAGAGAATGGACCTGGTCAAAGGAGATAATTATACTATCGTAAAACCAGTGGCGTAACACGTGAGCTTACTTACCTTTTGCCGACCCATTTTCTTAAAAAAGAAAAACAATATGTTTTTTCGTAAAATAGTTACAGTTTGTTTTTACAAATGGATTTTCAATAAAAATACTTTTTTTAGATATCGACTAAGTGTGCCTGATGGAATTTCAATATCAAATTTAAATTGTTGATCTGCTTTCATTTCCACAATTTTGTCACTCACGATCTAGGCTTATTTTTTTTTCATCTTCAGACATTTTATCATACGAGTGCAATAAAACTATCGTGAGCGACTAAACTTGTGGGAATGTGCACAGTGTCAACAATTCAATTTTGTCATTGACAAATTTTACAAGAATCTTGTATATTATAATTTATTTTAAAACATTTATGACTTAAAAAATATTTATTTAGAATACATTCATAAGTACATACAGTAGATAAACAAAAGCTTATCAAAATGTAATGCTTATTTAGGACAAGATTATTTAGATTATATTAAAATACCAATTTGCTAGCAAAAAAGCAAATTATAAAAAATCTAGATTTCTCACCGACTTGGTTTATGAATATCATCAAGATGTATATTCAAATGATTCATTTGCGTAAAACTTTTCACATGTTTTAACGATATCATGCAGAGAGTTGAAGGTTCATTTTTTTCTAAAGAAACAAACGTCATTTCCGTTCCAAATGATATTTCAGGATTTTGTAATCGTTCAACAGTCGATTACTTAATTTCTACTCGATTGCATGTTAAGATTTCATAAATATCTTGAGATCTTTAAGAACCGAAATAATATTTTTTGTTAGCGAATAATGAGACATAGAAAATTTAGAATTGACAGTGGTAAATTAAACATAGTTTCTTTTCATTTTGAAAAATGCACAATTTGCTGCGACAGAGTATAATATTATGACCGGTATTTGAATATGTCAGCATTTTCCAATCAAGGGTAGTAATTGATTGAAAATAGTATTTTGACTTTAAATTGGAAGCGATACAGAAAATTACTAAGGTTACCCATTTATTGTAACTCGCAAAAAAATATTTAAAATTACTTTATACATTGAATAAAAATAATATCGGTTATTGAACTCTAAAAGGTTCATATTCGAATATTTGACCTAAACCATAGGATTTTTGGATTGAGTCCATGACTAGTGGGCCAAAAAAAGTACTTATCTTATAAATAAACTATCACTTTGTGTAATACGGATGGAATTACAGTGCTGAGTTTTTTGAGTCAGTTTTTATTACGGCTCTATCGCAAGTCGGGAGTTTCCCACGAGAATCTGAGACGTTCTATTATTTGAAAATTTCAAGAGTCGTGCGTAGAGCGGGCTGAAGAATTTTTATCGAGAGTTTGTATGATAATGGAGAACGACTTATGCAGAAAAAGTGCTTTCTTCTACATGGACTGTATTAACTATTCTTTTTTAACCATATTCGTAGCAAAGCATTTTCATTTTGTTTAATATGAGCTTTTTACTGTTCATTCAAAATATCAAAACCAATTTGAAACAAACCTCTTTTTTTACTCGGCAATGATATCGACAAATAACAAATAATAAGCCTGACAGTCAATGGTTTAGCAGGCTTTCAAACACAATCTATTATTTCCATTGATTTATTACCACCATTAAGTAAATAAATACTATCACACTATATTAACTACTTTTAATTGACATATTTTATAAACAAAATTGAAAATCTTTGTCATAATTTCCATTATCTATAACAGTACATTCAAACAATTGAAATATCTTATAAATTGAGAAATGTGTAGAGTTTTATAACGATGAAGTTTTAACATATTCCAGCCTTAACTTCTCCGAAGACATATGTTGAGCGAATGACTTACAAGTAGTTCTCGTGGGTCAATTTTATTTGATTCATCCATTAGAAGTATATTTAGTCAGAAAAATATAATTTTAAAGAACCTTGGTAACAAATCACGAAGCACAAAAACAATCCATGAAACTATGGAAATAAAAATGTTTGTAAAACCTGTGTTTGCACTATTATGAATCATTTACGTAAGTCTATAACGTTGTTTATATTTAAATAAAATATATCGTTATATATTGAATATTTTACTCATAAAAACATAAAAGATAAAGGTATGTATTTCAACGTAAATATACGTAGGAGCACGTTTTACAAGATAAGCAGGTAACTTGGATTTATAAACAGACTATAAATAATTTAAATAAACTGCATTTCATTATTATATTTCCGGCTCTGAAATGCAGTAGGAAACGCCGTTGAATTCGGATACCCCATAGCCCCAGTACAAACAGTGTTAAATATCGATATCTGTTGTGTATTTAAATTAAACATTTCACAAATATATAACGATTTCAAAAATGTGATTATTGTATCATAAAAATTAAATTTTATGTCACTAACGTAGTGGATGTCGAAATTTGTTGATAGTTTCAATATATCCAAGAAGTTGAATGCCTGAAAATTTCGAAAGAGGAATTGCAGGGCAGCATTATGAAATGAAGGTGTAAAAAATGATTCAAATTAGCTCACAATATAATTTTCTTATAAAATATTACCTGTTAAAAAATGTGCACTTTACTTTGAGATTAACATATTTGGCATTTCATCAAATTGCAAATACATACACATAAAAATAACCTATTAAGACCAACATAAACATATCAATCAACACATTCACTAAGATTTTAATTATTGTGATTATTGTTGATATTAACTATACCCAGAATTAAGACTGAAATTTCTATCACAAATCGAAGTAATCACCACCAGGCTCAATGGGTTGTTATGTACTTTTTTGTGAATTGGAGTTGTTAATAATTTTACTTCAACCGAAATTAAATATACAATTTTGAGAATTATGCTTCTTTTTGGTGAACAAAGTATGATTCTAATAACAAAAGATAAATTTTTCGGTCAGCAAGTTGCTACAAGGTTGCCTTAATAGAGATGTTTCAACTATTGCAAAGCACAAAGATATGCACCGTCAATTTACATTATTGTTGTTTTTGGACATGTGGACATAAAGGGAACCTGACAACAATTAGTACCCAAACAGTGTACATTTTTCAACTGCCTAGAGAACAATCAGACCAAACTTCGCACGGTCGTAAAACAATAAAAATATTATATTGGGAACCATCATAGTAGCAGTTTTAGTCAATGACGCAAAAGATTAGATAATTTATTGCTTCAGAGATTTAGTAAACAGCTTAGTTTTAAATGAGTGGCCATTTCAATGGAGGAAAAAGCAGTGTTTTAAGAAATAACTTAAGCCATTTTGCTAACCGTAAATAAATTTCCAGATCGTTTGGTAAAATTATTGTTCAACATTATTTTAGGCATAAAGAAACAAACACGACTATTTGCCCAACCAAGCATATTTTATATCGAAATATTAATCGGTTTTGTTTTGGTTGATAAAACTTTAAGCTTTATGAGACTTCCATGCATTTTATATTGTACATATTATTCCTTAAAATATGAGCCGTATTCAAGGATGGATTACGTTTTCCACAAAATCAAATTTCAAAAGCTTTCAAATATACTGAAAACACAACTACCGAATATAAGTTTTTATCGTTTGCGGGAAATCAGACAGAATATTTTCCCTTGACTTGATCATTATATATTTATTGAATAAGAATAAGTGATCCAAATTCATAAAGAACATTATTTATAGAAATAACTCAAGCGGAATACAATATTATACCCGTCACTGCCCTCAACAGATTTCGAGTATTTGATGGGATCCTTCTTATTGATGACTGAAGTGTTCTTGGATCAATTACCAAAGATTTAACTGAAATTTAATTAAGTTTTCTGGAATGACGTCGGATTGTATTTGGGAAGCATCTATAAATCGGTATCTAGATTTAAATTGTTGAAGCTTTGTACATTTACACATAATTTATTACACACGACCTGGATTTCGTCTTTAGACAACTTCATTCTATCACACGGATGCAATATAAATTGCTTATTTTTTAGATGTTAACTGTCACTTATCGATGGAAAGATTTTCAGTAAGTAAAAAAAAAATAGACTGTAAGTAAAAAAAAAATAGTCATCAGTTGATAGTGGAATCGGTTTTTATCATTATGAAATTGTTGAAAAAGCTGTAACAAAATTGTTGTATGAATTTCAAAGGGCTTCATTTTTTAATCTTCGTATTAAATACCTTAACTTGAGTAATTCTTTTCTCTAGTAGTAAGCATTATGTTGTTATGCTTAAAAAATATCAATGAAAATATTCAATGTGAAATATTTCGTTTTGCTTTTGAAAAATTCGGCCGATGAAGCCTCCTATGGAAATATAAATCAATCACGTTTATATAATTCTTGTGCTTACCGTTATGCTTACACTATCAACTATATTCCATACCATAAATAAATGTAATTAATTTTAATGTGTATGTATACATGCCTTTGAAATATGCCATAAAAACTACTTAAAATTAAAATATCAACATCATTAAGGCACAGATTGTATTATTAAAAAGTTAACATGTACTTGTTTACCGGTTTATCGGTTAACCGGTAAATGACCCAAAATGCACCAGCGGTAATTACCGGTAAATGAAACATTCACCGGTTTTTACCGGAAATGCTTTTATCGCGAATTGATGCCAGATACAGGCGAATAATAACGATTTTTTATTATGATACATGTATGAGGGAATGAGAAATTTTTTTCAAACACCGTGATGCCCACTGCAGACTGCAGCCGATTCTAGTTTTTATGGGATAGATAACGAAGAAAATTCGTATTTAGGTACATCTTCAACTATTTTTTCATTATGGCAAAGAAAATAACCATTTATTAATAAACTCTATAATCCAATATATTGTTTTTTTTATTTTAATTTAATATTGAATTTATATTAATAGATGAAAATGATGTATACATGTATAAAATCTATATATATATACTACACCAATAAGTTTATGGATAAACTAATAGTTTAGTGTATGAACTTCTTACAGGCAAGTAAACCAAATATTTCATAGTCGTAATTTAAATTAATCAATATTTGTGTGGCAAATAATAAATTATCTGATTTACTTAAAAAAGTACATTTAAAACATACTTATATTCACCTGAAACATATTTGAAGTATATTTTATGACATTACTATTCACCTGAAATTTATTTTAAATTATTTATGTTTCAACCCAGGATACCATTTTTAATGAAAGTAGCCACGTAAGTTATATTATACTTAAATGATATAATCCACGACTACTTCTTTTTCGTTTACCGGTAAACAAACCGGTAAGAGGTGAGTATTATTTACCGTTTACCGGTTATTGAAATTTGACGGTAAATTGCAATCCCTAGAAGAGACCATCCTAGATAGACTACTTGTGGCATAATATGCTGTGAAAAAACATCCATAAGCAGAGGAACGCATATCGCAATTTGAAAAGAAGTACATTTTGTTTCATACTTGAAAACGTTTCCATTGGAATCTGTTGAATAGAACAAAAACAAACCATCATAAAACAAACAGTAACAAGTAATTGCACCACCCACTGTTAGCGAATTTTAGCTGTGTTCAGTTAACGTCGATGACAGTTTGTTATTGTGTGTCAGAAACATATCTCGATACACCAACTGTTATATATTGTCTTCCCGTCAGAAATCAAGGTAGCTGCCGATTCTGAGGACCATAAAACTATTAAATATTTTAAACGGAAATGCTTAGAACTTAAACATAGAACAGTGAGAACGCTTAAACATTATTATTCGTTACGGTTTTAGTTTTATGTTGTCATTGTCGCCAACTGTTTGTTTTAACTTTAAAACAGGTAGGTGCAAATAATAATTAAATATTTCTGTAAATCTATAACAATAAACCTGTACTTAGCGTAATGATCGTGCCAACTTGACAGTCGTTAACATCGACAAAAAAAATGTATCGTATCGTGCACACATGTTCAAGACAGTAGTCTAATACTAATAATGTAAATTGAAATTTTATCCACAATTTTCGAAATATTGACAAACATAACTTATTCGTTGTCAATTTTCTTTTATGAAACCGGTTGTAACTCCGTAGCTAAATCACCCTCTTTTGATGAGCGAAAGGATTGAAGGTTTTTGAGGTGGTACAGGACTATAAGTTATCTAATGGATCTCGTTTAACCCGATTTAGGATATGATGGGTGTGAGAGAGTTATAGACAGCAAAGATATCCGTTTATTCGAATAGTGTCATGTATAATATATTGATTGAAAAATCAACATATATAAGACTGTCTGTATTGCGAATACTATAACCAAATCTAAAGACTCTGACTAAATCGATTAGTATCTTTTCTCAAAATAGAATGAAAATAAAATCAATTATGCGTTGCTAGTGTAAAAAATATTGAGACATATTAAATTATGACATGTATATTTATTTACGCTTATTATTTAAGTATCCTCTCTCCTTCCGAAACAAAAGACATCATAAAATTTGAAATGTAAAATATTGAAGAAAAAATGTTACAACTTATCCCGAATTTCATGGTCAATTTTTCTAAGATGCAACTGTTTATTTATTTATTACTTTATGACCCAAATATATTCGACGGTAAATTATTGTTTTACAGCCATATCTAGCTATGTTCAATAAGATTTATGATTCTGGTTTGTTCTTGTCCGGCACATTTCTTCAGAAAAGATTCAATAATATCGCATCATCAAAGAAAATTACTCAGAAAGCCTATCTGGAGACTTTAATTAATACTAAATATATCTTTTTTTATATGATTTTTTATTGAAATATTGTCAAATACGAAACACGCTATTTTATTATTAATACATTGTTGTACATGAAGAAACAACTTTTTTGAAATAAAGATTCCGTATTTCCAAATATATAGTTGAATAAATTACATTAATTATGTAAAATTTACATAATAAGTTGAAAATAGTAAAGTACTTAGTATTACAAGAATTGTTTGAATTATTTAAAAACCATATCGGCTACACGCTGTAGAGAAGATATATTTCATTCATGAAAGCAAGATTTTTTTTAAGTAATGGGTATCGCAGATAAGTGAACACTATCTGATACTAGGTCCAATTTTGTGTTTTTTGAATCACTTTAAAACACTATCAAATTTTTCTGTTGTAAAAGCGGGACTTACAGACATGGAACTGTAAATGAAGCATTTTTCATAATAAAATCTATTATTTTTATTAATTATAATATCATATATGAATGTGAATACGCCATAACTTCATTTTATAGATACAGGATTTTTTAAAAACGCGAGAACCTTACATCGTATAATATTAATTTATAAAGCTTCATGAAACAAATATTCAACTAAACAGAAATACATCCTTAATATTGAAGGGTTTTATTACTCACTTAATTTTCTACAAGATGTTAATGTTGAACGCTAATTATTAAAATCAGATATAATTAATATTTTTTATATTTCGTGTGATTGTAATCACATTCTGATATGAAGTGGTTTTCTTAATTTTAAAAATTCGCTTAATTAACTACGATCGTGAACTGGATAAACAATTCGCATTGAAATATGATTGATTGAATACCAAATAAAGTAAAGGTTTAAAAGGTGTGAATTTACCCTCGCACTTACATCTAATATTTGATGACATCTCTTGGGAACGGAAAAATCTTGACACCACCCAAGTTAGGCAAGCCACACACACACATCATTGAGGGGCGTTCTCTCTATTGCCTGTCGCAGGAGGATCTATGAAGCTTTATCACAATGATCTCTACAATGCAACGGGAAACGTGAAAAAGAGCTGTCTAATTCAAAGAGCATAGATCATTCTCAGTGTCTTTTGTAGCGGCGACGAAAGCTGCATTGTGGAATATGTATCAACGCCCATTTCTTTTCTTGTCAACTTGTGTGAAGCGTCGGTGGTTTTTGAAATGTTGACCTATTAAACATGTCGCTAAGAATGGCGGTCGAGATTTTGTCGAGAATGAATAAGACCGCACACGATTGGGTTCTTGGGGGTTCGTGTTATTTATGAAAGAAGGAAACATCAAAAAAAATACCTTCATAAAAAATTCAATAAATATGGTCGTTTATATTCAAATTAGACCTAGCTTGATTTTATTTTATAAGTTACAGTAATTAAAATCGAAATAAAGATGTCTTGAAGGCTATCAAATTCAAATAAAAATATTTCAATTTGACAACTTAATTAATTGAAGCAATCATTGGATAATTGTTATTTCTTAAATTTCTGAAATCAACATTTTTGCTTCACCTAATGATCACAATATCATTGAATAAATATGAAAAAGACACATCGTAATAATTTAATATAATTGTTAGTATACATTAAAGAGTTTTATTTAGTTTCCAAAGTATTCTAGGTCGATGGTCGATTTAAGGAAGATATCGATTTTTGCATTTCAATACTTCTAATCATTCGAATATTTTTTTTCTCCTCTATCTATTTTGCTATTTCATTTGAGACATATTTATAAATAAAAACGGATACAAAGCTTATCATTTCGATATTAAGCGAAATATGCATTTTAGTAATTGCATCAATGATATGAAGTATTTCATTGGAAAACATGAAATTAATCGTATATACGTTAGCACTAAATTATCAATGAATTAGGATGATGATGGGGGATGTTATGTTTATTACAGTTGTTAATTCTTATTCACGTATATAAATGGTTAGGATTTTTTCCTTCGTTTACTGAACAGTGACTGTCATACTGAAAAAAAAATATTACATTTACTTATACGGAAGATTGAAAAAAAAATATAATACAACGAATTACAATAGGAAAACTAGTTTAGGTCATTATTTATATTTTATTGTTTTCGGTTGAAATAAAAGGAAGCTCCTAAGCACTAAGACAATAAACTGCGTTTTGTTTATCGGACAAAGGCATATTTCGCTAATAATGCCTAACTATAAAACAAAACAAAGAGGCTGTAAATTTCAGAAGTCAAACCCGTCGCTGTTTGGTTTCAGTTCATTGCTTCCATTGAATCTTTGACTTCAGGTTTTTAATGTCATTTTAAAAAGTTTCTTGGAACTTAAGAAATACTAAATGAAACAAAGTTTGCGTTACGGGTTATAAAACTATTAAGTCAGATTTATAGCAATATCCGTCATTACTTTACCGGATTTATATAACAGCCTATTTGATGGAAATTTAAAATGTATTTTTTCCACTATCCCACTGTGATATCATGCATCATTAGATTTTCCAATGGCTCCTGCAACAGTGGGGAAAACTAGGCGTAAAAAAGAAAACTTTGTTTTTATTGTCCAATCACACGGCACATTGATTTCTAAATTTGGTCATAATGATATAAACAATAAATACATAGTAATATTTTGAAAAATATAAACTATTCATTCACCGTAAATATCGTAGTATAATATCAAAAATGTATTTCTATGAGTAAGTAGGATGAGAGACATTTCAATATTTCCACGTTAAAATATTTTGTTACAAAATGTTGTAGTTTGATGGATGGTCACCAAAACTGTATCAATAACATACTTCTAAGAGATTAAAGAGAGTAAGTTATTGTTTTTACGTTTGACAAAAGTGCAAGCATTGTACATATTTACGGTGTATACGGTTGGCTAAAGGACTCCATGACATTTCCACACATAACTTTATGGAAGAACAACAAAATATAAATAGATTTCTTACTGTACTCAATTAAATCATTTTTGGATAGATTTTCACAGTTTGTAAAAAACATTATATCAAAACGGATGGATTCAGCGGTAAGATTTGTGTTGGTGTAAATCAATGTTAAATTTAACATTACAATGGTTGACCATGTTATTCTACTTAGTTATTTACTATATATGGCAGATACCTCTACAGTCTGATTGTATTCCGATGCTATTTTTATGGGGTAAAAAATGTTTCTGATTCTCGACATTAAAATGAAAAGTGGATTGAGATTATTTCTTTCTATTGGATGCGGGGATGGAGTAAAACACAATCAACAATTCCCATAATTATCATGACTAATTACTAGTGTTAGGAGGTGAAAATCTCAGCGGAAATAAATAAAAATTTGAGAGTTACCTATCCATTCTTTTTTTACTTATAATTAATTACTCTTAAAGGCATTTTTAATTTGCAAAAAATTAAGTCTGGCGTTTTAATTTTTATATTGTTCAATCGGTGGAGTTCATCGGGTTCATAATTATGATGTTAATAATCTCCCATATTTTATTTCCTTATATTTTCCTGGAATAGATATAAATCCGAAATGAATGATATAGTAAACCTTTATTTACGACTGATAAAAAGTGTTCAAACACTAGTAAGATTTAAAAGTCTACGAGATATGTCAGGTAAATATTTTGGGTTAACTAAAATAAAAATGCGGTTTGTATGGTTTAGACATAAGACTAGGCAAACATTATGATTCCAATAACCACCATATAATTAATTTAAAGTACAATTTTCATATCATAAAAAGCCAGATAAAATCAGTCACCAAGTGTCATATTGAAGTTCCGTCAACGAACATCATCTATTGAGATTTTTTATAATAAATAAGTCTTCGTTTCAAACACAAATGTGTACCAAGAATTATCATAAGTGTGCATGAATTTATTTTTAAGAACTGTCATAATATTTATTATATTTTTCTTACGCTTTCAATTAACAAGTTTGTGTACGGCACGAGTAGTTTCTAATAAGACATAACTCCCTAACAAAGAGTAAAAATGACGGCAAAGCAAACTCTGTTAAATACCTGGATCCAATCTTAATTTAAACACTAATTTTTACACCTATCTACACCATTTTGATTAGGAATTACGGCGTATCAAGGTAGGCTGGTTTATAATTTTGAGCGTAGAGATACCTGTTTTAAGGGACATTGGACACTAGAGAGATTACTAGTTGTTCGATAATAGCCGTACATTTTATGTGTGCGTCAACATGTAATTAACACGCATATCCAGATAAAACTGTTTTGCAATATTTAAATAAATATATTTTCAATTCTATCCATTGATTAGCTTTATTTTAATTACTGAGATTTAGCTGATTGCTATAAACAATCTAGAGGTAAATATATTTGCATAGGTTGAAAGAATCACTAAAATTAATTTTATCTATATATATATTTTATTAAAATATTTAGCAGGTAGTTTATTATTTTTTTTAGAAATAACGATTTGCATTATCGTTGAATTGAAGTCACGACAAAAATTTGCATTTTTGTAAAATCGATTCGTAAACATTTGTTTGTTTACTTACGTAGAATAAATTGAAATTTTCCTTTTTATATATTGAGGTAGAAATCAATTTTTAATTTATATGGCTACGCATTCGAACGAAATTCCAAATTCGAAAACGGAAGCATAAAATTATATTGATCGTCGTTGATAGCTTGTCTCTGGTCAACTTTGGTGCTGTTTTCTTCTTTACGTCTCGATGTAGTATTAGTACATACAATACACTGGTGACAAATTCTATTTATGTGAATAAATCGACGCACACGTATTTCATCTGCACATTTGTATTGGATATCAGTCACAGAGAAGCGTAACAGTCCCTAGTATTTATTTTGCTAAAGACGCGGATCGAACGCAAATTGTTCCACGGGATTTCACCAAAGCAGTTCGGTTAACAGCCCCGCTAGTTAAATCTGGGTGGCGATAGAACGATAGGTATACTAAGAAATCAGATATAGTCAATTTATTAATAATTCATAACCCCATGACTTACACGAACACGGAAAGTGATAATTTTCTCTCGCAATTTGAACCATCTGGGCTGAGAGTTTATCATTTATTATCATCTTTTAAAACAAAGTCTTCACTTTCGCTTTAGATAATTTAATAAGAGCTATAAAAGGACTATTAATTAGCAAATTTGTAGTTGAGAGAAGATGGAAATGAATAAAAACATTACCGACATAAATGTATTTGTAAACAAACCCAAATCTCTAATGACGGTTCAAATACAATTCGGAACGGATTTACCTTGGTGAAAATAGTCAATTAATTTAGAATTTTTAGACATAATCTGATTCACATTTTCTTTTAAGTTTTGTCAATTCTGGTGCATCCGTGTGATATAATGCCTGAAGATGCCGAAAGGCGAAACCCGGGTCGTCAGTGACAAAACATGTGGAATCGTACAAAGTTGTAACAATTCAAATTTGATATTGAAATGCTATCAAGCACCTTCAGCGGATATCGTAAATTATATTAAGATTTCGTTTGAAAGTTTTTAGGCGACATGAAAACACGTAAACTATGTATTTCATGTTAGAATATAATGCTTATGTTTGTATGAATTAATTTTGTTTGCTGAGATATAATTGGACGTATTTAGCTTTTCTGTCTGTTTAAAATTGTACTAACTCAAACACTGTCGTCAAAGCGAAGGTAGCTTCATTTGTCAAAGGCGAGTGCAATGGCGTACAATCGGATTATGAATGCACATTAGGTATAGCGCGCATTAACAGACGAGCTGCATCACTGACTGGCTGAGCTCCTTTGTGATCGAAAGAAATAAAATGAACGCAATAACTCATAGCAAACGTTTCACATACCTTTGAGAAGTGATATCTGGAAAACTCGTAAAAGATCGCAATCGCAAAAAATACGATCACAAAGAAAGTTGTGAGGGAGAATTAACTTTCGTTATATTATATGTTATGAGATTTCGTATCATAAGCTGAAAATATCAAATTGTTAAATAGATATAGTAATTTATCGTTGTATTGACTTTTGAAATCTTCAGAACCATTATTAAACTAAAATTTAAGTTAAGCTTTACATACTGCTTAAAATCAGACAATTTTACGTATAGTTTAAATACAAAGTATAGTTATTGAACTAAGAGTTTTTCCTAAGAAACTAAATAAACACAATTAGTAATATATTGTAAATAAGGCATTGAAATAATACGTTATTACGTTTATTCTCTGTAATGATTTAAGGAAAGGCGGTGAATTGATATTAGTTGAGTTGTTTAAAAGATTATTAACTTGATTGTATTTATTGATTCCTAACTATTCAATATCGCTAAGCTTTAGCCTTTGTATTACAAGAATATAAGTATCCTTGACGCGAATCTGAAGTTATATTGTGTGATTTAGTTGATAGATGGATTGCAGATTAATTATATGTTTAATTATAATTAAATGACTGTTTTCGTTAAATCTAATCAAAATACCTCTACCTGACTGTGATGTATAAAGAATCACACAAACGGCAGTTAATTCAATATATTTATATTCATGTATTTCTAGTTTTTAAATTTTATTTTTGCTATTTTTTAAATATGAAACAAGGCTATTGATTTCTTCTAATGCTACACTAAAGGAGTTTACAATTTCTCTGTGAGCTATTTTTTATTATATTGGATTTTTTCAAGTTAATATCTATTCAATAAATAATTTCGTATCACCGAGACAATTATAATATTATACACACAAATATGTGTGTTTTTCATGGGATAAATGACAATTTTTGACTGCTCAGTCTGCCAAATCCAATAAGAGTTTTTTTGACAATAAAAAAATTACTTTATAATTGAGGCATCAAACAAAATCAAATAATTTCAAAATAGGCATTTATAACATCAAAGCAGATTTCGTAATTGTTTTATACCGCTTAATGCTTCAAATATTAAAATTTTGGTGTAACTTGAAAAATGTACAATTGTAATTGAAATGAAAACTTTTTATAGTATTTAGAAATATTAATTAATTATTACCATTCAACTTTTTTCATAATAATGCTGAAAGAAATGCAAATATATACATACGTATTGTATCTCAATTATTAATCATTTTAGCTAAGGAGAATTTTAATATTTTGATTAAAAGGTATTTTTTATCGAAGATTTTAAGCTGATATGCATTTCAGATTATCTCAAGATATTATATTATTTTTGTATTGCAAACTACATCCTTTCCTCAATCGATGGATCGATCGAGAACTTCTTTCGAAGAAGAGTTTCTAGCGATAATATATAACGAAAAGCATTCTAAAAATAATTTTGTGTTACTTTTAGTTCTATAATTTCATGTAATTTGTAAGAAAGTATGAAGGCCGCTTTTAATAATGCATAATTTCATTTTAAAAAAATACGTTATTTCGAACAGTAGATTGTTATTAAAAAATGTTTTCTGATATGATATATTGCAAATAAAGTATGTACAGTGTGATAGCCACATATATGTAAATCATAAAATATGTATCAATTTGCATTTGAAAAACCAGTCAGTAAACTATGTGTAATGATATGTATCAAATGCTTTCATAACGGAAAGAAAAATCGCAACAATAATTGAATTTCACCCACTTTATAGGAACCCCAAATATTATATCTCATGCAGTAACACCGTACGAGGCTTTTTGTTACAACTATTTGCAGCGGTCCGTGACATATTACAATTTTTACGGACATATCTAACTGCGACGGTTACGTTTGACAAAAAATTAACGCATGTGCCCTGAATATTTTTTGATATGTGAAAGTTTAGCAATACGGCCGTCTCTTTTATTTGAGCCAAAATGGATTTGAGTAAGGGAGATGTAATAAATTGTCAAATTTTGAGAGGTTGTTTCAATTCATTAGACAGTAATCGGAAACCTTTCTATAAAAATAAGTTTTTACTGAACTAAAACATTGAACTTTATTTTTATTTGCATGTTTATCTTTACGCAAGAAAATAACATTTGTCAATACACAAAGCACACGATATGAAAAGTTTATTTTTACATATATTTTTTACGTGTTTTTTTATAATTTTATACAATATAACGTGACTTTAATAATAATCGAAGTATCAATTCTTTTTAAAGAACTCGGTTTAGATGATATTTTTTTAAATGTTTTATTACTTAAATTACGAATTGAGTACATCATTTTTTTACTATGTTATTTTTAAGAATAAAGCTGATACAAATACTTATCGATTATCAATTCATAAATTTACAGTGCTATCAATAATTTATAATACCATTAGCAGTATTTTCAAAAGTTATTTTTGTCTAGTATCTATGAACGTTTATAAACTATATGCTCTGTGGAAGAAAATGGATTAACTTGCGACAATGAATATAACATAATGAACATTGTACATATAACGTACGTACGATACAAATTTGTATAACATAACTATATTAAATGCCACAATATGGTTAGTGAATATGGAACCATTTTTTTTAAAAATATTTCTTGAATATTTATAAGAAAATATCACTCTTACATTATGAAATAATGATATCAACTAATTAAGCATTCGTTATTTTTCATATTTTTTTTTTAATATTTTTAAAATCACAACTCCGTATTTAAGCCATGAATCGGAAGAGAACTAAAATTAGATCACCACACTTTTAGTTAACTATTTAAAAAAAATTTAAATAGGCGACAAGCTTTTATTGATATACATTTCTTTTTATACAACATTAAGCGAGTATTTGTACGCTATTGAATTAGATTCATGTATTTAATTTGAAGCGGAATACGGAATACTCCGATACCAATGGTTTTGTAATGTATAGTTAGGAAGTGGCAGCCGTACCTATTTTATTTTTCCCGATTTCCACGCTTCGAAAACCCATCATCTATCATCTAATTTATATAATAGGAAGTTAAATAATAGGTAGTTACAGAGTCGAATTTAATAAACGTATACAAAGGCAAATTACAGCTGTGTTAGTGTATATTTTAAGTCGACAGATGTGCACTTTTTCGTGTGTGTTTGGATTATTTTACTAGACTGCTAGTCGTATTCATTTTTTACGAAACAATAAATTAAACAACTTAATCGATGAATTATATTATAAATAATAACACAGTTGTATAATTACACAATACTGTAATATATTCAATGATATATTAACTATATATATATATATATGTATCATATTTAAAATATGATTATAATTTTATAACAATACCCCGCATACCGCTCTCACGATAATGTAAATCACTCATGATGAAATCGAGATTTTGTTTGTTATAATTAATGATTAGATTTTTTTCTTCAAAATATATAGTAATTTATATGGAAATATTTTTCCCAAGTTTATTATATTATAAATATTTGAAAAATTCAATATACCAAATTATTTTGCCAGTACTAACAGTACGTAAGCTTTCAGCTTATTTCGACGAGATGTGTTTCTTTCTGTAACATATTATATAAAGGCGTTTTGACATCGTATTAAAAATATTAAGCAGTGTTAATTAATTATTAAATTCTTTCGATTTATTATGGTCATAAGTAAATAGAAAATAAAAAAAGATAGGCACCTATTGGTGGATGATTGACTACGTAGTTTAACGAAAGCTTGTTTGTTGTAGCTATTGTTGAATTAATTCTATTTCTAGTTCACCAAACGTATGTAGATAGCTATGAAAAAGAGAATAGATACGCTTCACGCTCAATTACTGGGGTAGGTTCAGTGGATTTAGAATGCCCGCACGGCGAGAAGTACAAACCTCACTATAATAGTTTTTTTTAAACATAATAAAATATATCCGCAGATCTGTCGGTATAGTAAGGTTGTATATATTTATCACGAATAAAAATTCACATACCGTCTAGTCTGGCCATATTGTGATACATAACAAAAATATGAGAACAGTTGTTTTTTTTTTCTAAAATTTCCAACATATATTTTTTTTGTATTCAATATTCATATTTCAGTGGTAATTTATCAAAACGACAAATAAGCAATTTTGGAATCTATGTACTTATGAATACTTATTAAATGCTTGGCTGTTGGGATAACTGGACAATTCAGAATAGTGAAAAATCAACACGACGACAAAACAAAACAGCGGAAAATAAAGCTTTAAGGACATATTTCACTTGTTCTACTCTTCTCCAAATTTGTTGCCAATAAATATATAGATGATCCCAAAACTAAGAAATTATATTTTTGCAAGATATACTCATAGGTTCACAGACGGTTAAGAGTTATGTTTTATATTGAATGTGCGAAGATGATATATTGAATATAACAAAATAATCGAACATTTTTTTAACCTGTATCTTAAAATACTACTAATGAATATAGAATAAAATCACTAATTGGTAACAAAGCATGTTGGTAGTCTGCTTACTTCAATGGTGATATTTATAGTTTTTTTTTTAAATATTTTTTTATTCAATAAATGATATAAACGGTTTTTGGAATCAGTGACAATAACAAAATTATTCATATATAAACACGTTATAAAATTCTTAATATAGATATGACAATATATTTATTCATATATATCCCTGTTGAAGATTTACAAAATTTATTAGTTGCGTATATTTTGGGATATACAATATAAAAAGTAGAAAAAAAATTCTTTGAATGGTTCTAAAAAATATGGATATAACACTTAGAATGGCCACCCATTCGAAGACCTTGTTATTTATATGGCGCATGCGCAAGGAATAACATCTGAAAACTTTTTGAATTGATAAAGCACAAAAGCTCTGAAATTTCATGCATTCGTTTCCTTCCATTGAAGCGCCATTTTGCACGCATGTCACACAGTTGTTATGTCGATCTTAAATAAGTTTTTTGGCTTTAAATCAAAGAAAATATCGCATTTTGGGTTTCCATACGACTCAAATCTCACCTGCCATTAAGCATTATATCACCCAAAGAAGGGACCATAATTTTATATATTCAAACACAAAGATCTATCTTTATGTTTATAAATACAAAAATAAAATTTACCATTCATATTTCGTTTGCGGATAATTAACATAGCGATACTGGTATTACGAATGATTTTCATGGCTTTATAAAAAAATATACGTTTATTACATCTATAAACACCCATTACTCATGGTCAGATTTAACAAAAATATTGTTTAATATAATATTATTGCATTTTATTGCACCTGCTTATGGTTTCATGATTTGGCGTAATACGTGATAAATTAATCTACACTTCAAATAAAATGCAAAAGGCAAGTATATTGTTATGATGTAAAACTTAATACACATTTGAATTATTTTTTATGTATCCTGATTTTTCAATTTGATATGCGAGATATATAAAAACGCAAGTTAAAGTATACCAGTAAACAGTTTTGGCAATCGTAAAAAAGTCTTCTATATATGGATATTATTCCTTTAATACAAATTTTATAACTAGGATAGTGAGTTCAATGTAAAACTATTACGTAATATGTATATTGAAGTCCATGAATGGCTTTTGCATATAATTCAAACGCTTTGATGAGAAAATATTTATATGTACCCTGTCGTTATTTCTTGCCTCATATGTATTTTTGATACAGGGCATGTATGCTCGCAAAGTTTTTTTTATCTCGGTTCCGCATTATTTAATTATCTTTGAGCTTTATAAATATATCTTGCTTTTTTAGTGTAATAATTTAAATGAAACCTTTTGATTTTTGATCAAAATGACACTAGTTTAATTGAAATTTAATCAGGAAACATCGATATTGAAGGTGAAGAACCTTCAAACATAAAAAAATAACTTTTTTAAGAACAAGAGCTTAATGTAAATATTGTTTTATTGTAAAAGGCTAACAACAAAATGCATTGTGAAATTGCTTAACAATCACAGGATTTCAGCTACAACAGTTTGGAAATAATGAGAAATGTTTGTTTATTTAACAATTGCAAGGAAATTAACGCTGCAAGTCTACTTTTTGTATGCAGTTGCCCAACAAAGCAACGAATTCATTGTGTATGCTTGATAGTGTAACTACTTTTAAAAATGAAATTTTATTGTATTCAATTTTTATTCAATATAAAAAGTTTTACAAGTCAAAACTCAAACCAATTTAACGCCGATATTAACCATAAAATCATCACACTGTAATAAATAGTTGTAGATATCTCAAAAAATGATCATTTGTATCATAATTCTATTAATTCCGGCATAGTTATCATGACGGAATCCGTAAATGCAACAATTTTTATACTAACTTGCAATACTATAGTTATAAATATTGTAGAGTGTATACATATAGTAAGGCATCTTAAGTGCTATATTATATGTATACCCTAGAGACATTTTTAAAAATGACAGAGAGGGAATACGACGAAAACATCAGCATACCCTCTGTAACAACAGCACCGCTGATATTTGAGTGTATAAATTACAAGATAATTTAATAAATGAACTATCTAAGCATGTTCGAACAAGCCTCTTGCATGACATATCTCTCGAAAGAATGTAATACAGTATTTTAGAAGTGAATTTTGACCGTTTTTTCCATCATGCTAGGCGTGAATTATTCAAATGACGATGCATTTCCATTGACAATACTTAAAATTGTGATATGCTAAAAATATTGTCAAATAATATTTTATAGCTTCTCCAATTAAAAGGTTTTTTTCTAAAAAATATACATATTTTGTTGTTTTAAATCCGACGAAGAAATGTTTCAATTCACGACAAAACCAAAATATAAACTTTTTTTTTTTTAAATAATAAAAACACTTTTTTTAGTACTTATTTCCACAATATATTTTTTGATCAGGACCGGTTTCGCTCATCGCGAGCATTATCAACTGATAAAATACAATTTACAAACAAGTCTGTTTATACAAAGCAAAAAATTAATTTAAGTTAAAGGTAGCAGGTGTACAAAACCATGGGTTCACGAAATAGGAAACAATTTACATAGAATCATACAATATTGATACAGATAAAGTAAATTAGTATAAAAATTAAATGTTCACAATCACTTATTAAGAATTCCAAATACAATTAAGGGAAATCAATAATCCATTAGGAGCTCTGAACAATCAATAAGGAAGTAAGGAGTGGGAAAATTTTTATGACGAAAATAACCCACACTTACTACTTAATGGAACAAAATAAATTAATATATGAGAATTTTAATAATAGTCAATTAAAGATGAATCGATGAGATGGGAAGATATGGTCAGTCAGGGGCGTTCCAATATTTTCTGTAAAAAAATAAATATAGTACATATACATATATATATATATCCGGCTAGGAAACTCTCTTCTAGATTAATCTGACGAGCTGATTCTTTCGTGTAAATTCACAACAAATATTTTTTTCTTCAACAAAATTTTTGTTACTATTGTTGGTATCCGAAATACATAAACGGTTGTAAATTTTTATTTTAGAGACACAGTAAAATTATTATTTCAGCTGTTTAGATAAAATTTAATATTTTTTGTTCAACTACGCTCCATTTATATACCATATTGGCATTCAAAATTATCCTATTTTAAATATTCTTGTGTCGAATTATGCTATTACTGACATCTGTGAACGTTTTCCAGAGGAAGAAAAAATGCCTACGGAGAGATTTTGTAACGACACTTACAAAATTCCCAATACCGTCGCCGTATGTATGTAATTTCTTTACATAAATATGGTTTGGGATTCTTTCGCATTAATTTTGTCATTTTATATTGTATTTGAAAAAAATGGAAAATCGAACATATTGTTTTTTTTTTTAATTCGGCTGGCTACATTTACTAGCGTTTACAATTTACTATTACTTTGAATGTTTTGTTTTTGAATGAGTGAACAGTGTAAGTAAACGCGTGTACCTCATATACTTTATATAATTCTTTCTATAATTTATCAGAATTCACACTAGAGATAAGTTTTCAAAAATAAAAGAAGATATTTGTGACAGATTTAATTTTAATCAGAGTATAATAACAGATATATAATTTACTTTCACATTGTAGCATAGCTGATAACCATCTATGCCATAGTTTCTCAATCTTTTTACATCCGCGGACAACCAAAAAATCCAAAAAAGTTTTTCGGACCATCAACGTTGGAATAAAATAATCAATATTTCAAAACAATTAATTTTGCAACACCGTATGCTGACAACAATATTTAAGTAAATTTAAACAGATAGCGACAAAAAAATATAATTTAAAAATCCATAAAATGCAACATAAAATTCGATTGTTTATCGAAATAATATTATATCGCGCACCACCTAAAAATCTCCGCGGACCACCGGTTGAGAAACTAGGATCTATACGATGTTATTAGAAAAGCGATTGGATATTGCTATAACCGTTCGGCGGCCACGTGCTCGAAAAATGGAGCAGATACGGTTTTAAAAATGTATACTATAACTTTTGTTAGTAACAGGATAGGGTACCGAATTAAACTAATTTATTTTACAAATATTTTCATAAAATTATTTGAATGCACTATTTTTGAGCTCAGGTGTAATATTCGATCAACTACAGAACCGTTTATAATATTTATTAACTTTTTTTTTGAAAGGCACTTAGTGATAGTACCTGAATGTTATAAATAAGCTCACAGGGCCCTAATAGTCTTAATACTCACTTTTAATGATTTATCTGTCAATTCTTAGTTGAGCAGTACTTAATAATCAAAATAATTTTTAGTGTTTTATTCCAAATGTTTGGCTTAGTATGCATGCAAGTTGAATAATTATAAATTTTCATTATCAGATGTCACTGCAAACATCTGTGTGATATATATTGATAAATATTTTTTGTAAGCAATTTCTACTATAGGATTAATCGAGTTAATCTTAAAAAAACTAAAAATTCACTCAGATAACAGCTAACAGTCATGTTTTGGATCCTACCGTTATTTTATTTGATCCTATTCCATGAATTACTGCCACGTTTACATTTCGCATCGTTAACGTAATGCTGCGTAACGAATCGTTATCGGCAACGGTTCGTTGATGATCATATTTATCCCCCGTTATTACGCGCGTTATAACCGAAAATATTGCAAGTCATCCGACACTTTTATTGGGGGTCACAATGTTCAATTTGACCTATGATAAAATCCTCTCATTTACTTTGATCTTTCCTCTGAAACAAACCTTCACTGACATTCTTAACCTCTATCCTACTAAACAATGTAAAAAATATTCAGACACCAAATATTTAATGAAATAAATCAGCAATGTTCATGTTAAGCCACCTTATAAAGACAATCCAGACAAATGAGACAATTTTTTTTTCAATATCATCTTTTAATACACTGAGAATTTTAATCTCCTATTTCAAGAGTTGAGTCGTTAGTAGTTAATACTTTCTCAGAACAGTTATGTTGTTAAAAACTTTAAAATTGTTGTTAATTTTCAAATGAACTATTTTGTGTGCGACGAAGTTTTGAATGCATGGTCTCTGAAAAGATAACACCCAACGCCAACAAATTTGTACACTTGTTTTAATCGGCTAATAATTACGCTCAAAGCTTTCATATAAGTCTATAAATGATGGTTATTTTCCGTAAAACCTTTGATTTGATAGAAAAGCTAGGCGAATTATCCAAACTTTCTTTTGATGTCTGGAATACTTAAATATTCTTTAAGTGCGATTAGCGTTCCTGTCATATATAAAATACTTTAGTAAAATTTTAATTCTTATTTTACATCTACTTTGAATGATCAGCCTCAAAGTGACTGCCATTAATCACACTTAAATTTAAATTATCTTAGTTTCTCTTACACTCATGTGTCAATATACTCGCATAAAACGCAATGTCATTCGTTTTCTTCGAATACAGCAACGAACCGTTCTAAAAGAATACCCAGTGACAAAGTCGAAAAGACAATAATCCACGTTATCTGCTGAAACAATAGACCGCTTATCTTGTGTTAAGGGAAGCTTTTGTCGTCGTCTACGCTTTTTACTATGCATCGCCTACGCGCCGTAGCACTCATACGTTTGCTTGCAAAAATACTAGCCCAGATTTTATTTTATTCTACAAAGTGGATGTATACATTTAGAATGTATTTTCCGCCTATTCTTTTCCATGCAACCTTTAATAAGTGTCGCTGGTTTCAATATATTCCACATTCTGAAACTAGAGTGTGATATTTATTGTGTTTTGACTCTCTGCAAATAAAGATTTATTGACAATTTTCATTTGAGGATTGATCTTGCATGACTGAAATACGTTACAAAATTGTATTTGTTAAGCCATCACATATTTATTCACATTACGTTTACTGCGTTGATCAAGCGTAAAAATCTTTGATATTTGTCGTCATGATTTCATCAATAATAATTCGTTTCAGAATTTTTAATAATAATTCATATTATATACCAAGAACACTTTACTGAATAATATAATAATAAATTAAGCAAAGAGATATATTTTGTTAGAAATTCTTAGTTTATTAATCTCGAATTTTAGTAAAACTTCTTAACAAAAAAACTACACTTACTTAATCAAGTATTTGCAATCTATTGTTAATCTCAGTTGACATATTTTTTCGATAATAAATCCAATACTCTGCAAATAGTACAATTTCGAATAGTAATTATGTAATACATTAAAGGTCATATTTAGTTTTATATTATGTTTTCTCACATATTAAGGTAAACTGTCAACGCCTTGACGCTTGATAAATAGAATGAATGTATGATGTACATGCTTAAACGTGGATAAAGTTTAATATCAAAGCCCAAATAAAAGATGTATAAGAATAGATATGTCAAAGAAGAAGGAAAGATATACAGCGCTAGATATTATTTTTGATCCACAAAATGCAACCAACTGTGAAGCATAAATATCCCAGCGGGCAATGTTCCCTGTGACATGCACTGCATCAAATACATTTTTCATTACAGTTTACCGGTGGCAGTAAATGCCCAATGAAGGATAAAATAAAAAATAATAACCCAATAATGTAATTTAAAATTAAATCCAGCAGTTTTTGTGTTAAAGGCAAACTGGTGCAAAGAAATGAAATATTTATAAACATAAAATCAAAGCTGTGTTTTATTAAGAACTTATTATCAAAGAGCTTTTTTCTGAACGGATCAAAACATTTGAGATTTCAGATTATCTATATTTTTTATGGTATTACTGGTTTCATCAATACAGTAACTTTTCATAGATGGCGTTTCTTATATTGGTTTACCAATATATTCCAGAGAATAAAATTTATGGATTTAAACACGTGTCTCTTCAATCACCAAGCAAACGGCATTGATTTGGATGTCTGTTTTTATAAATTAATGTTGGATAAAAATCTAAATCTGTCAACCAAACTTTTATAAACAGATATACAAAACACGAAAAAAATAACATTTTTCTTCAATTCAATGAATACTTTATTACACCACAGTTTTGATTTCTCTTTCGCTGTATATTTTGACTTTTTTTTTGTTTTTACCTCGATTGGTTATTGGGCATTTAATGACAACAGTATTTCAAAATTTTTGTTTATCGAAACATCACATACTTATCTTCAAAGTAATAAAAAAAACGAATCGAAAGGCTTAAAATTGTTGAATTACTTATATTATTGAATTTATACATGTAACTTCAACATCGCATTTCATAATAATAATTATACGTAAAAAATTATCACTTTGTTTTATTTAAACAGTTTCTTATATTATATTTATGTTTTATAAATATTGCTATCATTTCATAACTTTGATACCATTAAATAATGACATAAATATGGCAACGATGTGGTAAAAGCATGCAATGCTGTTTTCCGATACCAATAATGGTGTTTTTATTAAGGATTATCGTGGCCTAGTAATCAAAACGTAAGTATACGTAAAAGCCTGTTATAATATGAAATTTTCATAAATGCTCAAATAATCAAAAATGTGAAGCCTTTATTTGAAATCTCTACCAAATAAAAATCGTCTATAGAAATTTTATATTTCGTTAAATTCTCTAAATTTATTATATAAATAATAAATCCTTGAAAAATAATATACGCAGCCACAAAAAATATGGACCGGTAATTAGCTTTATCTGAATAGATTTTTTTACGAGAATTTCCTGTGACTCAGTTGCTGAGCGTCTATTTTTCGAAGAATGGAAGATTATGGCTAGGACTAGTTATCAACTATTCGCTTCCGTTGCGTCATATTCCTTAAGGAACGAATGCGTGTGAAGAAATTCAGGATGTAATAAACATGTATTCTTTCAAACAAAAATCAATCGGAAAACTATTTACGAAACTGATTTTATTGAAATTCGAATACGTGTGCACCGTTACAGAACCAACGATCTTGACAAACAAAACTAACATAAAATAATACTTTTTTTTTTTGTTTTAGGTGTAGTGCCAAAATTTTTATTTTAATTTAAAATAATATTTTTACAGTTTGTTGTGCTATTTTGGTTTATATAAAGTTATATTATAAATATTACTGTTAATAATACTAGCACCTTATAATCATGAAATATATTTCATATAAATTGCCAACCGGTAAATAGATTTTACTCGACTTAAACTCGAATAAAAAACTAAAAAAAAGCTCGAAATGAATAGTTTCTCACGCTGCAGAAGGGAACTAATTCACGAAGAAAAAAACTACTTAGTGAGGCAGATTGTATTGGAAATCTTATACAATAGGCTTTTTATTATATTTACTCAGTTGTCCATTGAAGGAAAATTTATTCTGATTGTTGATTCACGAGCGAAGTCAGTGGCAGACAAATTTCATCACATTTTCTAGTGCAAAAATAATCAAGCGCGAAATGATAAAAAGGTTGCCGGTATAAATGATCGCTGCACTGACTGTTGAGTTTAATTGACCATAAACTTACGTAGGACATTACTAAACCGCTGTTATCAGACCATTTAAGACCGGACTTTTATTGCGATTAAGTGAATTGTTTTTTGGACAAGTATTCTTAAAAAATGAAAAGAAATATTACAAATCTATCATAGTTAATAATGGCAGGGCTATTGATCTAATATCATATACTATAACATTAATGTTTAATAATAATTTTCGTTTTGCTTAGGGAAATTTTAATCCACTAGTTTGCTGCCAATGGCTGTTTATATTGCTTTTTATAATTCCAATATAATTAAAACAACACCATTTTTTATATTTAATAAATTTATCTCATATATGAAACTCACTTTGCAGTTGTATTTGAACATTTGAATATTTCACTTTGAAAAAAAAGGCTGTGATGTCTTTGACGTTTTTCGTTGTTTTACCGATACATTAATCTTTTGGTAGATTAACGGAAATCAGAATAAAGGGGGGAGTGAAGGTACTTTGATTAATATTATAATTCATCATATTTCAATAACAATAATAACTAGTATTCAATTACGCCAGTACTAATCATAGCTTCGTGTTTATCGCGATGCATTTTTTATTGATAACGTTTTTCTGTTTTCTGTCAGAAGTCACAAGATACCGTTAGGTGGTGGGCGCCTGGTTTTGATATGTATCATTTAGACTTGATTTTTAACAATTTATCAGAAAGAAATATAATTTGTCATAATAGAAGACGATCTTATTAATATGATAAGTGTTAAGCAAAGTATTCGGTTCTTACCCACAGTGTTTTAGACATAATATAATAATAGCAGTTTTTAAATATATAAAAATAATTTATCTAGAGCAGTGATTATCACGTAATTTTTTACTGTAGCCACATGATAAACATCATGGGTTATATAGAAATAATCATGGCCGCATCTTTACATTTTTTTTTTAAATATTTACTCTGAAGTTGTTGATGACCGCAGCCAAATTCTTTAGTGACTGCACATGAAAACCAGTGATTTAGAGTTCTCAAAACGCAATAAAAATCTCGTAAATTCTTAGCATTACTACATTAATCAATACATATTTTCCATTCGTATCGGAATAAATGCATATCGGTTTACCGTGCTTGCAAGGTAAACACGACTTCTACTGGAGGCGCCGTAAGAACTTTCATATTTTAACAATTACATGCGTATGCATTGTAAAATATTATATAAAATAGTATATATATGGCCATTATTTGATATAAAATTTTTATAATTGTCAGATCACATTTTTACAGCACAATTATATCATTAACATGGACTTCCATTTATTTGCGGAAGCTTTTAAGTTGTTATGAATCATAAATCACTCAATTCTATCATAGCCTGTGAACATGTAACCTTTTAATTCAAATCCTGCTAAATGGTCAAAAAGTTTTATTAACGGTCATTAGTGTTCGTACTCAATGCTCAGAATTTAAATTGAATAGTTCATAACCAAAAAATTTTGACAGTATACCAACCTAACCTATTTCTGAGCTTTTTTATTTTTTCCGAACAATTACTATCTACTATTTATTGAATACATTTAAGTGTTAATGATAATAATTACTAAGAATTTAGTTGCTATGGATATTCAGTATACCAACCTAACCTATTTCTGAGCTTTTTTATTTTTTCCGAACAATTACTATCTACTATTTATTGAATACATTTAAGTGTTAATGATAATAATTACTAAGAATTTAGTTGCTATGGATATTCAATTTTTAACCGTCAAAAGGATTTTTATTTAGGTTTTATCAGTTGTATTGAAACTCATAAAATGTTCAAGACAATTGACAGGTAGTCAAAATGTACGACGCACCTGAGTGAACTTTGTTTACAGAATCTCATTGCGATAAATAATTGGCAACGGGAAATGTCGAAACTGTGGGTGCTCGACCGATAAATGAATACCGATTAGACAAACCGACGCGACGTATCAAAATTATATGACTGTTTCATAATGTCTTCTACCCAGGTGAGTCTATTGCCTGAACCGCTTGAGGTAACCAGACAAATAATAAACTGATTGCCGATAGGCCGCGCGTAAAAAACCGATTTCGGCAATGGGTATCTACTGTTTTGCAATTATTTCTGCGGCGATGAATTTGCATAAGTTTTTTTTGTGTTTTTTCTGATTTCTATTAAATTTCTGATTGTAAATCTATTTTTAGTACGTAAGTCATTATTCTCTGATTGTTAAGTAAAATATTTACAATATGATATTTTAAATAAAGAACAGAAGTAAATTAATGTTTGTGAAAGATTAGATAAAACAACTACTCTCGTATGTATTTGTTATTTTTTTAATTGTAAGGAATTCTTTCAGCTCTTGAGCATGTTTAACTGAACAAAGTAAGTAAGAAAAATTAACAGTATGTTGTGAGTAGTATTGTATAAGGAAAAAAGCTTTATGGAGGCCCAGATCTATAAGAGTACGTGCGTAACATTTTTGGGCGCCTGATTTGGGGGTCGGCAAAACCCGTAAAAAATATGTATATTTAAAGAAACGCAAGATATACATGTGACGTAAATTATCAACACTCTAAAAGTACTCAAGATTGTTTTGCGACCCTAGATAACATTGGCGAATTATTATAGACCGTGTCAAGTCAAATAATAACATATGGTGTCCGACGCCTCTTTATCAATAGTCGATAATTTTTACAATACTTTTATCGCAAAAATGTATTATTATAAATTAACGAATTAATTTGATTATTTATTTTCTTTTGCTGATATTGTTGAATATTTTTCAAATGAAAAATGCACAGCTTATATGATCTGTTTTCATTTTTTTATTCATATCAAAATATCATATTTTAAAGTAACAATTTCATGTATAAAAAGCGACAAAACAATTTTTTTGACAAAAGCAATTAGTTCGGATTAGGTCCTACTGTTTGCTTGCCAAAGTAACAACGACTTGAAAAATCATACAGTTGTGAATCAGTATATATTGTATAACAACCGATTTGAGATCACCAAAGCGAAGAGGTACTGATAATGAGATTTTATTTATTTGGTGAGACCAAATAGATATTTTAGATTTATTGCTAGAATAGCAAGAACAGTTTATTGCTAAAATACTGAATTAAGTTCGTGGCATTTTTTTTTTATCTTACTATGAAATTTTAATTACTTTCACTAATCAAAGTTTACCAATGAGGAGCGTTGATCAAATGAATATACATTCTATTCACTACAAATTATATTCTATCTCAGTCAACTTCGGTTAAAGGGTTGTTTGAAACCATACCACCGATGTAGTGAATGTGGGTATTTGTATTTTCAAAATTGTATAGAGAAATATTATTAAGGAAAACCAATGTGGTGACATGAATATACAACTTCTCGTCTAATAACTTTCATTAGTAACGTTAGGCAAAACGTAATAAACATCTCGCTAATTCTTTGGGTGCCCTCTTGCGCAAATTTCGGGAACGAATTCATTACCTCTATTTTTAATAAACGAATAATACAAATTAGCAATCTATTATCTTCTTTCATCACAATTATGTTCACTACATCAAGCATGATATTTTTTACCGCCATGGTAAACCGAAATTTTATGATTGATCTTAGTATTTAAATGTTGTTTTAATTTATTTTTCCAAGAATTATATTTGTCTTTCTTTATTATCCTACTTCACAAAATGATATATGGGTCTTGAAATTATCAAAGTTATCACAAAAGTTCTTATACTTGAGCTGTAACTTTAACTTAGAAACAAATTGATGTTAAACGTTTGGAAAAGTTTGGTTCAGTTACATATTTTTTTATATATAGTAAACAAGGAATCACATCATTTTTAATCCAGGATTTATAAATAAGAAAAATTCTATTTTTTTAGCTATACTTAATCAATGGTATCTAAAAGTATAATATCTTCATATAAAAGTCTTTCATTTTTATTAATATAAATCATTCCTTTATCAGTTATATTTTGCCTAATATTGATACATAATATTTTGTGACGAATATAAAAATCCTTTATGATGATTTCATTTATCCTTCCCTCTGATGTACAGTTAGATTACATTTATAAATATTTTAAACAATAATATATAAATAGTTGAATCTATTTTTTATAAAGTAGTGACATGAAAGCTTTACAATATATCTACTACTGCTTATAAGAAATATATAATAAACTATAAACTAAACATAAACTTTGTTTTGTAGCATTAATAATACAGTCTATACGTAGAGAAACCAAGCTACACGTTGTAGTTCGGTTATAATCAAAAAATAATCAATTGAAAACAATTATTCTTTGGCATTTAAAGAGAATCCCAAAATCCTGAGTTGACTGATTGGCTTGTACCCCGAGATTAAAAGTTCAATTATCAACATTTTACTGAAGCCTACCTTCTACTTTACCCAATATTCTACATTTGTTTTGCCTTTGTATGTTTAGAAAAGGATACTATAGATTTCGTTCAATTCGTAATAATCAGCAAGTAGACTTTGTTCTATTTACTATTGTTCATGAATCATATATTTCGCCATCCAAAAACCCCAACATCGGTTTCAAATTTCTCTATTTGGTCGTTACACACGGTATATACATATACATATATATATATATATACATATATATATGTTAAGCTTTTACTCTTTTAATATTCAGCTATTCGGAAAAATTTTGGCTACTAATAAAGCTCATTTTTTCTATAAAAGTAGATTTTAAATACGGCCTTATTTTTATATCGCTCGTACGTACGCGTTAGTAAAAAGTTAGAACTCTTTCGTCACGGTCGACAGAACGCCACCGCTAATAAAATTATTCAATAAAATTTATCACAGTGTATGACTAAATATTTTATTTTCTTTTATTTTATTGAATGATAATCAAACATTTAAAAAAAATAGTTTCATTTTCGACACATTTTAAGGATGTAATTTTCTGTTAAGGATGTAATGTCACACATTTTCCAGGCATTGTTGGAAAAACGTTCCTTGTTGAAACATTTTTAATAACATCATGTATTTTGTAACTTATTCAAAAACAAAGTTATCCGTCGCGTCGCGTCGCGTTATGTAACAGTACGGGATGGGTAATTAATGAAAAAAGTTTTGAATTCGTAAATAAAATTGGATATAACGCACATAGGCGGTTAGTAAAATTGTTCGTGAAAATATCGTATAAAATAGAAACATTCGTTCAACTCGATATTAATAAATATTGTCAAATAATTTTATTGTTTTATTATGTTGTTTTATAAGGATTCGCAATATCTTGTTTTACAAAAACAATATCACATATTTTGACGTAATATGTTGCAAAGACATGAAATGTAAATAAACAATATATTAAGTGCATGGGGTCAATAGTTTCATCAAGTTATGGATTTAAAAAAAAAAAAATATATTATTTGATTAAATATGTTGCGAAAAATTCATGAAATATTTGTATAGTATAGAGAACTTAAAAAATATCAGGATTATCTATAGGTTATGACTACGCTACTGAATATTATTAATTACAGCAATATTAGTCATTTTATTGAATATAAAGTTTTCAAAAAATATTACCGACTATCAAATCCGTTTTTTTTTCAATTTATGTTCCAACTTTAGCGTTTTTTAAAATTACGTAAGATTATCGCTCGATGAGTTATTGTAAAATTACAAAACACGAAATTTTATTTATTTTCAGAGCTTAATAAAACGCCAACCACCGCTTTTAAATGCCAATTTTGAAGACGAAGAGAAATAAACACAAGTGTAGTAACTCATATAAATGGTAAATAGTATACCGGTCTCTGGCTAATAATAGTGAATCGAATAATAGAAGTCAAATTGCTGGCTTAGCGCTCGATAAATCCTGCCCCGAACCTGTAATTTCCGTCTTCAAAAATAATTCATCGCTTTTTAATAGAAAAGTGTGGGTAAACACAAGGAAGCAAACGTTTTTCGGTAATTCAATTCCACAATCTTAGAATGCGATCGTGCTCAAAATCTTCGTGTTTCTTTGCCCGTACACCTATTTTTGTGAAGAATGCGTAAATCATCCGAGACGTTTTATTGCTTGCAACGTATGTAATTTAAAGTTTTTTTTTATTATTGTTTCAATTTTGTTTACTTTGTTACTCTATCGTGTATATTAAATATGACAAATTATCTTTAATAACCCAATTATGTTCATGAACCACAGCAGCGTATATTATATATAATATCACCTGCGGATGAAGTTTTTTGATTGTAATGTAATCATAGTGTAAATTATATCGATGGTAATAAAGTAACAATTAAAAAGGTACGCCATATTCAACTTTGTATCAATTAAAATGTGGTATTACTTGTTTGCGGTTTTTAAGTAATTATTATTGCTTGCCTAATGAAGATACAAAAGGTCAACTTAGTTCACAAAAGAGCATTGATTCATGATCTATTATAATGAAACCGTTTTCTCCTTTGTCGATTAGCTGTACGATGCGATTAGCCAAAAGTTCAAGGTATTGTTTTCAATTAGACTTCTGTATTTGCAAATAGGTCAAGACATGATTCACAGTTGTCTTCATTTATTTTACATGTTCACGACAGCCCGAAGATTTTGACTAAAAATATCGAAATATATTCAAACATGACACTAAATATACTCAAAAAAAACATTTTATCCACATTAAACATCGCAACAACTCTAAGACACTGATGATATGTGATATAAACAACTCAAAAAAAATTTTACTGTTATAATTTATAATCATAAACACACATCATATAGACAAGACAGAATTGTAAGTTTTCGCATTTTTATATTGAAATTACATCACATAATTTTATTTAACACCATCTTTTCAAATTTTAGGTCCGCAGCATATACGAAGATATTGTATTTAAATAGTTTTGTTATGTTTTTGTTCAAAGGGTTAAATTCTAAAATGAAAATAATTTTTCAAAAAAGTTTTGTTTAATAAAATAACAACATATTAAAAATTTCACCAAAACAACGTAGCACATTAAAATTTAATTTTTTCCTTGAATTTATAGCTCATTTAAGGGCTGAAGAAGTGATAGCAATGTTTAGTTTTCATTGAATATCATTCAAACATGGGCGTTTTTATCTCTGGTCGCGACCTTCACGAATACCGTTTAAATGTGACTTAAAGTTGGTCAACTACTTTACAGCTGTTGTTCCTTGATCAATTTATTTGACTACGTCTGGCTCATCTTGAATATTACAAAAATTGTGCTATTAGCGATGCTGCCGAATGTCTCACAAATTGCATCCTGCTCTTTGTGATAGTATGTGAGATAATTGCTGATCAAAATATATAATATATGAAGCAGTCTAGTAGAATATGATATATATGATGGACACATGTTACATAACAAAATTTTAAGGTACTTTTATTGGTAGATACAATAGCTGACGATAATAAATATGAAAGTACGATCTCGAGTCACTATTTATGTTTCTGAGCCTTACCTATATCAATATTAGTCTTACCAATTATTGCATATGACATAATTTATGATATAGACTGAGGGTTCTTGGTGGAATTTCAATATCAAATTTGAATTGTTGAAACCTTAAACATATAAAAATCGTACAAAGTTTCAACAATTACAATATGATATATATTATATACTATTGTAGTTGTTTTACTATATAAAGGGGGACGTTAAAAGTGAGTATTCGTATATCGCATTATTGTAGTTAAAAAACAATGCATTATATTATAAAAAAAAACATGAACTTAAATAACCCAAAGCTCAATAAGTTTTTAGGATGACATATAGATGGCGACATTGTTAAAAATATATATATAATTTTTAGATAGTACATTTTTTTTAGTATAAATAGGCTTGTTTGTTATTTTTGTCTAATCAGTTGATAATGCTCGCGATGAGCAGACCTGAATATGAATGAAATATTTTGAAAATAGTACTAAACACTTGTTATTATTTAAAATATCATGATTTTCTCCTTAAACGTAAAATAAATCGTGGGAATATCGAATAAAGTATATTATATGTACATGAAAACTACAGCCCTCTCGCTGTCTTTTCATCGCAACTTCAAATCTTAAATATATATATTTTTTTATCGTTGGTATCTGCATCGTTGTATAAAAGGTATGAATAGATTGCTGTTTCTATATCTACCCCTAAAAAACTTTAACAATCATGGGAGAATACTTTAAAGAGAGCGACTATCATATTACTAGTCTGTTCCTAGCATCACACGGCTCTTCTTAACCGGGAGCTATGATGATTATACGTCCAAATTACTCCAATCGACTAGTAAGTACAGTTCAATGGAATCTTTTCATATTAAATTTTACAGAAGCTATGTTTAAGCATATAATTACTTAATTGAAACCTACTTCATTAAAAGAACATATCTAGTTCATTATCTATCACATAATTCATATTATTATCATAATGGTAATCATATTAGAATACCGTTGAAATGAACGACCAATTTAAAGTTTTATAAGCATAACAATATTATTAAGTATATGAAAACATATCGCATTTTATAATAATTTGACGTTTATTTTAAATGCATATCATTTTGAAACGGAACCAAAGTGGAAATACATAGCAACAAATAAAACATAAGAATACAATACCACGGATCTCAAACGAAAGGACTATCTCATTTGATTGATATAATCGACTTTCAAATACATATTTTGAATACTTTTTCAATTTAAAACAAATTAAAATAATTTATTTCACGAAATCTGTAACTAAATTTGATTAGGTAGACTTAAATGCTTTATTTTATGATTTAAATTGATGTTAATATGCTTTCGTGTTACGGGGTATTGCATGTTCATTGGGGAAATATAAGCCGAGTCGTATCGAATTACTCAAAGGAACGAAAACCGTCGCTAACTCCTGGTAATATCTGCGTATCGCAATTTTTTATGCCATTCGAATCGCATTTCATGTACATAAAAAACATTGGAGCGTTAGGAGTAGTGTGGTGTGTGTTTCAAGAAGAATCTTCGACTTACTTTGTAAATGCTCTAATTTATAATACAAATTTTGAAAGTATTTTTTAAAATTAAAAGTGAATTTTTTGAATTTCGATAAACTTACCAATGCAACTCTAATGATATACCAATATGTTTCTTGTAAATCAAAGAATTAACTATTTCTTTTACGGTATTACCTGTCACTTGTTGGTGGAAATGCATTAAATTTAAATAATAATAAAACATAACCTGAAAACAAATTTAGTACAATTTAAAAAATATATTTTTGTTGAATTTTATGTTTATTCAGTGAATTTGGCAAGCAAGAGATCGCGCCTCTTTTCGTTCTTTTCACTAGATTAGTTAGGGATAAGGTTACTATTGAACGCAGTTTGTTATTGGTGCAGTATTGGACAATCCGGCTTTTAATTGAAATCATGATTAGATTAATTAAGCTCTTGAAGATCTAAATTTATTATTTAAATTGATTTATTACAATATATGTACATCTAAAACTGTTTTTAAGCTCATTGCCACGGTTAAATTAGTCTTCAATCTTTGTATATGGAAACGAAGCTTGTGTTATTGGTAGCAATATAAATGTGTGATGGCTATTTTTTAAACAGCCCGTTAATATTGAAATCTAATCTTTACAAAATAAATTTTGATTTTTTTGTCTAGAAATAAATACAGTTGTAACGTTACCAAAGTGCGCGCGGGAATGTAGGGTTCAATTACAGGTATAGGCAAATTACAAGGAAACGCCGCAGAGGTATCGCAGCACATCGCGCATGCCCACTGCGGACTGCCCACCTACCGCCAGCTACCTACCCCTGCGGCTAAACTTAACATATTCGATATGGGCTTCGAGAAATTTTATTATCCTCAGTTTCCTAGTCGTTTCAAGTATCGAAATATTAACGACTTCATCAAATTCTAAGAAAACTTTATCAAAGGACTAATATTATATCGCCAGCTTAATTCATCCAGAAAATCAAATGCCTCAATGTCGTTAAAATATTGCGATTATTTTAGTGTTATGTTATTACCGATATTAAAAATTAAAACTAGCAGGATATACTTTATTCCAAGCACATTCCAATAACAAATTAATTATTTTAAATCGTATATATTTTGGCCAAAAATAATATAATTTACTACGCTTTCCAGTATTTATTAAATTATACATGCCATATATAATATATTCGATCATCTACTAAAAAACATTCCCATTGCAATTAAAATACTTTTAGCCTCAAATTTAACAATTCTTTCAGAGACATATAAATAAAAATCTATTATAAGATTCAGTATTAACTCATTCATGTGTACAGTAACTAATTCAACATGCATGAAAAAAATATTCTATTTTTTTTGATCATATTGATGGGGTAATTTTTCTATATTTGATTATAGTAATTCAGTATAATTTAAAGTCTTGAAAAATGAATAATAAACATGAGTATTATAAGTAAAATAATTTAAGCACTTTCACGATTAAGATGTTAAATGTCACTTGTTAGAAAAGCATAATATTTCAGTATAAGACATTTTTTTTTAAATAAAACCTATATATTTTGTATGAGTGACACCGCATTTCCAAAATAAGTGGAATCAGCTTCTTATTATTTTTTTTAATGAAAAGCTATTAAGTGTAGCATTCTGCATAAAATTTTAGAATATAAATAAGATAAAATATACAATTAAATTGAACGCAATAAAAAAACCACGAATGACAAATGAGTTCCTTAATACATTTAATAAACTAACCTTTTAAGTTGAATACTTTAAAAATACAAAAGAAACCATCGTTCTGAACGGTTGATAGGAACGCCATCGTCATGGAGTGTGTTGAAAATCGTTCAAAGCTACCAGCTTTTTTTTGACCATCGCCTATTTCGAAATTAATCGTCAGATTGTAGCTTTAATCGCTGGTGTTTCGCATTCGGTTCGCAATTGATCGCCCAATAAAAGATGTAATCGAGATCTATATCCGGAATACTTCGCGAATCGAGATGATTTTATAGAATTAGGCACAAAATCAAAAGAAATCACCTCTTTACTGTTAAATAATAGCGAATGACAGTTCCATATCAATTGGTAATTTGGCACACTCACACTTCTTTGCTTAAAAGTTTCTCAAGGCAAATTATAGCCCACCTGAAATGACCCACCACTTAAATAAAAAAACATAATCGTTTTAGGATTGATTTAATATCTAAATGGCAAGAGATGTTATTTAATAGCATATCTAAAATGTATATATTCAGTTGTAGTAATCAGAATTGGTAGATACAAAGATATCACATTATAATATGCTATGAGGAAAAAAATATTTTTTTAGCAACGACCGCCTCTGATCCAGATGAAGGCTTTATCACGCGGCCACATTCTTCTATCGAACTCTGATATGTCTAATCAATAACAACGTCTTTTGTCACTTTTGTGTAATCATGATAATACTTGATCAGTGCCTGACCTTGCAGTGCCTGACAAGTCAAATTCTTTAATTATGAAAATGTACTTACTGTATTAATTATGTCTTCCATCTTGCACTATTGCCGGCTCTGGTAGATTTTTCGCCCTGTTTGTGTTACTCCAATAAATATCTCATCATACCACACCGTGTTAATTATCAATATAGTCTTGTCTTATTACTCTAATATCAAGAGATCTTCACTCCAACTCAATAGAATCCACTGATATATTAATTAGCTCATTGTAACTTAAAAGGAAATTGTATAATTTTCATGATTTTATACTTTTCGTCTTCGTTGTATTGTTGATAGTTTGAAAAAGAATAGTATATTTGCCTACTGCTGTTATATGAGACAAATTAACTGCAGTTACAGTAAGCACTATATCCCATTTCAACGGTAACAAAATTAAAAATACAACCTTATTTGTCAAATGCTTTGAACCTTCTTGAAAATATAAATATCTACGTCGAATTCAACGCGTGTTATTTGTCATAACTTTTATTTAGTGAGATCATTGATACCTTCATTGTAATTGTTTTCAAAATAATCGATTACACAACTACTATATTCTATAGTTTCATGAAAATAGTTCAATAATGGCTTGATTTTGAGAATGACTCGGCAGATTCATACACTTATTATAACAATCATGATTTTTGCAAAGAGACCACCAACAAGCAAGCTGCGTGAGACCTTTTTTCAATCATTAGATTTTTCAGTAAGTGAAAAAAGAAATAGTACATTCATTGTCTGAAATAAGTATATTTTGCAAGAACAACAAATAATGTGCAAAAAAAACTTTTTTACTTGCCGGGTGATTGCGCTTGCATTTAATTATAATAAATTTGTATCGCGAGTTAGTTTTCTATTTATTTTATGTAAACGAACTATTTCGATGAATTGTGTTCTGGGAAAAGTATTTTCGAATAGTTCTTGTTCTTCAACTCGTCAGGTTTGTAGTTATTTCTAAAAAAATGTTAATTGAATACACCTAATTGATTTTCCTCTATTTTGCTTTCATTTCATAGTCGATCAATAATAATTGATATTTAAATCCATTCGATGGACCCGTTAATAATTACGTAACTTTGTGATATCAACGTGATTTTTTAGTGGAGTTGTTGAACATAGGAAATCTAATCCTGAGGATTTTTTACAATATTGGAACTCCGGGATTGACAAATTCTAAATCGCGAGATCCCGCGGTTATTCGTTAAATGTTATTTATGCTTTCAATTGTGAACTCAAAATTCAATATTTACACATTATTGATTCAATTGGAATGAATAAATTAATATTTTTCTCTCTGCTATACAGATTTTTTTTATATTCATTCATAATCCGATAGAGATGTAAAGGAAACAGAAAAATAGAGGCTTATTTGTTATGTTATTGACTATAGATAGCTCTCTTCGTTTACTTGGTTTTTGTGATGCTGTGAATAAAATATATTTTATTTTATACGTTTCTATTCTTGAATAAATATATTTAATATTGATAGCTAATATTAAAATGCAGATACTGACGTTATATCTATTCATTCTTCAGCTTGAATATAAAAAAAATATAATTCATTAAATGTAATGTGTTTTTGTTAACTACGTTCAAATTTACTATGCGGTAAACTAAAAAGTATTATGAAATGACGTCTATAGTCGTTTCGTGAAGGGAAGCATCTCGAGATTTTAACTATCGCTGCTATCAAACTTGTTGTAATGGGTGCATTAGTTATAATTATGCTTATATCGACGTTAAAAGAAAGTTTCTTTGCAAATTTTAATAAATAGAATATATTTTTAAAAAATAAAGGAAATTAAGAATGTGGAATATATAACACTTATTATTTTAATAGAGTTAAGCATAGAAGAAGGGACAGAGGATTGAAGAACAGTGTATTATATATAAGCAGAATATTATAAACGGTGAACTTTTTAGCATGTAGATTCATTTTACACGCATGATATACAGTGGCTGTAGAGTTAAATACATTGACTTTTTCTCAATTACAATGATGTCATATCAAGTAGTATTCAATTAAATCAATCATCCTAGCAGCGGAGTTAAATTAATGTCAAATTATATGTATTTTTTGTTAGAAGAAATTAATATATTTGTCAAATTAAAATATTAAATCCATCGCAGGGTTGTCATGCGTACCGGCAATCCGGCATAATCCGTATTTCTCGCGACTTAACAGACATTCGAGTCGACCAAACACCTTCATAGAATGTCGATTATTTTTATTGTAAATAAATAATCGAGTAACATTTTGAGCAGTATAAATAACATTTAAGAGAACCTTTTTGGAATTAAATAAAACTATCAAGCTTTACACATTGTCACTTTTCTAGCGTACAAGAGCGATAAGAGTTCGTTTAGTAGTACATTTCAATTATAATTATCAGATTTAAAATTACAGTGAATTTAGCTTTATGATATCGCAGATTCCAAAGGAATGTGTTTATTTACATATATAACATATATCACATTTGAGAGTAACTTTGTACGAACTTTCAAGATAGATTGTTTAACCATATCTAGAATCATTACTATAGCAAACATCATGTTTATCGGTTTAACGTAATAATATACAAACGACTACCCGGCATGCGATGCAATGTCACTTGAAGAAAAAAAAGTGTTTGTGTTTTAATTGTGTTCACTGAAGTGCTTTTGGCACAGTATATTTGTTTTCCGTCTGTCGCGTACACAAATAAATCAGACGTTTTTATGACGCGTGAGCAGGCCACATAAAGCTGCCCATGTGAAAAGCATATCAACATAGTCCAATGTATGAGCTGATAGTGGTCGCGATAAGTGAAACCGGTTCTTATTGAATGGTTGTAGTAATTTAGGAACCTTTGCGAGCATGTGCAAAACAATTCATCTCTATCGTGATTAGATAATAAGTAAATGCTTGCGATCATCAAGACTGGTCATGATTTAATAGTTGTTCTAATTTTAAAACTTTTATGAATGTGTTCACAGCATCCCTTTAAATTTTCATCTCAATCGGATGAATGGAATAGAAACGCATACAGGATATACAAACAAACAAACAAACATTCATTTTTATATGTAAGATTATCTAAAATATTCGTCTAGAAAAACACTGCAATAATTTATCTACAAATTGATGAAATATAAGTGTGTGAGAGTAAATCATTGAATTGTATCCGATATCAGTCGATGCCCATTCGTAATACGCACTTACTAATCATACAACTCAGATTTACACATGGAAAAATTGCGAAGGCGTAAAATCTCTTGGGATGCAATTATTTTCTTCATAATAATTTACCATCGCTGTCAAAGAAAACCCCTTCTTCATATTTTTTTATAGATAGATCCTACGCTTACGAGACACTTATTTATAATAGTTTCGCCTATAGGTATTTTATTTGCCAATAATAATGGTGTAAGTGCTGTATATATATACATTTTTTCAACTGTGATTTATGAACCATATCACTTAATTAACTCAATCAATTTGTATTTGAAAATATTTCATTTGCGAATTTTTTTTAAAATAGCAATCAATATTGGAAGGAAAAATATTAATTAAACTTAGAGATAATAACATAAATTTATTCAAAGTTATCGATTACAAATCGTTGAAACAAAACCATTAAATTATTTTAAATAATAAAAATACATTTTTTAGTACTTATTTCCACAAAATATTTTTTGATCAGGACCGGTTTCGCTCGTGATCGAAAATTGTATTTCCACAATACATCAAAAAATGTGTTTTTATTATTTAAAATATCATGCCTTCCATTTAGACAGTAAACACCTTAAAAACATTTGAATTAATTCATGCTGTCTATTGTAATTATTCAGTGTTTTAGTGGAAAAGTAATGTTATTGAATGTAAAATAAAATAACTTGAATTGTTAAAAGCTTGCACGATTCCACATGTTTTGTCACTTACGATCCGGGTTTCGCCTTTCGCCATCTTCGGGCATTTCTATCACACGGATGCAACAGAAATGCCGAAAGGCGAAACCTGGGTCGTTAGTGTAAAAACACGTGAAATCGTACAAGGATTGAACAATTCAACCTTAATGTCGAGATTCCATCAAGCACCTTCAGTCGATATCATATAAATAATATTATCTAGTGAAAGTGTTTCGATGATAAAAAAACATGTTACGTTTTTTTCTTTACCTGTTTTTGTATGTATCGACGGATGAATATTTTGCAGCGATTAAATCCAAAATATGTCTCTTTAAGTGTGAAGTTTTTCCAAAACAGACTTAAGAAATATTTACATCTTATAAGCCTGAAAATAAAAAAAAATCCAACCACTAATCCAGACAAACACTGTTTTGTAAAGGCAGATAGATTCGAAAAATATTTGCTTTTTTAATTTAAAGTGTAGTTTTGCTTGTTTGGGCCTATTGTATGAAAGCGGATTAAGACATTGTGTTCGTTGAACGAAAGCATTTGTGTGACAAAGTCCTGTCAAATGTTGACACGCGCTGAGTGTCAATACTGTCAACATATCAGCACTTCAAAGGGCTTATTTTTATATAATTTCTTTCAATAGAAAAAGAAAATTATAAATATTTTGTGTGAGGTCTTCAACTTGATTATAATGTCACCTCACCGAACAATGAGTGTTTTTAATACCTTTGTATTCGATATAAAGAATTTTTTTCGTTTACTGATTAAGTAATGCAAGATATTCAACAATACTCAGGAATATTCTTGAATGGATGGATACCCGAGTATTCATACGTTTGTACGTCCCACAGATTGAATACATCTATTTGTACATAAAAACCGTATGATTACGATTTAAAAAATGCTTGAAACATATTTTATATAAAAATGTGTTATGTTCAAAAATCTCTATTTTTAATAATTGTATCTTAACATTACTTAAATATTAACGTGCATTAAATTCATGACATTCCATCTTTTTAATAAAAATAAAACATAAATACTCTACTACTAATGTCTTAGCTGTCACTTCTTGATGGATAGGCATGATATTTTAAATAATAAAAACACATTTCTTAGTACTTATTTCCACAATATATTTTTTCTGATAAGTTGATAATGCTCGCGACGAGCGAAACCGGTCCAGATCAAAAAACATATTGTGGAAATAAGTACTTAAAAATGTGTTTTTATTATTTAAAATTAATACTCCACTATATATTTTTTTCAAGCAATTATTTTCTAATGAATACGATTTTAAGTAAGGCAATTTTTTGCGTTAAATAATTATTCCAAATAAATTTTAATGTATGCAGAGGAAAAAATTCTTCACTACTATTTCTAGTAAATTTCATGCTTAAATAATGCGAATATAAGTGCGACATCTTCGGCTTATACTTTTAATAACCTCGCCGCACTTCACGAGAAGAAAAATATTAACTGCTAAATACACTTTTTTTGATATGCGAACCCTTTATGTTTCAATTATATCAAGGCCTGCTACTTTACGTTTTCTTTTGTCTGTTGTCACTGCATCTATTGTGTAATGCTAGGAATTTCCTGTTGGAATCTAACGACCTCCTCCAAATGACCATCACATTATGTTTGTGTTTTGTTTTTTATGTCATCGGAAGGTCGTTTGCGTTTAAAATAAAATATTATTTATTAGTGACATTAATAACAGATATGCGAAAGAATGGCGGTATTTTAATGATACTTTTATACTGAAAAGTTGTATACATATTAAGAAATATTAAGAATTCACCTATCTTTTAGTTTGAATCTTTCGCAAATATATATATATATGACTTTATTAGAAATTGATATTTGTTTAATGTGTTTTTTATGTAGATATTTAAGTTGTCACAAACGTTAGTTTACGATTAATAAACTAAAGAAAACTTATATTAAAATGAGACGAGAGAAATATATTCTATTTTTCAGTTGCTTCACTCCCGTAGAAATTTCGGTATATGAAAAATTGCTGGTTATTTTTCTCATGAATCATTAAATTGATTTTAAATCTATTTTTATTACGATAAACAGTCCTCAACTAAGAAATTTTTAATCTTTAATCACTTAAGCATACATCCACGACTCAGATAAACCCATTGATATTAACTAGTGATTTGGAGAATATAAGCAACAATATTTATAAATATGTGATTACTTTTGTAATTATTTTACGACAGCAATTTTTAATTTCAACATTTGTGTATATTTTATGAATTTCGCATTTGTAATATTTAATGAATACAGATATTTCACTATTAAGTATTTAATTTCCCACACTCTTTAATAAATACCCTTACTTGCAAGAACGTACCTTAAATACATTTTAAATGAATCAAACTCACGTCAAAGCTTTTGTTTGAAAGCCAAAGCTTAAAATTTGCTATATTGAAGTTGTACCTCCAAAAAGTATTGATTGTGATATTCCTTGTGTGTAAGTATACAAATAATTAAATAATTTAGATACACGAGATAACTTATATCGTAAGTGATAATGTTTTCCTTTCTATTTTTTATATATTCTATCTATATCTGTTTTTATTAAGCGATGTAAAGATATTAACCAACATAATATTTAAATAATAGAATAAGAAAGCTTAGTACTATTTACACTTATATATTCATCGATCAGGTCGGGTTTCGCTCACGGTGAGCATTATCAACTGCGGTGAGCGAATTTGGTGATTTAAAAAATATTTAAATATGGAAATCATACATAACATTGTGTTTTTATTATTTATATATAATGCCTTTCCACAATGAAGTGACAGTTAACACCTTAAAAGTAATCAATGGTTGTCACGAAACTTTCTGAAAGTCTACTCGGGAATAAAAAAAGTTTTTTTAAGTAGGATTCATCTGCACTTGGACAGTTAAGTCGTGATCAAATATAAGATAAAAGTTCATACCATACGAATTCAAATGACTCTCTCTTTGAAATTCTCACCGTTACTCATTCGAAAATCTTCATTTATTTTAGTTTTGGTCGTTCCTTTTAATTCGCATAATTTTGTTTATTATTCATATCACGAGCTGTAAAAAACGATAAATACAAATGACGACACGAATGCAAGGGTATGATTTATTCAAAAGCGTTCGACAGATATTTCTATGAATATAACATATTCGGAGAAAAATTCAGTACATTTCTATGATACAAAAAGTGGATATTTTTTCAAAATAAATATTTTGGGCAAAAAACATTGCCTCATATCCAGGCTAATGTAGTGAATATATAATATTTTCATATGGAATTGTGTTACTACTGTAAGGTCATTTAGGTTTGTGTGTGCGTTAATAACAAACGTAAAATAACAAATTTACTTGATGATTGATCATTATAATTAGACCCCAAAGAAGGTGCATTTAATTATGCTCTAAGCTTTTACAAATCATAATATTCAAAGTGAATTTTCAGTATATTTTTCATCTTGCATTTTTTCAATATGGTTACGTCAATCCTGTCGAGATGTAGTGGCAGGGTTTCCTTTATTGATGTTCTGTAATCTGTCAGAGTGACAGCCGCAGTGTTACAAATATTAAATATATTATAAAAACGCAAACAACTGGTGAGGCGATATGTTACATTCAATATTGGATCCACAACAGCCCGTGCTCGAGTAAAATCAGTCGGAGGTGACTAAAAAATCCATACTCTGACGCATGGAACATAAAACTATAAGTTTTACCCATGACGTACCCTGAATATTAAAGTCACCTTCAAAAAAATCTTTATACATATATACAGTACTTAAATTAAGAAACTCTAACTTTCCATAGTAAATAATTATACTTTTTAAAATTGAAATTAAACGTGATACATTTTTAATGTTTAATGGCACGTACACATGATTGTGCCAGATATTTATATGTTATCAGAAAACGCAATAATTTCGGAGTTATACTTATTCGTTATACTTATTACTCGTAGTAAAAAAAATCATGTCCATATCAAAGTTGTACAGAAACCGACGAATGTGATAGAAAAGAAGCCTTGCAATAAATATCGATAATGGGGAAATGTGGAAGCTTTCGATATTCACCAGACTGATTTGATTTCGAAGAGACTGGTGTCATACAGCAACATTAATTAATACAGGAGAAAAACAGAATTTGAAAATAATAAATTAATACTTCATTCATTTCGAAGGACACCCAAACATTGACGCTTTTGAATCGGTTTGGTAAGGTTGATTCGCTCAGAATATAGATAAAGCACATTCGAATATAATTCTAATTAAAATGGAAACTACTGTATTCCTATGTAAATATGTAGGCTATAAAAAAAGGATAAACTTTAGGCAATCATCACTCGAAATGACTAACAAATGGTTTATAGTCATGAACATAAATAAAATTTCAATTATTAATGTCATTAATTTAATATATTCAAATTAGAATCTCAATTGTAATGTGTTTATCTTATGTGGATATTGGATTAGATGCTTATTTGTGTATTTTAGTGATTGTATGCAAAATTTTCTGAATTTATAAATTGCTTCCGGGATTTCCCAACTCCCTACAGACCGCAGAATAATCATCTCGGGAAATTTCAACAAAGCTGTTTGCATTGGATTTCATATATCCAGTAATACCGTTATTCCATTCTATTTTTGGGATCGTAGAGTTTCCAAATATAGTGTAATTTTAAATATTTATTTGAATTTGAAACTAAATACAACTTTCCGCCATATTCTATGTTCTGTAACCTTTTAATAATTCATTTTTATAAAAGTTTTCAATCATCATGGCAAATAATAGCGATAATTTCATTTTTTTAGCAGAACCTTTACCTCCTTCAATTTACGATCATAAAATGACAAAGAAGTCAGCCATTCAGTGCAATTTCATACTAATAATCTCAGATATGTATTAATGTATTCAGAACACATGTATCTTTATGGTTTTAAATATTTTTTACCGTATAAGTTCTACTAATTGAAATAATAGAAAAAAATGGAAATGGTCATAATAATTTGAAAAATACAACAATGCTGACTTACGTCGCATAGATTTCCGTTTTTTTTAGTTTCTCTTTGAAATCTTGTTTTTCGAAAATCGTTAGATATCTGAATAATTTTAAGCTAGAGCCGTTTATATTATACAATATATTATATTATATATCAATTTCCAATAAATATCATTTCGCTCAATTACGTCGTCTGTAGTTTTAGGTGGATTGTATTGGCGTAATATTTCATAAAACATATTAAATGACTAATGATTCGAAGAAATAATTCAAGTCAGTAGCTAATGTGAAATAAATTGGTAACTAATATAACGTGCTAAGTACGAGTGTTAATCGGGGTGCATTTAATTTATATTGTATCCCTAATAAATACTTAACATTTTTCAAAAATAAAAGACGAGGTCGAGTTTACGCACCCGCTGCTTTCATAGACAGTTTATGGAAATCGTACGCAATTAGGCCGAAACCCCATTGTCTATTAAATATGACGGTTATTCATTCAGACCTTTCAGCCTGCGGTGAAAATTTCCCCGCGTCGCATGTGAGCAATCAGTATTGAAACGCTGGAGAAATTAGTTGGTACGGATCTCACGTTAGTAATTTGTTAACGCCAAACGTGGAATCGGCTGCTTTTTGCTGGCCATCACTCATTATGCCCTGTTTAGTTTTTGCCTCTCATAACTGTGGCGTGCTATGAAACCTCGTTTTATATTCTAATTAATATGTTACAACAAACATTTTCTTAAAAATAAATTTTATCACAACTAAGATTATACCATAATTAGATCACTCCATATAAAACTTATACAATTTAATCTCACAGAATTCACAATATACCCAGGTATTAATTACTACCAATGAAAAGTTAAGCAAACCTACTTTTCATTTTTTTTAATAGTTCAAAAGATAGTACATCTTTGGACCGATACTACGTATATACTCGGAGTGGTCATGGGAGATGCCAGTTGAAAGAGCTGTCTAGCCAATCAATGCATTTAATAAAAAAGTTCATTCAATAACGGGAAAAAGTTATCGTCTCTTTCTTTTAGTAACATAAATATAAATTATTTATTTTAATTATGTTTGATGTACATTTATATATTCAATATTCTACGTAATATATTAATGTGTTTTTTTTATAGTAGAAAGTAAAATATAAATATACAATACATAGAACCGATTTTATTTCTAATGTAATCAGTAATTATTCGCAAATCGCTTAACCCAGTGTTAAATAGATTATTACTCTTTACTATATCGTATATAACTACAATCGATAACTACTGTCTGAATCATGTATTTTTTATTAATTAAATCAAAAAGCGTAACAACAATTTAAATCATTTTTTATCATTGGGTATTTTAAAGGAGCTAATTTTGTATAAGACTGTTCAAAAATTGTATTTAATATGATTTTAATACAAATATTATTTTATCACTTCAATCATGACTGCTGTTTTGTAATAATTATCAACGCTTCGGCGCTAAGTTGTACAAGTTTGGCCGGTTACTAGATAGGTCATAGGTCATAGTTCAGAGTGTATGTTAGATCAAGATGAGGACGACAATGACATATTCTGTCACATTATGAATAATCTGAAGGAAGAAATCGCAACAGGTAAACGTTTCAATTTCAAGTGAGATTAAATATTTATTGCAGCAACTTGATAAGTGCCAAAGTGATTGAAAATTGAAACTGATATTTCTTTGTATTTAATTGTCATCAGCCAAACTCAGGCTACGTAAATATATGCTTCTTGCATTACGTAAGCCACAACATAATAAACCATAATATTAAACACTTAAGTATATACAAGGGTTTTTTAAATTAAATGTTTTTGATGTTGAGACAACTTGTTTATAATAAATGATATTATTATAGTAGGCATATAATTACTGCATACAAAAAACTTGATGTGTCGCTTGTGAAATATATTATCATATAAATTAATTTTTAATATAACATTTTTTCAGGCGAAGAGTTGATATACTTGAACAGATCGAAGTTTTTCAATTGATTTATAGATTTTTGTACAAAACAATTAACAATTAGTTTTTTTCTTTATAGTAATATAAGTTTCTATAATAGTAATCCACTCGCTGAAAAGCGAAGGCTTAGCGACATACGTACATCCAGTCAACTTCAAAAAATCAATTCTTCGCACTGGAGGTGGGCATAGTTGAATAATTTTAGGATAGATTAATTAAAATTCAGAACGCCACTGCATTTGCTCATGTTAATATTAATCTTCCTCGTACGAACAAACACAAGATTTTTTAAGCTGTTTGAAATAACGAGTAATAAAATACTTACGTCAGTTATTTGTGAATTAAAGTACCTATTTAGGTCCATACATTAATAAAAATGAAACGTAAAAAGATGCGATCGCAAAACATAGTTAGCTAACTAACACTTTACGGTCCGCGGACGCCATATTGGCGTCATTTTTGATACAAACGTTACGATCCAGGAACGCACAATGTGGCGTCTTCGGACTCGCACAGTTATACTACCAAAAATTATTATGAACTTTAATTCTTACTTTCAAAATTTATCGATTCATGGATGAAGAATATACACGAGGTCTAAAATCAAAATAGAAAAAAACTATTTCGGTGTAGTTATTTAGCGAAAACGTGCGGACCGTTAAGTGCTAAGATTAGTTAAAAAAACTAACATCCTGAAAATTTGAAGCCGAGCTATAAACAAAAACATATTTATAAGATAGATTTGATAGAAATGAATTTTTCAAAATTATTTAATGCCTCAATAATTGAAGGAATACGTTTTCTTTTGCAATCATATATGTTAATAAGTACAATTACTTTTATATGGAATCACAATATGCAGAGAGCGTTCTTTTCAGAAGAAGTTTTTCGTTCTATTATACAATATTATAGATCTTTGTAAGCATGAAAATTTACTTTGTAGCTTTCAACAATTTATCGATCAACACCTATTTTTTAAATATTCCATAACTCCTCTCATTTGAAGCGGACACCGCTTAAAACAATTCCGTAATGTTGTTTTATGAGTAATAATTCACATCCCCAAATAAACATTTCGCGACCCAAGTACTGCAAAGTCTTACAAGTCGATTTCCAGTAACACAAAAGGCACAGTTTGCTTTGCGGCAATGTACGGTCCTTGCCATTAAAACCACCGTAAAACCATAAAATTGTAGCACTGCCATATTTCGAGATGCTTCGATGTTGCAGTGGCTTGTTGGAACCCAAAATGTCACATCTCAAAACATTAATATTACAAATTAAAATAATCATATCAATAAAAGTGTATCCAGATAGTTTTATGTTTCAGTTAAGCTTTAATTTTTGTTGACACAAAAAAATACAGTAGAACTTCGATTATACTGGTAAAGACAAGTATTATATATTCAATGTGAATCATTTTTATTTATTTAGATTAATAAACAACTTAAATAAAAAAATATTTTTTATTGAAAAAATCAATTATCGATTTGCCATTGGTAAGCTTCAAGATATTTTTTATTTTGACGTTCCAACACCATATTTCTTGGACAAAAAACGTCTCAATGCACAGCGTTTCAAAGCGACGATTATACCCAATTTGTCTTTTAATGAAGCTACAACACGTTTTATTTTCGTTGACATATCTGTAATAATAAAAATAAATATTCAAATCTTTATCAAATTTTTCAACAAATAAACGTTCAAGGGGTATCGAATTTAAACGATTACTGACCCATGTTTACTCATGACTTATTTGTTGGAACAAATCCATCTATCAAAGTGATCATACACGTAAACAGTGGAAACGATTGGCCACATATTAGCAAATCCGTAATATTTTTTTTATCAATCCGGAAAATCGAGATTCTACTGTATAGAAAATTGAGAACAGCGAATAGAATTTTTTCAAAATATACCCTTTTATTTTACTGATATTTCATTAAATTCAGGTCCGATTACAAAATTCTCTAAATGTAACAAAAATATTCGTGATACAATGGACTTTATTAATATGGTCCTAATAAATAACTCATGTGTCAAATTACCTTTTGACACGTGCATTCACCGGGAAGCGCATGGGGCGTGACCACTGTTTGCATTAACTCTGCTATTATAGCCAAAACAAAATGATTTAGTTGCTTTTGTTCTAAGTAAAGTGAAAAGGGACCGAATTATTGTTCTGGTGTTCAATATCATGACAGAAGACGAAGGTCTGATTTTGAATCAATTGTATAGGGGACTCTTTTTAATATTTAATTACAAAAAGGTGGGCCCATTCATAACCTCACAACACCTTTCATTTTCTCTTTTACTGCCATCTCTCAACTCTAAATTGAAGCTTTATTACACTAGTTTGTTATTAGAGACCATATCGTCCTTTACATCCGTTATAATTTTCGAAGTACTTAATACTATTTTATAATGATTGCAGTTAAATAATTTTCAATTATTTTGAGCGGCGGTGATTCCAGTTTTACACGTGAAAACAATTCGAGCTTTTAAGAACATAGAGCACTTTGATGTATCGAACTAAAATTAAGCTTTCAAATTATATCTCAGCTTTAACAAAACAAGATTATTAACCCGTTGATCAATGAAAAAAAATATTTAAAAAAAAAATGGTAAACATTTTTTTCCACAATGTTTACTTATTTTTTTTTAATCAAAAATACCTGATAATATTCAAATAATTTTCAGTTGTCATTGATAAATCTACGTAGAATTTATAAAAAAATACAGAATAAAATTTTATTTAAATTTGAAAATGTGGTATTTAAAATAATGGGCTAGGACGTGTAAACGTACCGGTACGTTTATACCGCTCAAAGGGTTAATGACTGTAAGTTCTGTCATATCCGTGTGATATAATGCCTGAAGATGCCGAAATGCGACACTTGAATCTTTGTTGACAAAATATGTGGAATCATACAAAGTTTTAACAATTAAAATTTAATAATAAAATTGAAAAAAAACACTTTCAGTCGATATATAAAAAAAATCGTTAAAATTAAAAAATTTCTGTTGGAAAGCGGAAAAAAGTAGAAATTACGATTATTGGTCGTAGGCCAAACAAAAATTCGCGACGGGCCATACTCTACCCTGAATGATCATTGATTAACATTTCCAAGCGTCTGAGAGATGTTTCTCAGTAGTCTTTACTGATATGGAAAACAGCAGTGTCAGTTTTACTATGGATATATAAACTCACCAATCTTGATAAGAAGAACTGAATAAACACCACAAAAACGGCACGCACTGATTGGCCATACATTAATCTTACACTTTGGTGGCATTTGAATTTAAACATTTCTAAACATACAATACAATCTTTTTATCTGTACCTAGGTTAACATATATTTAATCAACAAGCAAATGTCTGGTGTATCTTTTGATAAACATGATTAAAATTAACTTGTATTATGATGATAAATGTGAATAAAATTCTTATGAATAATATTATATTCTATTTAGTGACCCATTAGTAAGGACTTTTTGTTAAAATACAACTTGGTGGAATTCTCGGCAGGGTTGAGAGTGACAGATTGACGTCGGTATAACTAAAAGAGAGAAGCCAAGAGGTGAAGAAAAAAACGCGCTTACCTGAAGTCACTTTGATGAATTTATGGCCCTTTTTCTATTTAGATTTTGTGTATGAAATATTGTTTGACATGTAATAAGAACAAGCCATTTGTTTAAAAATCAGGTAAAGGCTCTGAAATACCTACTTGAACTATATATAATTAAACTGGACAAATACATTTTTTTATGATAAAAGAAATACGAAAAAAATTTAATTCATATAATTAATAAATAAATACAGTTATTTGTACTTCGGTACGGACGGTTAGGTCTACCGATATATTATATTTTAACAATTAACAAAAAAAGTTATTTTATGGAATTGTATACTTCTTATTCTTTTTCATTCTACAGCATAGCTTTTTGTCTCTATATGATACTGACATTTATTTTATTTTATCCAGAAAAGTTTATTTTAGATTAAATTAATTTTAGCTGAAGAATCGAAAAAAATCTATCACTATGCATATGACATACATTAAATTTATTTCTTATATTAGAAAGGAATAAAATAATTTTTGTTTTCTTGATATGATTAAAACTAGTAATTGATAAATTGATCGAATAAATAATATGGTAATTAAAACACAATAGCGGATATATTTTGATTTATTGGTTTTTAATTATAATCTATTTTTTCCGCATTTTGGCTCTCTTATTGGGTGGTCAACGACGTTCATTTCGGTTGCACTGTCCGAATGCTCGAACCCAAATGGGATTTCGAATGCATGGATGAATATGATGTCTAATATTTTCCTTCTAGTCAACCGATCCTTAAAAATAGACCATAGTGATTACCTAAATAACAAACAGTCTCCGTTGTGATATAAACACAATAGTGATTGTACAATTCAAATTGGGAATGAAAACGGTGAAAACAAACCACATTCTGTATTTGCCAATTGTATGTATAGACCAGTGGTTTTCATGTGCAGCCACCAGAAGATTTTGCTGCCACCACCAACAGTCTTATAGTAAATATTGATATTTAAAAAAATGTGTTTATACGAATGAATTTGTAAAATTATTATTATTTTAAAATTGATTGAATAAACCTGACTTATCCAGAATTTAGTCGAGTTTAAGTTAAGGAACGTTTTAATAATAAAATTGTTCACAAATTTTGGTCGAAGTTATACGTTGGTCATAAATCAAATCAATATTAAGAATTAATTACAATTGCTTTATTCAATTTGTCGATTTCACTTACAACTGCTTATTGTGAAATATTATTCGGTGTAATGCACTACATAAAAAATAAATATCGAAACTATTTTTATCATATTAGTTGCAGCCACGTGACATTTCCATAGGATAGCTGATGTTTATAATGCGGCCACAGCGAAGTTTCACGTGAAAACCACTGGTATAGACGGCGTATAAACTTTTTACGCTCGGCCTTTTTAATTATCGATGGTATTTGGTTACTTTCGACACTCACACTTTAGGAAGCCTTGTGTAAATGAATCCGAAAAAACCCGCACAGCCGATACAACGCATTTAGTAGTATTTATATTATACATTCTACGAAAACTTTCATTTATTATATTAAAAATATCATGAATAGCAATATGTGTATAATCTTTTTTTTTAGATTCGAATCTTACCAGTTGACTTATATTATTCAAATATACGTGAAAATTCCTACTTTGGTCGATTGACAACTAAGTATTGATGTTACTTTCTTACGAAAATATATGGTACATAGGTTTTATTTTTATGCAATATATATATATGTATATTATGAACACCTGAGGAGCGTGTGATTCACAAGTCTTTTGTTTACGAAATATAGCGCTTTTAAGTTGTACATGGCACGAAGGCACCCTTCGAGAAAGGCGATTTGCGTAAAACGATCGCCTTGTCTATTGTATCATTGGTGAAAATTAATTTAAGACCGGTCTCCAGAGCGGGGAGATTACTGGGCGATTTATTTTACAGCTTCCAGATAAGTCGGGAAGGTTTCGACTCTGTCGGCAAGTTTTCATAATAATAAGTTCGTGAGGGAACTGGGGGCAGCTCTTACAGAAACGAACTGACTAGAATCCGATCACCAGCATTCATTGTAAAACACTACATCTGACATAAGCTATGAAGAAGTTGTACAATTTCACTAAAAATTAAGGTTAATTTTTAACTAGGGCCGTTATAATGATGTTATGACCAATAATCCAAAAGCTGCGCAGACTTAAGCAATTAACTAATTTCTATAGTATTTAGAATTTTTTGGTTAACGTCAATATGCATGTCAGTATAAAGTAATATAAAAGAACAAGTTTATATAATAGTGAATTTATGTATACTTAGTGGTGGCATTAATTTGTCATAAAAAATGATTAAATTGTTCATATAATTTTTATATAAGAATAGAAGAATCTTTGAAAATAATAATAATCAAATTACTTAAATATTAAAACCATTTTATTTTTAATTATCAAAAATCATTAAATTAAAAAAATGGAATCATTAAATCAACAAAAACAGTTTAAGGGGTGGACCTTGTAAAATGTAATTATGATTGATAATAATATTAAATAATCTTTTTCGTCTCAATCATATCAGTCATCCTCTTTCCAATAAATAAGTTTACAAAGTAAAGTATTACTTCAAGGAATTCAGAAAAGTTTGGCGGACACGCCTTGGATTGTTCAAGGATCATTTGAATTTGCATGTAAGAATATTTATCTGATAATGGCCAGGTGTGGTCAATAAATAATCCCCAATGAACGAAACCCTGCACTATAATAATACGATGATGTATCTGTTTTTCGGAAGAAACATTCACAATAATTTTTGTATTTTATTACTCAACTGTTTAGATATTACGAATACTGGTGGTCTTACTGTCGAGAATATTATATCTCTACCATATTTGGTAGAAATATTTAGTTTTATTTAATCTTTTCATTACAATATTAATACAGGCAATCCTTCTATGGCATAGAGCTAAGGACCAAGCTATAGAAATGTCTAAAATATCAGGCTAGACACTTTGAGACTAACAATTTGAGATTTCAACTATATTTAACGTTTGAAAAAAATCATCTAATAAATCATTTTTTCGATTTTCATAATATGATCTTGATCTATATTTAGCTAGTTAAAAAGCACGCATGACAAAAGGGTTGGTCCTTTATCTTTTCTCTTCTTTTATTCGTCTAATAAAATATATTTAAGAAAAATCTATTTAGACTTTCGTTTTGTAGAAAATTTGCTATTCGAGAGGGTTGACATATAAAAACAGACGCACGACACGTATGAAAACCAGACAAACACGAAATGACTACATGCGTGAATGGATTATCTGTCATCGATAATAGTCATGGCCATTAATGAAAATTTACTCATAAGACTACGCCGTAGTATAAACTATTACTTATACATGAATTATTAAGAAATGACGTCCACTATATTTTTTGATTCGCGTTAAAAAAAATCAATATTAAATATATATTATTTAACACCTTCTAATGAACTGATAAAATAACATGATATTTCCTATTATCTTTATTTCTTACACAACACTATTTTTTGAAAAATGTAAAAGAAACTTAAATATAATTATTTTAAAATGCATTTTGAGACCTCTATCGAAATTCACCAAACGTTTGTTGAATCTATCGATGTTATTTTGTGAGCGGTTAGTAATTGTGTTACGAATGAGCTATGGAAATAAATCAATAGATGGCTATAACAAACCGTTTCGAAAAGTAAAGAAAACATAAAAAGTTTTTTGCTTTTAATTTAATGAATGACAAATTATTTTTCAGTATTTAATGAAGCCGTGAAATTTTTTTTTTTGGTTTCCGTTAATTTTTGGTATATGTGATAAAACTGCCATCTGCTAATATATTGATAAAGCTTTTCCAGCTTGTTAATTAGTTTTAATGTACGATTCACATATGTCTACACATTTTCTTGAGTATGATATTATTATGACATAAAAAATTTCTACATATTGGTATATCTTATAAAAAATAAAAAAAAACAAATAGCTATCTCTTAAAATTTTTGTTACAAAAGTGATAATGATACCCAATAGATGGCGTACTACGATACTATTTTGTTCATTTATTCGAATATAAAAAAATTACATATAAAGTATTTTCTATTCGAAACTAGATGTCTCTACTGTATTTAAAATATTATATGTTTTTAGTTTACCTTGTATATTAATTCTCTTTTATGCCGAAAAACAATTGAACAAAAATTGCAAAGTTCTACTAGAGAATAAGAAAATTAATATAGCGATTTTCTGTCATAGAGACCATTAAGAGTGACCAAAATCCATCAATCCCACAGACGAAGAAGAGGTAACATTTCACCCGAGACCTCATTAGAATATTATATTGCAATTGGTTATCCCATGAATTGCTCTCGTCAGCTTATCTGCACTTACTTCAACACGAGTTGAATTTATCAAACAAATATCGATGTAAGGCTAATTGAACTTCAATTAATAAAAGTTTATTTTTATTTGTATCAAAAAATTATTTCTTTTTTTTCTGTTCCGATTGTACATCTTTTTAGTCAACCTGAATATATTTCCTTTTCTTAAATTTATTGTATATTCTCCATATTATTGTTTGAACAATGTATTGAATGATTTTTTAAAACAAAAAACTATTTATTCTTCATTAAAATTGTATGGTTACAGCACGCAAAAAACCAATAATTCAATTCATTAATAATAAATAAAACACTTTTTTAAATTTTATATTTAATATTTTATAAAAACATATTTTTACAATAAAGACACATGGACATTTTAAACATTTCATATATTTCAAACATAATTATTACAATGAGACAATTATAACTTCCTTTTTAGTAATAACATCTATTGTATTATTAAAGCTACTCTACCGAAGTTCATTTCTTAAAATTATACATAACTATTTTTAGTCTTCAACATGTATTTTAAAATTTTGCCTGTATACTATGTAAGTTAGTGATTGTCACATGTAAATCACACTATTTTATAATAAGGCACACAAGTCTAACAATTGTTTTTAATAAGTATGAGTAGATAGTTAAAAGAATTGTACTACAAAAATAACTTACATCTTACTTATATTGGATAGTATACAAAAAAAAAAAAAATCTGTAATAGAAGTCACTTTCTCAGAATACATATCATTTCTTTCACCCTTACCATTATCACCTGTATAATATACATTAAAATAAAATTTTATAATTCATTAAACTTTTCTTTAGATAAATAGGTGGGAAGACAATTATTTATTCAAATGTTTACTATATTACAACATTCGTTTGAACAACTATGGTCCTTGTCAATTCTTGAGATCAAAAAAGCATAGTGTCTCAAATACATACAAAACTTAAAGATAAAATGAGAATTTGTCAATAACTCTAATCTAAATATTCTTTTGAAACATACATATAATGACAGTGAAGCTGGTACTTACAATAATTAAAGCTCAGTTGATTAAAATAAAATGATTTTTGATAAACATTATAAATTATTATTGATCACAATTCACCATGGTCTCCACATGTTTTCATCATCTTCTTGTTCTTGATTAGGATCATAAGGACGCATATATTCTTGATCAATACCATCTACTTGATGGTAGCGTGGATACTGCTCCTGACCAGAACGACTATTAGAATATTTACCCATATGCTCGTAATCCAAAGATACTCTTCTATATTGCCTTTCTTCAGTTCTGAATTCTCTTGCTGCTTGGTGATATCTAGATGAACTATCAGGATGAGGATGAGATGGGATATTTGAAAATCTCTGATCCCTCAGTGAAGATCGAGATGTCTGCTCAAAATTTTCAACCGGGATACGGTATTGTCTGGATGTTTCTTGTACCAAATTTATTTCTCGTTCTTCTGTGTATTTAAGAGGACGTATTATTGCTTTTTTAGGATGAATGTTCCTGTAATCTGCATGTCTCTTCTGAGTGATATAGTGTTCATCCGGATGGGATCTGTTGGTTTCTGCATCAGATTTGTCGATTTTTGTTACAGTTACTTGATCTTCACTGTAATTATACTTTCGGGGATCTCTCGGGTGGTACTTTGTGTTGTTAAGATCTTCTTGGATTGGATTTGGATTACCTTGAATAGGATTTGAAAATCTCCCCATACTGTATGCAGCGTTCTGGAAACTCTCATAGTTTGAATTCACAACATCAATCATTGCAGGGGAAAAATGTTTCGCCTCTCCTTTAGATTTTTTCCTTAAGTCAAATGTCTCTGTTATATTATTCTGCACGTCTATTTTTTCATGCTTTCTTTTGTATGCCCTTTTCGGTGGGACAGTATTGTGCAAGGCCGGTTGATGTTGATCCTCATTATTTGTATGCGCTGGTAGTTCACGTGTTAAATTTAAAAAAGATGCCTTTGGTTCAGATTCTTTTACTTGGCGTTCTAAAATCTGTTCTCGTATCTTTTTTATAATAATATTTTTTGCTTTTGTATTCTGTATCATGTCTGATTCACGGCCTATTCTGATGATGCTATCAGCATCATTTTTATTCATTATAAGTTCTGGATGCCGAACATTATGATTTATACCTTGTTGAGTGTCAACAGTCATGAGTAAGCCAGCCAAAGGTTGTGAGATTTCTTGAATAGTCGGAGATGATCTCAAAGTTGCTATATCACACACAAGCGACTGGTTCACAGGAACATGAGATAAATTTTCTTCACGGATTTGGTTATGGTAGTTAGCTGGAATGCTTCTGTTAACTTGTTCTTTTATGTTATTTAAACCTCTTGGATCTTCATTATTTAATGGGCTTGACCAAACTGTGGGTGCTTCAGGGGAAACTGGTGGGGAGAAATTTCTTCCAACTGGAACCTGAACACTGAGAGGACCTTCGTTTATTTGAGAACTTAGGTGCTGAACAAGGTTTTGTCCAATTTGTGTATCAACATCGGGCATTGATAATATGAATTGGCAAGCCTCTGCAGCACACTGTCCAAAGCCTGCTTGGAATCTCTTGGCATCAGCAATCGGATCACGAGGGCTGTGGAGCTTGGTCAAGTGACGAACGGTCAATTCAAGAATATCTGCTTTTTCCAATTTACTTATGTTATCCCCTTCAACCTAGAATAATAATTGGTTTAAAAATAAAGATTTATTGTTTCAGTAGATAAAAATCAAAGTCAAAAAAAATTAAACCAAGACAATAACTAAATTATTCACTATATTTTTTTTGGTTTTAAGTATAGTCGAATAAAACAATTTTTCAGTAGTATTAAAATGTATTTAAAATTATAAAACTTATATAATCTGTAAAATTCTTTCATGATACTTCGAAAACGTAAACACTGTAAAAAGTATTTTACTATAAAAAGCGTCATAATAATCAAGACATTAAAAACAGAGGTTTAAATATTGGATTATAGATGCCTCTTTCAATATTATAATGAATATTCACGTTGAGAATAAAATGTAACTTACAATGTATGCATTTCAAGACACTTACAACAGTTGACAGTGAACAAATAAACCAATAAAGATTTTCTTCCGTTTTGTTTTTTTATAAATCGTGCAAAAACTGTCCTGGGATTGAATCAACAAATATTAAAGTAAAAAATAGACCCCATGGATATATACAAGGTTAAAATTCGTAATAAAATAGTTAACAAACATTGCAAGTCAAAAGATCAATAATATTTTTCAAATAATTTACCTCAAATGCCCCAACCATCAGATCTTTCAGTTCATCCAAACATCGGTTTATTCTGGCTCTTCTTTTTCTTTCGAGCAAGGGTTTGGTGACCTTCTTATATCTTGCTGTTCTTGACACTGACGGCCTTCCATCGTCGGGACTGATCATCGTCATTTCTTCAAAATGTCGCGATGAGACTGTCAATCTGGTATTTTCACAGCATCTATAAAAAGTTATTACATACAACTTAAACTTTAAAATGTAGAACACGCCTACAAAATAAACACGTCCTTATTCTTGAAAAAAATATTGTTGTAATTTGGATGTTCTCAATTATGACAACCTCTATACGTACGGATAGTATTAATTTAAAAAAGTCATCGCTAGCACTTTTATAACTCTGTAAATATTGAATTGAATATTTTAACGAAATTATTAAAAATATGTATATTTCATAGAATGATAGTTAAAAGAAAGATGCTTGAACTAAATATTACTGAAATTTAATATTTTGTAATAATTTTTAATAATGAAATTTATACTTAGTATACAATTACACAAGATGCTTGTTCAAACGAAATATATTTCATCTTCCATGAATTTAATCAATTCATATGTAATACGCTATTAAAGTATGTGACATTTTACTACAATAAAAATGTTAAGCGTGAAAAATAATATTTGGTTGAATAATATGATAAAATTTAATAATAAAACACTTCTACTGCATATTTAAAATTGTAATTATATTTCGCTTCGCAATTCAAATACAAAAAAGTATTTTTATATACGTAATTAATAGATTGTATTATTATTAGAGGTAAAAAAAATAAAAATAATATTTAAAATCGAAAGAGATCATATAAAACATTTAAAAAAAATGTATTTATTACAGGCGTGTAATGTAAGCACACGAATTCAATAACTCACCACAATCTTTTTTTTCGAAGTAGATTTCAATTCTATACAATTAACAAAAAAAAAAACTTCAATAACAATGTCGTAAATTCCTTCCGATATAATAACACAAGGAAACTAAAGGTGCAACAAGTAAACTCTGATGACCGTTGAACGACCTCACACACCAGGAGCTTTCGAGACACTGGGGGTCGTCGGAGCTTTCCACCTCCGCTTCCTTTACTTCTTACAGGTACTGAGAAAACAAGTCGAAGCCTCTCACTCGCACGACTTACTCACTTTATCACAGTTTTTCTATCTAAAGTAACACAGGAAAGAGACAGCTAATCATCTTGCCCATCCTCGACGTTAATTTTAGGCGTTAGTTATCATGTATACCGCGCTCTTTTATTCTAATAGAATATAAAGCATATCTAGAGATGGATGATCGTTTAATGTTTGGCATCTAACGAAATATGTACATACCTGAATTGTATAAGTCGAACAACTTCGCCTAGATGGCATTAGCAGTCACTAGAATTGAAAGAAACAACTTTTAAAGGAAAAAATCATCCCTAAACTATCAACATCACTAAACTTATTATGTTACGGAAGCGATTGAACAGTATACTAAATAATATTTATTCTGTCATTTTATTTGTGTCACGTTGATCTTGGTAGTGAGTCATTATAATTATTTATAAAATATATACTATAATTAATTGAACTAATAAACATATAATTTATTAAAATTAACCATATACCATGATCGTAAAATTCTTGAAACTTGGCACGATTATTTCAACTGAAAAAATAATATACATTTGTACAACATGCAGTTACAAAAAATTTTCACGACAAATGATGTCATAAATCCTCTTTTCAAAAGACATTATTAATATGATTATTTGTGATTCTAACCCAGTGGTTCTCACGTGAAATTTCACTGTGGCCGCATTATAAACATCATCTCTATGGAAATGTCTCGTGGCCGCACCAAACGTGATAAAAACAGTTTCGATATTTATTTTTTATATAGTGCATGATATTTCATAATATGCAGTTGAAGGGAAAATCGACAAAATTAATAAAGCAATTATTGTTAATTCTTTATATTCACTTGTTTCATGATTAACGTATAACTTCGACCAAAATTTTTGAACAGTTTTATTATTAAAACGGTCTTTTATTTATACTCGACTAAGTGCTGGATACGTCAGGTTTATTCAATTAATTTAAAAATAATAATAATTTTACAAATTCATTTGTAAAAACACATTTTTAAAAATATTAATATTTACAATAAAAATGTTGGTGGCTGCAGCAAATCCTCTGGTGGCCGCACATGAAAACCGCTGTTCTAACCATATAACTAATTCTGCAATATGATTAATATTATACGCATTTAAGCTCAAATCCGATACTATTAACATTTATTTATAGGCAGCAAAATCGTCAAATGATATGCGGAATATCAATCGGATATATACTGTACTATCTTCAAGAATAGAGACACTTTGGAAACCCACAGGGTAAACCATCAATTGTCGGGATATTCCTAAAATTCTTCCTCAAATTAAAAACGTTCATAATCCGCATTAAAACGACCGCAAGCTATGAAGAACTTAAAAACAAACGCAATTAAAAATCTTAGTTTCCTCACAGCGAATGTTTTGTCAGATAAGGTAAATATATAATTTATATGAACTATAAATGTAAAAACAAAATATATTTTTATATTTAAAAAGAGCATCAAAAATATAATAGGTAACACGTTACTTCATTTAGAAATATAATGCTCGACTCAACAATTGATAGCAATCAAAAAGAAGGCGAATTTCCATGCATATATTCTTAGACGTAAAGAAAAATGAGACGAGTTAACTATTTGTAATTAAAATTTTGATTTATAATGTCTATAATTATTTATAGATAATAATTTAAAAAAGATCATATTAACAAATGAATATAAATATAGAATTGTGTTCATTTATGTAGCTGGATTATCATTAGACATTTTTGCTAAAATCAATATTATTTATTATACGAACAAGGAAAAAACATTTTTCAATTATCGCAATTTCCGTTCATGCAGTCTGAAAAAGTTTAATAAGCATGCATCGTTAATTTTAATTATATTTCCGGCTCCCCGAACTTTTTTCTTGCATTGACTTGTGAGGTATTAACGTGCAAAGATGGCGAGTGCCAGCCACGCGCATTCCGACTTATCATTTAAAATGTTAAACACCAGTAAGTTTAAAGCTATGCCACGTCCGTTACGCGGTATTGTATCACACAATCAACAGGCTTTGGCTCGCAGTCAGAGCTTTATAACTCAGTTTATGCAAAATACAGCAAGCTCATTTTTTTATTATTGAAATGTAACTATATATTACATGTCATAATATAAACGTGTTCGATTAATTTTTAATTTATTTGTTATATATTTTATTTTATTGCGCATTAGCTCATTTAGTAATGCTACGACGTAACATGTCGACTCGATGCACTGGTAAGCATTTGAGCTTTTTAATGGAAATCTGTTCTCAAATTTATCATTCGCTTGGAAATATTCTTGTATTCATCGTTTTTAATCAATCCTTTAAAATTACGAATCAGTGATCCACATTTAGTTATATATGCTAAGCCAAACTTATGATTTGGCTACTTTTCATTTAAATATTTATTCCAAATTAAAAAGCCCCTTTTTATATTGCTTTAAAAAAAATTAAAATTGTATACAACTACTAATAAACTGCCTGCCATCAGTTCATAATTATTTGATTTGTATTTGAGGAAAGCAATTTGCACACATGTTTTTTTCCGTGCTGTTTTCACCTGTGATATAATATTTATATATTTTAAAGAAATTTCATTAAAATAAATTTACAATCTCGATGAGCAATTAAAGATCAAAAATGTATGTCAAATCAAATTTAGCTTCATCTTACAACCAATACAGAATATAGGAAACAATTTAAGAAGATTTTCAATTTAAAAACTCCATAGGAAGAGAAATATTTTTCGATTTTCGTCTTTAGAAAAAGTAATAGATGTGTAAACCTCATATTACACACTGTCATTGAAACTTTCGATTTTGCAAAAAATCAGTAAAAACAAACCCCTCCCAGGTGATAAAGACAAAGAAGAGTTTGAATCGTTCGTAATTGTGGTTTTAAAATATTGATTACAAAAGACATTTATTAAAGTGTAGTAATTAACAATAAAAAAAATGATTAAGCAGTAATCGAGTTCCTATCATTTCGGAGCGATGCTAAAGGCCGACTAATGTGGCCCGTGTGGGAACACGAGCCGGAGTTCTGTTCCCACGGTATGAATGTGTCCCCGGCGAGGGAGACACGCTTATGTGGCCGCCCAGTCGAGCGAAAGAGAGGCAGACGTTTTCATTGATCGAATGAATGAAGAAAGAAGAAATGCTGACGTCCTCAAGCAAACTTGTTGACTGTCTGGAATTACCGGCGCTGAAATAAAAGAAGTCGTTTGGTTTCTTTTTTCGTTTTGTTGTTTTCAGTTTTTGAATCGATAAGAATAATGTGCACTCTCATTTTATTTGTATCGCAACGAGTTTAATGACCAAAGACAATGGACCGGACCGCCTCTTATTCCTACTCATTTTTTGCAAGTTTTCCAATTCAGTTTTTTTTTAAATTTTTATTTTGTTAATATGAAACACTAATCTTTCCGATCGAATTATATACATGTAGGTATTCTGAATGGTTTTAATTACACGAGTGAAATCCTATACCAACATACGAAAAACACGCATTGTGTTAATGTAGTTACGATACTAAAATATTATATTTATATTTAAAAATAATAAAAAAAATCAGCCAATGAAAATCATAGCAAATTTTAATGTCAATCACTATATAGAAAAACATTGGAATTGTAGCTTTTATTTCAATGAAAACATACATTATTTGATAAAAATTCTATTCAGTGTTGAACGAAAAAGGGGAAGTAATATTTTTATATACCAAGTTTTAGTACTGAATAACATCAATTATTTTGGTTGAAACTAACAAATAAAGATCGACTTGAAAATCAATAGCAAAATCCATTAGTGTGGAATGTTGTATACTTTACATAAAAACACTTAAAAAAGGTGGCACTATTATTAAAAATTCTAAATTAATCCGCCACATATGTTATCAGTTGTGTTGTTATCACATTAAACATCTATATCTACACATAGCAAACGGTTGAAGAAATAGTGGTATTATATAACAACAAATGATCTTCCAATATTCAAACGAACGATTATACTTCAACAATAATTATAATAAATGAACACAATTTTGTAAATTTTTGCGCCTATCTAATCAATATGATACTTAAATGATTTTTATTTGCGGTCTTGGGTCCCTTCATTAAAACGCGAGATTTTTTTTGCAATTTGACCACTCCTGATAGTTTGTTTTGACCACGACAATTATGTTCATTTAGTTGCCTTTCACACATTGTGTGCTCAGTTCTGGAGTTCTGAGCTTTCCATGGTCATTAATTTCTTCTCTGTGAAATATCCTTTGAAAAAACTGTGTAAAAATTTCTTATCCGTTACAAGGAAGTAAAGATTTTTTTATCCTATCAAGATTGCTGATTAGGTTCATATTATATAGTATCACTATGCGTTTTTGAATCGTTAACATCTGAAGTTTTATATTCGCACAAGTCTATGTGGATGTGTATTTTTCTTTTGAATTTATCGACCCATTGTTATCATGCAAGAAGATCATACTTCGTCGAGTATATAGGCGCATACTTAAATATTATTCATACGCAAATTAGGTCACTAAGTCGGAACATATGTTAAGCAGGGACTTCATTTTAGTAGTGATGTTTTTTACATGGAGGGGCAAACATTGATTTTTTCATCTATGTGGATAAGCTAGTGCAAAATGAATAAATATAGGTTTTTTTTTCTTTAGTTCGGGGGGTCAAATTCCTCCCTCCAGAATCCACAAATGACATCACTGGAAATAAGTAAAGAGTCAAGGAAACATTTTTAAAATACACTCCCGAATAATAATGACGAAATGAATGAAATAAATATATTTATGTATATTGCATAATTTTTGTAAAGAAAATCGACTTCATTTTATTTTATTATTATCAATATGCTATTATGCTTTTAAAAAGGTCGCTCACTTTTTTGGGTCAAATCAAAATACATACATACGTAGGTAAGCAAAATTTCAGATTGATCGAACGGTGGGAACTGAATTAAAATCGCAATAAATTTGAATGTAATAAAACCAGGATTCAAACAAAATATAAGCGCTTTTGAAATATATTTGTTATACTTTACTTATTATTTTTTGAAAATATCAACATGATATGATTTATAGTTGCAACAACCAATATGTGTTCTGTATCAATAAAATTTATAATTTCTCTATAATAAACCCGACTATAAGTCGATAAGTGATTTTCCGAGTGCAGTACAAATTTCCTCTATCATTTTCTTACAGCAAAAAATCGGTCCCATTGGTGTATCAAAAAACATACTACTTTAGTCCCATGGTATAAACCACACCATTTGGCTGTTTTTGTATCAAGAAAATCTGGTCATCCTTTATTAGAGACGATAAACTATTGACTTTATTCGATGGTCCACCGTACAATATTCACAGCATACAAATTGTCAATTCGTTTAGTCAGCGAGATCAGATATGAAACTAGTTTCTTTATAAATAAGTTTTTCTCCTCTAATTTTCTTTGACGCTGTTAAACTAGATCATCGTATTTATTTGGTCGGATGATTTTGTGCAATCAGCCGTACTAAGAACGTGATAATATTTTTATTACACAATTGCCAAAGTGGTTACAATTATTTATACTAAAAAAACAAATTTGAATGAAAGATCAGTTTGTAACCACACCTCGTAAATAAATATCATATCACATATTTTTACCACAGAGTCGGAAGCGCGTGTTTTTGATAATAATGCCGGCATCTTCAAGTATGTTTTTTAAGCACAATTGTTCTGGAAATGATTTTATAATTTGATAGAGCGGGATTTTCAAACAGTCACGTTTTAAAATGAAATAAAGCCACAGAAGAGAAGTTTATCGATTTTCAATTATTTCACCATCTTCCATTATCGCCAAATGATCCATTTATTGTTATTTTTTTACGGAATTGGTAGAAGATGAATAACAACAAATAAGTAGGCTATCAAATTAAAAGTTAGATTTATTTCTATTCATTAATCTCATCAGTTTTCGACTGTGCGAAAAATTTATAGCTTCTTTATTTAGCTTATCACAATTGGTCAATGACGACTTTTAATGTCTTTTCCTCGAAATATAAGTAAAGAAAAAATGTCATTATAAATCAACATTTGCAAACATCGATTTTGATATACACAAACAAAAAAAACTCAATAAAATCTAGTAATTATAAAGAATTATATTTTTGCCTAATCGTAAATGTTACTATAAAAATTTAGTACATATTGTCATTAAGGATTGGTTATTTGAATATTTGCTTTCACGAATGATTTTTTGATGCCGGTACTTTGTTTTATTGATTGAATTGACATTCACTTGGTAGAACTCCATTATAACACGGTGAAAAAAAATAGCAATGTATTTTAATTCTACATTTTTTTTTAAATATAGTTGATAGCTATTTCGGCTCACGCCATTGTCAGAACTAATAAGCATTCAATTCAATTTTAAAATTTGTAACACGGTGAAAAAATAGCAATGTATTTTAGTTCTACTTTCCATAGATAGTTCTGAAGATGGCGTGAGCCGAAATAACTATCAACTATATTTTTAAAAAATAATTTTGTAGAACATAAATACATTGCTATTTTTTTCATCATGTCATTTTGTTTTAATATCAGCGATTAAAATAACATTTTGAATTTGAAAAAATGTTTTTATTTAAGTGATAGCGAGCCTTTTTATATATTTATTAATTATTCACCATCAAACCCTTTTAAATTGAGATTTGACGAATGGCGAGATACTAATGATTCGCGAATATTGCGATCATTTCGTTTAATCAAGGCTAGATTTAGTGTCACTGTTTCATATGAAGTGCGTGGGCAAAGTCCGAGTAGTCTTCCCGTCAACGTACCGTGAGAAGAAAAGGCAGGTGCCCGCTTGATCGTAAAGTATTCTTGAGATCTCACTCCAAGTAGGCGTGCTCGTGTTAACCGCACCACAGCAGTTGTAATAAAACTGTAAGATTGACAGCAATGTTGACCAATGCTGCGAATAAATGCAATAAAACCGTTTATTGTATACAATGAACATGGTAAAAGATTCTGTATCATTATAATGAATATCGAGATGCAAAAACCTCCAATTATTACCGTACTCGCTGACAAAGTCGCTCAATGTCTGTCTCTTGCCATCACTCAAAGTCAATTGAGTACCGCTTGGTGACTTTTTGGCTTATTATCATATAAATGAAACGAGAGTCGTATCAATAAGAATTATTTTAATACTGAAACGAAAAAAGCGTCGAAATCAATATAGAAAAAAACAACGCCTGTGATAAAATATGGTTTTGTTAATTGACAACTCAAAAGTTAAGATGGACGCTACAAAAACAAAAATCTCGATTGTTGTTTAACTCACTTTTTTAGGGGACGGAAATAATTGTAGGAAAAGTGTTTTTAGATAAGAACTTGCCTTAGTTTAATGATTGAATTTGCTTTAGATTGATTAAATTGGAAGTAAAACTCTATTATAACACGGTGAAAAAATAGCAATATATTTTACAATTTTTTTTAAGACATAGTTGATAGCTATTTCGGCTCACGCCATCGTCAGAACTTCTATAGTTAAATTAGAACTAAAATACATTGCTATTTGTTCAACGTGTTAACTTGCCGTGAGTTGTCAACATGCAGGTACATATGTAAGATAATTGAGCATCACTTCGATGACATTGACAAATTACTGCCGACCATTTGAATTCAAACAATTACTGGCAGTGATTTTCAATGTAAATCTTAATGTCCCTGACAATCCAAAGCACAAACATCGCTTTTAAGCTTTCACCGAAGAGGCTTAGAATTCACTTTTCTTTTATTCGAAATGAGTTTTATAAAGAAATTTAATTTCAAACCTTTTTCACGATTTCAACCAATAATATAAAATAATTATGAAGAGGCTCAAAATAAAATTCGGCCCAGGGCAAAAATGTAGCTAGATAACAAAATTCTCGAGATGTTCTGTACATGCATATATGTGTAATAACATTTTCATCGGCATAAATAATTAATGAATGAATGTTGATATCAGCTCTCTTTATCAATTTGCGAGACTCAATTGCTTTTTACGCAATTCGTGTTTTCTTAAGAAGTAAATTTGCAAACTAGACAAAATCAAGATTACTTAAAAGAAGCTTTACCACCTTTACGAAGGTTTTTCACATTGCTTTTGAGCATTGGTATTATTAAGTTTAATTTAATATTTATATTCGGTAACCAACAATCCTTCTGATCAATTTATACATTCAGCATAAACAATTTAATATAACTAACACTTCGATTGGAGCACAGCTCTCCACAATCAAAAATACTAATGTTTTCTAAAACATTAATTTAAAGAACCATCAAAATACTGTAAGCAATAACTGCCTGTGGCGAATAAAACATTTTAATGAAAGTGTAAGGAATTTGTGATTGTTACCATGAAATTAACATTTTCTCGATGGCGTTAACCGGATAAAATTTGATTGTATCCAAATATGTTTGTTGAATTTAATAGTTACTGAAATAATTTAATCACTTTTATCTACTTAAATAATAAACACACAGGTTCGCTCAATATCCTAAGCATTACCAATTAATAATGCTCGCGATTAGCGAAACTGGTCCTCATCTTAAAAATATTAAATCTTGGAAAACATTACTAAAAATTTTGTCATTATTTAAATATAATTTCGTTCCACAAAGAAGTGACGTGAAAAAGTGACATTTATCTGTATTCTGATTGAATTGATCTTCAATCATTTTAGTGAAAATGATTTGGTGTGTCGAAATTACCGCCCATTTTTTATCGATAGGTAAAATCTAAAAAAATATTTCATTTATCTAGTTAGAAACTTGTTAACATACATCTACAGTCCATTATTATACTGGTTTTAATCTTTTGACCTTTCCTATCGTTGTTTTATTTTTGCAAAATAGTTTACAAGTTAGTTTAAAATTACTAATGTTTTTCAACATAATGACTCAATATTTGCTATTATCGATCAAAAAAAAAAATATGAAAAAACATGGACGCTGGTAAATTCTCACTCTTTCGACATCATGGTTGATTTGAAGATGTCATCGACAGTTGCAATGGAAAACGAAAACAATGCCTTCGAGGGTGAGGTCATCGACATCTATATTCCTTACTCAGTATGTCTGCCAGTGGTGCCTCGGGCAAGAAAATCGCGGTCGTGGATCGCGGCGTGATTCGTCACATTACCAACAGCGGGTTATCGTCAATGTGCTAATGCTTTTGCACTGCGCTTCGAATAATGCTACATATCAACTTTGATCCGTGAATAGTGAGTGAGTGATAAAGTTTACAGTAAATTTGTTAGATGGCAATCGGGAGGTACATGTGATTTACAATGTCTTAACATTCTTATTTTTAAGCGAGTTATCGTAAAAGCAGTAGTTCTCACATAAAAAAAAATGTGGCCCCATTATTAACATCAGTTGGCCGACGGATATGTCTCGTGGCCACACCAAATTTTTGTTTTGAGATGATAAAAGCGGCAATTGCATTTAATGAAAAAATATGAATCAATACATTAGGTTATATTCAATAAAATATATTATTTAAAGATATTGGTATTTATAATACAAATGGAAAATATTTTCAACTGTTGTTGGGTGCGCATGAAATCCACTGGTCTAAGGCCGGGTATTTAGGGGATGATTGAAAGTAGAAATGTAGTAAAAGTGTTTTTTTATAAAATCATAGGAACATATAAAATTTAATATTTTTATGATCAAAACTGGTTTCGCTAATTACAAAACGTGATTTTTAACACCTTAAAAGTGATAGTGGTGTTGTTCTTTTTTAGCCAAAAAATGGCTAGTCTTGCATATTTTTCGTCAGCGGGTGTAAAATTAATTGCAATTAATGAGAATGACAATTTTAATTATATAAATACAACAAAATAAAGCTTACTATTGATTGACATATTGTTTAGTTTATATTGAATATTTTCAAGATATATCCGTTATAGTTATGATTGTAACGTATTTTATTTATACGTATGTAAGAAACGGTGTATAATGTGTTGATTTTACGCATCTATATTTCATTTGTTATTTAACGTGAAAAAAACTCATAGATTTTATGCTCCTCTTTAATAGTTTAATTTTATACAATAAGAAATTGTATATAGCTCATATCACAGGCGTATAACTGTATTCCAGTCGCGAAAGTGTGCTACAGAGCACAGACTCTATACAGATTGTGTAGTATTCAATCCTAAGTCGCACGGCTAAACTTCGACGCTTAATTGAGAAGTCACGCAAGAAACGGAGCAATGGGATGTGTACTACAACATAAATGCATTTCGTTTGTTTACAGATTTGACCTCTCAAATGATTTTCAAAAGTGATATTGTAAAGAAGCATGAAATACTTATTGACTTTAGTATTAAATATAATTTCATGCAAGACGATATGATTTCATTTTACATTAAAAATTGATCAAAAATTATGATTTTTTTAATTTAAAAAAAGCAAGGAAGTCAACCGACTAAGCTCGGGTGAAAACTATTCTGATTCATTAAACATATTATAGCACTCACAAGCAATATTGTATAATATTTAAAATGTTTATTTTAATAAATATATCCCCAAACACCGATAGTGGAAAATTCCATCCCACTTACCTCATTATACCCTTATAAAACTTTTATAATTGGAACAAATAAAAAAGGAAATGTACACTTACTTAAGTAAGACGTTATCGCTTCGACACGATATTGGTGTGTTAAATACATTGAATTTTCAATGAACGATGAAAAATGTTCAATATAGCTAAGATTGTTTCTTTATTACTTTTTGGTTGATTATTTTTTAACCTAGAATTGTGGCGTAGCCCAATTGCATTTCCGGTATCAAATCTGTAATATTAATTATAAATATTCGTGGTGTGAATACTTCACTCAATTAAGATCTGTTGAAGAACTATTTTTACTGTATACTGTATTGATTGAATTGGCATTCACTTGGTAGAACTCCATTATAACACGGTGAAAAAAATAGCAATGTATTTTAGTTCTACAAAATTATTTTTAATACATTGCTATTTTTTCCACCGTGTTCTTGATAATAAGACAGTGTGTCACCAAACAACTGAACTTTAATTTTTAAATAATTTAATAATTTTGAAATTTTAGAAACCGAGTGGAAAAGTTTCAGAAGTTTTTGAGACTTCTTTACATCATATCATATGGTCATATGGATCACACAGATCATATGGATACTCATCATGGCTTTATCGACTTATACGAAGCCAAAATAAGAATTCTTCCATGTTAGATAATGTCAAACTGCATGTTCCAGATATTTTTTGAAAAGTCGTAAACATGTTTTTTTTTATGTAGACCAACCCGCCAACGGGGATGTCACTAGTCAAAGCAATAACAATATTCAACAGTATGCTTCGGATGAATACTATTTTTTAATTTATTAAAGAAGATTTGGTCACAGCTCCCTTGGTTGACTTCTGTGTTATTTTTTAAAAAATTTCAAAGCTACCTTTTATAAATGTTAACTACTTTACAGTAGCAATACATTTATAATTTTTCATATCTAAATTAAATAAATAAATATATGAATACACATCTACTGGAAAATCAATGAGATAAAAATGTTTTATATTATATCAGTAGTAATTATTTATGAATGCGATACACAACTACCGGGTAGGCAGGTTTTGTTATCTATCATATAAACCATTCATTGTATTTGATTAAAAGCTATTTTATGAATTGCTATGTTAATGATTTGAATAAAATTAATTAGCACATTATTACTTGCAGACAATGGAATTATAGATGCTATTTAAGTAAATGGCTTAGTCTTCAGCACGATTATAAGACGTATCATATCAGTAAGAACATAACCAGTCCCGATGAACTTAGCCTGAGGGTCAAAAAACACACTCCATCCGAACCAAATGAGAGAAAATTCTCACACTAAATATTTGCTAATACATTTAAAAAAACTTGTTTTGACACATTATAAAGACAGCATGTATGATAATATTCAACATTTTTTCTGTTGGCTTGTAATTCGACTATCGGTTATAATAATATATTAATTATTGACAATAAAGAATTCTGACGCCAAATAATATTAAATTAAGGATCGTCATTTGATCAGGTACCCGTGTCAGTTGATTTTATTAAGTTGTGTGTTCTCAGTCGTTTGACTCGATAATTTTATTTCTAATTTATTCCATAGAATATATTTTAATATTGTGATTTTTTCATACAAAACTAAATTTGTTTTGTACATACTTGCAAATGATCTATTGTACAATAATCAGGAATGTATGGATGTATCGAAACTGACAATTATAAAAAAATGCTATATATTTATTTAACCCATTCCTTGCTAAGTCGCGTCAAGAATATTCTAATCCTGAATATTGAAAAATAAATCCAATAATTTCGTGGTTAAAAGATATTTAACGATTATCAGGACGATTTGTCCTGATAATTGTCTATTTAGATTATTATTTATTGATAAAGTCTGATTTAGACTATTTTTTTATACAAAAATAAGATTTTGTTTTCATGAAGACAGTTTAAGCTCGGTTATCTTTTTTGAAATTTTTTATATCAATTTCCAATAAAATCCAATCAGCCGTCCTAACAATTGAAACTTTAAAAGTTAGAGGGTTAAGTTTTTCTTTGCCAAGGGTTAGTTAGACGGCGCTTAGTAAAGGATACTGCTGGCTTTAAAGGTGTGTATTTTAAAGTTAACGACACTTAGGGTCCATTTGATTACATATTCTTTTGATACGTTCTGTAACTTATTATCATATCCGGAAACCGTTACTGATCATTAAAAAACATAGAATTAGTTCTAAACAAATTATACTTCATTTTTCTTATATGCTACCATTCCACCGAGAAATGAAAATTTAACAAAAACAAAAGTTTATAAATTACATTTCTTCTACAAACCTTCATAAATATACATATAAACTAAAGAATTTCCATTTACATAGAAACAGTAATAATTTAAAAACCGATAAAAATTCCCAAAAATATCTTCTCTAACCATCAAGTAATACAAAATATTATTTAAAACTGAAAAGATTTTGGTTGCCGGAACCTTTGATAAGCTCTTCGTAATGAGCTTACAAATATTAATGTAAATTAATATTGGAATATAAAATTAACCCTCGTAAGAAAAAGCTTTTAGTTATATCTTTCTCGATGTTTGATTACTTGTTTACCCTACGCAGACAGCGAGCACGAGATGTGAAGCTCCTTTATTTCGCGTGGCAGTCGAAATTAAGATTGTGGGAAAGCATATCGACTACTGTAATTAACCGTGCGATTTTATGGAACATTTAACCAAACGTATAAACAAATTATTATTACTAAGATGGAAATATTACAGTTATATAATTTGAATAGAATTTATAAAAGTTATGAAATCATACCGAATAAATAAATCAACTCATGTAGCCACTCGGGGCTGTATAAAAATTGAATGACAGTATCGGATGATATAGCATTATGTAATTTATTATATAATTCGAAAAACAGATTCACTTTTGGCAATTATTGAAGTCTTTTTTTTAAATAATAAAAATATATTTTTAGTACTATTTCCACAATAAATTATATGATGAGGATCATAAAATATATTGTGGAAATCGTACTAAAAAATGTGATTTTATTATTTTAAATATCATGCCTTTATTATTATTAACATGCCGTTATTTCGGCTCACCATCGTCAGAAGTAATAGTTCTGACGATGGCGTCTGACTGTCCATGACTATCCATTGGCTCACCATCAGTCTTTTGAAAAAATATATCCAATTATAGTGCAGTTGTTTGTTGTTTTTTTCCCTGTGTATTGCAGCGTAATGTATTTTTTTTAAATGCTATTTAGTTGGTCGTAAGTCGAGGACTAGCTGTATATGTAATTTTTGATTGTAGGTGTTAGTTTCCGAATATTGTTAATAAAAATTTCGTAAATGGCGTCGCTACGTGTAACTGGAAGTTCGGCCGAGTCGCGAGCCGTGAGCCTCCCCGCGCCATCGATTGTGCGACTAACCGACTTCAAACTACCGTGGGAAAGAGTTGTCTCCTGCCTTCCGCAATACTTTAATCACCTCAGCGGACTGAGACACTCAAACTGTTATCGCGTTTATGCTTGTCATAAAGATAGCCGTAAATTTGAATAGCTTATTATGACTCTTTTTGGTTATTATTAGTTTGTTCTTAATCTCGATCGCAGCCCAATAGCTGACTCAAATAATAATAATGCAGAATAATGACGATTCAACCAAATGCAAAACGATCAAATATCAATGCAAAAAAATATGTAATATTGCAACATTTTAAATAAGCGTATGGAATGATTGAAACTTGTAAATTAAATAAAACGATAAATGTCGGTAGTAATAAAGGTGCTTGATGAAATTTCAATAAAAAATTTGAATTATTACAACTTTGTACGATTCCACATGTTTTGTCAATAACGACCCGGATTTCACCTTTCGGCATCTTCAGGCACTGACGAGTCAGTTCTGTTGCATCCGTGTCATAGAATGTCTGAAGATGCCGAAAGGCGAAACCCGGATCGTTAGTGACGTTAGCGTGGAATGTGGAATCGGAGTCGCTCGTTTTTCACGACTCCACAGTCTTGCTTTGATCAATATAATAATAACTGAAAATGGAAAACTGTCAACATTTTTCCAATCTACTTGATGCAGAAGATATCTGCAACCGTGATGATACAAAACATTACAACGCCCACAGATAAATACGTAGAAGTCTGCATATAAAAAAACGTTTCTTTGAAATATATTTAGGCTCGGTTTTCATGGCATTTTCCTAGTAAGACATGCTAGTCCTGCGAAGGTATATTCCTTTTTAACTACGTAATTCATCAATATAAACACAATTTTTCAAATTGAATTGAATGCTAATTAAATGTATATAATTTAAAATAATCTGTTTATTGACTAATTAAGCATTGTTTAGTGTCATTATCAAAAAAACTTTTGTAAAACGCTTTCATTTAAGTCAAAACGCAATGAAACATAAATTTAAATTTTACTCTTCAGTTAATAACGAAGTTTCAATAGTTTTTTAAGCTATATAAACGTTGCTTTATTGCTTTATATTATTACATTTTGAGAGTTAGTGATTTTATTTTTGTATAAATTATGAAAACAAGTTTCTAAATAATGTTTTTGCATTCGAAATGAAATATTTATTGACATAGCTCAAGTTATAAATGTCATTTTATCAACTGCATAAAAAAATCAACCAATGTTTTATCTTATCTTAGTAAGTGTAAGTATGTTAAAATCGCATTTATTGTTAGGTAACTCACAGTAGGTACATAACGGATCAAATATAATATTTTTCATATTTAAATCATGAAGTTTCGACGATTGACGTTTTTCAAAATAAATAAAAAGTCTGATATCATGTTATCAAATCATGACTAAAAAATGACATTTGCAAAACTATAAGCGAGTATCTGTGACCTAAAAAATGCGCGCAGACACGATTATGCTTTTAAGTGAAAAAAGCTACCGTTTCTTTTTCCCCGTATTAAATTCGCAGTCCGCATGAAAAAAGTTTTGACACGAAAATAATTTGCTTGTTAGCTAAAATCGTCGACTAATTTTATAATACTAAGATTTACAATCGTAGCCGCATATCTGTGCGAGAGATGGATCTAATATGGTTTTACCAATTCTCCACATGAGTATAACATAATATACAAATGAGTATAAACATCAGTGCTATTTTCAAATCTTAAGATTTATAGTATATACAATAATTAGGCTTGTATTACAAACATGTATAAACTTTTTTGTATCTGATATAACAAAAAATGAATCATACAAAAATATTAATATAAAAAAAATCGTGGCTACTTATGATCTCGGAAAAGGATGAAATTAATCATTCTTTGCTTTCAAAACAAATTAGAGACCTCTGAACTCGCATGCGTGATGCAACCCTTTCTGAAATTGGAAACCCTTTAATCAAATTTCATCCCTAAGAAGCGTCGGTCACGACTCACGATTCGGCTTACTATAATAACACTAACCTCGGACCGCATTTTGGGCTGAGCATGGTGAACCGGATAATAATGGGCTTCATTTTTTTTCTAAATTAAAAAGGATTCATTCAAAATATTTAAACGGTTCATTATATGTAGTATTTCGTGACCAGATAAGCTTTGTATCCCTTGTGAAAGTAAAAGTATTTTGAAGATACAAAGAAATAAACCTATGAGATTCTTTTTTAAACGTTTTCGTAATTATAAATTCTTAAATCTTTTTGAAACCATATTGATACTATTCATTGAGGGTATTTCAGTTACACATCAGAATATTTTACAATGCGAAATACGGGGAAAGAATCAACTGACTCCGCGAGACGAATAAACAGTCTGAAAATAGGTGCTCAGTTGGTGAGTCATCAGCGGACACATTATGAGCTGGCACCATAATTACATCACAGCACTGTTAACTTGCGTTCAATAAAATAACAGATTTGGATAATATTTATAAATAAAGCTAATTGATTAATGCCTACTTTACAGAATAACAAATGTACAACAGAGACAATCGAATCATAAGGAAATTAATGTGGGACTATTAAGCTATGTTGTTAGATGGACCAGTCTCTAATTTTATTTTTTTCATAATCTAATAGGGGATGAGAAATTCACGGATATTCACGCTTTTAGATATAAATCGGTATGAAAGGTTAAAGTTAGAGATTTCCATCGTTTATTACTTGAATTGACTAATCTTCTTCCTATATCCTAAAAATCAGCCTCACTTCTTCAATTTTCTCTCTGACAGAGCTGTTTTACAGTTGGCACCCATGTCATTTCATAACAATGAAGGAAGCCTTATTCCTACAAATCAGCAAAAACATAATGTATGAATGGATAATCCTTTCAAGTTCGATTTTTTTCAAGAATTTGAAGGCAAGAAGGCGAGCTATGCATAATATTCAAAATTAAAAATGGGATCGTGTTATACCGATGCCTAAATACCCACCACCACCTCCTTTTACGATCAAATGGATTCTGTCAACACGTATAGACGTTTATGACTACTATTAGGATGTACTCGGCAGAGCTTCGAGAATCTGACATATTTTAGAAGCAAGAACATTGGAGGAAAACAAAAGGTTAAAAGAAACGAACTGGTGAGGGCATGCTTGGATTATTATGTATCTAATCGGGAAAAGGCCATAGAAGTAAAGTCAAGTTTATACAAAATAATTATTAATGATATCATTATTTTGTAAGCTTCAAAAAATAAAGGTAAGAGCCTTCAATTGCTTTACGATCACATACATCGCAAAAAGCTTTTTACAACCATAGTTTGAGTTCGAAAAAAGCTTTAATTATCCTTCATAAAGCTTTTAAACGTGGAATTATTTTTTGGTTATCCGTTAGTCAAAATAAGGAAAGCACAAAAAGAAATTAAGAACATGGCGCGGAGTGGTTGCGTGTTTGAACTTATTTTAAAGATGGAGTAAAAAAATGGGCGGAAGAACGTTTTTATGAGGTTTACGGTTTCAATTAGCTATGGTTTTATTTTACAAGTGCCTTATTATATTTCTCTCTGGTGCTTCGCTAATTTCCACTAAGTGCACGGATCTCACGCATATCGAGCTCTTGCCTGACCGCAAAATTTGCATGCTGTACATATCATTATAAATAAAAAAGAATATGTTTGACAGTTACCTAGTACTCTATGAATAAAATATCCTGAGAAACAAAAATAGTTCCTCATATCTGTGGACAAATAACAAAACTTTTGTTTTTTGCAGAATACGAAAATATTTTAAGGATACATTGAACTTTCCAAAAATGCGCAATTCCGAATCTTCTTATATGATTATTTGATATCGATCGACGATGCTTAGTGGATTTTCAATTTAATTAATTTAATAATTTGACTTCTTCAATGTTTTGTTACTATTTTTCCACCATTTCAATGTACCTTTTAAAACCTAACAGTACACAAATTTTGACCAATCTTAACCCCAACAAAGTATATTTTTAATGGAAAGACGACAGATTACTAAATCATGTCATAATTAGTACAATTCTTTAGAAGGTAATAATTTAGGAAATAATTGAAAAAAAATCAAATGTTTTTCAAATCCCCTGAATATCGTAACTTTTTTTCCAGTGAACGATTTAAAGTGATGCAATTAGTATTGTATTCATAAAAAAGTATAATTTTAATTTTTCAAAACTATAATAAAAATGAATCGAAACTATATAGATCGAAAAGCGTAGAAAAGATATTTAAAATTATCCATTATTAATATAAATTAAAATAAATAATCTTTTTAATCCAGTAGCTATTTGCACCAACTATAATAAGAAATTAAATAAGTTTATCTTAGACGAACTTTGACAGAGTTACCGCCGAATCCATGGAAAATATAAACATTAAATAATTGTTATATTGTTCATGTTATCCGAGCTTAAAGGGTTAAACGATGAAGCTGTCAAATTGATAATGATAAGACACACTGACTAGAAAAGTGTTAATAATTGAGATGATATTTCGCAAGAAAGAAGCTATTGTTCCGCATCCAATATACTATTTGGCGAAATCTCGCTAATAATATAGGGGCAAAGCACTGGTGTTTAAGTATTCATGTTTGTTCGAGCGTGTTGCATCATTTTCTTAGACTCGTGCTGTCGTGCAATCGCGTGCCCGCGAGCGTTCATTCCCACGGGCAAGCCTCGCGGCTTCCAAGTCGTGCTCTGCCCGTCCCCCCTTTGAAAATAATGCCCCCTTCCTGCGGCCAGCCCATGGGCTACCCGAGAAGGTTCCTAATGACCGGATTTGCCTCTGGCCATACTAAGCCGCGTATTAATTTTTTGTTCTGAGCCGTGGATCAAAGTACACCACGATTATCTTTCCGAGCGTTTTCATGAGAAGCGATCCCGTGAAGGTGGTTTGGCCGGCCAGGTCTGAGTTATTGCTTGTGTTGATATTTCGGGGATCTTAAATAACCATATTAAACCATTCTCCATAAATTTTTCGGTTAATTATAAAATTGGCTTCTAGGAAAATATAGTTAAATTATTAGTTTTATCTATTAAAACTCTCTTTAGGGGTTACGCCATTATAAAAATCCATCATTCAAAGCTATCTTAAATATCAAGTTTGAATTGTTACAACTTTATATGATTCCACATGTTTAACAACCCGGGTTTAGCCTTTCGGCATCTTCGGGAATTCTATCACACAGATGCAACAGAACTGATTCCATCAAACACCTTCAGTCGATATCATAAATTATTTCTTAAATATATATATATATATATATATATATAAGAAAAATGTATTGAAAATATTTAAGATAATAGTGTTCGATTCCAATTTTGAAATTAACTTCCTAAATTTCCGTTTCGTACGTATATTTTTCTCAGGCAAGTTACGTTACTACATTTTCTTGACAGAGTAGTGATGTCATCAAATAATTTCAGCACAACAGAGCTGTAGTAATATTTGGACGAGAATAAAGAATATGTTTGTTTGATATAAGTAACTCCAACGATTGCACGAATATGACAGAATGTTTTGAATTTAAAATTGTAACATATAAATTGAATTTAGAAAGTTTATTTTTGTCAAGTTTTTTTCCTACCATTCCTATTTATGCGTAATAGATTAAAGATAAATCAACCAATCCGGCAAATTGTTCATTGAGATTTTCTTAAAAATCGTCTAATTGAAAAAGTAGTCTGAGTCGTGAAAAACGAGCGACATAATACGACAAAAATACGACTCACACTCCGGCCAAAATAATGCATATAAAATATATGTACATTTTTAGTTATTTCCATCTGTCATGTAATATAATATATAAAGATAAGATTAAAAAAATATTACATAAAAAACGATTTTTATTTCAGTATTAGTGCTCCGTGTTTTTTCTTCTTTTTTTATCGGTTCGCAGGTGTGAAAATTTTGGGGAACGCTGCTTTACAGTTTATGGCCATCGCAGATATAACAGAAACATTTAAATCACACATAAGGTGTTGACGATGATAAACACCACCAACAAATAATGATGATATTATATTGTAATTGATTAAAAATTTTATCGTTGATTTCACAAATAGATCTAGGTCGACTATATACTATAGTAGAGACTGCATTTAATTAATACTAATAATTCAATTTTCATGATTATTTCTATATATTTATGTGAAATTTCACTTTTGTATGGAGTATTTAATTTTAAGAGTCTTCGTTGAGAAAATTCCATAGATACCCAATTTTTTTAGAAATACAGAAATATAAGCTATAGAAAACCACAGCTTCATTGGCAATTACAATACATAAGTTGTATGTTTACACGTTTAAATGTATTTAATCCATTTTGATACAATACCATTTGCGGATGGTTCATCAATGAAGCCGGGCATTTTATATAATAAATTCATCTTTTAGCATCGTATTATCTACAGTAAATAGTAATCAATAAAAATGACACTTCGTTACTTTCTTCCAATTCCAAAAGATGATCTCTTATTGAAGGAATTGTGTTTTTAAGTTGTATAATTTTCTTTTTTTGTTAATTCTTGGATGAATTATATTATTATCACGGGCCATATTATGTAATAGTTTATTTCTTAAATCAACGTCCAACACACAGATTGAAAGAAAATACATGTGAAAAATTTTAATAATTAAAAAAACTTTAGCAGGTATAAATAATATATCTATAAACAATTTTTCACTTACAAACATTTCTTAAAATCTGGGATTGACCAATAATTTTTTAGTACTTCTCATTTGGAGTTCTGGGAATAATTTTTGTTTTATTTCCATCATTTCATATTTTGAAATCATAATTAAATACATTTCTTTCTAGTCATTGTGAATTTTTTTTTGCTCTAATATTTAACCAAAGAATACGGCTTTACAATCGTTTTAAGTATCATTGAGAACATTTCTAATCATTTCAATCGCTGGATCAACTATCTTTAATCCTAAATATTGTTTGACGGACATTTTTTTAAATTCATTTCATAAGGGGGAATTATATAAAATAATACAATAATATACAGATACAAAATATTTGTTTATGAAATAAAACATCAAATACTACATACTTTTATACATGTCTTGGCAATTGTATTAAAATATGAGACTGTACCAATTGCATATGTAGGTTATCGTACAACAAATCGAATTAGCCCGAACAATCCCGATGAGAGGAACTAAGTATTCTCGATAAATCTGGATTTAAAAAAAGGAACATTATATAACTTTTTATCTTGCAACTCGTTAGAGTAGGTCGAGAAAAAATATATGAAACCTTAATTATATTCATCTTCGTCAGGAATACGGCGGTAAGCTATTTAAATGCGGTATTTACGTGAGAGGTGGGTATGGATTTATATTTCAACATTATTTATATGAGTTATATACGGCTTTAAGGCCAACATTGTTTATCCTTCTAATATCTCTGTGGTTATGAAGATCGTGGTAATCGTTTATATATGCTTTTATAAAATCAATTTGCACCACAAACACAATATATGCTATCTTTGTCCAGCAGAATATATTGTCCCAAATTAGATACCGATTGTTTTACATATATATAGTAAGTTAATCTGTGCAGCGTTAAAAAAATATTATGAGCATTTGTGTATGTGTTGAATAGTTTTTGAGGCTATGATTTATAATTTAGTGGTCACTCTACATATAGCTTGTCCCTCATACTCAATCAATGAACTCGGAACATCAAGATTTCAATTATTTTTCCAAAATGTATACTTAGAAGATAAAGTACGAAAGCAACAAATACTTTTTTCACAAATAAAGACTCACCAAGACAGGACTGGTTTCGCTCTTCGCGAGCATTGTCAACTTATAACAGACTGCCTTTCCATCAAGGAGTGACAGTAAACACATTAAAAGTGATAAATAAAGTCTCCGTGATAAATAATTTAGTAAATTGATAATCAATGAGCCTGTTTATCTATCATGGTGTCAAATATTAATATTTGGGATTAAACCGATAAAACAAGCTATATACAATTCTATAAGTGCCAATGCAATGTTTTTTGCGATCGTATTCTTGGGCTGTATGCGAGTTAGATGAGATTTATTTTTTACGCAAATTCGTTATATTCTATATAATTCATTTTTAAAGCTCTCAAAAGAAATAGAAATATACTTGTGCAATAAGGTATAGATTTTTGATTTCATATTCTTATAGTGCAAGCTTACAAGTATGACTTCAGTATCAAATGGTATTCTCTCACACAAGCCATCGATGGTGCCACATATCAATTATTGATTTGAAATAATTGATAAAAAATTCGTAGGTAGAGTTAAAATTTACTTTTGCATTAGTTACTAAAAAAATGATGAGAAATTTTCCGTTCATTTTATGAAGTGTCATATATGCATAAGTAGAGACTTTTCATAAAATATAAAATTACACTAATATCTTTGTAAATAAAACTAACTTCTTTATATGAATATGGAATTAAGATCGACAGCGTTAAGTATATGTACTTTTTAAGAAATCAGTTGTTTTATCTATCAGGAAATATATTTCTTTACAAGTTGCTTTTAAACACAAACTGTAGAAGTTTTTGTCTGCAATATTAATCGTGAGTCTGACTTACGTTTGTATATGACAGCAAAATCTATATAACTTTGATTTAATAATTGATCTTGCATCGAAATATAATAGCTATTTTTTAAATATAAAACACGAATCAAAAAAATCTTTCGTCTTCAGTGATTTTAATTAAGCATTGATTTTACTTCTTTGAAATCATCATTAGATTATAATACATTTGGAAAAGTATTATTTACCTCCATCCGTTCGAGTCCAAGTCTCTCATCAATTTCTTAATGAACCATAACGAACTGATAGTGGAGTTCGAATAAAAAATAATTTTTAATTCAAAACGATTTCCTTAAGCTGAGTGTATTGAGTGATGATTAGGTGGCTATAATTATATCAACTTAAATGTTTTAAGTGCGGGATATAATAGTGAAATAATAAAAAGAGAGTTTTATATATAACTTTTTTATTATAAAGTTCTATAAGCAATTGTTGCTTGTATTTTCTAAATATTTTCCATATATTATAATTTACAACCATATCACAGTCTTAAAGCTCGTCTCAGTTCACAGTATTTTTTTTATTTTATTTTTGCTAGTAATATAAAAATGGAATTTAAAATTTTCTAACAAGGAAAATGAACTTGTTATTTTAAAGAAATTTATTATTAGATATTAACATAACAAAAATTCCCAATAAGAAACCATTAAACACAAAAAAAAACAAATAATTATTTGGACACGAAAAAATGAACATTTTATAACAGCGTTTAAATCTTTGAAATTTTAAGTTTTAAAAAAGTGACTTCAAAGGAAAAAAATATTTTTTTTTCCACGTGTTAAAAAAAACAATCATTTGTAAATACAATCGGAAACATTATGTAAAAAAATATATTCAATATCTGAAATATTGAATATCAAAAATGTACAGTGATGATCTGATAATATGAAATGCAATGTACAACAAATCAGTTATTTTAAACACAACATTTCTAAGATTTCAGGAACAATAAAATCCAAGGAAAAATCTTCGTGCAAGCGGAAAATCACCAAGGTCTCCAAACGGAGTGGGCGTGCCCCTGCGACGAAGATTCTGCAGTGGAGGCGGGGCTCGCTGGCGGGGAAGGCGGAGCGTACGCCCTCCTAGGATCTTGGCTCAGGTGATGATGTCCACCGATATTGAAGTCAAGAGGTGATGGATTCTTCATTAGAATATCTGAAGGATTGCTGCTGCGGTACGACACTTTAGCTGGGAAATTTTGGGAGGAGTGGGTAGGCATGACGTGAGATATCACTTGAGGCGGGACATTTGGGTAAGGCGTCGAAGTTGATGTTTCCAAGCGTCTGATGCAAGAGCTGAGGTGTTGGAGGAGACGAGAACCCGCTTGAGCTTCAACGGGTCCCTGGACGGAAGAAGTCTTCGCACTGGCAATGAACTGAGAAACTTCAGTAGCACAGTGAGTGAAACCAGCCTTAAATTTCTCGGCGTATGATCCTTCGGGTGACGGGATCAACCGCCCTTGTCGCCGGAGTCCATGCAAATGACGTACGGTCAGCTCTAAGATATCGGCCTTTTCTAATTTAGCAACATTTTCCCCTTCGGCTTGAAGGGCTGTCACCATCAATTCCTTCAGTTCATCCAGGCAGCGATTGATGCGAGCTCTTCGTTTTCTCTCCAACATAGGTTTCATGACCTTCCTGTACTGATAGGTCCTAGAAACGGGTTCCTCATCCGGACGTTGAATAAAATTATGTTCCACGAAAGCACTGGGATGTTGGTTGTACCGGGCACCAGCTTGTGGTGTCATCTTTGAATCCACTTAGTAATGTCAATAATGCCAATAAATTGTCACAAAATAGTTCTCACAATTTTTCTAAACAAGAAAAAACACAATATGGTAGGTTATTTTTAACGCAATAAAAATCCCACTTATTTTTGCATCACAAAACACAGTTCATAAGAGAGCACATACGTTATATAATTTCACGGGTAATGTTTATTGTTATTTGCAATTTTCAGTAGCTGTCTGTCAGACGTTTCCAGTTCAAAGTTCGGGAGCGAAGTGGTAAAATGACGAAGTATGTACTCTGCTTTATAAGCGGGGCTAGGCTAGAAGCGGAGGGGAGCAGAGTAGCGTAGGGCGGCGCGTGCTCCAAAGTTTACAACTAAAGAAAATAAGTCGAAATATATTTAAAAACCTTTCAACTAAAATGTATACCCATAATATTACATAAAACAATAAAAAATATTAAGCGTGAGGACATAATAATTCATATAATATCAATGACTATATAATAATTATTATAATATTCATGTTAATACAAAAAACCCGGAGATAAAATTTGAAAAACAAATCATAAAAATTTGTTTTTTTTTATTTATGATATCGACTGAAGGTGCTTAATGGAATTTCAATATCAAATTTGAATTGTTACAAATTTGTTCTGTTGCATCCGTATGAGAGAATGCCCGAAGATGCCGAAATGCGAAACTCGGGTCGTTAGCGACAAAGCACGTGGAAGCGTATAAAGTTGTAACAATTCAAATTTCATAAAAATTTGCTTTCATTAATTATAATATATTTTTCAATATTTTTATTCATTCTTTAAAAAATATGCACTAATTTTTAATTTTATTGCACAAATAAATATATCAGTATTATTCCACATCCTGTTTGAAAAATAATCGATTTAGGAATGTGAACGAGAAGATTTGATTTGTGTTTTAATATTTTTTATAGTCATTTATTTAAGTTTTAAAAATATTTTATACGACTGAAAAATATATAATAAATATATACAGCCGGTAAAAGGTTACTTAGTATTTTAAAATGACTTTCCACAAACTTTCCGCCGAATACATCGTATATATAAAAAAATTGTACTTGTCAATTAATTTCATGTTCCAAAATAAAACCTTTTTGCTTGCAATTATTTCCGTCTATTATTCAATGAGATTTTTATCGGTAATTTTATTTATTTCTATGTTTAGCTTTTTTCATACGGCAATATTTTGCCACGAACCGCCTTACGGCCTCTGGCGAGACTACCGTAGTAGTAGTCTCCCAGGCGAGCAAACCTCCCGCGGGCGGCTCTATCCATTTAAAACACCAAAAAGTATTTAATTTAAAGTCATATCGACTACATTCGATATGAGAACCACTAAAATTTATAATTCATGACTGAATAAAATCGTTCTTTCTCACTTCTTCTTATTACGAAGGCATAAATGCTGATAAGTGAGCCCGTGGAAACTAAGCATGAACACATTTTTATTTTTTACCCAGGTGTGTGCCGATACTTCAATCGATTCCAAATTCAAAAGAGCCTATAAACTATTCAAATGGCTGATAAAATATTCAATTCCGAAACATCTTAAGTTCCTCGAATACAACTAAGAGATTTATCATTGTGAAGGTGAGCACACCCAAAGCACGAGGTAAAGTAATACTGTATTGTATCTGGCGTGACGCTATGAGTCTAAATTTGTTTACACTGTCGAAAATCCAAAAGGTTGTAAGCGCTTACGGCCAAGTTAAAGAAACGTACGTTTAGATCTGAAGCGTTTTTATTCTCGGATGCGTAAAGCGTTAAGTGGTTGGGTTTTGTTGGCGGTTACGACTATTTGTTTCGGCATCCGGGGCTATTCTCACTTGGCTACCAAAGAGCGTAAGTTTAAGTCAATTAGACGGGGTTTAAGGCGTTCTAGTAGCGTCGCCCGAGGGCATCTGCCCGAGGAACCGTGGGAAAGACAGTTCGGATCGCGTTCCCACACACTCTCGGCACAAGCGGTGGCCAAGAAAGTATCCAATAAATTATTTTATTAAATTTTATATAACGTTCTTGTAGACATGGATTTTCTTCGCGCTTGTGATAGAATTTATTTGGTGTTTTCGTTTTGGATTTGGGTACCATTTAAATGCAAATATTAATGATTTAAATTAAATAACTACTTAGGTATAGTAATATATTTAAATGTAATACCAACCGGGCTTATGTTTAGTTGACAATATATACATAGATCTCATTACCTTTCATAACAATTAATACTGAAATATGATAAATAATATAACTCTCCACATATTTATTCGTACTTATGGCCATATATATCAGAAATAAATTATAATATTAGGTACTTTAAAAAAAAAATTACAGCCGAAAAAACTCTACAGGTACATTCATTATATTACCAACCCACATGATTTTTCAATAGGTACAGCGTTACTAAACAATACCTTATTGATTGATTTACATCCACTATGAGAAAATACAAATTTTATAGTAATTTGAAACCGTGCTTCCCAAAGTGAATTTTGCAAAAATTTTAATTTTTAACAACATTTTTATCAACAAATTGATTATTTCTTCAGATTACGGGGGCCATGATATGAAAAATTTTGTGAGACATTGATCTAAAAGTAAAATCCGACGATGTGCAAATAGCTTGGTTAAAATTAATTTGTCTTCCATATTGAGCCGTGACAGTTTTAATATTTGATAAAACATATATGTTATGAAATATTTTCTTGGTAAAAACGAGTTGAATAATAATTTTTATCGAAGCCATATTACCGGAAACCGACAAATGTGCAACTTTCTTGATTTACAATTTCTTCTTCAATGCTTAAAATGTTTATGCAAGTAAATTCTTACACGATTCATGTGTAATTTAGAAGCTTAAAATTCATTTATGGAACATAAAAAAATGTTGTTTTTTTTTATATTTATGGAACATAAAAAAGATATGCGCATAAATGTTATGACGAGTAATAAATTTTCGTAAAAGAAACATGTTATGTATGGACATAAAATTTGAGGAACACGTTTGATAAACTTATATTTTCAAATAGTATAAATGATACCAAGCTACCGTTTTATAACAAAATATGCGTACGCCATTAGAACAGTCTCCAAGTGACACAAAATGTGTTTTTTAATTTTATTTAAACCTTTTTAATATAACATTTCTCATTATATCGTATCAGGTAGTGATAGGTATGCTTGATTAAAAACGGCTGCTGTAAGTTTGTGGCAACATTTCGATGACGCATAGCGGTAGGTCAAGTAGTATGTTCATACATAATAAAAAAAATGTATTTAATTATCGAAAATAAGGTAACCAATACTTTAATTAGAAGTTTCCCTAATCAACTATAAGTGTACATATATGTGTAAGAATAACTATACATCTAGATACGTATGCTTGTTCTTATAATAAAGATCAGGTCTCGTCTATCTCAACAGTTTCTTATGTATAATTAGAAAATATTGGGTTGTTACCATATAGTTAAAAAGCACAGTTGTGTGACTATCTTTTGTTTTCGTTCATTTATCAACTTTTTTTTAATATATTGGTAGTCAAAATTAAACTTTCAACGAAAGCCATGACGTGTTCAAATTTTTCCAACATTCAATACTAAACGTCCATTGTCACTATATAAAAAATAAAGGACTATTTATATTCACTTGTTCCACTTTATACATGAAAATAAATATTTTTGATTATCGAAAAATTTAAGATAACTATGCTTATCTTAAAAAAAGTTTTCTTTGGTAAAAAATATAATAACATTTTAAATTCACAAAACTGTATATGATTAAATATAACAACATAGTCATATATTATATGACTATAGCATTTCAGTTGGTATTCTGTTTAGCGTAATGAAGTTTTTATTGAGCACATATTAAAATTCTTATACTAAGCCTTGCTTAGAGTACCTGTGTTTTTTGGTCGAACAAAAAAATTGAGGGAACATTGCTCTATCAGTGATCAAATAATCATTTTGTTTCAATTTGCAAACAGGTTTTCAGATAAGTGACCAATCTTTATTGTTATTATTTACTCATCGGTCACGTAATTGAGTTGAAGACGTCTGGCAATATCACTGAAGACTCGTGCCAGACAGGGGTCACCCCAAAGACACGATGATTAGCGCAGTTGATATGCCTTTCAACCCGACTTCTAAACAAACCCCAATTATGTTTCTCATTTATAAAAAGAATTATAATGTCGGTCGTAAAATGACGCCATTCTTTGTTCAAAACAGGTTTCATATAATCACATACCTAAAAGAATGATTAATCAAAACGAGAAACAAAAGTATATTTATAACTAGACTGACAAATAAAAAGACATGTGTAGGTGCTTAAATGTTTTTTTTTAATATTATTTTTATCTTAAAAGGTTTTGTATTCATAAAATGCAGACTCAAATAAAAATCTTATATATAAAAAAGATGTTGTAGCTTTTATCCGTAATCAAAGAAATTATAAATATCTATGAAAACCACTTTTAAGGTGTTAACTGGCACTTCTAGATGGAAAAGCATGATATTTTAAATAATAAAAATACATTTTTTTAGTACTTATTTCCACAATATATTTTTTGATCAGGACCGGTTTCGCTCATCGCGAGCATTATCAACTGATCGTCAGTTGATAATGCTCGCGATGTTAAGGTGAATTATTATTTAAAAATATCTATGAAAATATTTCATACATATTAACATTTGCAATATTTGCATATGCGATAGAGTAAAATTCCGTGGTAAAGAAGCATCGATTTGGGTTATGACTATTTTGTTATTTATATTGGTTATAAAACAATCGAGGAATTTTGATTCCTGGAAATTGTTTGCAATTTCCCATATTTTTTTCATCTAAAATAGTTTTAGCTCAAGTAACTTTCATAATGTAGTGATAATGCTTTATTTGCGAATATTTTACAATATGTATTCATGTAACTTACTCTTAGGTTATCACAAAATTGTTGATATAAGTGTAAATAGACGTAAATACTAAACAGAAGACCGTTAATTTTAATATTTATTTTTATTTATTATATTTTTATTTTATTTTATTTTTATTTTATATTTAATAATATTTCCCTTGATACTATTCTGATGGTGTGATATTGTAAAAAGTTTACCATATTAAAATATAAGTGTCTATTGTCTTGCTTGTTTAATCTATTAAAATATTCTCACTATCACACTCGCCGCAAGTCGATACTGTAGCGATTATGATAATGGCCACAAGCCACTTTTAGTAGCGTCATGCATTAAGTATTATAGCGTTAATCATAAGACAAGACGTATGTCGCATTATTTTTCAAAAAAGTTAAATTTGGTGTAGAAATATCGATGGTTAGAGTCGAAAAAAACATTCGGTGTACTTTAACGTTTTTGTTCGTATTGAAAAATCGTTGATGGTAAACATCCAGTAATTCGTAGAGGTGTTTAGTTAGGTGCGAATTATTTTTTGAATCATACATATCTACTGTAAGTAAAATGAAATTCACACTATTTTATAATTCTTCCGAATGACTTTCAATTCGTTCCATATTAATTGATATGATAGAAAAATCAATTTTTAAACAAAATACAACATAAAAAATTTATCTTTAGAAGAATCATAAATGCTCATAAAACATAGGTTTCGGACAATCAAAAATATGTATATTGAAATCTACTTGAACCATTTTTACTGTATTAATTGCAAAAATATTTCTATACCAATAAAATCTCCGCCTGTAAAACGATGTCTCAGAATATTTATACAATTTTAAGGAAGGTATGTTGTATTACAATCGAAGTGTTAATATAAAGGTAAATTTATCAATTATTTCGACCGCACAAAGTGTACTGATTTTTAGAAATTTTACCCGTCTAAAGCTAATGATCTACCGGTGTGTTCCTTTCCTACGATTTTATTTTTACTATTAAAAGGTTAAGAACGACAGATGTATTTTTGACTGATGTTTGAGCATTTATTTAACTTAATACAGAAAAATTTAATATCTATAATAATAAAAATTCAAACTCAGCGCCTAAGTGTTTGCATCTTTGTAATAAAGGTCGCAAGATGACGGTTTTAGAACAGCTGGAAATCAATACATATCAACTATCACAAAGGATTCTTAACGAACAAACTAACATATGTCGGTCGCCATTACTCAACCCATTACAGGAGGCTGTTTTATTTCCGTAATAGACCATTTCCGTGCCATATGTAAATTTATTGATATAGCTGCCTTTTATTTTCATTTACAATTTTTGAAAATTTGCGAGCAAAGAACCAAGCTATGTCGTTAAAACAGGAGAGAAGTTGATTTGTGCAACTCTTCTACACAGCTATATATAGATAAGTAAATGTTCGCTTAAGCATAATTCTGACGATGGCGTGAGCCAAAATAGCTATCAACTATATATAAAAAAAAAAATCGTAGAACTACAATACATTGCTAATTTTTCACCGTGTTATAATGAAGTTCTAACAAGTGAATACCAATTCAATCAATTAATATGTATCGTTCATCTTTCTTAGTGTATACTATATTACGGTTATCTGCTGCGGTGAACGCTTGTCCTAAGTATCCGCATTTGTTATCACTGTGAGAACTTTTTCCTGACGTGTGGAATGTTCTCTTGGAAAAGCTTCGTCAACGAAATGAAATATCTGTAGATAAGAGACAATCGCTTTGAATGTTGTCTTTATCGTATTTTGTTCCAATACTTTCATATCTGCATTATGAATCTTTATGGTTTAGATAATATTACAATTATAACAATAACAGGATACTGTGTTAAATCAAGATAACAGTGTGGAGGTGTGAGAAAGTTTTTATATTGTGAATAACTAACCAGTCATTCAGTAATACGATGCCTTTATTATGACTGACTGGCAATACAAACTAATTACTAAACATAAACGTATGGATGCATCGAAACAGTGAATAATGTGTAAAATTATTGGTGAGACCCTGTGAACAAAAATATCTAACTTAAAAATGATGCTTATCGGAGTTTTTATTATTACTTACTGACAGTTATGAATAAAATATTATCTATATGAGGTAATACATACAAAATACAACGGAAACAAAAGTTTATCGTTGTGATTCTCTAGTGGTTTTTTTGTGAAATATATTTTAATAGTTTGTGTTTACTTTCATCACATTTTTTTATGTATTCATTAACGTTCAATTTAGCGCTCGTGGGCTGTCAACGTAAAAGATATAATATTATGCCACGCTAATCTTCCTATCAACCTGCTTCCTATGTTTTCTAGAGGATAGGTTTCACTGACCACATCAACTGTATAAAAAAATAAATAGCAAAAATAGACGAAATAATTCCTAATCCTCATTTTCATTCAAATTTCATAAAAAAAAAACACATCTTAGCTCTATTTGAATATGATCTTAACTTAATTCATAACTATATTTTTAGTCTTCAAAGGAACAAAATACTATAATGTATTGAGTTACAATAACTGTTTTCATTTCATATCAGCTATAAAACAATATTCTGTATAGAAGTAAGATATTGTCGAAAAAATGTAATCATAATTACTTTGGTTTAAAGTGGACGCTTTAAGAGTCTAAGCACAGAAAGCGACGTAGCTTAGTTAGCACTTTTAGTAAATACGTTCGAAGCTCTTATAGATTGAAGTAGATACCTACCCTATTTTTTTTTATTAAATCTGTCGCAATACTTAATTGAAACAATCACATCATGGCAGACGGCATTGTTATACATTTTAAGCGAGAGTCCCAGACGGTCAAATCAAAACTTACTTAATCTAGTTAATAGCGAGTAATAATTGCGGCTTCCGCTGTCGGAGTGAGATAATAAAAGCGCTCGATGTTTTCCACACGCGTTAAACTAGCAAGCCTTTGTACTAATGGACGTTGAATATAAAATCTCTAACAGGAAGCCCGTATCTTCGACTTTAATAGACCTCAAGATGGGATTGTGCATTCGATGATTGAATAAATTCGTTTCGAGCTAAACGTACATCATTGAATTGTATTATTTTATTTATAATTCAACCTACGGCATCAAATTCAATGATTTGATAAAGTGCTGTATTACTCTCCTGGTAGTCACAAGTTACAGATTATCTTTCCAATATAAATTACCCAGACTTTAATATGACGTGTTACTGCGGCACTCGGTCAATAACAAGTCAGCTTAGTGAGACATACAAAAATATATTCAATTTATTAATTAAAACTGTTTATTCAATGTTGGTTATTACAAGTCATTATATTATTGTTTAATAATTAATATATATATTTTTTTAAATGAAAAGGTTTTTACAGACATGACATAGCTTGTTTGTTGAAATATATTTCGAGTATCAAAATACAATATATCTATACAAACAAGAACGATACGACAAGTAATTCTTGTGTTTTTCTACTGCTAATTTGTTTATTAGCCAACGCCGATATTATCCTCAAAATATCCGTTTAAAACTTAATTTTAAAAAATCTTTTAATATGACGACGAAATAGGATTACGATCCTGTGTGAAATATTTTGTAGCTTCTCACGACCTTTTCTCAATTTTTGTTAAGTGTTAGATACTTGAATAAAATATAACATTCACTAAGAGTGTCAGTCAGTGATTTTTCAGCGATATAACGATACAAATCGAGCTATGGAAAATATTATGTTGACCACAATATTTTTCCATATACTCAGTTTTTTGCCATAGACTCCGGCATAGACGTCAAAGTATTTTGTCAAACATCAAAACCAAATGTATATTACAATTAACAAAAAATGTATAATCACTAAACTAAACTTTTTTTCTCAATAATAACACATTTTTTAAATACTATTTCCACAAAGTATTATTTGAAATGTCATGGATTTTCATCATATATGTCTTTTGCTAAGTGTAGCAGAATTTATTTGGAACGAAATTATATTGATTTGTCAAAAACGATAATTATTAGTTTTGAATTATCAATATCAATAAATAAAAAAAAGTTTTAAAATTAGTATATTTCTACAAAAATTTTACAAGATATAGTTGAAAGCTATTTCGGCTCATAGTTCTTCTACAAAAGTTCTGCAAAATGACTAACAAAATTTTTTAGAACTAAAATACTTTGCTATTTTTCACCGTGTTATAATGGAGTTCCACCAAGTGAATACCAATTCAATCAATAAAAAACAACTTTAGTTATTTTGACAAAAATGCTACGGGACTTTTTTCGCATACTAGACAAAATATGCTAGAACTAAAAAGGTATAAAAAAAAGCTTTTGAAAGGCATGGTATTTACTATTATTTGCGGTCAGTATGGCCGATCGGTCCAGTGGCAGGTTGGACTGACTCCGTTCATTAAAATTCAAAGCATACTGAAAAGCCCTTAACTGACCATTTCTTCTCATCATATTCGACTACCATTAATATTTTAATTCATTTATTTTGAATATTATATTGATATCATCGAAATGTATATTGGTGTAATAAATTATATAATGACTTCATACTGGTAGGATTTGATAATGCTTGAATGGATAATTAATATCGATGAGAATCAATGCATTATCGTAAAATACCAGACCATTTATGCATAAATGATTATTTTCATTTAATAATAACGCATTGCTTTAAAAGGAAAGTCCATTTAAAATTCGACACGCGATTGATTATTTGGCTTAATAAATGCACATATTAGTAAGCAAAATACAATAAATAAGTGGCACTGAATGAGCCTCAGGTTTTTATGGCGTTTTCATCATGTGAAAATTACTTCCATTGACGGTAATAACCGCAGAAGTGCAACAGCAGGTGTTTATTCCAAATGAATTCTCAATTGCCGGATGACTGCCCTGTCCAAGGACCTGTGGTGAAATCTGAAAGATTTCTTTTTTTTCGCATATAGCCACATATGCATAATAGCGGTACCCTCCCCCCGCCAAGAGAAATGATCATTAAATTATACAAAAAATGTGCGCAATTATATCTTTTATGCCGCGTCCAACCACAGAAAACATATTGGTTGAAATGCCGAGAGGGCGTCAGGGAAATTTTTATTTTGTTTCCTGGTTTCTACATCTTAACAAAAATTGCCCTTTTTTCTTATATCTCAATGAGGCTATTTATTATGATGTTATTATTTTTTGACGACCTAATAAAAACAATTAGTTTTCAAAATTAAATTTTTAAATCTTTTTACGATTCCACATGTTTCCTTACGGAGTCATGTTGTTGTTAACATTTAGAATTGTATGCCTAATCTTCATTCGATATTTTAAATTAATAAGTTTTCACGCTATTAAATATGCATTATGCACATTTTTTTACAGAAAAGTTTACATGAGTTAATTTATGATATCGACTGAAGGTGCTTGATGGAATTTCAATATCAAGTTTGAATTGTTACAACTTTGTACGAATCCACATGTTTTGTCACTAACGATCCGGGTTTCGCATTTTGTCAGTTCTGTTGCATCCGTGTGATAGAATGCCTGAAGACGCCGAAAGACGAATCCCGGGTCGTTAGTGACAAAACATGTGGAATCGTACAAAGTTGTAACAATTCAAATTACATGAGTTACTAGGAATATGTACAATTTTAATATAATATATATAAAAAAAACTTTTAATCTGTAACATAAAAATGTTCTATCACTTGTTTTTTTATGTATTGACGATTTATTTTTGATGAGTTCACAATTCAATTCATAATTAATCCACTTTCTTTGTTTTATTTATATACATAGAAACGCACAATGCATAGATATTAATAGAAGAGTTATCCTGTTTTTATCGCATAAATATTCTGATGTATTTTACGCCCTTTTGGATTTTCATTTTTAATACGTAATTCAATCATTAGGGATAAGCGTTTTAAAATGGCTACGCGCCATGTAATTTTGGTATATTTGCTACTGTTCGATAATAATTACGTTGTTACAAAAGACCAAGACGCAATCAGCATAACACCGTTTTAATGATGGTATCTAAAATGAACATGTTTATTCCCGGTGAAAATAAATAATTGTAACAGCACAGCTTGATCGTGATTTAAATACGTGATGTTCTTAGATTGATACCAATACATGACCGAACCATAAACATGTTGTTCAAAAAAAATAATTATAAGAATAGACTAAGCAATGCGGGAAGTCTTCGTCCTATTCGTGCATATAAAATCATTAGATGCCTGGCATAAAATATTAGGTTGGATAACTAAAAATGTTCTAATATAATTATCGTCTGAATAACTTTTTGAAACATGCTAAGAGCATATGATTAATTCAATCATATTACTTAGGTCGGATTATGTAATCGTTTTATTCAACTTTTTATGTGAATGTATATAAAAAAGAATGTTAAAAAACTATGGTCAATAGGAATACCCGATTTGAATGAAGTTTGGTCCAAGAGGTGGTATGAAGGGGCCCCTTGTTAGGTTTGACTTGGGTCAATAAACCACTGATTAAATTTATATATATAAAAAACAATATTTCAAATGGTATCTATTATATAATCTCCATCGATTGTTTATATGTAATATTATATATAACATAACCTCTTATTGCGCTTCGAAATTTCTCGCAAAATACATTTATATCGGGTCCACAATCAAAGAGATCTCATCGTTTTTTTCTGTTTATGGTCTTACGGGTCTTACGATGGTTAAAAACACCGATTTTAAATATCATATTTAAGTGAACGATCGGTAATATCTTCGATATTTTTTGAGTATACTAACGATAAACAAATCCGCCTTATTCCAAGAACCTCGAGAATAGGTCTGAAATGAAGTGAACCCCATATTGATCTTATCGGTCGTACTTTTTGAATATTCCTTGAAAGTACTATTTAAGGAAATCGTATGTTCTTTTACGCTCTCATTGTAATCCCACAGTTAATTTTATATCATGAAAACAATAAAAACATTTGTTCAAACCATGTTTATGGAAAAATATGAACAATAATAACTATGTACATATTCAATAATTCCTTGTTTTAAAAATAACTACAGATTTTCTGATAGTGTGAAGGAAAATTTTTAGCTGAACCGAAAAAGTAATTAAAGCACACATGAAAAAAAAGGACAACAAAATTTTATGATCAGAAATGCTGTAAATACTTATGATTACATCGGTTTTATATTTAATTGCTATCAATGTAAAAAATAATATTTTATTTTTGGCTAACATGATTATATGAAATATGCAAAACATATTAGATATGTAAGGTTTATAGTTATTTTAATGGATTGATAATGTGCCATTCGCCAAGAGAATTGAGCATGTATTTATCATTTATTATCAAAATAAAACTCAAAGCAAAAACAGGCTGTATTGCAAAACTCTTTACGATTACTTCACGTATATTTTTTTCATAAATGTCAATCTCTTGGTGACCATTTTCATCGCGAAATAATATTAATACATTTCCGTCGTTAAGGTATCATATCAAAATGTACATGTCAGAATTATTAAGTGATGAAAGTTCGATCTTGTTTCTATGTAAATCAAACTGTAATAAAAAAAAACATTAAATATAATCTAAAATCTGAAAAGAGTATACACCTAGTTCTTTTTTTACGCGTTCGTATATATATAATCTAGAATCAATAGTATTTGAGGACATTATATTATAATTAAATGAATTGTTAGCTATATAATTCAGCCAGGTTAGTATTATCTTTAGTACGAGGCTCGTTTTTACAATGTAAAGGTTGTTTTTTTTAGAGGTATAGAACTTTGAAATGGAATAAAACAAAGATGATTTTTTTAAATAGACACGACATTTAGTTTATTCGAAAGATAATCTTCTGGCAATATAATGTAAATATGACTTCTGGGATAAAACCGCCACGGCTAGCTCGGACGTAGTCTAATCTGGAAGTCCAATTTTCGATGACTTTTTCCTACATTTGTGGCCGTATATCGGGAATAACGTGGCGAATGTTGTCCTCTAAGTAGTCAATCGTTTCAGGCTTATCGGCGTAGACTAGCAACTATACATATCCTAACAGAAAATAGTCTAGCGGCGTTAAATCACACGATCTTGGAGACCAATTCACGGGTCCGAAACATGAAACTATGCGGTTATCAAACGTTTCCTTCCATAAATCAATTGTGGCACGAGCTGTGTGACATGTTGCGCCGTCTCCTTGAAACCACAGCTCTTGCACGTCATTTTAATATTAGTACATAAATGTAAGGACAGCTTTTTAGCATACTGTATTTTAAGGCCAATCTATAATACGACCTTATTTTTGTAAATCATATAGAAATATACTTTCAAATAGTATATATTATATTTACAATTTAAATTTTACCTCGATTGAGTAAAAATTTATGCTAAAAATGATTTTTCACAAATATTGTAGATTAACTTTGAATTCTAGATTGAGAAAAATGAACAAATTTGTGTAGCTTCACATCCACGTCTAAGGTTTACTTAACTTAATATTTGTATCGATATAATAATTTCCTTTGCTGTTCACAGTTTATTATTTCAATTTGCAGTGACAGGAATTGATAGTGAATTTATTACAAATGATATGTATTCATTTACAATCGTAAAAAAATATTATTGTTACATCACTTAGCTCAATCATTTATCAGAAAAAGAATCTGTTCGGTTTCATACGCCTTTTGGTTTTTATTACTCATGATTTGAATTCGTGTTTCGCAATATAAAAGCAATCATCTACCGATACGAAGCGAACTGAAAAAACAGGCACTCTTAGACTCCAAGGTGTATTAATTTGTTCCTTGGATTACGCATAATCAGCATAATTATTGATGGACGGTTATGCCAGAAAGTGGTACTCGTTAAGAAGTGTTTCGTCATGTATTTTGAAGATATTATTCAAAGCACACTAACAGCATTAAATGGATATTTAAAAAGCAATCAATGAACAGCGATCATAATAATAATACTTATTATTGTGTCAACAGTCAGCTTCTTTCTACTACAGTGTTTTCCAATATTTTTTTCGTACAACCACTGCTTTGGAGAGCAACTTACAACATCCTAACCCATAAAGATATTAATCGTAATGAAATGAAATATCTCGCTCATAAGCTTCGACAGTAAAGCACCAATATGCCATTAATTGTGTTGTACACAGCGGATGTTTTTGCAGATTGAGCTACTGAGAAACAAGCAGTTTTTCTGATAAAAATCTACTACTCCATATTGGGAACGAATATGAATTTAAAAAAAATATATGTATCTGTATAAAACATTATGATTCAATACGATCTTTTTAACTGAATTTTTGTCATCAAATTCGGCAACAGCTACTATCAAATATTCATATCTATGGTTTCTATAAGTAAGTTATTAAATACGGAATTACAATTTAAGCTTAGGATTGTAACTAAGTGTTGACGTTAATAAAATGTAATATAATTGCATTGAATATGTGCATCATAATTAATTGTCCACAACGAGGATGGTGAAAAAATTAATGATTTTTTTAAAAATATCTTTTGTAAATTTTAATGAAAAAATTTACATTCTTAGAAATCTAAAACAGGACTTGATATTATAATCTAGGAAAGATTTCGTTTTACAGCAACTTTGGAATAATTTTGTTTCAAAAACGCATTCAATTACTGCTTTATTTGTCTGAAAAAACTGCCAGAAACAATTTAAAAATAAAAACGTATTATGATAATATTTTCAGATCAAATCAAAACCTATCTGCTACTTTTGTTGGTGATTAAAATGTATAATGAAACTTCTTATTGGCTATATTCGTTTCGGCTGCATAATTAAAACGACAGTAATAATGATTAAATCTGATGAGGCGAGATAATAAACATATAATGTTACATGCATTGAACAAAAATTTCGCATAATTTTAGCGACACTTTTTCGGTAGTCTAAAAAAATGCTATTTTTAATATTGTATATAGAAATGGTTTTCAGATCATTTTTTTTTTGTGGAAAAATGTATTATTTCCATAAGACGAATGATGATAATAATGCGGCCACAGTAATAGCTTACGTGTGAGCCATTAGTATAGAGCATAGGTTCCCAACCTGGGGGTCACGACCCGCAAGAGGGTCGCGAAGGGATTTTTGGGGGTCGCCAACTTATACGGTCAACTAAAATAATATTTTTTGTATGCTTTTGGAATATATGGGGGGTCGCCACCCGAAAAAGTTTGTAAGCCTATGGTATAGATTAATGAAGGGATCTGTCGCTTCCCAAGAATACAACCAGTCCTTTTTTTACGCGAATTCGATTATACGCGATTTATTTGGACGGCACCGCTACATTTTTTTACGCGCTTCACTCGTTTTTACGTAATTTTTTCCCCAAATTTGTTTTAAAGAAGACATTTATATATGATGCTAGGCATGTACGTTTCATTATTTTTTTAAATAAAAAAAATATGTGTATTTTTAAAACTTAATTTTGTAAAGCATTCCATTTTTTTAAATACACATACAATTGCCAAATGTTTGCCAAACAAGTGTATCGGATATTATGCGAATTTATATTTGAGGGTGTGTAAAGAAATGTAATGCAATTGCGTGAAATCATTTTTTAAGCGATTTTTTTACGCGCCTTTTTCTGGAACCTGGATGTATCGCATAAAAAAAGGACTGGGTGTACTACGAATAGATCTGAGACTAAATAGAGAGAGCCCTTTTCTTGATGTATTGGCAAACCACCACTGGATATATCCCACTTGAAAAAATAATATAATATGCCACTGAAATGTACAATATAATATGAAACAGCTAAATTGGATATCAATTTTTGAGTTTTAATACATTTAAATTTGCATAAACGTGATTGATAAATTATCAAAATGTGAAAAGCAAAATATCGTGTATCGCAAACTTCAATTCACTTTTTGACAAGTGAAAATAAGACTGGTAAAATTGATTTAATGGGGACCTGATATTTCATTTATGAGGCGGTTATATTTAAGTGAATTAAATTGAAAAATGTCCACTTTAAGACATTATAATAGCAATTATTATAAGTTACGTAAAAGTTTTATTTATCATTTTAATGAGTGCTGTTTGAATGATGATAAAATTTCAAAATGCAACATTATAAATTTGGTGATGTGATAATGATGCATATAAAAATAAACGAGTTCTCTAAAATGTTATCCTTGCGATTTGCATATTAAGTATAATGCTTTTTGAGTATTTATTGTGTTTCGATATTTACAAATTATATTTAATGATCATGATGCTTAAATGTTCGCGATGATCGTAACCGGCCCTCATCATAAAATATATTGTGGAAATAGTAATAATAATTTGTTTTAATTATTTAAAATATCATGCCTTTCCATCAAGAAGAAGTTGCACCTAACATCTTAAAAGTGAATTAAAGTACGTAAAAATGCCTGATGGAAATAGGATTTGCTTTTTTATCGATTTACTGTTGAAACCATTCATCAACTATAATCATAAGGTGTTAAGATATGAGAAAATGTCTAAAGATACTCTAAAGACAAAAGCTCAGAGTGGGATACATTAAATCGAGTGGAAATATATTCACGTAGGTGTAACAACAAAGTTTCAGAGAGGTCTATTTTTTCGAAGGCGATAACTAGCGGCGGTATCAAAGGAACCTTTAGTGTTGTTAAGTTGTCGCTTAGCTTTTTATAATAAAATTAATCGGGATATTTCAAAAAAGTTTTCGTTCTCGAGAACACTAACAATATCACGTTCGATCATCACTTCGATCGGATGCTTGAGAGTAATTTTCTTTTTCCTTCGTGGGTCTAAAGGACACGTGGAATGCCATTCACCGCAAAAATTCCAGCGCAAACTATTTTAATTTAGTAAATAATTGCAATCTTATAACGACTAACTATGCCCTTCGAGCTGAATCAATATCATCAAATATCTCAGCAAACAAAATTTATTTAATGATTTCGAATCATGATCTGGTTTATATAAATGAATGGTTTTAATAACTAGCGTCTGTGACACAACCTGATACAGATATAAACTATAACACAATTTGCCAATTGCTCATAAATGCTAAGAGTAAATGCTATAAACACGGAGAAGAAAAGACTGAAAGTTTTGTGATTCATATAAGTGAAAAAAATGGTAAACAAAATATTTTTATATTTTTTCTTATTGCTACTTCTTATTTGCTTTAACAAGTAGCAAAATATATTTCACAAAATTTTTGAAATCGTCTGTATCGATTTAGTTTTCCTCTTATTAACAAATTACAAAAACGCATACATATTTTTTTTGTTATTATTTTATAGGTTATCCTAGATAAAAACAATATTATTGTTTCATTAAGACTACTTTTTAAATTAAAAAAATCAGAAAAAGTTCCATAAAACTAACAAAATCAACGACTCGTATGTAATAAAATGTAAACATTCATATTACGTATTCTTTTATATGCACGATAATCACTGTTTTAAATGTATTTTATTATCTTCTAAAATATCATTTTTTGTATGACAACCAGGTTTCGGTACCTTGAAATTGTGTATTTATGTCACTCTTAAAATTAGGACGGGAATGCCATCCAGTTTATTTTTTTAATATGACCCCTATTTACAAACTATTGATACATAAGTACAATATAAATTTATATATTTAATATATTAGAGACTCAATGGTTAATGCTTCATATATTATAAATGTGTGCCAAAGTCTTTACTGCTAGATTTCGTACGATCATTAATATAATAATTGTCCCATTAAAAATATATAGCGTTTCCAAAATAACATAGGTATAAGTGCATGTTAAATGTTTATACCACCATAAGTAAAGTGTTATAAGTTCCCGTAAACGTGGATATTTGGTATTAAAGCCTTACCTGATTGAAATGAATATGGACTTTTTACATTCACGCGATAAGTGAAAAGTGGTTTTTATTCATTATCTGCACAGTTTGCCCATGCGAAGACTATTATCGTTAAACACAAAGTTAATGATCATCAAGTTATAAAAACGATCCGTAAAATAATGGGCATTTATTTTAACATTTGCTTAATATCGGACTTCAATCATCATTCCATAAAACTTAATTATAAAACTCCACAAAATAATGTTATACTGTTTCTCAATAATGTCACGTGATTGAAACAAGAAAATTAATTACCTACATAAGACGGTGCAGCATTTTTAATTACACGATATACATGATACAACATAAATGATTTTTACAATTCATTATATATACATACAAGCAAGAAACGTGGCTTGAAATTATTCTATATCTAAGTTGCGGAATGAGACAGCTCATTGCATTATTATTAAAACAAAATACTAGAATATAATTGCAAATAATCTGAAAACTTTAGTTGAGACAGTTTGTTTGCCAGTTAGTTGTATTCAGCGGTGTATCCCAAATTTAAAATAGCCGGGACTATTTATTCTTTTACATTAACCCCCCATTTTTCTCCGAAACACTGAAGATATAATATCTTCATTTGAATAGCCGAAATTATATTATAATAAAATCGCAACAGATAGGAAAAATACTATACTTGATGGGCTATGCTCAATTAGATTACCTATATATTTCAAAATTATTTACTCGACTCTTTTCTGTAAGTCAATTTTGAAGACAGATATAATGCTACTTGTTTTGTAATATCCTGTGTGTGTCACCCCAATTTTCCTCAGCTCTATTATGCAAGTAACACGAGTGTCTGAAACATAAATAAATGAAGCAATTACAGTGCAATGATACGAATAATAATTTCTCGTTACTTATATGGTATAATATCGATTCAAAAGGCTTTTAAATTGTTTTAGTAAGTTACATTTACTTATTTTAAAAACACCGCGCAAAAAATACAGATACATTTCAAGTGTAATTATAAACGGTTTCGTGTACTGCTAGAGAATAAATATTTAATAAATCAAACATTAAATCAAATTGATAATATTATTTGAATATAAAGGACTACGCGGAAAAAATATTTGTGCAACAAAGCATTAGGCAAGTGTTAGTAAATTATCAATTAACGTGTACCCTAAAACAGTTATCTTAGATAAAATATGCCGTTAAAATCGCCATTGGAATAAAAGAATATGGTAAAAAAATATGTATCTACGAAGGTAAAATCAGCAATATTAAACCGGTCACCAATTTCCGCCACGATATCAATATGTGTTTGCCATGTATAAAAACGATCAAATTGCTGGTAATAAATAGGTATACTCTATTAAAATGCTATGATATGATTGTTTAATTTTTTTATTCAAATTTAATTACGGTGTAAATTGGTAAGGAATTTAAAACTCATGTTATTGTTTTTTTCGATATAGTTATTATGTTGGTCATATTAAAGTGTTTGGATATTTCTTATCTTGATTCTATAATATGAATATTGCATGCACAAAATATATATTTGGTTTGACATAATTGATGGTGGCTTTTGTTACCATTTTTTTAATATTGTCAGACGTCATATTTTGCTTTATATTTTTAAAAATAGTTTAAACTAACAGTTCCTTTGTTATTGTGACGTATCGGTATTTATCTTATATAACAGTACACACATTTTTAACTAATTAAAATAAATCTGAAAATAGTATCGTTTCAATTAAAATTGACTTGACTTACCATTTTACAAATAAGTTTAATATGTACTTATACAAAATGAATCTTACTAGACCATGCAGTACTAAAAAAGCTCGGCTGATGCTTGGCGGCCGCAGACATACGCCGTTCTCGCGCCGAGCAACCCCGTAATACGTCACATCCGTTCAAAAGTGTGGGAACTAGAGGCAGGTGCTGATTCTTTACGTTCTTGGCAGGATGCCACAAAAGCAAAACGACGTAAGCCACTCGATAAAACCAACCAATGTTATCATTCTGTTTCGTGACTTGTATTGAAGTCATTAAGGCACTCTTACCGCATATCTTAACGTTGATTTTATGGTTATTTCTACGTTTGTATGCTCTTATGATAGATATATCTTGAAAGGTTTTTTTGCTTGTTATTCTAATGACAGCCACGCGGTATGGTCATTAAGATTGTAGGTGAGCAAGCATTCAATGTATTTGTTTTATTTGGATTGATTTGTTTGTGTTGAGTGACCTGGAATAAATTATAAGGTGTCTAACAAATATAGATCTTGGAACCAATAAATAACGGAAAGAAACCACTCCACAGTTTTATTATTGTCTAATTTTTGATTAAACACAATAAATGAAAAGTAAGTTAATTGAATTCACATAAAAAAACAGGATACTTATATTATATATATATATATTATAAATATCAATGTTTACGTTAAAACAAATAATAAAACATTGTAAAGGCAAGAAACATATATTTTTATAAATATTTATATATTATGTACGTACCTTCCTATATCACTCCGATGCCCAGTCAAGAGTTCGAAGCCCTGTATCGACACTATCGTCAATTGATATTTCAACCGATGGTGGATTTTTTTTATAAAAGTTTGTCTATGGTGTTGTCATTCCAAATCTTCCATGAATTAACGTATCTTTCAATACAGTTGCACAAAAAACCATTTGCTAGATACTAATATTTACAAATCAAAAGATCCTATCTTTATCTACGCTAAACGAGAGTTTAATTGACTTCGTTTTGTTGAATTTCTGCTTCATTAAATATTCATTTATTATATTCAAATCAGGTGACACTAAATCAATTTCAACAAAAATGTCAAAATTAACATTATCCTAATCACATTTTATAAACGATTTCACAAAATTATTTTTCTTTTTAGTCACTCTAAAGACTCTTTTAGACATTTTTGTAAAATCTTCAGTTGGAATTATTTTGGAAGCGGTACTATAATATAACAATACGCTATCGTCCTGTACCAATCAATTAAGGATTTATCGACGTGTGGCAAAAACCGTTTCTGCAAATAAAAAATATATTTAGTCAAATAATATTCTATTATTCTTAGACCCCGACTTAGTCAAAGGTACTTACGCATTTATTTTCTTTACAAAATCTGCTTGAATAGATAAAAAAAAGTTCCCCTCTTTTGAATAAAAATTTAGAAGCGTGTTTCCCACGCTTCTGAGGTGTGCCGGTAGTGTGTCTAGCATGCTTACGTATTACACACATTCATAAAACGCATATCCTTAAAATGAAAAGAAAAATAATAAAGGAATGTATAATTTTACCCCTCGGCGATTGAGAACGGTGTTTTTTTCTACTGTGTTATATATTTTTATTGTCAATATACCAAAGCTATTGAAAGGGTGCAAGATGTCTTTGATCCCAATATTTCATATGAAGAGAAAATGTATCCTTGCATCTCATAAATTATGTTACTTCATTGGAATATTTTTTATCTAACTATATAAATAACTATCAATGAAATATTCCTTGTATAAAAAAAATTCAGACGTTTGAAATCGTTTTATTAACTTAGGGCTTATTTTCGAATTAATTGAATTTCATTAGTTGATACAAAATCTCTGTGATTTTAAAACCTATTTTTGAAAATCATATCATAAATTGGAAAATTATATTAATGCTCATTGATGCGTTTTACAAAATTATATTAAGTAAAATGAAGCATAAAAAATACTGTGGATTATATATTATTTAACGCTATAATTAATTCTGATGAAATTGTAAGCTGAAATAGCTATCAACTATATATCTTATACATTTTGTAAAACTAAAATACATTGCTATTTTTTCACCGTGCTTATTTACCGTCCCAGTTATGTTAACTGTTTTAGTTTTGTGTCCCAGCATACAAGATGCAATTGAATAAACGATACTGAAATTCGACATAATTTATTTTTTTCAAACTGAAATAAATTGTTTTGATTGATATTGTATAACTACATAGGTTAAAATTGTCAAAGTAAGTATTTTCAATTTTCAATTTAATGACTGATGTTTCTGTATATTTTTTTCAGTATACAACCCCATTAAAATAATCATGTACTTGATTTTCTGGGAATCGATTTTAATGAATATTTTAGTCATAATTTTGCAAAAGATCGGATGAAATGATCGGAAAAGATGAAAGATATTCTAATTAAATGAATATTAATATTTATTACTCATTCTTAGTGGGTAAGTGGTAAGCGATTAATATCAGATAGAAATAACCATATGATATCGATAGCTTTATAAAGATAAACATTTGTGGAATAAGGACGTCAGTATCAGTAACGCGTTTTCAAGTACAGATAAATATGACCTTGACATGTCTTTGGAGTAAACTGATGCTAAGTTCAAGGTTATTAATGATAGCGCAATTCAAAGCAGAGATGATTCATCTAATCAAATAACAGTTTTTTTTATACCAACGCAAAGTTCCCATGAGTGGATAATAAATGCTGACGACCATATGAGATTTTTTTATGACAAACCCAATTCTTGAGAACCAGAAGCGAGCATATTTAATTACTTTGTGCTTATTTGATTTTATTTTAACACGCTGTCTAAGTTCCATTCTGATTAATGATGTCGACTTTCGTTTAAGATAAAACGAATTTATAAAACCACACAAGTAAACATGTTTCACATGTCTATTGAAAAAAAAAACCGTAAGTGATACCTACAACTGTCTAAGCTAAGCAGTTAATGACATGTACTGAATATACGTTTTGATTGACTTAAAATTAATAAAACAAAAGCTTTTAAAATTTGCTAATATTTTTATCTTTTTTTAAAAAAGTAGACTGAACTTCCAGGTTAGACAAAAGAACTAATTTTGTAAACTTCTATATAGCTTATTGATTGGTTGAGTTGTCATTTACTTGGTAGACCTCCATTATATCACGGTGAAAAATAGGAATGTATTCCAGTTATACAAAATTTGTAAGATATATAGTTGATAGCTATTTTGGCTTACGATTTCATCAGAACTAATTAGAACAATATAGCTCTTCAATCTTCTTTTGAATAAATCTGGAATGATTTTTTTTAAGGATTGCAGAATAATAGGATTCATATATATTAGACGTGCTATCCTTTCATGTTTAAAAACTAATCCATATAAGGGGTTTTGAAAAATAGTTTTTCAATTTTGATTGCAATAAAATAATTTTCTGTAGCTAGTTATGCTATTTAAAACTAATATATATATATATTTTTATCCAACACACATTTCATAAATTTAAATACGCTAAATTTGTACGTGTACGTTAGGGCTTAATCCAACAAATTAATATAATTACTATTTCTTTTTATGCAAATACATTTTTCTTTGAGAATAATTAATGTTCCATATTTCTCGACACTTATTAAGTTGTATTTATCTTCTAGTTATAATTTATATCTTAAATTAACTAATTAAGTATTTATTATGAAACAGCTAAAAATTAGTGCAGAGAAATGGAAATAATAACTGCACAATATTCGAGCGGGAACATTTTACGGCTTTAATCTTGTTCAGTTTCTCAGTCAAGAGTACGAATCCTCGATTTGTGTACTTGTGTCCAACGAGATTAATGTCAATTTCATAAAACAATGATTTGCTACTTTTCAATAAGCCTTTTTGAAAATATAGTTCGAGTAGCTAGTTTGACTGAATAACTGTTGTGTAATATTCTACACTGTGTCCAAATTATACAAAGAAACTTTTCAAAGAATCTCTATACATATTATAAAGGTAATAAAAAGCCAAGCAGAAAAAACAATCGAAATGTGTTTCACATGTTCACATTTACAAAACTTTGACGGTGTTCATGGTTATGCTTGCCGTTAAATATAATATTCCATGAAATCTGCTCAACGGAAAAGTCTGAATTGCTTTGATTTATAATTTTCAGAATATTATGCGATACGACTTCTTACTAATTTTACTGAAGTAATGAATCACTTTACAAAGAATGGGTGGCTAACGGAAGTATTTCAATGTGTCTATTGCATTCCTGACACTTTTATATGTAAGTAAAAAGGTACGATACTTTTATGTTTACTAGTTAGAATAAAAATTAATACGTTTAAGAAGCAGGAAAAATGTCGTCAAAAACCACAAATAAAATTTACACACGTACAAGATTAATACTTAGATAAAATCAAAAAAATATGTATATGTTCCTTGTTATGTATTTATCTTATATCCTTCACTTCACAATAAAATGTACTAATATATTTTACTTTGATTAGAATAATGAAAATCGACTTTGTATTCCATAGAATAATGATAAACTGTTTAAATTGTATGGTACTGAAAAAATATTAACATATGTACCGTTTTGAATTCAGGAATAAAAGAAGTTAACTGAATTTCTGTATGTTTGATCAATTAGAAAAATATTATTTGAAAGAAAATTCAAATAAAATGAATATTTTTTAGTCTAGCCAAGTAACCTTGGTATCCTTGTAATCAAAGATCCTCCGTTCAAGTTGTAATTTGGTAATACTATTAATTAAATAAACACACTATTATTCAATAATAAATAATATAATTCGTGTGGCGAGCACGAAAGTTCCTTGTGTTTTTTTTGTCAAGCATTATAATGTCTAATGTCATCAATTAAAAAATCCCTATATCCAATATTAATTTGCAGCTTAAATATGCTGCAAATTAAAAAAAAAAAATTATGATGACAATCAATCCTTAATCTATTCTGACGGATCAAATTTATTCTGTATAATTATCTTATTTTATTATGGCTAGTAAAACAATGGTCCTTTCGATGACAACAAAAAATACCCTTCAGATATCTATGATAGTCTTAACGATTGTTCTTGTTGAAATAAGATACCTACCTTTTCGTCTGTGTCATCATTTTAATCCCCTCTTGCACCACGTGTTCTGTTTTATCTTATGCTTCATCACGTATCTCTTATGATATCTCATTCTTTTCTTACCCTCATTGCATTGTGAAGGCACACTCCCTTCTGTGATAGGGACACGTGTGAGTCGAACGTCTTTCCCACGGTATTTTTGTTCCCTTCACTTTATCAGCCGAGCACAGCTGCCAATACACAATAAATAAGTATTCCTTGTGGATACCAAATCATTCTTTACGGCTATATTTTCAATAAATATTTAATACACGCGAGCAATATTAATTTTCTTTTTATTTATATCAAAGGAAGCTATTTTTTCCAGTGAGCCTACGCAATATAATTAAGTGTCGAATTATATTTATTAGGCTCCTTTATAGCACAAAGAAATCATAGGAATTAATTGGACCAGTTAATACGGGTGAATAAAATATAACCAAAAGAAATACCAAATCATTTCGAGAAAGAAAAAAGAAAAAAAAGTAGTTATGAAGTAATCAATTGGAGCAATATTTGGATTTATAAAATAGGGCAAATAGTTAATAAGTAATAAATTTTGTAATTAAAATCCCGTTTAAGTAAATGTCTAAATTATAAGATCTAAGATATTAATCATCACCTAATTGTGCTACATGCCTAAGCTTTTTAATTATTTGTTGTTTGTTGTTTCAAAATATTTCATCTTTAATGAAAAATTACATAATATTTCTATTTCATATGTCATATTTGAATCATACGACCAATAAAATTAAGACTTAGGTGATAAAATTGATTATTATTCTATTTTCTATATAGTAAAAATAAAAGATCCGAAATTTCTAAATTAAGTTTCTGATTTTATTTTCAAACCTTTTTCAACCCTATTCAATAAGTTGCACATTTAAAACCGGCCTTCTTCCGAATGAATAATTGAACCATTGAAAAAAAGAACCCTAGTAGTAGTGGAACAACCCTCATCGAATACAAAAATGGAAAGACGCCGAGTGAAAAGATTGATTTGCAAGAAGATCGAATTTGTTAAAGTTTCCCACGATCCGTACAGGAACCCATCGATTTTTTTTACTCTCGTTTCCATACAAAATAATAATTTCCCCCTCGAACGTCTTCGGGCATAATAATGCTGACCATCTGTCGCGTGTCAGAAGCCTGTATCTTTTCAATAGGGCCAAATGACGTGTTACCTCACCGGTATATTGAGATCAATTCATCCCTCGTGGTTTAATTTTTTTTTGCTAGTAAAAGAATGGAGGTGGGCAGTCCTTTTTTTAGTCAATCACATTTAAATTTATGATAGCATCAGGTAATATATTATATTGTGTCTAATCGATGGAACGATTCTTGAAGCATTTATAATTTACCTGGACATAAATATTATTTAAAATAATCTTTTGTCACGATATATTATCACTCAAGCTTTTTGAGTACCTACCACTCTGATTTTTTAACCATTTAAAATATAATGTAATTAAGTCACTCGGAATAAACAAATATATCGATAAACACATTTAATAGTATTCTTGTCGCTTTATTTTAAAGCTGATGTCAAACAGTGGAAGTTAAGATCTTATCCTAGATAAGACTTATATAAATAAGATATAACCGTGAGACTGATTCCCTACGAAGTGTTTTACAATATTCTTTCATTGGGCTTATTACTGTCACAAATCGTTGATGTTATTTATGATACTTTAGAACAAGTTTTATTAACATCAATTATTATGGAACATTGTCAAAGCAAATAAAATAAATACTCAATTCAAATCGTTTGAATTGCGTCTTATTACATGTTTTACCAGTAACGACGATGATTTTGTATTTCGGAATATTCAGGTATTTTGGCACACTCAATATAAAAGACTTATTTTATCCAACCTTGTATAATTAAAAAAATTATTCAGTGTTGATAGAGTTAAACATACCTGGGATGAAGAGTATCAATTCAAATCAGAGTGTAATTCAATAAAAAAAAAATAGGTCGAAACTTTTAATTCTGATAACATTCCAATATCTTCGAGTGTCAACAAACTGCGATCAACTGTTTCGGCGGTTGAAACGTTCGCAGTCAATGGGTTAACAATTAGTTCATATAGTATTAATTTTAACTATTATTCCACTTGACCATATGGTATTTCGCGTTTACTATTACATTTGACACCTTACGTTCTTGCACAAATTGGATAATTCTTAACTAATATTCTAATTTTATTGACAGTACTTTTTTCTGGTATACATTATTTATCTGTATAGTCTCATTTTTATGACAATATTTAGGTGATTGCAAAGCCAATTAAATATTATTTCCATTAATGTCAGTACTTCACAGACAGATTTTTTAGCAGTGTCTATTTTCGATAATGCTAATAAGATATACATACAGTCAGAATAACAGAATTCAAATCGTGTGACGGGCAGGTTAGATGTAATTTGATGATGGCCAACGCAACGATCATGTTTGTATAGAAGCTTTAACTGATTGTTGTCAGGCCCGATCGTATCTTATGTGCAAATTGTGCACCGCACACAGGTGACCTATTATAGGGGGCGGCCAAATCCAGGTCTTTTTTGTTTTTGGAAAATTAACATTCCAGGACGTACTTTTAAGAAGATTTAGCTTAGTATAAATCTCGGGTTCAGGTAAGGTTTAAATAAAAATCTACCGATAAAAAAGTAATTACATTTCATTGTATATTTAAATATTAATAAAATAATATATAGATCTTCCTTTTCTCAGATTATGGTATTATTATATTCATTGAATTGGCATTCACTTGGTAGAACTCCATGATAACACGGTGTGTCACCGGTGTGTGTTTTCACCGCGTTATGGTGTTATTGATATCGCACAATAAATAGTTCATTAAAACTGTCATCGATCGAAACATTTTAACGATTGAATATTGATTTATGAAATTGAATTAGATTTATGGTGGTTTGCAAACAGGCGGCTTAATTCCTAGACTCGACCCTGATTGTCGTTATCAGTGTGAGATGGCTTATTGATGTAATTTGTGGGTGTAACTGGATCCAAGATCCGTGAGGCAACAGCCAGGGGTTGACCACAGCTCGGGTGATGAGGCGAAGAGTGATTCCGCTAAGACTGGTCGTGCATACGATTACAGTTATTGGAAACCATATTATTTTGTATAATCAACAAGAAAAATTACCTACATATTTTATAAATAGTGTTTTGTTTTCAATTAGGTAGGTCCAAGTGATTTAGGTTTTTCCACCATCCTGCATTTCCGGGAACGATAAAATCGGTGCTTTATTGTAGTGAGACATACATCTGTCAAATTTCGTTTGGAAAAAATCCTATGTTGCTCATCCAACGAGAATTCTAATCATTGTTTTTTTAATAACAGTTTTAGTAATTAAAAATTAAACCGGTTTTGTTTTCTAATAAAATTCAAGTAATGCATGTAATTATATTCTTCTTGAAAATGACGATAGTAAACTTGCAAGGCCTGTAAAATTTTTCATTATTATTTAAATTTATTTCTTTGATTGAAATACTACTTTACCTAAAATTATTTCACGTGATAGCCAACATACAATATCTTTAGAACATTATTAAAATAAAAGAAATAACGATAGCGTGAATAATTTTATCGTTTGTTTAATGAATATAAACATTAATTTTAACGTTATTTTAAAGATCATATAGACACTTCATAACTCTCAGTATAATAAAATTTGAAAAATTTCACATTATTTATTTGTTTATGATACCTTAAAACATGATATACATACTTTGAATATTCAAGCAAATTGGCTGAAAAATATAATAACATACTACCAAGTATTAAAAGAATATCGTGAATTTGTTTTCCTGATGGTTTCCAACTACTGAACCGTCTCGGCAGTTGACTGCTCACCGTTCACAATGAGCACAACATGAGACATCGTCCTCTACTTATTTACTCACTTACTTACCTACGGCAACCGCAGCACTTACTGATTCCACAATTTCTCAAAGCTCATGTCGAGATTTATCGGAGGGATTTTACTTTTGTTGACACAAAAATGATACGGATACTTGAATGGATGAACATAAAATTTAATAACGAAAAAAACAAGTCATTTCAAATATAGAAATCAGTGTGTGATTAAAGCATTTACTTTAAGAGAGTATTCAAGTTATAGGCCAAACTAAGCGCTTAAAATATTTATTATCTGTTGATATATTACATAATCCATCCAGTTTTATTTTAACTGTTGTATAACCAATGTTCGCAAACTCTATATAAAGGGAAAAGAGTTTTATCTATAGCCATGGCCACGTATATTAAAATTGGTTACGAGTAAGTTGAGAGTACGATTCATGTATTAAAGTAAAATTTCAGGATTTTTATAGAGTCAATCGCATCCAGCATTGTATGCAGATAGAAAAAATTCAGTATTACTAAATATTATTTTGTCCATGGCACATTGTTGTTGTTTTTTTTCAAAAGAAAAAAAAGAAAATCATACTTTCCTGAAAGTATATTATTTTGGGTGGTTTGATGTGCTCAATATAGAAATAATAATTTTAATAAAAAGTTTCACAGTAAATTGAAATGTGGATTCATAACATTCTTATTGTTTCACTCATTAAAAATATAATAAGTCTTCTATTATTGATCAAATGCTTTGTTCTATTCCTATGAGACATTTCATAAATTGTGATATTTATTAGGGTAGAATATTTGTTTGTTTAGAGCATATTTAAATAAATGGTTTACTTAGAAATTAAGCAGTGTTCATAATCGCCTAAACTTAACAGTAGTTAGTGGCCAAGCTTGATATAAATGTAAATAATGCATAACATAATATTGTACATATTTATTATGATTCAATTCGTGAAACGTTGTCAGTGTCAAAAGACAACGATCGTTTATTTTATGGGCACGGGATTATATGAAAAAATAAAAAAAAAAGGTGTTATGAATTTGAAAGTTTTGAGAAGATGTGTACAAGGAGTAGGCAGTAGGCACATACCGTGGGAAACATCGCCGGGTGCACTTCCCAAAACAGCCAGCGGCCAGCGGCACGCCTTCTTAAGCATGTGCCACCGACAGAGACGAAACATATCGAAAACATCAAGCGTAACAAGTTAAGCTAACAGTCACATGATGTTTTCTTATAAGAATATCTAAAGAATAAACAAAGTTTTATCTTTCCTTATTGAGCGAATGACGCCTGCTTTGTCTCATTTTAACACGAATCTCAACTCTTTCTTCATTATTATCGATTTATTGGTTACTTTGTGGAAGGCTTACACTTGAAACATTCGCAATTTCAACGCATTTGACTATTGAATTGAGTCTTTTTGGATTTGTATTAACATACGGTGTAACATATAAAATAAGTTTTGATAAAATTTATGATATCGACTGAAGGTGCTTGATGGAATTTCAATATCAAATTTGAATTGTTTCAACTTTGTACGATTCCATATGTTTTTTCACGAACGACCTGCGTTTCGCCTTTCAGCATCTTCAAGCATTCTATCTCACGGATGCAACAGAACATGTAATCAAGTTTTGATATATCATTGCAAGTTTCAAACTATTGTACATGAAACGCTTTACCTCAACTAAATATTGATTTATTTTGATAATTGTTTAATGTAATTAATAATTTAGCCGGCCATTCTTAGACATTTTTTAAAAAAGTCTTTTACAATATGTAATTTCAAATATCCGCCTTAAAGATTCTTTTATGTAACTGCCACCCGCTTAGATCCAGTTAGCTCATAAACCGATATCTAAAAGGTTCAAAGAAAACTGTATAAGTATTTATTTAATCTAAAAATATTGTAGTTTTATTTTAGACTAAGAGACTGTTTCCGATCTATGGGTATATCAGCATGCGACGGAGCATAGCAATGTTCATGAGAGTAAGAGAGATGATTGTAGAGATACGTGCTCAGCGCGAGTCTTGCATGCGCATGAAACGCGCCACTAAAGAGAGGCGTCTGCCGGAAAATTTGTTACTATAGTCACTTCATTACAAAATGAAAATTGTTGCCAGCATTTATTGTGTACCGAGAATAAAATAGTTTCTCATATTTTAAAAAAGTCGACAAAGATTTATTCAAAAATAAATACTTAATACGAGACACTTCAACAAAAACAATTTTAAGCCTATCAAGTTCATTAATACACAATGCACAAGCAAGAAGATAAAAAATGTTTTTTTTTTAAAGTTTATGCGACGTAGTGAAAATGGCAACTCGTTAATATCACTTTATATGCTATGCGTTATAGATTTTTTAAGATTTCTTATTCTTTTTCCACATCATTTCGATTGTCTTCAGGCAGGCAACAGTTTTTCAATGAAAACATTTACACCTCATTACTATTTTCCAAGATTGTAATTGACAAGATGTAAGAAAATTGAATATAAAAATTCTTATTCATTGTTTTTACTGAATCTATAGATACTATTCTGGAAAAGTTTCACGAGAATAATAGTTTTCAAAATTATTTCTTATATTCAAAAAAATCTTAGTTGAATCTGGAATCAAGTGGAACGTAAGAGTTTATAAGAAACCAATTATATAACACGGTGAAAAAAAAACGTATTTTAGTTCTACCATTTTTTTTTATAAAATAGTTGATTAATAAATTGATGCTATTTCGGCTCACGCCATCGTCAGAATTATGCTTAACATCTTATAAATCATATCTTATAAAAAAAAATGTTGAACTAAAATACATTGCTATTTTTTCACCGTGTTATAATGGAGTTCTACCAAGTAAATGCCAATCCAATCAATAAAAAATTATGACTTTTTTATTATATCAATTGAAGGCGCTAGGCGGAATTCCAATTTTATAACATTTCGCAAAATATTTATAGTATATATATTTTTTAAATATATGTGCAATACGGAAAACACATTACCACATATTCATTAATATTCTTAAGGCTTTATCATCAGTTAATGATTCACTTTATTTTATAGAACTTCTATCATAGTGATAAAAAATATAGTTACGAGATTTTGTTTTTTTTTTGAGGATATGTTGGTGAATTTCTACCGATGTGACTGGAGGTATGCGCAATAGAAAGAGAACAAGAATGAAAATTTATGTTGTACGCATGCCATGACTTGTGCTAGAGACGCGGGCTAAAACGCAGGTCAAGCGTACGCCCGGCACAACGCGAAAAGCGCGCCAAATGAAAAGAGACGCGGTCTTATTTTTTCTTTTCAGCGGGTAACCAAGGAAGGCTGTATTATGCGAACGAGCCAAACATGCGCCGGAATAAACAATGAGAAGGTTTTTTACTACTTACAAGATACGAGTATTATTTACAATATATAATGGAAGCTTCATTCGAAGTATTTGATACATTTTTTTTGAGGTAGGTAACGTATTGAAGATATTATTTTATTGTGTTACGTATTTATTGCTCGGTGTATCAAAAACCGATTTTGGTATTTACTGTCAATATTAATTTAGTTATAAATTTAAGTTTATCGTAAAGCTCGATTTTCAATCCAATATAACTCATATTAAGCTTAATTGTTTAAGTAAATTTCGTAAATAATAATTTCATTTTGTTATTGAAATACATTTTACGCAGGTTTTTTGCTTAACCAGGCATTACAACTTATAAAATTACTTCAAATACTACTTTTGTTAGAACAATTTGATAGGACCTAAAAATAAGTGTTTATTACAATTATCAACAGTTTTATTAAGAATTAATTAATTGATGTGTCATTTGAGTTATTTGTATAATTATTTATATGTATTTAAAGATAAATGCGTTATTTAAGTAAGATAATATTAATCCTAAATTTTTCAAAATCAAATGGACGTATGCAAATTGCAAAAAGGGTAAGGCTTGGGTGCTGTTTTTTTTAATGTTCATATACCTACAAAAATGGCGTCACTTATAAATAAAATAATGCTAGATGTTATTGATTGTTCATCTTTCATATAATGTTTCTTGAATCATGGGAGTATGCAAGCCAATGTTGATAACGTTCATGAAAAATATAACTGCGTGCTAATTATAATATTTCCCAGCTCATTTAACTAAAATCATTTTATTTAATATTATATTTTACATATTTTAAATCTGGCTTAAAAATAGTTATTTTTAGTATTTTTTGAGTATTGCCCCATAAAATTTCTTTGTGAAAAAAATCGTACTTTTTTTGACAAACAGTTTTGCACGTGCCAAAATTTCATAACTCTACTTAGATCGAGACCGAAAATCTGCTATCGAGTCTGGCCAAAACCCGAGAATCATTTACAAATCTTATCCGAGCTATTTTAGATAAATTAAATTAATATTAAAAATATAATAATTTAGCTACGACATAAATTTCAATATAGTATTAAATTTAGAATAACAAAAAAGGGTTTTTACATTTGGAAATAAACCGAAGTACGTTTTTTCGTGCACCCATAACAACAATAATTTGCACCCGTAACAGCAATTTTAGTTCAAGACATTATAATTATTCTTTACACACATTACCTCGTGTAATGTAAGTAACCCTTATTTTAGTTTGAATCGATGATGGCAATAGTTATGATATTTTTATTGCCATTGAGTATAAAAAACGTTGTGTTGAGGTCAATAGATTAAATTCAATCATATAAGAAGCCATACTTATAAGAATAGTTTATTGGTTTCTCTCGACTAAGTAGCAACTGGTAATTCATTATTTCATTTATCTTACGGCAATACAGTTTACACATAGTAATATTGGAACGTCACAATATGAATTAATATGAAACGGAAAAGCTGTATTGCCCCAGGGTTACGGAAAGATAATGCAATCAGAAATGGCATTCAGCATTCAGCATTTATGTTTATATTGTATTTTTATGCACTTACAAACCGTACTTAAAAATCAGTTGGTTACTCATTTACAACTTATATCTAGAGATATGTACATTTTATATAAAATTAATTTTTATCCGACATCATTAAGAAAATAAGTAGTTATGATATCTTTGCTTCTTTATTCATTATTAAAATCCCTTCTTTAAAGTAAAACTATCATTATATTTTTATATAACGTAAATTGAATGCCGTTGATAAATTCGGATGTAAATAGTAAATGTTGTCTGTTAAGTAAATACTCAGAGAAAAGAAAGAATAAAGATTTTATTCGTTAAATGAACATATATGTATAATATATCCTCTGACCATATTTTGAACATGAGAGCAGAAAATAAAAAAAAAATGAATATACTGGCAACAAAAAAAAGACACTCTTTGAAGTTTCCATGAAAATTATCGATTAGATTAAGCCTTTCTTATAAATATTACATACTGAGTTTTCAATTTGAATCAAACATAATCACTTTTATAATTGAATCGCGTGTTTCGAAAGCGTTACGAGTCACACATTTACATTTTTTCATGAGTCATGATTCAAAAATACTTTTCTGTGTAAATTTTGTGATGAAAATTTTTCAAACAATAATATATTTCATGGTAGGTAATCTACTTTTGTATCCAAATAAAAATAAAGTATTCTCTATGGTTATAAATTTTGATTATATTCACATTTTCTCATGTAGGCTTAAGTTGTTGTAATGCATGTATGTTTTAAAATGATTTAAAACACATTGGTTGCCAACAGGTTTTACGTAAAATAGTAAAAACAATCACCATATGTTTCTAAGTAGCATTTGATAGGATATGTCAGAATAATTATTTTTTTATGATTTTTTTTCTTGAATAATTAGTTTTTTATGTGCCGGTCACCAATGACCCCCATGGCGATCAACGTGTTAAATAACACAAATATATGTGGATTTTTATATTACATTAGTATATTTAGGTATTCTGAAGATGTTTACTTATTAAACTAATTCATGGAAAAAATGTGAATCGCAACGTTTTCAAAATAAACGATTCAATTCATCTGCCATTTTTCATTGGATGTTTTCATACTTACAGAAATAAGAACGTCTTGGATTGATTCCATTATATTTTTTGTGCAGTTTTACAAGTACATACAAATTAACAAGTTTAATGTCTTCTTAATATGAATATAAAAGCTATGGAACATTCATTCGTTTTCAAAAAAAAACTTGAATATAATGACAATTCCATCGGCAACAGTGACAGTCGACATACACTATTATAAAAAGGCAAGAGGCATCCACCAAGTATGTGGAAGGTAACTACAATAATTTGTAGCCGTGTTAATTTACACCTGAGTATGTGCATTCAAAACGAGCAAAAAAACTCGCCGTTCTCACAAAAACGTTAATGCATATGCAAAGCAATCTCATATATAAGGCTTCTGTGTCGCAATCGGCATCAGTAATTACAATATTTTCAATAAAATATCAGCGTGAGCAATGAAACAGGTCTCGAGAGAAAAAGACAATTTCCTGTTGTGCTGAATCAGAGATGGCGCCACAGGCACCGCACTTCCTGTCCACTTGTTTATAACTGATTCGATCACGCAATTCTGATAACAAACTCTCATTTTTCTTGCGAAAATGTCCATATAATTTTGATTCATAAAATGATATGGGCTTAAGTATCGATTTATTTATAATGCAATAATTATTGATTTATATCAGTTCTAATATATTTCAAAATAATTGTATATTATTACTATCTATTTAATTAAACGTAATAAAATAAATGGAGAAACACATATCCTGACAAATGAGTCACAAACTAAATGATTCAAAAAAATTATTTTTGCGTAATAAACAAAAGCAACCAATTATATTTTAAATACTAATTGTATATTTGAAATCACAGTTTCCTTTTAATTGCGCCAAAACAGTCTATTCATAATAAGTTATCGTTTGACTTCCAGCAGCAGACAGCATTAGCAGAAATATCTAACGACTTATTTTTAAAAAAATAGCTATTGTTAATGTATTATTTCATTTCATTGTTCAATATTATTTAGTGGCATTTATTATATTATTTATACGTGTAATAATTATTTCACTATGTCATAAAATAATTTGAAAAAAAAAAAATTAAATACAATTAAATCTTTCGTGCATATTAAAATATAATATTTATAGAAGTATATTAAAAAAAAATATTTATGAATAGTTCATATAACTATATATAGCAGAGTTGATAGTTTTTAACTGTATTAAATTACATAAAAAATATTGGATACTATTATATAATTTATGATATCGAAGTGTAATTTTTGATTGGAAGAATATTTTTTGATTTCGAATGAAGATGTTTAATGGAATTTCAAAATCAAATTTGAATTGTTTAAACGTTATATGATTCCCCATTTTTTGTCATTATAAATCCGGTATTCGCATTTTGGCATCTTCAGGAACAAAACTGAGTCTTGAACTGACTGAGAATTGTCAGCTTTGTTGCATCCTTTTTTGTGAGTGCCTGAAGATGCCGAAAGGTGAATTCCGGATTTCAGAAAATTGTTATAAAATTTAGCTGCAGAAGGTTCCGGAATTAATAAGGTGGCACGTTTTAAACTGCTCGCAATTGTTACTTGTCACATATAAAGTATGAACCAATAAGAAATTTTGAATTATTCATTAATTGTAAGTCCCGATACAAAATACCGATCTTATTGAATTCTGACTAAATCAAGATTATTATTTCATCACACTCAGATTTTTTCATTTTTATTGGTTTCAGATTCCAATTAAAATTAGACAATTATTAGACAAATCAAAACCGCTGAAGTTGCAATTGGATTTGAATAATTCCTTATACTGTTTATTATTTTCATGAAATGGAAAACGTATTTTCTGTTTTATACATAATGCTTTTGATTGATTTAATTTCACTTTTTCTTCATAATACATAAACTCTAGCTTTGTTTTGTATATATATTTTGATAATTTTGTTTTATGGTGTCATTGAAAAAAGCCCCAAGTAAAAGGATGAATCTATTTTTAAAAGGCGTGACTAAATCAAGTTTCCCCAGGACCTAAAATGTTCGTGATGAGCTTAATCGATCTTGATTATTATACGAAAAAAATGTGGAAAACATGAAAAAACATTGAATTTCCTTTATTAAAAAAAATTTACTCTTATGGGAATATATATAATATTTAGAGTCTGAACCAGAAAAACGTAAATGCTCCACGAAATTGATTTACAAGGCTTGTGAAGAATGATATATTATGAAAAAATTGCAATGTTAGCAATTTGCACGAATACACATTTTTGATAAGATGTAACGATTTTTGCGTTGGCTGCTATAACTCAACAATGTTTAAAAAAAGTAGATACAGATTTCTAAGGACTTCTGTGAACACGTATATTGCCGTTATTTTTACTTTTAAAAATGTTGTGTCATTAATCATACATTTCTATTTTCAGTTGTTTTCTGTTAGTCAGCAGAAAACCAATCGTGCTCAATTTCCTCTGCAACTTTATCACAACTTTTAATAATTTGACTATCTTCGTACGAGAATAAAGAATCTGTATTCGGTTATAATAAAAACAATGTTAATAACACTACTGAACAGCTCTCATAAATCTTTATTTGAAAAATCGTGACTCTGAGTCGTGAAATACAAAAATATATCAGCGATCTCAATAAAGCGTGCAGATGCACAGTAAATATAGTTTTTTAAGAAGCATCAAAAAAACAAAATAAAAAACAAAGAAACAAAACTACAGAAGTTCTTTTGGCGGTTGAAATGTAATGTTTGGTATTGGCTGATGTGTTGGCCAATAACAGGAGATGGGCTGGCTACCAGTTATGATGATTTTTATAGCCAGATTGCAAGTCATTAATAAAACTATATTATCATTATATATTAATTACACGTGCACGCAAGTATACGCTTTTATCATCGGGAGAAATCTCCATTCATATCTTTCAGAACTACGCACATACATTATCAAAAAAATATTTGGCCCAATTAATATCATGTGTTTAATGAATTTAATAACATGTGGGACTAAACGGTCATCTTACAGAGACACTATGTTATTTAATATCTGCTGAGACTGCTAAATGCGTTCAATTCTTATAATGTTGATATTCTAATTCGTATCTCAAGGTTAGCTTAAAATAACTGGCAATGAAAATTTTAGTATTTTTTTTTTATTTTGCTCCTTTAAATGGGTTTTATGAAGATAATGCCAATTTTTGTTTATCTTGTTTTTTTGAACAATTGATTTCTTTTTATAAATGATATGAGCCTTTAATGAGAAAATATTGACGAATAAAATTCATATTATTGTGGTTTATAACCATAGATATAAATTGATTTTTTCATGACGGGTAAAGCTTTCTTACCTAGTTTATTTATTGTTTCATCTATTATATATGGGCAAGCCAGTGAAAAAAAAAATATATGTTTCTTACCTTCTTTCCCTAGACACCCAATTGACGTCACTGTGTACAAGATAGTGTTGAAAAGGTATATCAATCAATCCAGCATTGCAAAATACTTAGATGCCATTTTTATAGCTAGAGTCTTTTTTTCAATATTTCTCCTAGTTAGGTATGTATTATATGGAACTCCCACAAAATTGTCTAGGTTCATGCTTTGTAAATATATTTTTTGCTTTGAAAATTTATGGTTGATAAATAAAATGCATCTAATAAAATATTGGTGGGAATATTTTTAATATAAAAGAAATATACGCATTTTGAAAGACATTTTTTATCCACCTGATATGCAATAACAAAGATAGATGTAACAGGTAGCTTATATTAGGGGAAACATTTTTCGTGAAACCTTTTTCCTATTGTTAGAATTCAATTGAATTTTCAGGGGATGAAATCAGGTCAGGAGTAAGCAGAACACCTGTTTGCGAGAGATGCAATTTTAAATCTTTTGTGCAATATATTTTTTTATAATTTCTTTTGTCATGAAAAGGATACTGTGATACCACAAAGGTAAGGTAATATTATTGATGCGACAAAAAACATAATTTGCTTTTTTAATATTTTGTAGAATCTCCAACTGTATGAATTATATCACGCTGAAATTTATATGCTTATTATATCAATGTTTCAAATAAGACTTTATAATTGGAATTTAAACAACTGTTTCAATCGAATTTCTCTTAAAAACACTCTTCACTACTATTTGAATCTTAGAGATACAATACTGATTGTTTAATTAAAAATGGTTGATATAAATATTCACTATTGATTTTTTGAACCTGCCAGTGTGAATTTTATGGAAATAATTGGTTATTTATATATATATTATAAATATTACAGGAATTCGATTTGGTATTATCGTTAAAAACCTATTTAACATTTCAAATAGACGGTCTCACTTTATTGAGTTTTATGCTAGTATAAATTTCTTATGTCTAAAATTCATTTCTCAAAAGTATACAATCAATTAAAAGTTGATACCTTTCTATGAATATTCTAGTAGCAGTGAATAGTCACTTTGAATAATTTGTTCCCAATTTTCATGTCAGTAATTGGTTTATGATTGAATACAATTACTATTAGAACCATTTAGAAGAATCAGTGAAATCATAAATCAATCGATAATGACGGGTCTGTATCATTTTTTGAATCAGTTAACTCTGTCGCATTTTTTTCTCGCTGCAGTGGCTTGTATCGAAATCGAATGCACGTAATGGTTATTGATTTACTTGCAATCTTTTATATATCGTTAACTTTATTGCTGTAAGGTAAACTTACCCTTCGTAATTCTTCGATGAATAGTAATACTGCTTATTATCATCGTTACATGTATGAAGATAAATAATGAAGTAATCAATTCAATTAAAATTACTTGTAAACCTTTCCAGGTGTTTCCAAACTTTGTTATTAAGGAAAATTTTATTTTACTTAGTAATGGTATATTGTCATAAATAATAACATCAACCAACACATTTTTTATATCTTTAAAGATATATTAATATTTTCATAACAGGAACTTGCAATCATATTTAAATGGTTTTTGTCTAGTCTTTGTTACTGCCAATTGTTTGTTGAATTAATTACATAGTATATTGAAAATTAAAAAACGATTATTTAGATCATCTTTACGTCCAATATAAAAATTATTTTTGCGACAAGTTTTTAAGGAGTAGGAGAGTATGTTCTTTTTGCGTCTTGCTATCACGATCAGAAAGGTATATTAAATCATTTAAGGCGTTCCTGCTTTTGGCTAGAAATTCATAAATTTTAAAAAATCCATCACATTCGAGTGAACAAAATTACAAAAGGAGTCGATGCTCAGCAACTGGTCATTTATGTATTTTGTATATAATAATAAAAAGATTTAATTGATAAAACCCCTCTTTCGTAATACTATAAAAATACTGTTCAATTTATCGTTGCGTATATATGAATACTAACGTACAATTCTAATATAGAATCGTTCACATTGATTACAGTATTTTCTCACAATAAATGCGTGAATCAATTTGTTTTTAGGTACACCTAACGATGTACAAATCAATCAAACTAAACATCAAAGAGTATTTCTGAGAATTAATCAAATTTAAAGAATATGCTCTCAAATAATCCGAACATGACTGCTAAAACAAAACGGACGTGGCTTTTTTATCATTACAGTCATTAAATCATTATCTCCTGACCCGTGGGCAAGGAAGGGTTGTATAAAAAAAGAAATTGTAATTCGTTGGGTACATTGTGAATGCACAAAGACATGCATTATAATGTCAGGGAAATGGGAGATATTCTGACGTAAGGGGAGGATCATTGGCGTACACTTATTGTATTCTTGTAAGTGTGAGGGTTATCTAATCTGGAAATTCCAATGAAAATAATTAAAAATCATGTAGGAATGTTTGAGATCCAGTAGACTTTTGGGCACTGGGCACATGATAAAATGGTTCAGAAGTTTTTTTTATATATTACGAGAAATACGTCGTTTTAAGTCTTGAAACATTTTATATTATTTATTATATCTGAAGAAAACAATTCCTCGACCGTTTCATTTTATCACAAGTTATCTTAATGGAATATCTCAACAGAAGTTGTAAAACACTAATAACAAGCTGTAACATACGTCTTTGATTCTACATCTGTTCAAAAAATGTAATATTGTACAAATGTAGTAAGGAGAGGTAAATATTAATTTTGAAGTAGTTCGCTAATCGTTATCTCTACACACTGATTTAGGATCATGAATGAAAATATTCATCATCCATTTTTCTGACAACATTTGGGGACAAACAGTAATAGGCTTTAACTTAGACCTGGAGTATAAAAAAATTCAATCATTTATTTCTAAAATCTTTGAATTTTTAAACTCACATTTTCCTTATTTTAATTATACCAATTTGAAATATATGTTAGTAAATTTATCTCAATCAAATCGGTATCAAAAAGAAGTCGTTCAATTGTTTGTAGTATAAGAATATATACGGAATGTTTTATCGTACATCGCTACATTAATTAATTGAACGTAGACAGTTGTTAAGACTGCAATGATACCTGGTAATAAAAATGAATGTAACAATTAATTTTAAAAATGTCCAATACATTATTAAAAGAACAGGTTCGGTTATGAAAGATTATAAATTACACTTGTTCACTTGTAATATTCTTATTGATGCAACACACGTAACGATGCAACAATGTGAGAAGCAAAAAATATATATTTAATTTTCGAAACTGAGAAAATATTCTTCGGTTACGCATTGCACTTCACTAATGCTGGAGATTTCTCCGGTGTCTTCTGTTATCAAAGCAATCAGCCGTGGTCCAGGACCCTGTAGGACTAATGGATATAATGAGCGGTTACCAGCATTGCATTGCTCCGGTTATTATGAGGAACGCACTTTGGCTAAGTGCCGCCCAACTTTGAGAAAATTTGATTACGTTCACAATAAAAAAGGAAGCATCCGAAACGTGCCCAAAGTGTACAGAGCTCGTGAAAATTCCTCGGAATGAATATCAAAGTCATATAAACCAAACCATGTCTAATTATTTCAAATGACGTCTAGTTATTTTACAAGCGTTATTATTTTAAGTTTATTGGTATAATTATGATATATAACATAAGTGTTTTTCTTATTGTATACAAATGCTAGGCTGAAGCTTTAAAAGATCTGTTCTTCTTCACCGCAATCCATTTCTGAAAACTTGTTAACCCTTGTCATATAATAATTTAAATATAGCTTCTTGTATATACAAGTATAATACATATTTTTGTCAGTTCAAACGTAGATTAAAAGTATTGGTTGATTGTTTGTTTTTTATTTAAACGTGCAGTGACTATAGTTGCAGACTGACTTTGACTAGCGATTACCGATCGCAAATGTTTTGCTTGAGGTCATATTTAAACATGCGTGCACAAAAAGTACAATCAAATCACAAGAAATTAATTTGACGATATACTAAAATAGATTAACATGGTGTGCAAAAAACTGCGATTACTTCCTTAAAAAATAATTATTGCTCCTTTTTTTAACAGGCTTTATTTATTTTAATTACACGAAGAGAATGCCTGGCACGTCATTTGATGGCTCAGAGAGCGCATTTGACATAAAATTTGAAAAAATACATTCTTTTTCTTCAATGGCTTACTCATATAGACGAAATAGTCAAATAAACGTTTGCCCCACTTGAAAAAATAATAAAACTGAAATAATATCCCTGGAGAATGATAGTGTTATTGATTATATTTGTTATTTATTTGGGTTACAAAAACTTAGCATATTTTATACCATAATATCTGAAAAAAAATTTCACCGAAAAAAATATTGGTGAGAAACATGCCGCCCAACTTAAAGAAAATATTTGACTAAAAAAATGCATTACACATTAGCTAGAGTATTGATTACAATTCATTTAAAATTATACACACCTATATTCTGTGTATAGTGCAAACAAAATTATAATAATCGATTATTCTTTTATTCAACTCATTCAATCCAACTTTAACATTTGAGAAGCATATGTAAAATTACGATAAACACAGTATTACTTTGAGCGTTTTTATTATTTTAAATATAATGCCTTTTCACCAAGAAGTGGCAGTTAACACATTAAAAGTAAAAGCTTATAAATTTTCTTGTTATACTAAAATATAAAAAAATTTCTTTCAAATTTTTGAAATCAAATGCACGCATATTTTAAAATTTTATCAATTTCGGGTCCCACGGTTTACAAATAATCATCTTTTGGCCACATTATTAATTATTTAAAACATGTAAATTCTTCATAATAAGCACATGACAGAAATATAACTCTTTCGTTTTAAATATGTCGATGGAAAAAGCTACCGTTTAATTGGACAGCTCTTGTTGTGATTTGCAAGTAAAGCGGACAGGCAGGTACATTAATTTAAATTATCGTTTCAGCTTCAAGCTCCATTGCCCTCTTCGTAATTATTTTTCGAAAAGTGTATAATTTTAGCATAAAATATGATCCCGGAAATTGGGATGGTATTAACTTTATTACTCAGTTCACTTTATGCTTCTTTTTTAATGTAATTTTATTTCGCGTAATTAAATACTGTTACTTTGAACACTTCTGGGGGCGACTTTGGGAAGTGATGAAAGGTTTTCCTCGGCTTTATAAACGTTAACGGAATTTCAAAGAAATTCACTCATTCATTTTTATTGAATACATTCTATACTAAAACCAGAGCAGTAGGTTCTTAGTGTAAGAAATCTACATATTATAATATCTCATATAGTCGGTTTTTAAGACAGAATTGAGACCGTAATTGAACGACTTTTTTTATTTTCTAATGACTTACTTCCTATTTCATGAATTTTTATGAATATACCAAAATCCTGATTCTTCAGTTTATTGAAAAAAATGTATTTTAAGCACACAATATAATTTTTGATCAGGACAGCTTTCGCTCATCGCGAGTATTATCGACTGGTCAGTTGATGCTAATGCTCGCTATCAAAAAATATGTGGAAATTACTAAAGAATGTGTTTTATTATTTAAAATATCTGGTCTTTCCATCAAGCAGTGACAGTAAAAACATTAAAAGTCAAAAATGTATTTATTTAGATATATTCGTCTAAAGAATAGTTATTAGTTGTATTTACAGTTAAATAAATTGCAGATAAAGGTGAAATTAAAGATTTTCTTTGCTTTTTTTTTAATAAAAATAATTTCGTAGAAATAATTTAAGTATGGAAATCGTAAGGCGTATTATAATATAATGAAACGGTTGCATGTATTTAACTTAAATGTGCTTCAGTTCTACAAAATAGTTCGCCCTTATCAAAACATTTCTGTTGTAGAACTAGTTTTGATGAGGGGTAAGCCGAAATATAAATCAACTATATATTTAATAATTTATGTAAAATTAAAATACAATGCAATTTTTCACCGTGTTATAATGGAGATTAACAATTAATCAAAAAAAAAAAACAATATTTATATAGTTATTTTAAACTGGGGTTGAAAACACGAAGCAGAAGAAATATTTTTGTATAAAAACCATATAAGAAATGCAGATTTTTTTTTTTTTTTTGATAAATCGGCTCGGTGGTAATTATAATATCAAAATTACATGTATCATCAAATATGTCACAATACGTCTGGAAATTTTTCATAGCTTTATAGGAAATATCCAAACTAATCATTGCTGTCATGTTAAAACAGAAAGCTTTCAATATTATACCAGGGGTGAGCTAAAACTGATTTTTAATTTCGATGAACACGCACTGAGGTGTAATTAAAATTCAGTGCGCATCGTAAGTGCGGCGCTTCGGCCGAGGTCCGCCGAAGACGTCCGAAGAAAGCCGACGGAGAACGTGGGAAAATCGGGCAGGTGTTTTCTCTCAGTCAGAGCAAACATGTTATCTTTTTATAATATTATGTACACGCCGGGGCGATAGTGCCTCCGCTTAGATAAGCCGGACGTGTGCTTTTATAGTTCAATTGCGCGGAGAAGGTGCTATACATAATTAAATTTTTTACTTGTATTGAATAAAATATTTGTATTAATTAAATATTTTTAATTTTTCTATTAAGTTTTTTTTCAATTAGAAATCAACACACATTAACTTTACACAAGGTAAACTTTCTGAATACATCTTTACGCCATACGAAAAATTTTACCATTCGTAAAGTTTTTTTTTTGCATTGTTTTATAATTAACATAAGATCAACTTGGAGAGAAAATCAACAACCAACTATCTTCAGCTCTCAAATATTGTATTTAATCGTGGAACCTGTCTAGTCAAACTTTAGTTTAAACTTTAATACTATTAATGATAAAAATATTAGACTGTAAAGCCCTATAAAAATATGATAAACTGACAGTTTAATGAAAAAAGCTCATAAGATACAATAACTATAAAATTAACTTGGTAATAGTCGGATATCTGTATGACAGGTTATCGCAATAAAAGTTTCGGTTACGTTATTAAATTTTAAGAGTAAATAAATTATATGAACGATCATTATGGTGACTATAAACTAATATTTATGCTTTATTAATCCGGCATTTCTATCTTATGTTATATTTAACTAAGGCAACTGGGATAATTGTGATACGCAATTACAGCTTCTTATCTATAGTTATTTCTATGTACAAGCGGTAGCGAATATGCTATAAGTCGATATATCCCATATAGATCGTGGATAATATTAGAATGAATGAATAAAAAAGAAGAAAGGAAAAATTAATTCATGCCGAACCAATTATGGTCGTAATTGGTTGAAGTGTAAATATATTGGTCTTTATTGGTCTGTGTTTATGATGCTATCTTTGAACTAATTATTACAGCCATCATCATCAATGACTTTTCATAACGCAATATCGAATCGATATAATATTATTCCTTTTCCCAATATTATTAAATTAAATTAATGATACGTATATATGTTAAATGGGTGGAAATCATGACACAAATTTTGTGTATCGTGATAATATAAAGATAGATTTAAATTTAGTAAAAATGACTTATGGGTAAAAAGTACGAACAATTTTTGACATTTCAATCAGCACAAATGACACGTTTGACTGTTAACCAAGAATAAAATATCGTTTTAGTATATATCTGTAATAATAAAAACATAATTGAGTGACTAAGTGACTCCTTTAGCTTTTGACAATTGAACAGTTCCTATTCAAAAAAATATTCTTTCAAAAATTATATTTCGGATAAAATAAATTTTTTCCATATTTTGCAAATCCCTGCAGGTGTACTCTGACATTCCAATCTGTATTTGCATGGACGCATGGAAAATGATAATAGTGCAGTTTATATTTACATTTTGAATGCAGCTGAATAATATTTCAAAGGGTAGGTGTAGCACATGGTAGACAGGAATTTTAACTATTTTTCTATTTAATTTCACATCTTGTCATATTAAAAGCAAATAGTTGACTCTTACAAAGGAAAATATACTATTATTTGCCACCTACTGTTCTTTGTGAGTGTGTCCACTCCTATTTGTGGAGAAAATAATTAATATATTATACCACGCTGATATTGCCAACATTTATTGACTTCTGCAATTCGGTGATACGTAATTATAAAAATAATTATTATGCAAATTTCTTATAATTGACATTATTTGCATTAGAAATGTTATTCAGAGCATATATATGTATACATTGTTAAGATATAGCAAAAAAAATACTTCCATACATCTTTGATAGCTTGGATGCTTATCATTCCACTCTTCAAATAATATTTATCAATTGTTTACGGCAAAGAAAAAAATATCGATATATGTTAATTTTAACATAATTGTCGCTATAAACTGTATATGATATACTCATTTGGTTCTGATTGCTCTACAGAGTTTTATTTCACTAAAATATCGTTTCTTAAATAAGACAGCCAAAAATCTCAAAAGATATAAATTCGACGTTGAATCAGAGTACATATCTCTTTATAAAAAATATAATAACAAGCCACCTATATGAATAAGCATAATTTACTTAATGAGCTTATATTTTTTTTGAATACGATTTCAGTATGAGATTAGAGTGAGTTTTAGAGTGGTAAAACTAATAAGGCGAAATATTGCACTTTTTTTTTAGTCACCGACAATATTTCTAAAATAACTATCAATTTAGTCGTATATTTAGCGCGATTGAATTTGTATTATATATTATAAAAACGAAGGATTTGTATTTTCAAAAACCAAAATGAAGTCTATTGATTGTCTTATCTTGATTTCCATCTTTTACAGCAAATATTTTGTTGGTTTCCAATGTAAACCTTCTTTTATGAAAGAAAGTAAACAATATCTGTATTCTTAACAACAAAGAAACTGGCGTACTTTTGCGAATCCAGGCCACAAGTTTCCGCTCGATTTTTAAGGGATATGTAAAAGGTGAATGCGATTTATTGCCACAAATAGGAAAGTTATAAATAATATACGCTTATATCAATAATTCGACTAATATTGTTATAAATTTATATATACTAACCACACTTTCATACTGAATTTTTTTTTTGAATCAAACTATGTAGCTTTCCTGGATAACACAAAACAAAAAAAGAAATAATATAATGTGTAATGGAGTTAAAAATAATGCGAAAAACCAAATCAAGAATAAGTAATTGTAATCTTATAAACGTCACAAACCCTAAAATGATTACATGTATTATTTACAGTTTTTTTTAAATATTATTATATAGATTGAAAAACAGAGTTTTTCGTAAGCGGCTTTCAACATAAATACATTTTTTTTTATATACCATAAAAGATCTTTTTTTTTATCAGAGCGATAGTTTTATAAACTTACAGATTATCCCTCATAGAAAAATCCTTTTTCCGATTGCAGTAATGCTTTGGTCTAGTGCTTTTGTTCGAAGAAACCATCAGTATTTTATTCGGTTAGTCCTTTTCAACAATGTACTAAATGCCAAAAGACTTGTAAAATTGATCGAAGTGCCGATAAGCAATCCTTATGAAAGGATTTGATTGAAAACGATGCATTACAGCATGCCTTTTTCCAATACAAACCATTCAAATCCGCACCGATTTCATACTTAGTGACCTTGCACTACATTGAAAGCTTATTCTGAGCTTTCGAAATGACTGTTATTCATTTTTCTTTTATATTGAAACGTCTTTGTAAGAAAAAGAGTTCTTTCAATAAATTTATGTGTGCATTACGCATTGCTTTTATGAATACTGTATTAAAAAAGTGGGTCATGAATTTTGAATAAAACGAGCGAATGTATAATATTATACAATAGTGCGAACATGTGGTTTTTTTACAAGTTAAATAAATATTTTTTTATAAATATACATTATTTGGGTTAATAAATTATCGGATATGTACAAGATTTTACAGCAAAAGTTGAATTGCGTTTCATTTAAATAATAGCCATTCTTATATTCTTTTCGTTTTATTTTTTATTAAAATGAAATTTAAAATATATTACTTCGTTATAAATACTACTTGAAAAGAGGCTCTTTAAGATCTACTACGACAGTAGTACACATCCACAATTCACAATGATTTCTAATTTTAAACTTTGCATATGTACATTTATTTACATGAATAAAGTTCATTTAAACTACATAAAAACTATATCTCCGATAGCCAACTACGCCGTATGTTTCTTGAATAGGGTATTTATTATTTAATTAAAATACATTAAAATTTGAAATATTAAACTAGATTCTTTTTAGAAGGAAAAAATAACGATAATTATATCCCTTAAAAATTCTTCGTAGAATATAATAATGATGTTCATTTCTTTATTTCGTTTAAATTAAATTGTAAAGCGGGTTAATAGTTTTTTGGTAGCATCTGTTATATGATAAAGTATATTTTACAATGTACATATTCTGAGAAACGTAAGTAGGAATCCATTGTATTTTATTTATCTCGGAAAGTATATTATGAAATTGCACTTCCCTCAACATTTGTCGACAGTGTATGATACACAAAACAGCAAAATAATGATTCCAATTGCACGTAAATATTTTCATTCGTTAACAAATGTGTGAAATTACTAACTGCTACAAAGGCTTCGACTCGTTAAAAATTATTTCGCAGAAATACATTTTTTTCTTCTCTCATATAATTTGCCTCGCATTTTCCATCTTATTGTAAAAAGAACGTTTTGACAGATGCCATCCTGAATGATTGCGTGACAAACACTGAGTAAAGATTCTCCCGACTCCAAATCAAAGAAAAACAACCATTAAAAGCTGGAACGTGTGTGTGTCTAAATGGCGTCCATTAAAATAAAGCAAAAGTAAATTCAAAGACTTTTTGCATTGTCATTCACCATACGCACAACACATGCACTTGTATTATGCATTACTGAATTATACTGAGAATCCTTACTATAACTAAGAATCCTTGAAGTTATATCCAAAACGTAACAAAAAAATAAAAATATTTTGTGATTATTGATTTAACTAAATTTATACTGTTAAAACGCACATCTTCCATCTCGATTTGTACGGAACGTCACAAAATAATTGTATTTCCCTATTTAAGCTATCATGCGAAATTATGATAAACTATGTACTATATAAATATATATATATTATAGAATTTACTATTATTTTCAATTTACAAAATATGATATTTTTTGCATTTTAACAAATTTTTAAATGCTTTTTTTAAATTATAATATAGACGTTGTAAAATATCTGCCATTCCAATTTGAAAAAAAAATGCCATTTTAGAAATTTTTAAATCACATCTAATCGACTTGATGAAAAAAGATATGACAAATAACAATGGTAAAGATTTCAATTATTAGATTTAAAAATGCCGTGTAATGAGCCTAGACTCATTGGACCGTTAGATAGCCTACAGATCTTACCAATACACGCTAGAGTTTTAGATTTAGGTTATAGAAGACAAAAGATATTTTACTTTTAGTGTAAACAACGTTGACATTGACAATTAATTGTTGTAACGTGCTGGTGATATAATGCATTGTATTTGTTAATGGGTTAAGTTACAATTACCTTACGGTATTGTTTACTAACAATGTTTGCGCAACGACACCACTCTTGTTGATAGAGTTTAATGAGGGTGCTCTTTCAAAAGCCACGTGAAGTAATAATATCACGTGACGTCACCCGTCACAGGTTTGTCCCTCGCTTGTCGAGCGTATTACCCGACACAAGTGTTCGTGTGTTGTTATTTTATTATGAAGAGCGAATGGCTGATGCGGCAGGTGCACATGCCCTGGGAACCGAGGGTGCAGGTTCGTTCTCACGGCCCGGTACCGGGTGCATATGTGCATTTAGTGAATTTTGTGCATAAGCGTGCACCCGCTCCTCTATGGGTATGTGTTTTTTTTTTGACATGAACGCTCGAAGATTAACACGTTCAAAACTGGTAGCAAAAAGAGCATGTACACCCAGTCCTTTTTTTACGCGATACATTGGTTCCAGAAAAAGGCGCGTAAAAAAATCGCGTAAAAAAATCACAACTCTCATATAATTTGATAAATTGGTTCCAAAAATTAAAATATCGCGTAGAAAAGTACCAGAAACGTATGAAAAACCAAAATTTGCTCATTCAAATTCGTGCAAAAAAATGTCTTTATTGCTTATAAAAATATAATGAGACTATAAAAATATTTTTTTTTCACTTATATGAATTATTCGCTGCTGTCACTCGATTGCGAAATGTAATCGTTTGCGATTTTTTGAACGAAAGTATTGAATTTTGCTTTGAATCTTGCTCGAAATCTTGAATTTTGTTCGGAGATTCTTGATATGAGTCAATTCTTGATAAAATGGATTTATTTTGTTCCACGGGTAAATTTTTTTTTTTTACAATAAATTCCGTTTTAAGTTTTTGGGTTGTTTTCTGCATTTTCTTTGGCTGTAATTCTGTATAAAGTTCAGTGTATTTCATCATACAGAGTCTTAATTCATTTTGAAATTTTCTAATTCTAAAATTTTCTGGCACGCTAAGTATCGGGGTCGTTATAAAAAAAAAATTACCATCTGTGTTGACATTTTCAATCCTTCTCGAATCATTTCCGCTTTGAATGTTAATGGTACAACTTTATTCTTTAAAACAAATTTGGGGGAAAAAATCACGTAAAAACGAATGAAATGCGTAAAAAATGTAACGGTGCCGTTCAAAAAAATCGCGTATAATCGAATTCGCGTAAAAACAGGACTGGGTGTACTCTAGAGATAATAAGTGATATTTTATTTTATTTTTTACACTATAATGTCATACAGTAAATATTGGTGTAATTCCATGCACATGTCCGCTTTTTTTATCCTAGACAAGGTTCTTGAATTGTATAGGATTTCAATATAATATGCTGATCGATACTTGATTGAAATATAGTCGAAAAGCCCTCTTTATCAACAACCGATATGGTTTTGTAGGCAACGATTTTTTTAATATGTAAATAAAACTTTGGCTGATTTAGAGCTACGAAAGAGTTTATTAGCGTAAAAATGATAATAAAAATTTGACGAATAATACAGAAAAATAGTCTTGTTATATATTAGTTTTATTTGACTCGTAATCACTGTTCTGTAATAGTTTTAATGATATAAAAAGGGAATTAAATTAACGTAGTTTTCTATATGTAATTTTGTAAATAAAAATATTTAACAATACAACAAATTCAAAAGATATTATTCTTATTGCTATCCCAAAAGTCCGTTTTGATAAATATGAAAATCAATGATTGTATTTAAAAAACATCGACCTCAACGCGTTATTTCTTTAATACATTCAACCTTCAAATTGTTATGCGTTATTTGAACGGGTCAAAGACGTTAGGGTTGCTTTTATGAAATCTGAATTACAAAAAAAAACCGTTTCACTATGAAATACTTTCAACCTCGGATTCTATTGAAATGCAACATGGAAAACGATCGAGGTGTGTACATTTGAAATGGATGGGGATGAATAATACAGGAGGGTAAATAATTGGAACATATGAAAGGGTATTTTTGTATCAAAGCATTATTTGTTTACTCGTGCCGGTAGCTTGATTGAAAATTACACACGCACTACGTTAGTCTGCCAACATTTATACCACCGTTTGCCACCGTGAGTTTTTTTTTATCCTTTTATTTTCCATACTATATGAAATAAAGATATTTTTTTTTAATATATAAAAAGTATTTAAGAAATTGACTACTGTTATTATCTACCATGGCCTACTAATACATATTATGTACTGACAGGTCAAAAGTAGGTAATGATATACCTAGATTCCGTTAATAATCAACGTCAAGATATAAACAGAAATCATATTTACGTTAATTTCTTAATCGATGTATGACCTTTAAACTTTCATTGCTGTTTAATGAAAGGCATAAATTGAATACGTTTATACAAAACAAAAAAGTTCTAGTAATATACATTATATATTAGTTCTCAGTTAAATGTTTTTTTTTTTTGTACTTTTGATCAATATAAATTTCTGAATCTACGATATTAGCTCTTTTTAAAATAGACAAAGTTTTTTAAAAAATCCGTATTTTATACTCGGTCGAGCCACTGGCTCGTGTACACGCAAAAGCTTCCCTATTGTAAAAATTCGAAGTTGCAGCGTGGCAGTCACGTTTTTGGTAGTCAGCAATTCAATAGTAAAGTTACTACCGAAGTGTAGGTAACTCATCATACGCCAAGCTCGACACTGGTAATTGTTATATTATTCTACCTGTAGATAAAGCAGTGTGCCGGTTATTATTTACCCCACATTGTTATTCATACAACAATGAAGTTGTGTACTAGCACACTTATTTCATACATAGCAAGTGGTAAGTCACAAATTATGCGTGTGTCAGCGTTAAAATAAAAAATTACCGAATATTAAGCGACAATGATATTAATGATAAATTTCAACGAGTGATTATGAAAACTAACAAAAATTGCTTCTTGTAAATGTAATTTAAATAAACAATAAAAATAACGTTGAAAAGATTAGTTCCTACGCTGCCGTAATACTGGGACAGCTTTCAATTATTTTAGTATTGTGTTTGTAAAAGCTTTACTTTGTGGAATTTATTACACTTAGTTATGTTACTTAATGCCAACTGAATCAGCATTATATAAGAATTGGAACTTATTTCTAAATGAGTTTAAATTCACTTAAATGTTTATAATAATTTATAATTTGATTAATGTGGAATATAATATCACTTCCTGATTTAAGTGATTAACTCCGCAATTATATTAATGAACAAAAAAGATACATCCATTCAGGCATCATGTACCGACTTGGCTGAATAATAAAATTATCTACTTACCCATAATAATAATCGCACTTCCTCCGTCGTGACTACAAGAGCGACGTCTCGTTTCATTAAGCCCACTTGCGATCCCTCCTTGTGTTTCCACTTTTTCATACATGGTAGCTCTACTTGGTCCCTCTTCGATTCTCATCTCCGTAAGTATTGAAGCGTGTAACGAAATACTTGTATTGTAAGTATATAAAACTACCTTCTCTACACAGAATACCTGTGGCTTTAAATTACTTTGCTAAGTTAGCATGGCTTCTCAAATAAATAAGCATGTTAATAAATGTTCAAGTTTACCGTTTATCGTTTAGTTTTTTTTATTTATTTTATTCAATCCGGAAATACAATCGATTATATACAAAATTTTCAAAATGCATATTGCAATTTTAATAAAACCTGTTTAATTTAATAATTAATAATCATCTAAAAAATAATCAATTGCCTAATGATTTATTTTTGAGCAATAAAATCAAAAGAATTATCAAGAAAAATCAAAAAAATCATGATATTGTCGAGAAAAACCATGATCTACTATAAACACTATTTTTATAAGGCGCATATTATGTAATGAAAAATGAGAGAATTAAAAAGTTTTAATGAATAGAGAAAGTATGATAATAATGTATTTATAAATCTAAAAATTCTAATGTGTTACAATTGAATATGTATATTTCATTCGGAAATACAACCAATCCTTATTGTTCATTTTCTAACTATGTGTTGAATATTAAAATTAATTCTGTATTTTACTTCGATATTCCAGAAATAATATTCAACATTTAAAAAAATCGTTCGAAATATCAACTGATGGTAATTAACCCTTTGCACACCGTAAAAAAAAATAAAAAAGCGTTGTACCAACTCCTTAATTAATTTTAAGATTTTCATAATATTCGAACGTCGTTGAATCAAATGGACGATATGAACGCTATAATTAATTAATTGTGTTTATTCAGTTATAAAAATTCGATAATTCTAAAACAGGTATATTTATTTCATATCATTTGTTTAAAGGAAAACTCAATTAGCGAAATAGTTTGAGTTTCTTGGCGTGATTATCAATCGATGCCGTCAAGTCATGGAGTGATACGGTTGGAAAGAGTTGTTCAACTTTTTGTTTTTTGTTTTATGGACTGAAGACAACTCAAGAAAATTATGTGTAGGTACTTCAAATCTGTAGCAATTAATATTTGAATCTATGAATTATCGAACAAGAATACGATTATTAATAGCACTGCTAAATAATTATCACACCAAGAAAAGGTTGTTTTCGATTGCTAGTTGGAATCATATAAGATTGCATAGCAAAACCTATAAAAGTTATCACTATTTAATTTTAAGATCATACAGTATGAATGTTTTCAATATAATAAATATGAAAGCAAAAAATGAAACTAAAAAATATATAAAAGATAAATAATATATGTATCAGTTGATGGTCAACTTTCCAAAATATTTATGTCACAATTAGTAATCTTTTCATTCATAATATAACGGAAAACTCATAATATGCTAGAGATTAAAAAACGAATCATTGAACACTAATAAAAAATATTTTTGAGTTTTACAACTCCTCCATAAAAAATAATCCATTTATATTTCAATGTTAGTAGTAAATTATCACAGGCAATTATTGTTAGATTATTATTATTAAATTTGTTTTAGCTGCAATTTACTGCTTGCCTTGGGGTAAGTGTTTTCCTGTAATTAATAACTTTGGCATATAGGTGATGCTGACTTTTTATTTTAAGTCAGTTCTGTTGCATCCGTGTGATAGAATGCCTGAAGATGCCGAAAGGCGAAACCCGGGTCGTTAGTGACAAAAAAAGTGGAATCGTACAAAGTTGTAAAAATCCAAATTTGATATAGTTTTTACACTGCTTAGCAGATAAACCGCGATTGAAAGAGGTTTGAAATTAAATTGCCTGTTTTTTTTTTTAATTTTCAATGGCTACGGTCAATTATTTTTCATATGTTAATCAAATTTTTGAAATAGGTCAGATTATAAAGTTGTCGATTAAATATTGATAAACGAAATTTACTATTGATTGGAGTATTCATCTTGGTTAAGAATGTCTTGCTATACGTATAACAGCATCAATACGGCGCGGCGCGCACGCTCAATATTCTTCGTCGCACGATCAGACTTGGCGGCAAAAACAAGTTCGTCGGTATCTGGTAGTTGAGCGCGAGCGCAACACGCTTATGGCGCGAGCTGGAAGCACGCCGCGCATGCGTTCCCCCTCCTCACTACTACGGCTTTCCAAAAGTGGGGGTATGCTTATAAAAAGCGACCTGTTGCCTTGATTGGAAAATCACTTCTGTTCGCCGTCTGTCGTAGCGCACGTCCACGTTCAAAGCTTTTTGACATTTCCCGCGTAGAGCTTTTCGATAAATCAAAACAAGCTTTTTGTTTTGATTATTTCGATTGAAGCTTGATTATTTGTATTTTGCTAGTTACTTTTAAAGTTTATTATACAATGTGTGTTATCAAGGACGGTGAAACACCACAGTCTCCTGTTGCAACTAAAATTTCTCCAGACAATATCGAAGATGTTGCAGTGCAAGCGCCGAGGTCACCGTGGGCGAAATTGCTGTTTAGACAGGTATGTAACATTATTTTCTTGCATTAATAAACCCGCATCACTGCTTATTACTGACACCTCGTGCCTTGGGGCGAATTTCTGACAGTGAACGGAACGGGCAGTAGTTTTAGTAATGATCACGTCAGTGCAGACATATATTTTTTGTATGATTTGGTGGGCGTACCCTAAAAGCTTTTTAAAATTAAAATGCTAACAAGATATAAATTTATATGCTTCTGAGTTACATGGAGATAACAGGGCTATCATTATCACCAGTTATATGGTCGCATTATAGTTATATTTATATGCTTGTTTGGTCTTGAAATGCCAGCTAAAGTTGTACTCAATTCATTTATACAATGTAATTAATAAATCTTTTTTTCTTGTTTCAGGTTTCCAAACAGCAACTTTCTAGAAAAATAGTACCCAGCGCTAAAGTAAACCTCAATAAATACTGGTCGAAATTTGGTGATTTAATGGCATCCCCGACTGCTAAACACAATAAAAACAACCTGTATAGTCGTCTTTCAAAATTGACCATTGATAACAGTAAATTTCAAGGGAATTCCAAGAAGCGGTTGTCATTTGATAATGAAGATATTCTTCTACAGGATTCATCTGAATTTTTTTCACCTCAAATTCATACTGTACAAAATAGATTTCATCTCATCGATAACGAACTGAATGAAGCAGATGACAATTTGGCTAATGAAATTAGAGAGATCTGTTATTCTAAAGTTAATGATTGTAAGTGCTTCCATGCGTAAGTTTCAGAATGTTTTGTAAATACTGTGTTAATTAATTTTAATTTTAATGTGTGTCTTACGTTAATTTTACTTGATTGTTGTAAGCTTTTTTTAAATTTAGTTATTATATTCTTCTTCTTTATTCGTCATATTTGTATATATTATATTTACTTTTTTGAAATTACATCATTTTGTTCGAATAATTAATTATATATATTTAAAATATTTTGAAATGAACAAATCAATGTCTTCCGTTCGTAGAATTATCAAATTCTAATTGTTACATACTACAATACATTTTATTTTATCATTTGTTTGCACATTTTTTTTACATTTTATTAATTTGGTAAAAAGCTTTAAAAATATAACGCACTGTTTGTTTTAAGATTGCACTTTATCATTGATGAATACTGAAACTACATTTTGTTTTTGAATATTATTTAGCTGTTATAATATAAAAGCTTAATAGTTATATCTTCATATTATAAAATGATTCAATGTCTTCCATACGTATTTGTTTTTTAAGAATTTCTTTATAGATTAAGCACAGTTTATTACAAATTTAAATTTATTTTTGTTAAATATGCAGATTTTTATAAGATTTCATTTACGAATGAATGTTGTCAACGTAACACATCTAGAGCCATTAATAATCACTGATTAAAATTTCTGTTATTTGACAATGATTTTAGAATTTTCCACATTTGCTTCTCTTGTGGTTTCTGATAACAATTTGTTTTCTTATTATCTATATATATAAATATAAATAAAAGCGTATCTGTGATTCTTTAATATTTAAAATAAATAAAACGAGCTTTAATTAGAATTAAGACATGTTAAACAAAATTAGTGATATAAACTTTTGTTTCGTTTAAAATTTGTAAATGTGTAACGAGTGACTTTTTAGAAATAGGCCGAGTGTGCCAATTTAATATAAGATTAATATAAGTCGGCAATTGATGCCATTTTTTTCTTGTACTAAAATTAGCTTATTCGTGTGTGATTTTTTATAATTCAATATAATTAATTTTAGGTTAACTTAGTACTGCACCGTATTATTTCACTATTGCACTTGCCCAAAAAATCTATATGCTCATTAAGTATTGTGATTTATTTGTAATTTTAGAATCTTTAATCATCTTTTGTATGATTTAACACAATCGTCTCTTTATTTTATCAACAAATCCATTATTATTTTTTTTGTAAATCTGCAGACTTATAAAATCCCAATATACTAGACATTGTTGCAGATATTATCGTATATGTTAATTTAATTAGGTTTTAAATGTCATTATATTTTGATGTGTTCATAATGTATTCTTTGCATGTAAGTTTTATGTTACTGTGTTTTAGTTATAATGATGTGTACCTTACTTTAAAATAAATATTTTAAAATTTACTTTCTTAATTTTATTTAAATATTTAACCATGAATTATTTTTTTCAACCCTGCTTTTGTACAATTTCCGCACCCAGAGTGGAAATTATTGCGAGTTAAAAAGGAGTATAATATTGTATCATGAGAATTATTATATTTGTAGATGATCAACCTAACTTCCGCTAGGGTAAGCTTAGGTCACTCACATAATCCTTTTTAACGAGACCCCATACATAAAATAGCTTAGACACCAGAACTACTATGCCGTCAGCTTTATGGCAATTATTGATCGAATGTAAAAATGAAGCTTGGAACATTTTTTTACGGCTATCGAAAGTGATATTTGAAAAAAAATAGTCATAATGATCAGCGGATTTTAAATAGATTATGGATTATGTCACCATATTCAGAAAACCTTCGCAAGTTATTCGCAATTACAAATCTAATTTTTAGAGTAAATTGTCTTCAAATAAGCTTCAAGTGAGATGCAAACATATTTAACAAGTTGAATAAGGGTGGGGCCAAAAATAACAAGTAATCGCTTTCTACGGCTGGAGATCTTTAGGGATCGGATAAAAAAGTGGTCAAGCGTTATATAAGCTAGGAAATAACATACAAATCGATTGTCAAACAACATTGAAAAAATATTATGTATTTCACTATTTAAAAAAAAATGTAAATCAGAACTATTAGTACTGATGAGGGCGTAAGTCGAAGTAGCTATCAACTATATACCTAATAATTTTTGTGTATTTTTTTTACTATACCGTGTTATAATGGAGTTCTACCAAGTTAACGTCAATTTAATCCATAGATTCCGAAACTTATTTGACCCATAACCCCCCTTTCAGACGCAAAATTACACATGGCCACCCTGGAATTTTTCCTTTTTATAGATTCGCCTATACTTAAATTGTTGAGCGATTAATATTTACTTAATGGTCCAAATGAGAAAGACGAACCTAATGTATGTCACCAATATATTCATATTTTGCAATTTTTTATTTGCAATAAAATTTTATCGAAAAATATTCTTGTAAGGTTATAAATATTAACACGGTGAAAAAAAAAAACAATGTATTTTAGTTCTACAAAATTATTTTTAAAAAAATGTAGTTGATAGCTATTTCGGCTCACGCCATCGTCAGAACTATACTATAAATAGTTCTGACGATGGCGTGACCCGAAATAGCTATCAACTATATTTTTTTTAATAATTTTGTAGAACTAAAATACATTGCTATTTTTTTCACCGTGTTATAATGGAGTTCTACCGAGTGAATGCCAATTCAATCAATTATAAATATTATCTTCTCGTGATCCTCTTTTTACTTCCCCAGGGCTTCACAAGGCCACTCAGCTTCCTCCGGGACCCCCTACGAGGACCAGGCGGCCCCCTTTGGGAACCTATTTGATTTAATCAATAAATTGTCTAATAATTCAGCTAAATGTTCCTTTATCGTCGAAGCGTAGAGGCGTTAGCTACAAGACTAACTATAATATGTACATTATATTTTTATCCTATTGCAATGAGTTATTTACAATGAGTCCATGACAACCAAATGCCGATTTAGTGTATTTAGAATAGGTGCTAACAAGACATCCAAATCCTGATTCAGTTTATTTTGCTAGTTTAAATAAAATTAATAAAATCATTCAAATCACATTTAAGAGACTCAAGATAAAATGCATACATATAAAAACGAATATCAATACTAGCATATGTTTACTTTATAAAATGAAAATAATAAAGCATGTGTCACAACAAAATAGAACAAGATAACCTCACCCAAAGGTACTCTTTCTGGACTGCGCTATGAGGAACCTTCACTATCCTGATTAATTGCTGGATAAATTGATTGAATTGGCATTCACTTGGTAGAACTCCATTATAACACGGTGAAAAAAAAATAGCAATGTATTTTAATTCTACAACATTAATTTAAAAAAAATACTATAGTTGATAGCTATTTCGGCTCATGCCATCGTCAGAACTATGCTTAAAAAAACATTTGCTTGTCTACATATAGCTGTGTAGAAATGTATACATTACATCTTCTCTCCTGTTTTAACGACCTAACTTGTTTCCTGCTCGCAATAAAACTTACAATTGTAAATGAAACTAAAAAGGCGGCTATATCAATAAGTTCACATATGACACGAAAATGGTCAATTACAGAAACAAATGAAGACCGCCCAGAGGATTCAATAATGGTGACCGACATATATTAGTTTGTTCGTTAAGAATCCTTTGTGATAGTTGATATCTAATGATTTCCAGCTGTTCCAAAGCCTGCGACCCTTGCTACAAAGATGCAAACACTTAGGCGCAGAGTTTGAATTTATATTATGTGATTCCTTTATAACGTGATAAGCGAATTGTGATTGTGAAAAAACACATTAAAAGTGTAATCTTGCCAAAGCATAAAGAAATATTGAACTTTTATATAAATATTAGAATGGTTGTCTTTTTACTCGATTATTTATCGAGGTAATAGTCAAAAAGTACTCCGAACTCTGCATTAGGTAATTTATAGTTCTCTATGCTATCAATATGTATGTATGTTCATGATTTCGTCATGCTTATTATGATTCGTGAAAAGTAAAATAATAAATTTCATACAATTTTTCACACCTGGTTATAGGTTGACTGCACAGTAAACAATGAAATATTCTAGACCATGTGTTCAAATATATAATGATAATACCATTCGATTTTTCAATGCATATCAAAGATAATGTTCGTTTTGCGCTAGAATCATTCATCTAAAATTTTATATGTGGAACGAATCGCCTTTAAAAAGCGTCCAAATTCGAAAGAAAAAAGCGAAAAACTGAAATTTTTCTGCCATTCGCAACGGTTTCGATCAGTCACGCTCGATCTTACGCATTGGGGTAACCATGAATTCACCAACAAGATAAACATTCACAACTCACAACTCACATTCACATCACTCAATTATTCATATTATATCTGAAATCGAACATTGCCTCGTATCAAATTTTTACGTATCTTATTAATCGTTTTATAAGACAGTTAGTTATGTTAAAATTTCTAAATAAATCAATGAATATTGGTATTTACACTTTCAGTAAAAATAACAACAGTTGGTACGTGGATAAGTAAATCCTGTATTTATAATAAAATAAACAGTATAACACGGTGAAAAAATAGCAATGTATTTTTTCACCGTGTTATAATGAAGTTCTACCAAGTGAATGCCAATTCAATCAATAAACAGTATATTTGCATTAGCTGTAACGTCATGCACTGTAATTTAATTTCAATAAAAATAAATGTTTTCACCATATTGACAGAAATTGGTAGGAAATAAATTTACAATTCCGAATTAACGGTAAGTTAACGTTTCGGCATGATAAACCAGCATTATTTTGTATTAAATGACTATAATTATTATATTAAAATATCGATGGATTAATGCCTATTTAAATCAAATAAAGTTTTTTTTTTTTTGAAAGCTATGCTCAATTAACTGTGGCATGTCCGTATGATTATTCACCACCAAAAAAATGGTTGTTTTATTAACACCGCACCGTCTGAGTTTTTTCTAGACAAAGAATTGATTTCCAAATATCTCTTTTGTACATATAATATTTTATTCACCACTTATCAACTTATGCATTTATGGTGAGGGCAATATTGACAGTTAAGGTTCACTATTCATAATTAAAAATGGGAAAATAGTATAGGTATAACTGCATCTTTTGATGTGATTTTATTTTTCTCTATATCTTATGTCGTTCGGTAAAATAAATGATAATATGTTTCTAATAGTGAGTGCAAGGTATTCGTATCATGGAAAAATATTTTTTCTACATAATTTAATTTCTTAGCTAGGAAAAAATTATTGTGTGTATAAAAACGTTTATTTTACGTAGATTCTGTTACATCAGTGTGATAGAATGCCTAAAGGCGAAACCGTCATTAGTAACAAAACGCGTGGAATTGCACAAAGTTCAAAAAATTCAAATTGTATAATTTATCAATAAATCAAGTTTATTGAAAACTCCAATATATTTTCAAAATAAATTTTGTACGAAATAATTTGAAATCAACATTTTTTTCATAATATATTGTTTTGTATAATAATAAAAAAATACGTGGTCATACTGTCTTACTAAGTAGCGAGTCGAGGAGTTAGGTTATCGTTGGTCTTTTGATACGTTTGGTTTGTGTGGAAATCATACATTTTCAAAGATTGGAACGAATCGAAGAAGGTACAATCTATTGTATCGAATGCGTGCGTCTCTTTGACAATTATTCTTGATGAAAAAATCTTTACAAAACCGCGTTTCATAGACGTTTGAACCGATCGTGTTACATTAATAATAAATATAATTGTATGTTCAAGCAATACAAGCATGTATTGATTTTTATTACTGTACCAAATTTAGTTTATATATGTGTACCATTTATATACTGATTAAAAGGCATCATCATTAATATTATCGGCTCATACGCCTGAATGAGTAGTAGACTTACCGAAAAATAATTTATGCATTCCTATATTCAATCCCAATGCCCTCCTAATGATTGCACTAGACACCCAATAGCCCTAAAAATGACATATGACCGCTATTCCTGCTTTTTAAGATAAGCCTTGCAAGTCTAACGCATACCATTAGAGCCATGTCGCATGCCTTTCATAGTTTGCCGAATATCGTCCTCAATTTCTGATTAAAATAAAGTCCTTAATGATTAGTTGAACTGCATAATTATACCACCCATAAATCACACTCAGTAATAAAAGATTATAGATGGAAAGGTTTATTGTAAGAATACATCATATCAAACTGTATAATAAACAACAATTCAGTGTCGTACCATGCTCATGAGCGTAAGGATTTATGATCAATTGGAAAATCTTTTTCTGTTATTTTTTTCCAAATATAATTCACCACTGATTGTATTGGGTTTGGCTATAAGATACAGCCAAAGTTTTCGACATACATATAATTTTATTCAAAAATTCTAGAACCATATTGACGGATTTTGAGTATTTATAACGTATATATCGGCAAAAATTTGAAACACAATGTATTATAAATAATATTTTGCACTATCACATGTTAAAATAAATGCAAACATTTGACCGCTTTTAAGTGTTCGCTGTCATTTCTTGATGGAAATGCATGATATTTTAAATAATGAAAACACATTTTTTGATGTTAATTTCCACAATATAACTGAAGATTAGAAACTATTTAACTTCAAATTGACTTTATTTTGCTTTATTTTTTGCCACACAATTGGATCTTTTTAATCAAAACATATTAATTAAATATATGCTGTGTTCATAAAAGATTTTCCTTATATTTTTGGACCTATATACTTATAATACTATTTGAAACACAACGAATACTTTGAGTATATAATTAATGAAAAATGTTTTAATTAAGATTAACATGCTAACAGGCTTTCATTATTTTTCGATCAATAATTCAGAATTATAGGAAATAATATTTTCGTTAAGATGCACACCTAATCTATGCAATTTTTCGCTTCATACATTGATGGGGTCTGTAGAGCTTTCGTTCAAAATACGCGTGCCTAAAATTGTTGTCTACAATTAGCTACGGATAGAATTGACTTACTAGAAGCTTTTATTTATAATGCGTGAAATTTCTTTAAGAATCAAATTGGGTTTCTCGCCAACCTTTGCTTATTTATAACGTCATTCATCATTTCATAATCTACAATGCAATTAAAATAAAATTGTGAATAAATAGTACCCAATTCTGGATAGAGCGATCGCGATTTTACTTTGATTTTTCATACTTTATAGTCTAATTATGATAAAAATATTATTTCGTTTATGTTAATTTATCAATGTGATATAAACAAAACATGTCATGATATGAAATGATCAGTAAAATTAAATAGATACTTTTTTTCAATTATACACCTAAAAATTATTAGCGTGCGTTACTGGCACTATAATAAGTGGTAATGCCGTATTGCTTATCGTATATATAGTATGAATATTCTAGATAATTTCGTGATATTAATGTGGGCTTTCGGATTCTAGGTTTTAGTATTATAAATAGAAACGAAATTATTAAAAGACGTTTAGCCATGATTATTCTTGTGATCGACTCGCAATCTTTTCTGACATCATATACATATAATAGTAATAATGAAGAGTAAACATCCATTTTAAAAAAATATTCTACTCGTTACTATTTTCTAGTTTTGATATTTGTAAATCAAAAGGCAGGAAGTCGTTATTATATTTTCGATTCGAAACGCTCCTGAATTTGAAATACGCAACAGTCCGATTGTAAAAACCTTTTCAGTGGAATATAAATCCTTGCCAGCGGAAATTTCTTTCAAAGTAATGCGACTGCATCGATAAAAATAGAGAAGTTTTGAAAATGCCGACAAATCGAAAGGCGCCTCGATAAGAATAACCTTAGAAAAATTCAAAGAGCTTTGGCCATTTTAAAAGTTTGTCGGTGTTCCGAAAGCATTATGTCCATTTTTTCAGAACAGTACTGCAAAAGATTTCGTATTATTTGTAATATTTTTCAATGAAAAATCATGTTGTATTATAAATTTTAATTACATATCATATATATAATTAACCAAGAAGAACTCGCTTGTCGTTTGAATGATAAAATACATTTTTATTAAAAATATTGAATTACATAGCAGTACGTTTTTCCCTACTATAAATTTTATGATTGGAGGAATATTTGATAAAATTTCATATATTTATAGGCTACTTGCCTTCTTAAAGCATAATTAATGAGATTTACGAATATTTCTTATCAAAGCGAGTGAAGTTTTCTTTTAATATGAAATATCACTTATTGGTTGAAATTGTGTACCAAATTCAAATATTTATATTATAAAAAAAATAAGACAATCGATCATTAACGAGATGCTAACACTATTATTTGCAGTTAAAATATCATTATATTTAAGCTTTTCAAGTATCAATTTCAACTCTAATGTATGTACATTCCGAGATGAAAAAGTTATTTATTTTACCCTTCACTTAATAATATGAATAGAATACTTCGACCCAACATATTTCGTGTACTTCCAAATCAAATTTTGAATTATAAATTTACAAAACTTTCATACAAATTTCAGCTTTACTTGTTGAGAAGACTGTACGTTATGTTCAAAATGTATATTGCTCTCATTGTGTATTAAGTTGAACAAAATAACCAAATAAAATAGGCGACCAAAATAATTCGTCACACCTCGACGACAAATGAATAGAAACACGTTATTATAATAATGGACATGAAATTTCAAATAGGTCTAACGAATTTTGCTTGTTAGCAAAATCAAACATTGGAGCTTTATACGATATATACTAACGTATTTGTTCTCGTACATAATTAATTGAAATAATATAATAAAAAGTAATTATTCCAAAACGTCAACATCATATCTATTTAGTAGTTATCTAAATCGAATTAATTTACGATTTTATGCTTTACTTATTTCATTCGAAATTAATTAGATATTGCTTTTTTGTGACATGTATGAAACTAGGAACCTGTTTTGAATCTCATGTTGAACTTCCCTCCGGTATTTATATATTCTCTAAGGCCATTCCGGAATGTTAAAGTTCCTCCGAGTACATGAATGGCCATCAATGCATTTCCAGTGCGACGGAACCCATTCATTAGAAAAAAAAAACAATCACGATTCAAACTTACCTATGGCATCCGTAAAACAGTTCCAAGAGAGGTAGATCTTCTCATTCAATCATTAAATTCTTCTCATGTTTATTTATTTGTGATAAGGAGCTGATAAGTCCGCTATTTTATAAGCCGGTTCCAAATAAAGCTTTAAGATCATACCCTTAATATTTACCCCAAGCTTATGTTTTTGAAGGGTAGTGTGCGTACTTTTTGTAATGTGCTATGAATCTCAACCGAAAAGCAATACTAGCAAAAAGTGACATTTAATTCTGAGCGTTTTAAGCCGTGAATCACAGTGATTCTGAATTAAATTGACAGTTTCTACAGCTATCCCTAATCAGATTGCGAAGTATTTGATATGTACCACTGAATAACTGGAGCCGTCAATTCTCTTGAAAACCTGCTTCGAGCTCAACAGAGGTAAGTCTGGGTCCGGAAAAGCGTAATTGCAGATTGGTTTCCGTATTACTAGATAATTATTGAAATGATTTCAGATTCCGAATAAAACTTTTCAAGGCAATATGAATTAATAGTTGTAATGTGTGACGCGTGCTTAGTTTTTTTGAAAAGCTTCTTCAGGAGAACTCTAACAACAGTTTTTTGTTATGAGTGGATATTAGTTTTTACTCTTAACTAATGAACGAGAAAGAAAGAGGGAGACTTGCACCAAATCAAACACAAGTAATTAATATTGTAATTGTCATATAATTTCATTACATTTTACCTGCGATATACTGTTCAAATTATAAGGTAGAAGTTTTAGGTTTACAAGAAATTATTATCGTATAAAGCCACTACGAAACTAATTCAAACCATTTGAATTGAAGGATTCTTAGATGATAAATAAATAACTTAGCATTCTTCATAAACAACCCTTAGAAAAATTTATATTTTCATGACAAAACTTTTGAAAATATCTTTCCAAAGTTAACAAAAGAAATGGCCAGTTTTCGGCCATCGCCACTACAAATTTAACATCGTATGTAAAAGTAAAAATTATAGCGATACCGTCTGTATTTGCAGGTAAACTCAACTTAAAAGAGACGAGATTCGAATACAGCAATTTGATTTTAAAGCTTGTTTTATTTTGAATAAAAGAATATTTTGTTGACAATAAATGGTTTGAACACGTGTTTAAATGGCCACTTAAAAATACCTGTATTATTCTCGCTTAAATATTCTTGGGTGTGGAGCAATAATATCCCTTTTTTGTATTAAAATAAATTCGAAATAAGGTTTACAAAACTGAAAGCGTTAATTTATATAAACTTTATATCCTCATTCAAATATGTGCAATAATTTCATATTGTTGGTAAACTATCCCTTCGTGATTTAATAATTTCTCTGAAATATACAATTAGTTAGGTTTTTTGTTATACATTTATTTTCGAATACTATAAAAGACGTTATACTTTTTGAATTAGTATTATGTTATGAAATACATAATATGTATGTAGTAATAATATTATGATACGTTTTTTTATCAGCAATGGTGTGAATAATAAAGTTTCGGTGGAGAAGTCAATAAATTTTTAAAAAAGTTACTATTTTCTACTCCTATTAGATTGACTGTTCCAGTCAAAAAATATACCTGACAAATAACGCAAGTCGTTTATAATCAACCATGGATGGTAGTTACCCTAATCTTATAGTATATTCACGAATTCACACTTAGAAAACAGAAAAAGGCGTTCCAGGTTTATTTTCAGGGCTTCAAATACATTTATTTTTCTGAAAGAATTTTTATATTTGTGGCGTATGGGCACGTGAAATTTGTTTCTTCTTAAATATATTTCAATTTATTGCTTAATATAATATATAATTACTCGTAAGTGAGCACATAATGAGACCAAAAGAAAACATTAATTGTACGGGCCGTTAAAATTAATTATCATAAAGTATTTAGTAAAAAAATATTAATGTTTCTTAAAATATTTCATTACAATATTACAGGGATTCATTGAAGTATATCAAATTAAAAAAAAACACATTGGTGATATTAATAACTGAATAAATGTGTAAATGAACTTATATACCCCCTTGTTTTAATGTCAAAGTTTCACTCTATTTATATCTCTCAGAAGCAATATATGTTTGATTTAGTACGTGAGGTACTCATAAAAATAAGTTTGTAATGCCTGCCCCCAGGAAATTTTGGTCCAGGAATATCTACCCGCGAACAAAGCTTTGTTTTGATAAAAGGAGAGGAGGACCCCTTGCAGAGTTATACGGGCTCATTATGAATCGGGGCAGTTTACTAGGTCTTGAATTCGTTAAGAAATTTATTATTTCGAACGGGGGCGTTGACTTTTTTTATTTTCTTTAGTATCTCATAAAAAGCTCATCGCGGTTTTATTTTTGTGGTCCTTCAGGACAAGTAGGGGGCTTTTTGAAGGAGTGCCCTAAAATTCTATTCATTACTCTGTGAACCTTCAAATTTTTATAGATGAAAATTGATCGTAGAGTCTTTATTCTCTTTTCGCGTCTTATACAAAAACGAACTATCATTAGTGATGGGATCTTGAAGTTTTACCAATAATAAATACTCTTTATAAAGAATTAATTTTTTCCATCAAAATACATTTATATCGAACAAAACTACTGGCACATTATAATTCCAAAAACATTCTAATGAAATAGCATATTTGTTAATTCGTTGTTCTTTGTAAATTTATTATACAGTTTCCAGTCCAGTACAAATGGGTATGGGTTATATAAATTAATTTTTAAATAGTGTGTGTCTATATCTATAATCTGTAAGTGACTATTTTTTATAGCCAGTATAATTCCTGTGTGTGACGCTGAATTTATTATAATACAATATGGTTATGAATATTTCTTTTTGACACTGATAGATGACGACATAGAAATGCACGTATTGTTTTTTCTACAAATATCACGACGCATAAACGGGTACAAAATTATTTTGTTCTTTTGTGAGAACATTTTAAGTGTACAGTAAACATTTATCTGCATACGAAAATAACTTTGGATTATCATTTTTCTTAAAAGTTAAGTGGTGTTCTATAAATGTTGATTTCACCGGTCGAATGTTTGCTTTCGAGACCAATATTTACGAAGATATCGCACAGAAGTGGTAGTATCCTGTACCAATAAATATATTTGCTAACGACCGTGCGCTTTTGGAATCGAGACTATGCTATTTGCGAGAAACCCAAAATATAGTATACTTAGCTTTACAAGAAAGGCGAGTAAATTATTTGTTTATCACTTATCCCAAAATTGGGTTGCTGAATAAACAATCTGACGCATTAGTCCCAATAAGATTAAAAGTCTGTGTGAGGTATATATATATACTTGAAAACAAGTCAAGCTTTACATTTGTCCCAGTGTTAATACTGCAAATAGCACGGACTATTAAACAGATTTATCACGCGAGTGCAGTTGATAATCAAGCGTAACATTATTGCTGAGGAGAAACTAGCCTCAAATTCAGAGAAAAAAAAAACAATACTATTAGATAAATGAATAATACAAAATTCAAAAAAATCAATTGCAATGAATTACTTCAAAAAAGGTATGGTGAACAGATAATTATTATCAAAAGGAATCAAACAATCCAAACAAAAAAGCTAGAGATTTTTTAAACAAACGATTTAGAAACATTACTAAGGTTTGATTATTTTGTTAAACGACAATGTAAATAAAAAGTAAATGCATTGAAACAAAATAAAATTGAAATTTTTCAAGAGTTGTCTTAACATTTTGTTTAATACAATATGTAAAAACCAAATATCTTAACATTATTCGTGAAATAAATTAGTTATTAAATATTTGTCATGCCTTGTAACACATTGATTTATTGAGGTAGTTGATAACTGTTGCAATAACAGAGCTTAAAAAAAAAATTCATTATCTAATTCTCTAGTTATATTCAATCCGAGAGCCGACTTAGGTTAAACGCATATTGATAAAATCATAAAAGCAAAATAAATAAATGTTTTCAAAATTGACAACAATAACTGATTTAAACATAACAATGGAACACGAGCAGCTAACCAAACATTGGCCGAAGTTTTCTTCCATTTCAAAAGATCAGGTTCTGAAAGAGATCTAAATCTTAGGACGAAGGTACCTACATACCTCGATCGTAAGTCGGCGAAATATGAAACGAGGGTTTTTTTTTGCCGGCGTGAAATTCAATTATTTATCTACATCCTATATTTTCAATAACATAATATATTATTTGTCCTTATCACTGTTTAGTCAATTTTTTAATTATTAAAATAATAAAATGGAAAAGCTCTTGGTTTTTATATGAATTATATCGAGTATTACATTTAGACCGTTAAAATTTTGTACATTTACATAATACAATATATCTTGTTTCAGCATTTTCAGAAATTTTAGTACACGAATCCACTTTGACTGACTATAAAAAGTCTAAATTATATATATATACAAGACAAATTAGAAAAAATACAAAAACTGTAGAATGCTATATTGCTTTCGTGTGATAGAATGTCTGAAGAAACTGAAAGGCGAAACCGAAACGAAAGGATCGTGAGAAACTAAATGTTTCGAACTGTACAAATTTTGAATTGATATTGAAATTCCATCAAGCATACTAAGTCTATAACGTACATAATAACATGTTATGATTATAATAATGTACAATCATATTTGGAAAAAAAAATATAAGCGATTGCGAACTATACAAGTGGATTATTTGAATTATTGTTTATTTATATGTAATTGGTATTTTTTTCAAATACAGATTTCTACTGCGTAGCGAAATTTCGTTGTGGTAGAATATGAGGTAGATGGGGTAGAATTTATTTCAAAATGCAAGAAAAAATAGTAATGCATTTATAAGATATATAGTTAATAAGTATTTCGGTTTACCTTCATCAGATATAGTTATAGAAAATAAATATATTGCTATTTTCACCGTGTTGTAATGGAGTTTTACTAAGTAAATGCCTATTCAATTAATACAATTTATTTTTAAAATAAAACTGTCGACTGATTGAAGTTATTATAATACAAAGGAAAGGAATGAATGCAAAGGGGATTCAAAGAGATTTACTTGATCGTTCAAAATTGACAGACTATTCACTTGCGCCTTGTTTATTTCATTGATTATATAATTATACAATGTCTACGTTTTTATTTTTCATTCTATAATTCCAAAACATGGATTAACTTAGTTTTTTCAGAAATAAACATTTTTACAGTTAATAACAAATTTTCACACTTAAAATATCGAATAATTTTAACAAATTCTGAACCGCACAAAGAAACTTACTTTTCTTATCATAGATGTCATCACGCAAAGCTTTATAAAACATATGCCTCCCAATTTTTTTTCGAAGAAGATTAAAAATATATATATATCATATTGCCATAGTTTGCTTATTTATGAACAATTAAATTTGATTTGAACGCAATTCACCGTTCATCCGACACAATTGTCCGCATTTTTGTTAGGTTAGCGAAATCTTTATGGACACAATAACAAAATATGAGCTTTAGAGTTTGTAGAAAAGGGCGCATTGTATTTAATAAACGTGCTATTGATGGCAAAATTTTCACGGTTGACTTGAGGACATCAATTAAATTTTATAAATAAGTGAACTGGAAAAATATCTGTTGAAACCATTTAATTTTTTTTCTTTTTGATAAAATATGTTTTTGTTATATTGCTTTTGATGTCAATGAACATGCTATTAACAAACAATAATTCAGTACATATTTTATAAGACGTATATTCTCAAAATGTGATAATATTTTTAAAAACTTGAAATTAACTGCTGTTTTAGACGATTGTTGTAAAAACAGTAGCAAACCTGATATTATATTGAAAAAGTGAGGGTAAATTCGAGAGTCTAATTGAAATATACAAAGAAAATTGAAAATAGTAAACATATGAATGCAACATTTTATTTGGTAATATTGTGAATGTTCACTTGTTTCACCTTACTAGGAAGCCTTTTCTGACGTAAAATTTATTTTTAACATTATGATGAGAAAATTACAAAAGTCATATTTCCTTCCTCTCCCATAAGGACATAATATTTTTTATTCTTCAAAGTATCAAATTAAGTAATTAGAATTATTAAATGAGGAAACGTGGTAACAAAATTGTTTATATAAATATAATAAATAAATATGAATAATACCGCGTAGACTTTTAACAGTCCTCAATGTTATTACGTCAGACTTAGAAACTTTCTGTATCAACAAGAGGGAGTTTAAACAAAAACTAATTCAATTTATGATATCTACCGAAGGTGTTTAATGGAACATTAATATAAAATTTGAATTCTTGGAACTTTGTACGATTCCACACGTTTTGCCACCAACAACAGAAGATTCGCCTTTCGACATCTTCAGGCAATCTATCACACATATGCAACATAACAAACTGATCATTAGAGGAATCGTACAAAGTTTCAACAATTCAATTTTAAATAATGATTTTTATTCATAAACTTATGCCTCTAAAAATTAAATGCGTAAGAATCTCAAGTATCTAATTAATTATTATATTATGTAATTATTCTTACAGCTCTGGAACTCGTGTTTGACGAACCTGTTGCATGTAAAGTATTATGTAGAATTAGAAATACAACTCGTTAAATTCTTCCTAATATTATATTGGTAATTGGCTTAATAATAGGCTGTTTTTTATAATGTATGTATTTTAGTAACTGAGCTTAAAATATTTTCACTATAAGTAATAACGTTTTTAGTCTTGAGTAAATATTACATTTGAAATATCTAATACATTTGCTAGTAATACTATACATCATATTGTTATATATAATAACTAGTGGGTAGTGGTTTTATCTATCGAGCAAATCTTAAAAAAGAATAAGTCCATAAAGGACATTGAATATAAATTCTATTAAAAGTTCACAATGGTGTGAGTGACCATTCAATATGTTTGCTATAAATATAAATTATTTTACCTCACGTTTCCAATAAAATTCAATACGTATTCTTTTTAACTTTTAGTTGTGTTTTCTTTGGGCTTAAAGAAAATACAAGTACAAGTAAGAGATATACAAAATACAATAATATGAAATATCGCACACTATAATGCTTTGTACGAATTATTCCACACAACTTTCAGGTGTAATAAAACCGGGTTTCGCGACATTTAATTGTAATCGGACTTATTTTCTACTTTGGTTCTAATTTTGATAATACACTAAAAAAACTTATGAAGTATATCTTCTTAATTTATTGTGGAATGCTTGTTTGTCTGTCACCACACCTAAAGAGAGTAATAAATGAGATTATTTTGAATAGAAATGATTATTAGTTACGGTTTTCGGGGTTGTATGGAGAAACATATGGCGAGATAATATGTTTATTTGGAAATTTTAACCAAAGTTGCTGAGCTCCTTGGTGAATTGATACATGACTATTCCTTTTCGGATAACGTAGTTAAGAAACCATAAATCTAAGTAAATAATATAAGAACAATAAAATTAAAATAATTTTCTTACCTAAATATTATTTATGCCATAACTGACGACAATTATGCGTTATGAATAATCGTAGATATTTATTTTCACTCTTCAATTCAACTATTTTACGATAACCCCTTTCAAATGTCTGCAATCCGATAAAATATTTAGAAATTCCGAATATGTTATTTTCTCGGCACAAACGACATTATTTGACGATATTTTAAATGTTCATAAAATATTTATTATTGTAGAGTGCTTTCTTTGTGTAGCTTTTTTACATCTGACGAATGGATATTTAGTAATAGAATCAAACAATCTAAAAGAAGTGTGCACATGACAAAGCTTTCAAGGTAGGAGCTTTGAATTGGTTATTCTTTTCATACAATCTCTCTAAGACGTTGAGCCTTTAAAATAACAAGTGTTTGCTCCAATGATTATCAACAATACCTCATCATTCAATGGATAAATCACACTACCCAGCCATAAGAATTTTGACGGATATTATTCGATCCTTATACTAAGTGTGTGCCTTGGTATTAATGGTTGAAATTACAAATAATAATATTTTCCAACATAAAATATAGGCAAATACTTGATTTAATACTGTGACGTTTTTTCAATAAAATAGCTAATGTTTGTACATACATAGAGAATCTAAAAAAAAAGAAATAATACAGCTGGATTATATCTCCAAAAAAAATGTTGTGCAATTTAAGATTATTTAATATTATATATTAAGGTTCATGTAAATGTATTAAATATGGAACTTCAATGAACGCTTGTTTTCATATCAATAGCATATCTACATAAGGAGTCAACCCAAATTGATCTAAAATTGAATATCAATTGCCTATAATATAACTAATATTTTTTTCCTATAGTTAAAATAACCCTGTTTGGAAAAAATCATTGACAAAAAAGTAAAATATTGTTGTATGAGTAAGTTGAAAGTCAATTATTTGTTTAAAAATTACATGAAATATATAAAACGTGACAGTAAATGTTAAGTTTATGATATCAACTGAAGGTGCTTGATGGAATTTCAATATCAAATTGGAATGTTACAACTTTGTACGATTCCTCATGTTTTGTCGCTTACGACCCGGGTTTCGTCTTTCGGCATCGTCAGGTATTCAATCACACGGATGTAACAGAACTGACGTAAAATGAACACTTAGCATCGTATATATACCAAAGTTATTTATTACAGGAAAAACACTTACCCCAAGGCAAGTACTAAATTACAGTTTAAAAAAATATATAATATTAATCTAATAATAATTAACAGGCTTAAAATATATATATATAGTATGAATGATATATGATTAATAATATAAAGAACGAAACTGCATTCAGCGATTCATTTATTTTCTACGCTCAATAAGCAAATTCTACAGTCTGCTCATTTTTGACTACAATTTTTACATAAAATGTATTAAATCATGTATTAAACATTCAACGTATTATATAGTGCCACCGAAGCATACTGAAAGTGGAATATAATAATTTTAAGTGTTCGGATCATTAGGTGCCTATCCTGCCCATAAACGTGGTATTGGGTGCACTAAATTTCATGACACGTTAGATTTTTGTGCAAAGAAGATATTCAAAAGAATTTATTTTCAGTCGCAATTAAATTTATGCTCGAGTGATTGTCCAAACAAGCGAACGTCTTTCTTTGTATTTCTTTTTGCCGCTGAGGTAGTTTGTTTCTCAATAGAGTAAGAATATTGCTTTGTTAGCATAACAGTGCTGACGACAATAAATTGAGACTGCATATAGTTTACATGGAAAATAACTTCTTTTCAAATACGTTGGCCTTTTCATAAACTACTTAAACGCAATAAACACACACGTGCGGATGAAAAACAATTACATGTTTTAATAAAGATAAAACAAGTAAGAAATTCTTACACATCAATTAACAAATGCGACGTTTTAAATTTGACTTTGATGGTAAGGGTATAACACTCTCCAGCTAGATTAAGTGTCACAGAACCGACTTAAATTATTTTAAGTCCGACGTGAAACACATTAAGATTTAACTATTTGTATTCCTTGTAAGACATAATTGTCTTCTAATTTGATTATCACTCCCAATATATATAATAACAAAGTTATCTCAATACACGTTTTGTACAAGAAATGCTTGCTCTTCAACTTTTTCCGAAGACAATGAAAATAGAAAGAACTATGGCAGGACTAGATGATCGTTCTCATACGCCCAATTTTTAGGATATGCTTCGTGAGATATAATATAATTCTAAGATATTAAATGCACTAATGCTTTCGTACAGAAATAATAACTTTATTCTGTAGGAATTTAATTCAAATTTTTGAAATGCATATAATCACTTATAATTTCTATGTGCCCGATTAATGAATTAAACAAAAGTATTATTGGTATTGATTATATTATAAATTGCCATTGGAGGTGCTTGATGTAGCTTCAATGTTACGTTTTAATATAAAAAACACAGTAACAAAGAATCGTTCAATTTTGTATTATTATAAAATTGGTTGGGACTTTTATGTGAATCAAAAATATGATACCCAAACATATATTATAATCGATATACAGACTACATTTAACAATTTTACATAAATGGTCATCAGTTATTTTTCAAAAGAGAAATAATCTTATTACTAATCATTCGACAAATTAAAATTTGTTGGGAAAACACCATACTTTTTTTCGAAATTCGTATATTTCTTAGAAGAAACAGTTTCATTATTTTGTTGATATCTTAGTTGTAAAATATTCCTAAGGAGACGGTTAGAGAACACAATGTCTATCACACAATTTAACCCCGGCCTACCCACGCCTTACCTCCAAACTCATTGTTATATTTTACCCAAAACATCCCCCCAGGAACCATTTGTAATCAATTTTGAAAGGTATTATTGTGTGGGCCAACCAACTAAACTTGAAAAGTAGTATATGAATATTTTATTTGTCTATATATAAAATTTATAATATGTCGATAAATTAATATTTTATAATATTATTCAATTAAAAATTATTCTAATTTATATCATTCACTTTCCGTTGAATACTTCTTCAAACAATTAATAATTTAAAATTCTCAATCGCGTGGTATATCCGAGCTTATCATTTGTGTAATCAGTGATTTTGGAAAACGATAAAAGACGACACCGCAAACATCAACACAATAATTTGGAAGCTTTCTTTATAAATGGTAGTTTTTCAAAACATTAAATATCTTCAGTTATTTATCAATTTGAAAAAACCTATTCGCTAATAATCTTGACATATAACTGAATAAAATAGTGTCAATACATAAATGAGTTTTGAAAAAATTGTTTTTTGAAAACACACTCATTTAGTTTCCGAGTTGCTATGTTTCTAATCTCAAAGGCTAGGTCAAATAAGCTCAGAAATTATAAAAGCACTCGAAGCAAAAAAAGTCAAAACTCACACAAAGGACAATCCTCACCCACGACATATAATGTGAAATAAAGTATACAAGACCGATATATTTATTACTGAATTTGACAAAGGCAACAGTTTAACTGAGAAAATTCTATCAATCTTGTTTGCTAAATTATGAAAAATACAACAAAGAATGACTTGGGGTTGATCTTTACCTCGTAACAAAGAATCTTGAAAGTTATATAATAGTCATTTTTATATTTCTAAGGTGAGTTTAAAAGGACGGTTTTTCGATTTTTTGGGTGAATTTTGTAATAAAACTTATCACCATATAATTTAGACACTAACTGGTGATTACCAAAATATTTTTGAAAGTTAAATAAAAATTTCTGCGTTTCTCAAAATAAAAACTAAAAAGTAAAAAGAATACTTGAAACGATTTTTTACCCGTTTTTCAAAGGAATTAAAAAAACGTTAACAATATCGAGTATACTTACAGACCTTTCAGTGAATAATGAATAGAATAATAGTGCTTTAAAAAATCATACGGTTGAAGATTTTATCTAAAAGTAGCTGTTGGCTTTCAAATAAATACCTCTGATTGAGATGGGAGATTACTATGAAGATATACTTTATTACTTTGTGATGTGTATCTTTTATACAACGAATTAAATCAAGACACCAAACATACGATACGCCTCAATAACTTAGCATCAAGAAGTCTTAGAAATTTTTCAATAAGTATTAAATACATTGTAAGGATGCACACAAAATATCATCTATTATACTAAAAAAGAGTGAAGAGCTAATTTTAAATTTAATGTTGATTATATACATAAAAAACGTGTACAACGAAATCACTATTTGAAAAAAGTATTGTACGATTAATAATAATATCAAATATATCTGTTTATTTATTTATGACAAAAAAATAACTTCAAAATTGCTCTCGTCACCCCACGCTTCTAATGTGTTAATATGTTTGAACCATACATTTTTATATATACCTACAATAAGTACCGTAATTTTGGTTTTATAATATATATATATTTTTAAAGAACATTATTTTTAGTTCACAATTACTCTGGTCGGAACAACCAAGCTTTATGTTTGTTTTAAGAAGGTAATAAAGTTGTTTACATAATGTTATGTAAATTTATTTTAATAGCAATACAAATCTTTTTATAAATATTGTAGAGGTATTTTATTTGTATTAAAGGATCATTTTTAATATCGTCCATGTGTGTGTTATTATTTACTGTAAATAAAAGCAATATTGGAAACTTATTTTCTTTTGAATTGTACTGGTGAAATCTGTTTATGGTTTATTATAATTTAAGAATATAAGTCGAGTGTGAAACATGTGGTCTATATCAAACATATGAATTGGTGTAAAATAAACAGAATCCACTAGCATCTATCAATTCCCTTTGCATAATGGTCTGTTGAACAAACAGGTCCTTATTCTAATATTTTCGTAATGACAGAAAACCCCAAAAAGGAAATAACCGAGACCATTAAAATTTATAACACGAAACTTGACACTCAATATAATTAGGTAGATTTTGTGTTTCCTTTTCCTTACAAATCTGAAGGCGTTGTAGGTGTTGCCGGAGGTAGGCCCGTAATTATATTTCAAACATTTTTTTCCACCGACCAACCTAATTTAATATTAGCCGAAAGCTGTCGTATATTATATATGTTAAGTTTTAATTGGATATTGAAGAAAATCAATGAATATTGTATTGACACATTAAAACATGGATATATGTATCTAAAATAATTTTTTTAAGCCACATCCGCTGTCTACTCGGAGTATATGGAAAATATACCTACAAGATTCTCTGTTTCAGCCAGTCCTATTACATTCGTCCAGGTCATTAAAATCAAAAAAACAAGCAGATTCGTTACATTTGAAATAAATAATTCTTGAGCTTGTTTTTTTGACATTATAACATTTACTGCAGACTTAAAGAGACGCATAATGATAGATAGAACTCAATACGAAGTAACGTTAAAATTTTACAGCAATACTTTATAAAGTTACTGAATTTATCATGTTTTTTTACCAATTTATTTATGATCTAATATAAGAAATATATTCATTTTTAATCAGTTGATAATTCTTACGATGAACGAAACTGGTCCTGATTTTAAAAATATTAAATTGTGAAAATAGTATTTAATAAATATAATGCCTTTCCACTAAGAAATAATGGTTAAAATCTTGAAAAAATACTGAAGCTCTATATTCATAAGATTTTTTTAAACATTTAATACCATGTTATCATTTTATATATTGTAACTGTGTATAATGAAAAAAAAACCAATATTGCCTCTTTTATTGCGATCGTGAATATAAAGGGGAAATATTTAAAAATAAATTCCAGATTGTGAGCATCTGAGAATATCTTCGTTCATTTATTTAGGACTTAAAATATCTGAAATTTAAAATAAATTATGGCAAACAAATGTCTAAACCTTTTTTAGAGCGGCCAATCTTCACATGGAAACAAGATGCCACAAAGCCCACAAATTTTATATCCACGCGCGCCTCACACACAGAATCCGAAGATTAGATAAGAAAAAACCATCATATCGTATTTCTTTCCAGACGACGGGCCAACACTGCGGAGATTGCTTGTTTTTTTAGGGGTAGTTAAGTTTTAGGACCTTGTGACCTGAAAACCTTTTGACACGTGCACAGCTAACTTGTATATATATCTGTTGATAATATTATTAAAGTGATTCATTAAGTAGGTACAGTAATCATTTTCAATATTCATTTTATTCAACGATTATTTCAAAATTTATTCTTATTAACTTTATAATTTATGACAACGACTGAAGGTGCTTGATAGAACTTCAATATTAAATTTGAATTGTTACAACTTTGTACGATTCCATACGTCTTATCACAAACGACCCGGGTTTCGCCCTTCGGCATCCTCAGGCACTCCATCGCACGGATGCAACAGAACTGACGTAAAACAAACAGTTAGCATCGTATATACGATCGCTACGATATAATAATTTAAATATATTAAATATATTATGTATTTAAATTATTATTAACAGGAATCTACTTACCAATAGGCAATAAATAGTTTCGTGTTGAGTGTCGGAGGGACATTCGTTTGACGCGGATGAGGGAGTTCAATTGTTACATCATAACACGGGGGACCATAAATTGTTTTATCAGGAGAGTTTAGAAATTAATAGAGGCCAGTTATTAAATTCAAACTTCATTCTTAACGATCAACTCAATCTTCCCAACTCCCCCTTGTTGTACCCTTTACGTGAGATCGGTTCAATGAATCGACAATCTCATGGCGATAATTCTTATGTCTCCAATACTAGATGTTTTAAATAAAAGAAGACACATTTATAATTTGATTACTTGATTTAAATTTGTTGAAAACCCCATTTCAATAACGACGACTCATTAGCAAGATCGTTAATGAAAGTTGTCATAGCTAATTATTATTGGATTAATATTGTTACATTCTTTTCAGCTGCAATATTTTGCTTGCGTATTGGTAAGTAGATTCCTGTTAATAATAATTTTAATATATTATATATACGATGCTAACTGTTTGTTTTACGTCAGTTCTGTTGCATCCGTGCGATGGAGTGCCTGAAGATGCCGAAGGGCGAAACCCGGGTCGTTTGTGATAAGACATATGGAATCGTACAAAGTTGTAACAAATCAAATTTTCTTATTAACTTTTATGTCATATATAAGATAGTCCCGCCAAACACCCATAAGAAACAACGATTTATCGATTTTTTCGACCTGTCGTCTAAATATTATTGCCCTGTCTCAAATATTATCCCGGTTGACCGGTTTTCGTAGATAAATCTTTCTATCCTATACAATTTGTGAGTTTGAGCAGATTAAATTTTATATATTAACCGATTAAATTAGTGTGAAATATATAGTTCGCTCAAAGTTCTTGAGATTTTCTTCAATAAAGAATTTCAAAATAAGAAGTTAAAACACTATTCGATTTTTTCAATAAATAAAATTTAATTAATACTATTACTTTTACAAAACATTCATATTTACCATTTTGGAAATTAAAGGGGGGAACTTCATGTTCTTTTAAATTTAAATTTTTTATTTTTATTTAAAGCTTTATAGCATTCGTTTCCATCATTTATCGTTTTTTTTTCAGAGTCACTTGAAAAACACCAAAACTTTTTAATTGAATTCGTTTATAAATACGTTTAAGGTCATAATCGAAATATCGACATTATAATGATATAAAATACCTTGATGATTTTACTATCGAAATATATATATATAAAAATTCAAGTGTTAATAGAACTAAGTATTATTAATTGAAAATGAATCCACCCCTTGCCGGTATTCTGAGAGAATGTGATACCCACATGTGACGGAACTCAGCTATAGTGAAGGTTAAGGAATTTAGTTAGCAAAAATTTGGGCAAAAACGGAATTTCAAGCGACCCATTAATCGTTACAAATGAAATATTAAACCACCGTAGACAAAGAATGCCGAAAACATAACACGTCTCTAAGGAAAAATATTTTTTAATTATATTAGATTATACGTATTAGAATTGGAAACTTACTTGACGTGTTCATGCTTTGGCATTTAAGATATTATTTAAACAATATGTCACAAAAGTTTATTGAAAAGCCTGCATATGTGTACATAACATACTGTCAAAAAATACTCAAGGCATATTAAGGTATTGCTAATTTTTTCTTTGTTGTTGTTGTATTTGTACTTTATGATGAATGTAGTAATTAAGATTTCAATAAATATATCATCCATCACTTTTATAAAACGGTATAAGATTTTTATTTTTTTGGTTATACCAGAGGGCTGTGGAGTCGTTAAAAAAATACAACTCCAACTCCAACTTTGACCAACAGCACGACTCTGACTAAAAAAAGTTTAATTTGGTCACATTTTTCCCTTCCTTTCCTATTTATGTGCGTTGAAATAAAAATCAACCAACCAATCCGGCAAATTGTTTAATAAGATATTTCTCAATATCGTCTAATCGAAAAAGAAGTCGGAAGTGCTCGATTTTCACAGCTCCGACTCATGTCGAGCAATAGGCCCCTCCATTAGGTATTTTAACAGTTTTTTTTCTACGAGAATTGCTTATTAATTTCTTTTGCGATGAGAATACGGATAGACCTAGGGACTTGCCACTTTCATTACGCACCGCTTTAAGGATCGAAGAAACGGGAGTATTTTTTTAGATACCAAAGACTCTATGCTTCAAAAAAGATTCGATAAATATTTGAAAAATTGGATTCGAGTCACTTATTAATAAATACGTCATATATTAGTTATATTCCTCAGAAGTGCTTCAATATTCGACACCTATAGCCAATGAAAACCTTAAAGTAATTTTAATAAGTGGGAGTAAATTATAATAAATGCCGACAACGCGACCCTAAATATCATAAAATTAAGTATCAGGCTTAGAAATATTTCCATTTACAAGCCACTTGACGTGACTTCCACAAACTTGCCCCGATTCCACTAAAAGTGACTTCGATTTATTGCTTTTAATGTATACCACATGTCGTTAAAAATATCTTTCAACTTCTTGACTAATGAATAGAAGAATTTCTAAAGCTCAAGTATTTTCAAAGCTACCATTGACTGTTTTTATATAACATTTTGACAGATTTAAATTTAAGGTCTGCCTAATACGTATTTATGATCGTCAGTTGATAAATTTAAATGTTACATCTTCACTATTCTAACAGAACTGTGATTATACATGAAACAGGGTGATTTGTAAACAAGGTATTAATTATTAACAGCATGAGGCAATTTCACAACTATCAAAATGAATTAGGATACATTTTTGATCCATTATTCAAATATTATGCAATAGAAATAATAAATCAAACAAATTTCGTAACACTAGATGAAAATTTATTAGCAATACGTCTCAAATATCATACAATCACATAAACATTATATTTATTACGAAAATATAGCATGGGGAGGTTTTCTTTAGAACGACTGAAAACTTAATTAATCTATATGTTTCATAACAGAAGCCACAGAGAAAACACAAGTGTACAATTTTAATATTATTTGGATGTACACCCGGCTCTTATTACGCGATTTTTTTTACGCAAATTCGATTATACGCGATTTTTTTGAACGGCACCGCTAAATTTCTTTACGCGTTTCACTCGTTTTTACGTAATTTTTTCCCCGAATTTGTTTTAAAGAAGACATTTATATATGATGCTAGGCGTGAACGTTTTATTATTTTTTTAAATAAAAAAATATGTGTATTTTTAAAACTTAATTTTGTAAAGCATACCATTTTTTTAAATACACATACAACTGCCAAATGTTAACAAGTGTATCGGATATTATGCGAATTTATGTTTTAGGGTGTGTAAAGAAATATAATGCAATTACGTGAATTCATTTTTTTTACGCGCCTTTTGCTGGAACCAATGTATCGCGTAAAAAAAAGACTGGGTGTATTTTGTTTTAAGTTATGCAAACATTACTTATAATGTGAATCAATTCTGTTTTAAAAATCATGCATTGTTAAATTTCAATTCAATATTTTGTACTAGTACAAAGAAATAAAAAAAAAATTAAACATACACCACTAATACTAGGCTGACAAAAAATGTGTAAATGGTTATAAAACTATGTACTTAAATATACGGTGGTAAACGAAGTAATCTCAAAAACTTTATACATTTCCAATTTAAAAATAACTGAAATGGCCTCTAATGTTCTTTACACGAGTTCAAGAGACACTTGAGTGAATTATAGTTGGCACTATTCTCGTGTTAAGAATTTGCACTTTTCTTTCTTCACAGCTTGTAATGAAATAAATATGTTTTTAAATATGAATAGGCCTTAGTACATTAGGTAGCTTTCAAGCTTTTAATGAGCTAAATTAAAATGCAACAAATCGATTAATTATATTACCATGTAGAATTCCAAACAAAAAAATAGTTCAAAATTCAATTTTGCTTTTGAAAAAACAGTTTGTGGGAAAGAGAACTTTTACTAAGGCCTGGAAAAAAGTGTTCTCAGAGACAGGTAGATTGCACAAAACATTCTAACAAACCAAATAACCTTTTTTTATTTGAAGTCATTTTCACATATTTTGAGCACGTGTTCTAATGAAAGAGAGCCCGATAAGAAACATACTAAGAAAAAAAAACAGACATCATCTCGTCTGTTTTCAAGTTTTTTGTTAGTGATCTTCGGGAGGGTGTTTATAGTCTGGGCTAAACCATTAATTTTAAAAACATAAACAGCCCACGTGTCATTGAAGAGTATTTTTATGATTTTAAATTGAGAAAACACAAAAAACCGTAACATAAAAAGCAACCTAAAAATCCAATACTGTTCTTAATTTTCAGTCAATTTTTAGACACCACTCAACAATTATTAAGTGCTTCATAAATAATAAGTAGTTTTAACCATGAAAAAGGAATCACAACCTATTAAGTAGTAAGTTTATTTTCTTCCATAATTAAGTCCTCCACAATTTTCAAATGAGATCTATATTGATTACCTAACGTAATTTCAATGTTCAGTATTTATTAAGTTTCAATTATTAATCTAGCAAATCATTTTACGTTTCGTTAACGGGAAATATATTTTTTACGTTATTCATATAAGGCTGGCTTTTTAAATATGACTATAAATTAAAAAATATAAATATTTATTATGTCTATAGATTTCCAAGAAAATTTCCATTTGATTAAAATAATTTTTCTTTGTTGCACTCGCTCGCCCATCCTTTGGAATTATGGAATAAAAATCTATGGATTTCAAGCTAACGCTTAAGTCATTCTTCGGTTCATTTTGTTACTTAGACTCAACAACTAAAAAATAAACAGGTTATTCTATAACATAATAAGTCCCCTAAAAGTATTTCAAGATTTTAGTGCGGTTCATCAATGGTAAGCTTTGAAATTCTTTCCCGCGAGGCAGCATAATGATTCTAACACATTAATGGTCAATTATTAAAATTAAAAATATTTCTTATTTAGTAATATGAATTTTCAGAGGCGAAGAGATAATTTGGATTCAATTTTAAGATAATATTAAATGAGGAACCACTTAAAATAGAACTAAGCTTTCTCCTGATGAATCTGACGAATTATTATATTTATAACATTTAATTCTCGTTCTGAACAATGATTCTTTTTAATGGAAACTATGCTAGAAATTCAAGAAACCCATTAAAACTATATATTTCTGTAAGGATCTTCCCTTCCTCGATAATTTCTTATTAATTATCCTATAATAAGAAATACTTAATTTTTTGACGTTGATTTATAAATAATTTCTTTATGTCTACTTAAAATAAAACAAAAGTTGTATCTTTTGTGGCAGAATACAGTGTTTTGGATTTACCTTATATTCAGACATTTTTATTTAAACTGAAGTCTTACAAAAATATTTTTAAATTATAATATTACCTGAAGACTTACACAATATGGGTTTTGCTTTATACATAATGTAAATGAATATCCCTTGGCACCGCTAAATCTGACTATTATTAGAAAAGTTAGAAGGCTTTTATTTTACGTATTTTTTTTTTATTCCTAAAAACTGAAGCCTTTTTGTGTATTCTCGCAAGGCTATATCATTATATCACTTTCCTACAGGTGCCTGCTGAATATCAAATGACCAAATGCAATATCTTGGAAGTGGTGATTTCAAAATCAAAAGAAGCCATTTAAGAGTAATTTAAAAAAATGCATTATTTAAATGATGCGATCGATTTCAAAGTTAAAAATAAATTACCCACGACTAATTTACAGTCTACATAGTCAGTGGACCACTGCAACATTGTCAGCGATTTAAGATATTTTTAATTTTAATTATTTTGGACGAATAATTAATAAATAAATGAATTTGAAAATAATAAAACAACCACGTTAATAATATTAACAACGATATTTTTTTTTTGATTGTTGCATAAGTAGTAGTGACATATGTTTTGCTTCTATTAAAAGCATGATTAGACGGTATTAATTGTATGAAAATTTTTAATGTAGGAACAGCTATTCATGTGTCACAGAGAAGCGAACAACCTAGCAATACTAATAAAACAATAAGTGGAACATGAATTCATCGCCTTCAATTTTATGTTAAATATTAATGTCAATTGAATAAATATAATCATCGACCTATATATGCTACAAGAACTCCCAATGTTTCTCATATAGGTCCTCAATCAACGGTGATATTATCAAATTTTCACATTAGCTAGTATAATTAGTATAACTAACAAAACGAACGAGCTTGAATTTATACATGGCATATAGAATTTCATGATGGTAATGTACGCATACTGCTATTAAAACTGAAATTCATAAAATGGTTTAAGTAAATTTATGAAAATTACTGTAGTTTTATATGCAAGAAGATTCATCAAAACTTAAACACTCGTCGAGGTACTACACTTACGTCAATGAATCTGATTGCTAAATATTATATAATAGCCAATATGATCGGAAGCTTTTAAGCTTTATTTTTATGTCCAAAATTATTTTCTGTTAATTCTATAACACCATAAATGTATTTCCTTTATTACACTAATTGAAGTAATACATATTTTATTCGATTTGATAACAACATCTTATGTTACATAGCAAATATTTTATCAATTTAATTTAAAGTCTTAGAAGCTATCTTTGCTATATCTCTAATTTAAAAAATCGAATGTATCGTTAGAATTTTTTTTTCAAGTTTTTAAATAAGCTATACAGTCTTCCCTACGAAGGCTTCTGTTAGGTATACCGTACCCAATTATATTTACATGACTATCTCGGAGGCTGGGCAGGAATGACTCCTTCCCTTAGCCGCCCACCGTCCAACTAAATTATCATTTTCCTTACGTGTCGGCTCCTTTGTAAAATGATTAGCCGGCTGACTAAGATTACCTCTTCTACACCTAGTTATACGAAAATCGAGTCAAATTATCAAAGTGGAAGCACTAACCAGAATACAAAATAAAAAAATATCGTATAACGAGAATCTCCTTATAGGCGTACAGTCGGTACAAGGGTAATTTCGAATACGTCTTATGAATGCAAATTGTTTTGTTATTCATCAGAAGCTCTCATTAACCTGTCATATTAGCTTTTCTGTTAATAAGTTTGGCGCAAACGGCGTTGGATTTTTTTGTACATCACAAATTCTATACATCACAAGCACACTAACGTTTTAGTATATAATTAAATTATTTTTCAATAATTACTGTGTTAACTATTGCCACTCATTATTCAATAATTAAGAATGAATTGAAGTCAATCAAGATTGCCTTCATTTGCTTTTTGCTTACAAGCTATAAATAATAAATATACTTTTTATTCATTTTTTATTTATTTATGTGTATTCACATATATTTATACAAAACAAGCTTCTCAAATCATACAGACCAATAAAAAATATCACTTACAGTGCAAAACTAATCCTGATCATACAATGATACTGAATATTGATTAAAAACACTTTTATGAAGACCATACTTTTTTTAACTAATGCAAATTTTTTAATTTATCTAGACAATATTTACAGTTGATGTAAAATATATTACGTTGGATAAACAAAATAGCATCATATCGTTGTAGGTATACCAAAACATGCAGCGGTGGGGTGCGAATATGTTATCAAGAGGTTCGCTTTATCAAAAAGCTATTCACGGTGTCCCGCGGAAGGCGCTGATATTTTAATTACTCATTCAAAATCATACACATTAATTATCAAAGCAATCAAATTTTACTTCATATGCTTATAAAAACATGTAATAATACTCAATATGAAATAATTAATATCGATGGCTATAGTATGGATTCATATCATAAGCTGAAAAAACTTATCTATTAGGAACTGTCTTTCTTAAAACTGTGCAAAATTACAGTAAACTATTGATTTTTTTATTACTGTTTTAAAATTTTACAAGGGTCCCTCGGGAACTTATCCAAGCACTCTTCAGCACATCATTATAAAAATACATTACATTTATAAAATCTTTATTTATATTATAAAGAAAAATTTATAATATATGATATATTAAGTAATCAATAAGATGCAGAATAAAAATATTCTAAAAATCACCGTTTGAATGATTGTAGGCATCGTTAGCCTAAAAGTTTTTTTCTTAATTTGCAGGACGCGTCCGCAACAAATAAATAATTATAATTGAAATTATATATCAATGCATCCAAAAAGTGTGTTTGAAGGTTGATTGATTTACCTTAAAACCTAAATCGATGATTTGCAAAAAATCGGATGTATGCAATCATCATCCGAAGTTTACACCTGCCTGTTAAGTAAAAATTCTTTATCTAAGCGGTATTTTGTCCTATATCAAAGGAAAGCTTGCCGAATCAAATTATAAGGCACAAGAATCTAATTCGGGTACAATTACATATTATTTAGGGCAGTAATGCCAAAATTTTCAATGTGAAATGACTAATATGTGTAATTTTAATAAAAATTCGAGTTGATTGATGGTAGCCATTTCACACATGACAAGCCTCCTGATCATGACTACCAACAACGCTTACCTCGTTATAAATTTACTGAGGCAATTTATAGCATTTGATACTTATAGATAACTGACAAAAAATTATTTAAGGAAGTGGCATCTGTGCTGAACCAAATCTTAATCGAAAAAAAAAATACATAAAGCTATGCTAGAGCTTTTATTCACAAATGTTTCATGATAAAAAAAAATCAATAGAAATTGATAATCCCCGATACGAATCATATTGTCAAATTTTTGAATCCTTTTTATAAATGATTGTTTTTACTGCATACAGCTATCAGATGGTTCGAATTAATGAAATAAAAAATCTTTCCTAAAACGTCCAAATATTAAAAGAATCAAATCGATCATCGATTATCACAGTTTGTTATGTAAATATTTTTCACTGATAAATTCATTGAAAAAATGTTTTATGAATACTTAATTGCAGCATTATATCTTCTTATGTTTTTCTATTTGGAATTATCAAAAATCTATAGTTTTGACGATAGCGTGAGCCGAAATATGTTAGCTATCAACTATATTTCTTAAAAATAATTATTTTGAACTAAAATACATTGCTATTTTTTTCACCGTGTTATAATGGAGTTCTAACAAGTGAATGCCAATTCAATCAATACATTATATTCACGACTAATACTTTTTTTAGTATTAGTTAATGTAGCTCATAATACGTATTTATTTTCCAATACCATCGTATGAATTTCTTCATATAATCAATTAATTATCAGAGCAATAATTATCGAAAATCTATCCCCTTTCCGCCGAAAATAAAGGACGAAACGTTTTAAATGTTGCTTTATAGTTAACAATAGCCAATTAACAAATACGCTCTACCCGAAAATTTTATTTCACCTTCATCTTGGAAGTAATTAATAAAACCTTAAACGAGCAGTCAAGAGCGAAAATCGGCTTGCCTCCATAATGACTGGTAACATTCTCTTTAACGTTGATTGTTCATCATCAATTTAGAGTAGTTTCAATAATTCCGTTCTCTACGATAGTTTTATTAATATTATTATACGATATTCTATAATTATAGTCAAATTAACGCTGCTGTCCATTTATAAATTTTATATTGCTATTCATTTTAAAAAATTGGACTCTATTTACGACTATACAGTTTATGATCTTTTTTTGAATACTTAATAAATAATTATTGATTTAAAAACGAAAGAATGTATCAGATTTTTTAATACCCAAAAATAGTTGAGGCAGTGATATTTAAAAATTCGACACAGTATTCATAAATATGCACCAAATTCAAAATCATAATCAAAACAATCGAAAATTAATGTGGAAATTGAAAGCATGAATAGCTAGCAAGCATACTTAATGTACATAGTTTTTCAACCTTTTTACATCCGCGGACCACCAAAAAATCAAAATATGTTTTGCGGACCAGTATTGTAAAAAAATTATAAATATTCATGTAATTGATTTTTTATTCAAAACAATTAATTTTACGAGACCGTGTGCTGAAATAACACTATTTAATTATATTAAAACAGACAAATATAATTTAAAAATCCATAAAGTGCAACATAAAATTCCATTGTTTATCGAAATAATATCACATGGCGGACCTCCCTAAAATATTTTGATCAGGACCGGTTTTGCTCATCGCGAGCAATTTCAACTGATTGATAATGCTCGCGATGAGCGAAATCGGTCCTGATCAAAAAACATATAGTAGAAATAAGTACTAAAAAAATGTGTTTTCATTATTTAAGAAAATAAAATTACAATGATTAGATTTAACGGTATTGTTTCTTAAAAATATTCATGGTATGAGATATTTAAAATTAAAAATCGTTAAGATTTTCCATGATAAAAATAAAACGTTCATATATTAAACGCAATTCACACGGTATGTAATGTTGTAAAACTTTGTATAAATGATTTTCAAAGTGCAATGAAAATTATGCATCAATAACAATAAAATGAACTAACGTTATTTACTATTTACAAAACAAAATTAACAAATCGGTTATGGTCTTCAGTATTCTTATTTAAGCAACATTTTTCATAAGCATTCAGTTTATTCATCTGTTAATAAAAACTATATGATTGTCTTTAAGACATCTTTCAAATACGATTTATTGGTGTATTTATAAAGATTTCCTTGTAAAAACGCAGTTCCTTTGAGAGATAGGAAACTGAACTATTAATAATTGTGGTACAGTTTCCCCTAATGAGGGGAGCGGTGAACGGTGTTATCTGGGTAGGCGTGGTATACCCAACGCCCGCAGCTAGCTCTTGACTTATTATGCGCGCATCACGCCTTCGATTAAGGAGCTGAATATACTTTTAACATTTTTATAATTCGTTAAAAATAATAGTATAGCGGCTGACATAACTTCATATTAAGATATCCCTTAAATTTTATTTAAGTGGTGCATAAATATTCAACAGTGTAATGGCACTATGCATCTCTTCTTCAGACAATAATATTCAGCATTAGATACCAATTCAATTTAGTGGAAGGTTTGACAAACGGTCTGAACAATTCACAAATTCGTAAGGTCCTTAAAATTACACTAATATCCAATTTGGATTACAAATAATCCATATATACCAATCACTATGTGAATTAAACAATTAATTGACTGATTGAATTAATTGACAAAGCATTTGGAATCGAACAAAGTTGTAATAATTCAAAATAAAAAATATGCTGTTAAAAAAACACTATTTTTAAATTATTATAAATTGAAAAACAGCTTTTATTAATAGAGCACTGACAGTTTTTAATTTCATTGATCATTTCATAAAACTTTATCCATAATCTTTGACGTGGCTTCCGTCACAAACATGACAAAAATTACGGTCTATTATCGCTTATGATTAGTTGTCAGTGATAGAGTAATGATATTCAGGAATACTTGAAAAACATTAGATCAATTAATTCTATCTTATCATAAAACTGTATATACTTTTTCTTTATAAAAATGTAAAATTTGAAAATTTTTCCGCCTTCCAATCAAGAATTGAGTGGGATAATGAGTATATAGCTCAATATTTATTGCTAGATTAAAAAAAATTACATCCTTACAATGTAAATGTTATAATATGGATCATCTGAAATTAGGTACCAGAATATTATTATTGAGCTGAATATCTTTTCTTATTTACTTAAAGAGTCTATACGATAATTTTTACATGTCACTACAGTTAATAATTGCATTTCTACCTATTTTAATCAATCATAAAAATCATCGACTAAAGATATTTAAATAATCTTTTGACAATCTGATAAATGCTGTTTTACTCACTTTTTTAATTCGATTGTACACTAAACTCATGAAGCACATACGACTTTCAATTTGAGTGTTTTTTTTACGCCAGTGTGGGAAAAAATATTGTAAAAAATTAATTCAATTTATTTTTTTGAATACATCAGTTTTTTTTCACTCGGTAACGGAGCAAATTCATAATTAATTTTTGTTTAAATCCATTAATAGGAGCTCATAAATATAAACTATACAGTAGATATAAACATGGCTTTATAAAAAGGCATAAACTGAATGATATTTTACATTCAGTTTCATTTCTTATTAATTCACCATTTTAGATAAGTAAACCGGATCCTTTATTTGAATGTAAATTAATAGTCTCAACTTAAAGGTCAGACGAGTTTAATTTTGATCCCCTACCAGATCAAATTTTAATCCTTCCAATCTCTATACGTTTTGTTACTAATAATCACTTGACAACATTTTGAAAAAATTTATAACTTTTTTAGGAACCTTGACGGTGAAATAATTATAATAATTTATTAACTTGATAACAACAGTATCAGACCATAATTGATAAATTATGAGATTCGTGTGAAAATTGACAGCGAGAAGAAAAGTTGAAAAATATTTTTTTCGTGGACACACTTCATCTATTTTAGTAATTAAATGAACTTCTTATTTGGTTTAATGGTAAAAATATATTTTTAAATAAACTCATAATGTCCACTTGGTTACCAGATTGAATCAATATAAATTTAAATTAATAGTTCGTTATTCCATGTTAAACATCTTTCGTTTCTTTGAGAAATATCTTCAGACTGTGTATACTAAGGACATCCATTACTAAACTGAACAGTGAATATAATAAAGTAAGGAATGTGTTAGGAGTTTTCTCGTTTTATTATATATTTTGCTTTAAAAGATTAAATTTTTTATAGGGAAAAAGATACAAATTGTATTGCAAATAATGCCTTATAACAATATCAATTCTTGGTTTACGGTGTTTAATAAGATTTCCCTTAACAATTACTAGTATAATAGGACGATCATAAACTATCTCGTATATTTTTTGACATCCTCAATTTTAGATTCTCCTAAATATAAAACTTTTTTCTAGTAACTTCTACTAACCATTGTGTGTTCTTTACCCGAGTACAAATTATCAAAAGCTCTAATAGTCCAATAGTCCAAAACCAGTTTATTCTCAAATCACTGTAACATTGCACTTAGCTTTTTGAAGCTTTATATAGAAAACCAATTTTGAATCATAAAACATAATATAATACTTCCTATACATGTGCATCTACATAATTATTTATCTTTTTTGACACGGCCAAAAGACATTTCGAAGTCAAGGTGCAAAATTTTCTTACTTGTTTCGACTTGCAAGGGAGTTGTTTTCTCTCAAGAAATCTTACGCAACAAGTTTCAACTTGTCGTAACTATTATTGATTTCACAAAAAGGATCTTTTTTGATTCTACAACAATAGTCTGCCTATATGAACTATATAATATTATCAGTAGGTACTGAGTTTATCTCGAAGTTACATTAAAAAAAATCAAAGACACCATCTTTCAATAAATAAGCTCTTATTTATTTTGTAATAAATAAGATTTACACCGTGAGAAAAGTGTATCATATACCAAAAATATTGTATATTATTATGGGACATCTGTTTAAACAATGTGAATATCCAGATTAAAACAGCAAACATAAATATAGATTACAGAAAAAATACATATAATATTTGATCTCAGTTATCTAATATATATTTATACAACTTTAAAGATATGTTTACATCTTAGATATGGCACTAAGCAATATTTATCAATTTTTTTGTGAGAATAAAAATTATCTTGTAGAAGTTTTATGCTTAGGTTGGAAGAATAAGATTATGATAATTTAATCGTATACGTATTAAATAAATATCGTATGATTGTTTAAATAGTGACAATTTATGTACACCGAAAATAATTGCTATTTTTAACGGTGTAATTTTATCAAGTGCTGGATAGTGAACCGCGGAAAATGTGTATAAATTCTCTGTAACATACAATTATTAGACTGTTGTGACATATAATAAATGTGTTTCATATAAGTATAAAGCTGAAAAAAAACAACTAACTGGCCCAAAGTTGAATTAATATTATGTTTGATACTGAGCAGTATAAAAGTTCACCTTTCTGTAAAACCTGATTTATTTATTAGGCACACACGTGACAAGAAATTATTTATTAAAAAAAAACAACAAACCCTTAATCTGCCGCAGAACGCATAAGAATCAATAGTTGAAAGGCTTCTGAAGTAGATTTCATATTAATCGTGGAAAAGACAATAAAGACATTTGGTGCGGCACAAAATATTTTAATACATCTAAAGGTTTCCAACGCCGACCATATTTATGGACAATTAATTGAGTTTTTTGATTGCTTGTCAGTCATTTAATATTTCATATCACAGGGCTAATGGTTAGCCAATCACTCTCGAAATGTACGTTATAATAATCGGAGGAGTTTGAGGGAATTTAAGACATCGCAGACTTCAAATGAAAATCCAGAAATCGATTTAAAAAAACAATTTATGCAAAGGTAACCGAAACCAATTATGTTAACCACTCGACCCAAATAATATTAGAATACATTTATCAAAGTTTCAGAATTGACATATTTTAACAGACTTTAGAGATGTTAAAATATTGTAGATAAAGTTACAAATTGATTGTTTGTTTATGTACAACATGAATGATTTTTTTTAACACCTTTTAATGATTTTGAGTTTTATAGATAGATAAATATAGATATATAGATAAATTTTATTTCTAATAAAAATACAGGTTGTCAATGTTACTCTATCGCTGTGATTATTAACAATTTACTAATCAATGAATGAAAATAAATGACAATAAAAAAAAATGTTTGTTATATACATCCTTGACATGAAAGCTTGTAAGTGTTCGGTTATTGTTATTGCGCGTGTCACTAATTGGTTCATTGCTTTACCACTAAGCATCGTAAACTTGCGGTCAAAGAGCAATAATAAGTACAAAGAGTCATAAAACATGCACAGAGAATATATTTTAGGATACAAAACCTTTCTTGACTTGCATTCTAAAGCCCAATCACAGCAACAAGTGTCTTTACCTGGAACGGGCGGAGTTAATACACTCCTCAAATTCCTCACCACCCCAAGTGTTTCTAAAATCCCGGCACCGAATTTTTCTCCCCAACCTGTTATTGGGTCATACTATTCGGTAGGGGAAGGTAAAGGTCATATTTTTTTTGCGTTTTGCTTCTTGATACATACAAACCTCAACGACTAGATATAGGGCAGATAAATTTATAGTTTACTATTAAGTTGAATAATAATATATCAGAAATAACTTTTATTTTATATCAACATTATTATAATATTTTAAAAATGTTGTGTAAAGTAACATGAAATTATTACAACATTAATGCTTAAAATTTCTAAGAATATTAATACAAAAAAAAGATAAATTAAAGTTTGAAATTTAATTATATTGAACGTAAAAAATATCCGTTCTTTTGATAGTTTATTTTAAAATCCATGCTTGTTCAACAATCAAACATATAAATTCAAATTCGACAATCATTTTTTCCAAACGGATGTTTTTGAATTTGGACTAATTGTCAATAAGAAATAATATATATAGTAGTTTTAATTAAGAATTTTCATTGAATAAATTTATTTAATTTAATAATCTACATCACAATAATAGTATTCATATATTGTATTAATGTTCTTGAATGAGACAATTAATAAACGATAACTCCCTTAATCTCAGATTGGTAATGTTATAACGGTTTCAATCACAAGTTTGTGCATTTTATTATAGGATATATAGCGACCATTTTGTGGTGATTGAATACATATTTTATAGATAATGGTTACTGAAATTCTTGAGGGGGAAAGACAGGTAGGAATAAGCACTTGATGTATTCGTCTACAAAACAAACTATACTGACAATACAATCCACCTTATCTTACGAGAACAGGTAAAAAATAAAAAAATAAAACAGTCACAGCTACCTTTACATAAAGTTCACCACAGAGTATTTCTTATTATGATAACATTAACAAGGCTAATAATATTTTGATACATTTACGTCATACCGCTATCACGAGCTTTAAATTTTCAGTCGATCATGCAAAAAAAACAATATATTTAAACAATTTTTTTTATGTATAAATTAGATTGCATTAAGATTATCACTAGAAACTTATAGATACACTTCCTTAAACTTATTGTCCAGACACTTTTGCAACGCCCATTTTCGTCTCCAATGTTGATCATATAGACGAGGTGTCATGAGTTCTTAGTTGATTGTGTTAATAATCGTTCATAATATATCGCGCTAACATTTGACCGAATGCAAGACCGGTACTTGTAGCATGCGAAAAAACCTTATTTAAGAAAAAAATATTTTAATATATACAATTATTCTTACTAGATTCTCAATACTAAAGGTTGCTCTCAATTAATGCACTGTTAGAATTGTCCTCATACATTGGGTCATTAAACGGATCAATATTTAAACAAACCCAACCGATAATCACATATCTAAGGCTTCATCATTTGCATTATACAATAATAAGAGCATTGATTTTTTCACCGCGTGTTCAATCCTTCAATTCAATACATACACATACCCTTCTCGCATACCTTCCTTAAAAGCAACAATATAGTATTACGTATATCCTAACCACCTCAACACTATAACAAGTTAATACTCGAACCAATATATTCTCCCCCCGCTTGCCATCTGCTGCGATAAATATGCTCACTAAAAAAACTTTCATATCAACCCTGGGAACTTGGGTTCCTCGGATTCCCACGAATCAACCCCTCTTGTATATTAAAATTAACAGCGAAATACTTCATACCTTACCCTATTTGAAAAAAAAAGTGCATTCAAACGATGAGATGTAAGAACACTTGCATCCTATTTCAGCTCTCGCTCTTATGCACACCCCCGCATAAGAGCGTCGCTCTGCGCACACGTGTTCGCAAAGTGAGTCAGAAGGTAGAATGGAAAACAGAACGCACCTGCCGTCTTCCACGTATCTGATTGGATGGAGGATTTTCGGGTATCTTCGAATATGTGATTTAAAAAAATATATGATTACAGTTTAGCTGAAAAGTGTCGTGTCTTCGACATGCTTGCTTTACAGGGCGCCCTTTTCTTGGTGTTAGTAATTCTTTTTTTTTGCAGGACCGCATAATTCAAAACGCAAAAGTAAGTGTTTCTAAAAATGTAGTAGCCGAAATATCACATTAAGCTGCAGTACATATAATAGCGCGGCATTAAAATTTATTTATGTATTATTGAATTTTATATCATATTTGTTGATTAATATAAGACGAAGGAACACTTACCAGTAAACAAAAACGTTAAAAAACTAAAGAAATTTTGGTAAATTTTCTTACAATATTAGGAAAAATGATTAAAACTTTTGATAGTATTACATACATAAAAATTCAAAAAATATATATATAAATTCAAGAGCTTAAATATCCAACTCGCTATAGTGTTTACCGGTAAATGGATTAGATAAATTAAAAAAAAAAAGCGAGTGGATTCTAAATGATATGAAGTTTTAATATTTTTTATAAAATATTTGAATAATCTACTTAACCAGATAATAGTTGAAGAGCACTGGTGAAGTAATCTTGGCTGTGTAGGTAGTCCACGTGTATGTGTACACAAGGCTTTGAAAGTGTTCGGATTGAGATTGAAAGGTAGAAAAACAGCTTCTTGTAGGAGTTTCAATATAAAAGTTAAATAATTCTTTTTTAATGTAAGGTATTTTTATTTCATCTAAGAGAAAAATCAAATGATCTGAATCCACATTATATCATTAATAGCAATAACAGTGAAAATCGATTTAAAAAAAAAACTATACGCTTAAATTTTTATATTTGTATTAGATACTTATAAAAATTGAATGACTTAAATACCTCACTATGTGTAATATATAATACAAAAATAATCTAGTATGAATAAGCTTTGCGAAACAAGTGCTGAACACAGATGAACTTTATTGATATTTGAAAGCGAGGGGTGAATTTAGGGGAGATCAGAAAGCCATGGGGGTAAACAATAGGTGCACGAGCTTTGTACCTACCTGTGTGTAAGGTCATGGACTTAAATTTTACAGTGACACCTTACTCTTCTAAAATTCTGTGAAGAATGAAACAATTTGACCCCAACGAGTAATATTACTCACTAAGATACGATTATTGTAACATTTTCAAAAATTATTATTTGCGACAAAAAATATATAGTAATATAATCAATTAGTCGTTATCAAAAGCTCTAAAATCACCTTTCGTGTCTTAAGTAAATTTGCATTGAAAATTATGAATCATGAATAAAGTGTTGAATTTATAATGTTTACATCATCCGAGACACCCTCACAGGTTTTTAACACACCCCGCGCTTCACTATACACCCGCCAAACCGAAAAGCACTATAAATATCCGCGCCGTCAGCCCCCAACCACATTCTGCCGTTCGCATCAACCACGTAACGAGCTTTCTAACGCGCCTCTTATAAATCATCATTCGCTTTGCTAAGCACTTGTACTTTTTAAACTTTACGAAAATAAATCTTTTAAACATGTCTGTTTACGCCAATAACGAGTACATCATTTCATCAAACAATTCGATGAATGATAACAAGTACAACAGCCAAAAGGCTGCCAAGTCTCACCGCATCAAATCAATCCTAAAGCCTCTCATGAAGATGCTAAGAAGAAACTCGTCTGATAAGAAAACAAAGTTCGATCCGGAATTCAACACCTACCAAGACGAGTATTGCACTGAATGTGAAGATAATTCCGCCAACGAAGAACTTGAATCAAACATCATCGATGAAATCAATCACTGCAAACCCAGCTCAGCCATTTTTGTTTGTGATGAAGGAAGATGGGACGTCACTCCCGTATCAAAAGAAAAAGCTTTCGTGCCCGTCCATTTCGCCAGGACGACAGCAGGGACTTTCTTCTGGACTTCCATTTCTACGTCCGCCGATTCCGACTTATTTGCATCCCGCCATTGCTACACCGAGTGCCAAGATGCCGCTGAACAAATCCCCATCATCTATTCGCAAGATAGATGGGTTCAGGCGTAAATCACCGCACCACCCGACCGATTCAGAGCTTCCGATTTGTGATAAATAAATGACGCTTAAATTAAATTAACTTCAATAACGTGGAAGTGCCAATTATATTGTTCCACGGATTTGATAATAATTGTTCCTAAATGAATAAAAATGAACAGTGTTTTTAGTTTATATGTATGTGCGATTGCTTTAATTATTTACTTATTAATGGAAGTTAATTTTAATGATTGTTTCGAAGAAGTAAATTTATGTAATGTAGATTTTAAATATTTCTGTGATTTAGATTGTATTTTTATGATTATAAATGCCTGATATTGCTCAAATATAGAATTATATAAAACGCTTTAAAGTAGGTCACAAAATATTGTGATATTATCGGAAAATAATTCCACTTGAGTTAACTTGTATGAATATTGTGATTTGAAATGCTTTAATTGTAATAAGATGTATTTTTAAGATATTGTAAACACTTGTCTTCCATTTTTTGGTATTTTTACCAATATTGTTTAATTGTGAATAAAAGCTAATCTTATAAGAAAATTTTATGAATTTTATTGTATCGACATCCCATCCAAAACCCTCTTGCAATCAAAGCTCTTAAGAGCATTGGCATACATATACAACAATATCAATCAAAACCAATACTTAACTTGTCGCTCTCTCTACATCATATTCAGACCACACCTGATGATAATAAAATTTAGTTACTGCTCTATGATATATTGTGGGTAAAAAAGTCTCTTGACATGACCTAAATATCGCACAAGAAAAAAAAATAACACATGAAAGATATCCCAAATAACAGTCATACTAAAAATACATTTATTTATTAACATTACATTAGTCATATTTGCAGAATGTAGCAGAAAAATGTTTTATTTTTGCTTACTAATATTTTTTAATGCAAAACACGATTTGCAACATTGCCGTTGGTACAAATGTATAAAAATATTTAGTACCTTCATAATGTGTACCCCATACCTTGAAACGAAGGAAAGTCGCTTAAGTTCTTTAATTAAGGGAGGTTGCTCAAAACCCTTGAAGCGTGAAGATTTTTTTTATGTATATTTGAAAACTTTTCGGATAAGATACGATTAACTGCATACCATTGCGGTAGGATGAGATTCTTCAAAATCTTTAAAGCAAATTAGGCTTTACGTATAGAATCGTTATGACGGATTTTTGTTTACTGTTTTGTATGAACTTGAGATACAAATATTCGTTTTTTATAAGATTTGAACACGTGAATCGCCCGAGGCGAACTGGCTTCTTCAATGGTTATAGTTTACTAGTAAAAAGACTAATATCCGTATTCTAAGCAAGCTATTGTATCCCCTATGCCTAAGTATATACGAAACTAAGTTGAATACAAATTTACTTGCGGTGAGGTAGCAGGTACTTTTGACTGATTTATACAAAAAATAATGCAGGTTCAGGATAATAAATATATTAAATATGAATCCTGGTTGAAATTAGGTTTGACTATAGTGCACTTATACCTTTATTTATTTATCTTTCGAATCAAGTTTATAATAATATGTTAAATATGAAGGAGGTATACTCTAAAAATATTTGTACAAAAAATTACAGTTTCATTTATAAACTTCTGATAAGAAAATGTATCAAATTAACATATTATTAATTATTTTTCAAAAATATAGTTGATAGCTATTTCGGCTCACGCCATCGTTAGGACTATGCTTAAACTAACATTCGCTTATCTATATATAGCTGTGTAGAAAAGGCACACAATACATCCTCTCTCCTGTTTTAACGGCCTAGCTTGTTACTTTCACACAATAGTTCTAAATTTTCAAAAATCCTTAACTAAATTCCAAATGAAACAAAAGGCGGCTATGACAATAAGTTTACATGTGGGACGGAAGTGGTCTTTACGGAAGCAAATCAGACCACCCCCTAGTAGCAATAGGGTCGGACTAATCGGGATGTTATTATATTAGTTTGTTCGTTAAGAATCCTTTGTGAATCCTTTTTTTAACGGTGTTATAATGGAGTTCTACCGAGTGATTGCCAATTCAATCAATGAAATAAGCTATATTTAACTAGAAATTGTACTAAAAAAAGCTTTCAATTATTATCTGGATAGCCAAAATTGCCGACCATATATCTATATATTGAAAAGACATTTACTCTTAAACATCTAAGATTGTGATTTAAGTATTTTTGAAATTTAATTAACTGAAGGATTGTTTACATATAATATATATATAATTTACTTATTTTATTTTCGTGATTTGTCGATATTGTATAATGGTTATAGTAAAATATATATTTTTCAGCACCTATTATAGATTAAATATAACCAAACAGATACATAATTTTGGCAATCATAAGAACAAATAAAATCTATAGAATTCTAAAATCAACGTCGAATTTGTGCTTAGCCAGAATTGTATTTTGTTTTAAGTGAATCAAAACACACTTACATTATTTTAAATAAATACAGAAAACGTGATTATTCCACGTGTTGGAAAGATGGAGTTGAATAACAGATATATTATTATTTCTTTTTCGATATCTTACTTCCAAATCATCAAAATACCTGATAAAAGACAAACTTTGAATTTGAACAAAAAAAGAATTTTTATAATAAGTTTTACTCACGTGTCTCGATGTACAAAAGAAACATGCCTAAATAATGTAATATAATAATATTATTATGTTTCAAACAATTTTATCTTCCTTTTCAGATTAACGAGATAATCGTTTCCGCTGTTGCATATAACTGAAAGGAGATTTCTCGTAACGCGATTCTCTTTTGTGTAGTGAATAAGATTCTGGCCATTAAACTGCAAAATATTTAGGAATGTTTTTGAGATTTTTAGGAAAACACGCACAATAAATGAAATTTGATCGTTTTTCAATTGGTAATCTGCCGCCATTATGTTATTGCATTTTGTTCAGTGTGTAATGGTTCAATAAATAATATATTTACCATCTAAAGTACAAAGAATTTTTATACAAGTCTGTCATGTAGATTGAAATGTTTAAGTCATTCATATCTAATTTATTTTTTTAAATCTCATTTGTATTACTGTTATTAGTTATAAATTGATGGCGTTAAATTATGTTAAGTATTTGTAAATTAAAGACGTTAATTTTTCATGAATTTACGTCTCAATATGGGTTTAACTAATAGCTTAATAAGAAACAACCAACAATATTTGTTTATATTAGAAACATTTATCAAAGAGTGCTTCGTAGACATTGGTAAACGTTTGCTTGCTTTAAAGATACAATTATGAGTGCCGTATTTATATGGGTAAATTTAATTAAAAAACAATAACTCTACGATTCCCATAATTCAAATCATTATTTCACTGTACACACCAACGTACAAATTGATATTAATTTGGAAAACCAGTTTAGTTACATTTTTAATTATGGCTGTGTTTATAATAAAATGAATCTTTCAAACATTTTCAAGAATCAATATAAATGAAATGTAAAAATAATATAAGCAATATTTTACTTTCGTCTTCATGGGTAAATTATTAAATTTGAAATTATTTTATACTTTTCTCTGACTATTTTTTGAAGCTTTCTGGTTAATATATATATTGGCGTTATAGCAAAAATAATAAGGCGATAATAAAAGTATAAGCTACAAAATCAACATTGTTAGATTCAGTAGACTTGAGTTCATCAGTCCCCCAATTACAAACATGATAAAAAGCCCTCCGTTTTTAAACGAACCCTAGTGACCTAGTGGGGTGGAAATCAATGGCAACAATTAAAAAAAATCATACCACATGGATAGGAGGTCATATTTTCTCATATATATTAGCATAACAATGTTGCATCTGTTATAGCGAGGTTTCGTGACAAATGCATTTTAAGTAATCAATACTTTACAAAATAATTTATATTTATACCGTTTAGTATGATACTTATTTCATTCATATAATTTTTTTAAAGTTTTATTTGGCTTCTAAAAAATGTTTCTCTTACTTTTTAATCACTTAATAACTCAATCAAATAAATTAATTTCTAAATCTACGAGCCTCAAAAACTTTTATTTGGAATGAAATTATTATTTATCCAGAGTTATCATTTCATCATAAGATATTGATTAAAAGCTTATACATTAGCAATGAAATATTTTTTTCTTGTCAAAAACTGTAATCTCATTGCCACAAAACCTCATCATCTCTCATTTAATAAGCAACAGCGAATGTATTATAAAATGGATAAAAAAAAATTTACATTCTTGTTCATTTTTTCAACTATTATTAACAGTAAATAATACACAATTACTTTATATGGTTGACATCCCATAAAATTTTATTGTAATTTTATACTAACTTAACTAACTCTGTAGATTTTTATTAGTAAAAAATAAACCTAATAAGCCTGATCGGTGTTGTGTTGTGTTTTGATGGCGGTGTAGTTCCGCGTAAACTTGAAGCCACATGGCGAATTTGTAAGGCGAGCTTTTGTTTTCCTATTGGACTCTGATTTCTCGGGAAATGGTGTTGTCTTTTTTCATTCAAGCTCGATTAAACTCTCTGTCATCGAGTGACCCTAAAAATCAAATCACAACAGTTGGTTTTTGTGTCATATTGCGTCATTTGAGGAGTTTGTTTTCGATTACCAGTTGAATACCATATGCTTCAACATAGTGCCTTGAGTTTCATCAATGAAATTCATATATATTTTGATGAAACTGATAAATCTAATTATAATATGCATTTTTGTTAAAATAAAAAGATTTTCATTTGCTTAGCTTTAAATCATGTAACATCGGTTCATTGTTATTGTTTTGACAGCATATAAAAGAGAAAAAATAATTTATATCAGATAATATAGGTAAAAGACTATCAGATATAAAATACAAAAGAGTTACTTTTTAAAATTAATAATGTATGGAGAAAAAGAGAGATTCAACATTTTTATGAAATATCAATCACTACGCTACCGTATATCTACATATAAAAAATTAAGCTCTCTAGAATTTGTATTCTAAATGCAAAAAAAAAGAAAATACTTCAAATGAAACACATATATAGCATATTGGAATATGTATTATATTTATCGACGCATCCCCGCATACCATTACATCAAGGTAATTTAGGATTCAACCTCCTGAAATGAAATGACAATTTTCTTTCCTTCGGTATAAGGTCTGCCAAGGCACCTGTGAATAAAAAAAATATTTTTTGAGATTATGTCTAGTGATATTATTTTTTCACGACCGTCCATAATTTGTTCATAATATATATTAACTACACTGTAACTTTCTCGGTATAATATGAGAGATTTTTTAATTAAAATATTTTATTCAGTCTATAAAACTGATAAGGCAAAATTGATATCCTCGTAAATTAAATACTTACTCAATACGTTGACTGGTTACTTGAGAATTATGATAAAATTAATATAATTGTATGTTTACAATGAGTAGGAAATTACTTTTAGTTTTACACAGACTCCAATCTTACTTCTTTTTAAATAAAAGTGAATTCTTTATAATTTATAAGAAAGAATGTGAACAGAATCGCAAAGCTTCAGATAGTATAATGGAATGCGAAACCAATACAGAAAAGGAATCGTTCCCGTTACAAAGCCGCTTTCAATTTAAGGACATTATCAATGTTCAAAGAAGATGCGAGAAGCTTTTTTGTTAACCCGCTTCTACATTAGGCATTCAATGTGCTTATTTGTAGTTCATACGAGTAAACTTGAACAAAAGAAGAATCCAAATTTATAATGTATGACATGGCCCCGATGATGCGCACGGCGTTTATTCCTACATCAATGTTGCTTACTAAGTGCTTTTAAGAGAAGCTATTTCGATTGTTTAAGGTTGACTATTATGAATATAAACACATTTACGTCATTTAATAATCATCATTCAAATTATAAATCTTTTGACGAAAGAACTAAATTGAATTTATAAAATTTTAGATTCAGAGCTTTACAAAGTGCAAAACTAGTCTGGATCATAAAACATATTATAGGAACTAAAAAATGTGATTTTATTATTTAAAATATTATGCCATTCCGTCAAGAAGTAACAATTAACACCTTAAAAGTGACCAATACAGATTACTTGACATACTTAGTTAAGCAGTGAAAGTTTTTATAATACAAATTAACGCCAAAAAGTAAGAATATAAATTAACGTATTTTGGAAAATCGTATAATGACATGTTAAGAATAAAAAGTATTATATTTAAATATAGTCAATTATGCTGAAACAACCAATAGAATATTTAATGTCATTCTAACGAATCTATTAGTATATCATATTTGTTTCATGTAATATCTCAATGTTAAACAAGAATAATTTATACAAGAATTTACCAAATTTATTATAAACGATACGTTAATAATTCTAACAAATACTCCTATTAGCCTTATTGACCTATTGATAGATAGATGACTAAACTGTTCCAATCAGATAACACTAAAATAGATTGCGGTCTAATGTTTTAAAAAATGTCGCATAGCGCTTTGCAGTATGACATTCTATGAAAAATCCGTCTTTATAAAAGGGAAAACAGTTTATTGGTATAGAAGACAGAATAGCTTTAATGTTCCTAAAGATGGGTATTGAATATCGCACACGTGTTGTGTTAACACGATTTTGTATAACTGTATACTCGTTTTTAAGTAAACTTATTAATAGATCAAAAAAAATAATTCCTATACATAAATTTTAATAATAATATATCCACAAAAAATAAAAAATAGGGAATAGTTATGTTTTGTTAACACTGTATATTATGATTTTCAATCCGAACTCAATTCTAAAAACAAGTTTTGAATGATAACATAAGTTACAAAGTGAATCGTAGCGGCCCTTCAAAAATTGTTTTATAACAATAATTTAAATAAATCGCCTTTGCAATGAAAGTATTTCCGTGAAAAGGTTGCTAGCAACAATTGATAGATTCACTTTAATTTAGTATATTTTTTTATCTTAATTAAGAGGAAACATCTTTTACGGTTGACTAATATGTTTCACGCATTTATGAAATACGCATTACACTTGACATCCCTGAGGGTAGAAAGGATACCGTAGAACCGCATCTTAAGTGGCATTAAGGGTTCAAAATGGACCGGGGTTTGACGCGAGGTCACGGATAATCGTGATGATTGAATTTATGTAAAGTTATATAAATTAGCATTTATTAAATGATAAGATATTTTCTATGCGTTACAAAATATTTTTACAATATTTTTCCAATTCAAATTAAAAATTTACGAGGCATAATTCTCTACATATTTTTATTTAAAAATCATTTGCTGATAATAATTTACATTGATTTCATTCGTCAGCTAAGTACTTGAGAGTTGTGAGTACATATTACGAAAGATGAAAAAAACAGCGTGTGTTGTTATGTTATTTGTGGTGATCATTTTCTTCCTTCAGAATTATTATTGGACCCTGTTTAAATATGGCATGTTGTTGTATTATTAAGTTAATTGACAATAGTTGAGTGATAAATAAATATGTATTATATAAAAATAAATGTTTGAAATGAATCAATTCTCAATTGGTTGGCATATAATCGCAATATACTTTTTTATTTGAAATCAATTTTATTTTATATTAAATCATTAATACCAGTATTATTTTAAGTGTATCTCATATATAAATGATTAAACTGAACAATAACGACTGATCAATGTGTTGTGTGAAAAATTGGTTTACTTTTAAACGAAAAATTAATGTTTTAATTCTAAGGGAAACAAATATTTTTAGCAATGTATATTGTGTGATCAATGTAATTTTTAATCTTTGGATATGCAACCTAAATATGATATATATTTGTCTATAATGCATACAGCAACACGGTACACGTACATTGTTTCTTTATTTCAGCGCGTCTTATTGATAAGTTGTTCGATTGTTTACTGATAGTTTACTAATTTTCAAATAAAACTGTTTTGCTTTTCGTAATGTTTTTATGAGCGATATGATTATAAAAACATCGCTCAACTTACACGACATAAACCAATTCAATAAGGAGTACAAGAAAGTATGCGTGCCTTGAGTGTGTGTACAACGAAGTAGACAGTCGAGTTCGGTTGTAAGGGTTACCGTGAGAATTTTAGGCAGATGTTTCTTGGTTTTCTTGATACTATTCGCCTCGCCTTTGGGTCGTGTGTTTGTGATGTGATGTCAGATGTGTGCGAGCACATAACTTTAACATCCGACAATGTTTATTCATGGGAGACATACCTACGTACGTGTGCTCTACTCTTTACCCGATCAAAGACTTGTTTGTCATTTATCTCTTTACAATAATTATCATAATAATACACGCATCAATATGGTAAATTAGCACATTCTTTAGACCAAGTTAATTCATTGATTTAGATTCGAAAACAAATAAAAGTTACTCAACGTAACCTTTGCATGATATACGATTTATATTTAGTAAAAAAAAACATATCAAATGACATTATAATATTGACGACTATTTTTTTATGTCACGAATGAAAGCTCGACATAATCAATAACGCAATCCTAATTCATTTATGAAAAATTGATAATAGGCAGATATAATATTTGATGTGTTTTTAATATCTAATGGTCTTTAAGTGTAGTACCATTTTATAGTTGATTCATGAAATTAATTTATGTGCTTAGTATTCATAATTATATTAATTAAAAATAAAAAATATTTATTTTACCGATGGCATGATTCCAATTTAGCTTTATTAAAATTCCTGGAAATCATTTTGGGTACTTTGACGTTTTTATAATGTTAAATCTTAAACTTCCGAAAAACATTTTCAGAAAATAAACATAGCTTTTTAGTAGACCGCTGGTTCTTGGGTGAATTAAATTGTAATTGTTTTGAATAAAACCTTTATTTTAAAAGCAACTGCTACGAGGGTGAAGTTGTGCCTACAATATAAATGAATCGCGGCGCAGGTTGTTGGTTATATTTTACTTAATCTTAATTATTCATCATTCAAAACGTGTACAGAGGTGTCGCAAAATAAATACATACTTACTCGAGGGTCATATCAAATGAATATTTTAAAACCCACATACGACTTTGCGAAAAAACTCACACACATTTCCACTTCGACAAGGTTAAGATGGCATACGGTCAATTTCCTCGCCAATAATTATATGCGAAAAGATAAAAATTGATTGCCTTGCGCATGCAAGTGAATAAACAACTCTGGTTCCCATGGATTCTGGATGAAAACTTGACATACGGGTCGACACATCTGCCCATACCAAATTTGGCAGCGGATTCCAACGAGAAAAAATCTCATCAACTTTGTCGTTTACGTCCGAGAGAGACACTAAGCAATTAATTTATTAGCTGAAAAACTTTACGAGTTGTTTATTGTAATGTGTTTATTAAGTCAGTTAGTTGACTCGGATTACAAATATTATTTTCACAGAATACAAACGGTGTATATTTTAATCTATAAAACAGTAACTCGCAGAAATATTTTAAATAGTTTTGAATATTGATTTTTTAATATATATATATTCTGAAAATTAATTGATTATTTTATAACCATATCAAAACTTAAAACGATTAAATAGCTATCGATTAATTTAAGAAGGTCTTTTAAAATCATAAGTCGTTAACTATTTTTAATTCTCTAATCAAAACATTAACTCGTTCTATTCAAACGGAATTGTGTCGATTAACTACGACGTAGTTTTTGTATCAACGATCTCTACATAAGACAGGCTTATTTGAATATATAAAAAAAAAACAAATTGGTGAATATAATCATGTTGTACATTTCTTGTCGTTAATTAGATAACCACACAAATATTTGACCAAACCGATAAGATACAAAATGTTTTTAAATTAAAAGAACTACCCAAAGTGCGTTATCAACCTGTTAAATCATTCCAAACTGCCGACTACCGGTTAAATTTGTTGTAATGGTATTACACTAGCGTATTAACTTTCGGAATGCATTTTTTAGTAACACAATAATAATATTGTTGAACGTCATACGCTCGAGGCATCGTCTACGCGTGCTCTACGCACGCCGGCCGCGTGCCTCTCGCACTGTGGTCGCGCGTTGTCGATTTTGTCGATTGTATTGACTATTTCAATCTATGCTCAGAGGTCAACAGTCAAATTGTACCACTCATCTAGGGTCAGAATATTATTGCCAATTGTTAAACTATCTATTAGTTATTATTGAAAAAGGAGGGAGAAGAAATATTCCCTGATTTTTTTTTCAATATTGATTAATTTTTGTTTGTAATTTAAACAGTTGACATACGAGTATATTGTAAGGGCTTAATACGTAACATATTTATGCATAAATTAATTATTATTTTTAATCAGAATTTTATCACTAAAATGGACTTCTTCATAAAAATTTTAAATAAAAAAATGCACTATAGATCGAAATTTCAATGGGAGTATATTGACCTTTCAAAAGCAATACTTAAAAGATAGGAGTTACCACGAATCGGAATATTGTAATACAAAATGGGATATTGCTTTTGATTTTTAGTTGACTCATAAAAAAAGTTGAAAGTAAATGATACCGTTACCATTATTCGTATTTATAATTTTACTGTGAATAAGGCTTTTCCTTCACCTCATTAAAACAAATCACACGACCAGTAAAAACATAATAACAATTAAAATCTCAATGACTGTTTTATTTATTAGTTTTTTTTTAGTAACCACAACAGCTTTAAGAAATACTTTGCTTGCCAATGCTTCAAGTCTATGCAAGTTTATTAAGAAATACAGATCATTTACATTTTCATTTACAGTTATAAAATATAAATAACTGATTTTGATTACGAATTAAGCTATTTTAAAATAAAATTTATTTGAACATAAATAGGTGAAGTATTTATATTTGATGAACGCCCAGGTAGTTGGTAGTTAAAATACCATAAAATTATGTGATAAAAAAGCTTTCATTTCCATATTGCTTATACGCCCACACTCCCGCCAAAAACATGTGCCGTATGCCCGTGCATCCTTCGAAAACGTCTCGAGTGGTAAATAGGATGGGTGACTTACTTAGCGTGCGTTTATTTACCGTAAAGCTGCAATACCGAACCAGAGAATTGACAGCAGCACACCGCCCTATAATGGATCCATAAACCGAAAAATAAAAGTGCTCCTGCTTATGATTTCAAAACAACAAAGTATGACTACAACACATGAACGATCAAATTCAACGAACGTCTTTTCAGACGCCAAACGTGCGGATTCTATCACACTTAATAATACCGAACGTAAGAGACGCACATACTATACCCAAGCTTTCGTACAGAATTCGCCCAAGATATTCGCCCAATTTAAAACGTTTTCGAGAAAAACAGCTAGCCACTATTCCCACGCTTTCGTATCACGGTACCAGTTGTACCATTATGATTCTAAATACGCAAGGAAACGCGCATGTTTAGGATCTGTATAAAAAATTAGGCAAGCTTATAAAAAGCACATTCATATACATAAAACTACAAAATACGATCAAGCGAAAGTGAACTCAAAAGCATATTCGCTGACGTTATATTATAGTTTGGTCTATGGCGAATTGTTATGGTATTATGGTGCGCTTAGTCGTAGCGTAGGGGTTGATTGGGCGCACACATTGCATCTTCTCGCATACTTTCGTCACTCGAGTTCCCACACAAATGCCATATGGCGCGTATTATTATTTGTTTTTTTCGGTCGAACCATTTTTTATAATTCATATTTGGAACGTCCAGCTTGCGTGAATCTGAATATATTTGCTTTAATGAAAAGGTCGAATTGATGTTTAATTATTTACATAATTTTTTAGACCTCGTTATGTTTATTGATTTATAGATTTAGGAAATATTATATGATGAAAATAAGTTTGCACTAATTCACGTATTATGGTATTTAAGTGAACATTTAAATATACAACATTTCTTTAATTAATTGGTTTTCATTCTTTAAAATTTTCATACGCGACGAAACTCTCTTCAATTAAAATATATCTCCACCGAGGCACGAAATATTTTTTACGCCCGCAATATTTAATATTTTACGCCTTCATGATTCTTTCGTCTTAAGTTCCTGGTGAATCCCCTTTCACGATTTTTTTAAACAAGAGTAACTCGCCAAGACGTACATTATAAGAACATTATACCATTCCTAAAATATGAGTGCATCTCAACTTGGCTATCCGTTATGACACCAACATAAACAGGATGGTAGATAAAATTTAATTTTACGTGTAGTATTTCGATCGAAGTTCTCGTGCGTAGACAGACTTAAATAATGTTACCCTACTGTCAGACAACATGTGTGTATTTTTTGTGTGCATATTATGTTTTAATGAATACATTTTCTTATAGAAGGCCGTGGGAAAGTGATTCCAAGTTTCTGTTGAGCAATAAATAGCGAGGGGGCATTATAAAGATAACTATTGAAAAAAAGGGGAGGAGTAGAACGACCCTTCTTTAGAACGAACCACCTTTTTGTCATTCCTGCATTGTACGCAATATTCCTTATTGAACACGCGTTGGATTTTGGCCCATAGAAATCAATTTCTGAATTTTCAATAATGCACATTTTATTTATAATGTATTTTGCCAAGTATTAAATAAATTTAATGTAAATAAATATTATTTATTTATATTAAATTTACCCTATTCCACATTTTAAAAAAATCATCCAGTAAGATAATTATTGATAACGAATATCGGTTTCATGATGTTTTATTTAACTAAATTATGATGTATTTCGATTGTTTATTAAAAAATATTACATGTAGCCTTGAAACTTACTGTAGAAAATTAGAATATGATTTTGTCTTCCGCATGAATGATTTACCTCGGAATACTGTAAAGTGTAATTATATGAAATTGTATATCATAAATAAACAATTCCAACTAACTACGAGCCCCTATACCAATATCCCTAAACGATGGCAGTAAAAATAAAAGATAAAACTAGACACCGTGATTTAGCCTCTCTCTCATCAATAATTTAATAATTACGCAATGCGTGCGATGTATCATTCATATATAAAAAATAATTAACAAAATTGAAAATTATATTTTTTTTCTTCATGTCGATATATACGTTTAGTATTTCGAAGCTGCTGGATGGATACATAATGCCTCTTTTTGAGAACTGTATTGTTATATTAATAAAATAAGGCTATTTTTTATTTGAACACCGGACCACGTGTTGGAGATTTACAGCGTCATTATAAGCTTTTCGATCTTATTGAAAAGATTTTTATCATCTTTTTCGATCTCTCTTTTCTGACCATTTTAGGGATTAATTCCTTTTGTATTCGCTGGCTGTCTGTTCTTTGAAAAAGAAATCAATACGAAGTGGAGTGAAACGGTATTTTTCTTATATTGTTGCTTTTGCAGAGCATGTACATGCGTAGACCCTCGATATTTCTGAATGCTACGGCATCCGGTCTGGACAGAAAGGAAAATGTATTGTCTCCTTGAAACTTTCAGTAATCTGACACTTTATTATTAATGTTTAGAGAGGTGTATGAATGTTAATATGTGTGTTCATAATAGAGAATCAAAATAACTTGTATTTCTTGAAAGATGAAAATGCACCAACGACCACTGGACCAAGTTAATTCTACACTATTGTTCTACCAAATTTCAACAGATAAATAAAGTTCGATAATTTTATAAGAATATAACAATTTTAAAACACCCATATATGAGAATATTTTTTCATGTGAAGTATTTTCTTTTAATAAATATAGCAATATTTTTGGAGATTAACTTTCACAACAATAAAAAATTCGCTTAAGAAAAATTGTATATAATCTCGTAGTGCAAAAAAATAGCCACTTATTGAAATTTTATCTACTATTGACTGAATCGTCGCCGAACGTTTAATTGAATTATGACAACCAAAAGTAATATTGATAAATTTTTCTCGGTTGGATATGATTTTCAAGCGAAAAGCCAGCGACAAGAGTAAAACGATTATAAACATCACACATTACAATACATCTATAACATATACATAGATTAATGAATAAAATCATTTATACATGTGTTTATTCGTGTATCTCAATAATCGTGTATAATTATTTATTAATTACAAGTTCTGTGATCACCAATTGTATATGAAATACATTGTGTTAGTCGTATGTTAATCACGAAAAGATAATATTTTTCTATGAAATTTTACAGATAAATTTAATAGATACCATAGATCAAAGTGATACATTACTTATAAGGCGGTACTATAGTATGGATGCTACTATAAAAGCTAAGCGAAGCGTTGTATTATACTCATTAAAATATTCATGTTAAATAATAGATTACTACTTTAGGCCTAAGGCGAGCTTTTGAAAGAGCTTCCAAAGCAACAATCTACTGTTTAATAACACGTCGAAAAGCAGTTATGCAGTGATGTGCAACAGTGAAAACTTAAGTCATTTCATGTCAAAGAGACTAATGTTTATAAAAATATAATATTGTTTTTCGTTCTGTTATGACATAAATTGTATAGTGCAAATGTCTAAATCATTGAATGCTTGACTTTTATCACAAATGAAGAGAATAACAGGAACCATACAATTAGATGGTATCGAACTATGATACCATGGTAACTACAGATTTTATAAAAATCTATTCACCTTTTGAATCCTATTTTGACGTAAAAATTAAAGAAAGCCGACAACAAATATGTTACAAATCTAATTTTTAGTTAGAGTAAATTGTCTTCAAATAAGCTCCAACTAAGATGCAAACATATTTAAGAGGTCAAATATATATTTCATATTGGTTATTCTTTTTCGTATGAAAAGTGCATACAAAAGTGCATGATAAAGTATCATTCAATATTAAAATACATATTGTACTTGTAAATTGAATATTTTTCAGTATGACTAGAAATATAAAAAAATCAAAAAGAGCTTTTAGTAGTTTAAAATAAAATTTAATATATATATAAATAAAAGAATTCAGCTACAGAAAAGGTTAACAATAGCTTCAATCTGCAGCTATTCATCCGAAAGAGCTTTGAAGAACGTGACTCGTGAGTCATTATTACGATACCTGCATACAAAATAATAATAAAATGCCTAGTCTAAGTCAATCGATCACTTTTTTGTGTAGCGTTAAAATAATTTACTCACACAAAACGATATTTACAAATTTAAGACAATGCATTTCAAAAAATAAATTAAGATCTTTTCTTGCTTTTATTTTAATAGTGTAATGCATATTAGTTAGAACCGAACCGTGTTAATTAGTTTTAATCTTTTGTTCTTAGTTACAATAAAGCATTTGTACCTATTCATTTTTTCTTGAGCATTTTTGTAACACTATTATTTTATCTATACACATGCAATATTTACTGCACCCAACACCGACACACAAATTATTTATAACTATTAATTACGTAATACACTTAGGCCTGGTATAGCACGGGTTTATACAACACGGTTTTACATAACACGGGTGTATAAATTGTGACAAATTTTTGTACAACACGCATTTTATAACAAGGTTTAATGGAAAATTTTAAATAAAATAAAATTTTCAATGAGTCCACCTCAATTAATGACTCGGAAAGCAGTTGCAGCGAAGTAGTTACATGTTTCAAATTAAAAACAATTAATGACGGCTTGAAGTTGGCTAATTTAAATTATTTTTTTATATTGATAATGATCCTACAATGGAAAGGAGTTTAAAATTCAAGAGGGAATAGCAAAATATTTTTGAACCTCTTTAGGAAATGCGTAGATTATACGCTAAAAGCAGACAATCGCTTATTACCGATTTTTTTAAATTCAGAGTCCTCCGATGATGAAAACTCTCAACCTATCTTGAAAAAAAGTAAAAAAATATAGAATTCTAAGTGAAAGCGATGATAAATGAATGGTATATTATTTTATAATTGTTTCTTTCAGTTAAAATGTAAATGCATATTTGTTTATTTAAAAAAAAAAAGCACATATTTATATAAGGTATCTTCGATTTTTTCTTTTATTTGGAACACAAACCTTAATTTAATATGAACTTCAAACCTTGTATAACACGGATTTGTATTACACGAGATTTTTATGGAACCATATAACCGTGTTATACGAGGCCCATTTGTTTATGTATTTTCAACTAAAAAATGATATTTTCAATTGACAAAAATATTAAATAAGATACATATATACAGAAAATTGAAGTGATGTCAAGATGACTGCAATCAAATGATTTTTACGATTTACTTAATATGTCATGTACGACAGTGTGTTTTTTATTGTTACTTAACATTAAATGTTTCTGTAACAAAAGGTCGTAAAAAGACACCATTCTATCGTTGCCAAAAGCAATTAACTTATTTCAAATCCGGTGTATATTTGATTTACGTTTTCAGTAACTCTAAAAACTCGTAATATTTTTTTTTATATTCTGCACAGCTAGAACTAGGAGGTTCATTTAGAATATAAAAGGAAGGCATTAATTTATTTTGAGATAGTAATTTTGTTGTTACTGATTTAAATGAATCTGTCGCGCGTTCGACAATCAATATCTCAGAAGCGCTTCGCTGCTTACAATCGTTCAATACTTCAATCATAAATGAGTCGCGAGTCGCCCACTGATATGCAGTTGATACTAAGTATTCAAGCCATATCTGTATAAGTAATCTATATATGTATACATATAATTATATTTTGAATTTAAATACTAATAACCGTTTCTAATATGTATATCATTTGAGGCTAGCGTTCGGCTTTAAGTATTAATTTGAAGCTTTTTGGTAAATATCTGATTTTAAATTATTTCTTGTCGATGACAAATATTCATTACACTGTTTTAAACCAGCAGTTTTTCATGAAAATGTCTTCATAAAATAAAAGGAAATTATAGTCTCAATCAATGAATACACTGGTTGAAATTGATATACTATAATATATATACCAAAAGAGAAAATCGCTAAAAAATAATGGTATCATTGCAGTGTTCTTTTGTTCTTAACTTCTGCAGCAATCCATGGGTATACCAGTTCAAATTCCAGACACCGTCAATTATTACCCAATCGAACAGTCGCATGCCAAGTTTTATTGCAGTGGTTGTTCATTATTTTTGCAATGGAGTTAAATGCAATTTACATTTTTATTGAAACTATTTAGAAAAATTAGTTTTCATTTCAGAAATAATATTATCCATAAGTTAATCATACATAAGACAACGTAGTTTTATTATTATCTTATTCTTTCTAAATCACTTCGTTCGAAATGGTATTGTGTCAAGGCCTCACTTATATGAAAAATACTCATTCTCTGTAAAACACTGAAATGTCACTAAATATAAATAGACAATAATAATAGCCGAATGAAATAATTCTACACATCCATTGTACATCTTCATAAAATTCCAGGCAGTTTTATTAACATTTTGTAATTAAAACCACATTTATATTATTTACAAGCGATGTGCAAATTTCGTAGTGAACAACATTATACATAATTATGTAGGCACTGCTTGGTTGTAAAAAAAACTGGTATCGAAAAGTGCGTTAATTCCATCGACCACTTCTAAGACATTTCTCATCTTATTGGATATGAACTTATATACGACGAGCATACATACAAGATTGTTGAATTCACACTGGTGAAAATACAGTGATGTTATTTTAAAACGGGCAAGTTTTATTGGTAGCGTTTTGAATCACAATTTCACGAGCGGAAATATTTATTTTATTGATAGATAGAGTGTTGTTGAAACAAAGAGCGAGATTAACTCTCGTGCAACGCAAATTAGTCGACAGTTAGCATACAATCATGACGTGATGAAACAGTGTGTTACTTTGATCCGTGTGCCACCGGGCAGCCGCCGGTCTGGGCGTTTATGTTATATTTATATTACCATATAATGAAACCCGCGGGTCGAATGCCCCTGCCCTCTCTGCCCCCGGCCCCCTTTCACCTCCATAATCGAGACTCGAACCGTGGGAAAGTCTCGCGCGCACGTGCTCTCAGCCGAGACCGAGCCCCATTAGCGGGAAAGGGACACGACGTCGTTTGAGCCGTCGCGAGGGAAAGAGTGAGCGCACTAATGGCTCACTAAATCAACCCGGCGTACTACGCAGAGGACGTTCAAAGGTAAACTTCATCTTCGAACAACAGCAAGAATCCAGTACTATTCCATGCAATTTTTTTTGTAGTAAATAAATACACACTTTATTCTAATTCCAGCCTGTAAATAACATAGCGAAGTATTTTGTCAACTATATTTAATCAGTTGTTAGTTTGAATGTGTTGAATTTCAATACTGATTGCTGTCAGTTACTGTGGGTACATTTGAAGAAGCACGTACTGGCTCGCGTTGTCGTGGAATGTTCCGGCGGCAGGCGGCCTCTGGGCGTGCTGCCGTGCTTGTGTGTGTGTGCTCGTTTCTTTCTGTGTATGCCTTGTCGTGTGTACGAACGTCTGTTTGACGTGTGTGAGATGTTCGAAGCCTCAATACTATATATCCCTCTCGCTTTGACTCTGCGCACGCGAGCGGAAAACTCGCTCTCGCTCGGGAGGATTGTGACGCGGAGGAATTTTCATGTATGACAAATGTAATTATCGCTTCTTCTTATAATGGCGAATCAAACGTGACTATAAAGGCTACGCAATAAACTCTCCGACTGACGATTAGCGTCAATTGATGTTGTAATGAACACAATTATATTGCAATTGCCGTAATCGAGCATACATTTTCGTTTTTGTTACGATTCAGATTCACAATTTCAATTCACAAGATTTTATGAAGAAACGAATAAGTTGGTATTAGTCAATGCACACTATTAAATTTTATTGAATTAAGCCGACAAAATCAAATCATGTAAACCCATCTTCGTATATTGTCTTATTATTTTTTATCGAATCAAAAATAAATTTGTTCAAGCGATTAAAATATAATTTTATAATAACGTTTTTTTATGAATTATTGATTTTAAACATATATGTTGTAAGTACTCATTGAACTGAGATTGTGATTATCTGTTTCCATTTATAAAATAAATTGCCAAAATAACCTTAAGCTGCTACCAATGTTATTTTATGATAATTTATCAAGATAATTAATGTTAATTTTATTTAACTAGACTTTAAATAATTGTTTAATTACTATTTAAATATGCAGAATAAGATAACGTGATTTGATAAGCTACTTTTTATTTACGATAACTTTTTAAAATTGTAAAAGTAGTGATAAAAAATCATAACTTTCGAAGACTGATGTTCAACTCGTAAGTGAAGTGACAATTGTGCCAAATAACATACAAAGTAATTTGATAAAACCAGTAGCATAACAGTATTGTAAATAGCGACTAATAATATGCCTGTGTTACAGTGGGCGTGCATTTTTTAGGACTTATAAAATCGGCGTGAAAATGCTCGTTTATTATAATTACAGGTTGCTCTTAAGATTTTTTGAAAGCATTGCGTTCTGCTTTCTGTCGGGTTAAGTAGAAAGTATTGTATGTCGTTCATTTCCAGATCAACGACATATATACCTGCATATATATATAAGAAAGTTTACATATTCAGAAGAAAAAAGTAACAACCCTTATGATAAATGCTGTATATTTTATACCAATTCTTAATTAATTTTCAATTGAACAATTTTTTTAAGTAAATAATGAAAATCTATTTTTTAAAGTCTATTTTTGTGTTCTAAATTTTAATATGAAATTACTCAACTTTAATAGACTTTTATTAATGGTTGAATAGATAATTTATTATTTTTCTCTATATTATTTATTTTAAAAGTACTAAAGAGCTTAATTAAATAATTGGTCTCGTATAATCTAGAAAATTAGAAATAGATTCGCATCTTTTTCTGATCGTTCTTGCGAAATGGAAAGCGTCCGTGGAACCGCCGCCGAACACATAACAAATATACGTGGATAACCAGCTTGTATACTTTTATTTATAATCATTTATAAGAGGAAGAAAATAAAAAAAAAAATGCTTATTCACTTTAAAAACATACTTTTTTCAGGTCGAAATAGCTTGTAGTATAATACTTCAACTCTTTTTATGAAATATTGATATCGTGTTTAAGCATATAGATATAATATTTAATTTGATTAAATTGGCATTCACTTGGTAGAACTCCATTATAACACGGTGAAAAAAACCATATCCGTCCAATATGTAAGCTTATTGAAATTGCCACATGTTTAGTTTCATTTACAATTTTTTTTTTTAGTTTTATTGCTAAGACATAATAAGCTAGGTCGTTAAAACAGATGAGAAGATGTATTCTGTACCTATTCTACACAGCTATATATAGATAAGCAAACGTACGTTCAAACATAGTTCTGACGATGGCGTGAGCCGAAATAGCTATCAACTATATCTTATAAAAAAATTGTATAACTAAATACATTGTTATTTTTTCACCGTGTTTTAATATTTTAGTTGGAATGTATATTTGCAATAAAAAATACAAGCTAAAATCTGTTGATCACTTCCAGTGAGTAATTAATAGCCTTAGGTAGCCGTAAAAATAAAAACATGCTCAAAAATCGAAATAAATTTAACGATATTTTTTTGTAACCTTATTTGAAGCGTGTCAGGCATACCCATACCAAACTAATATAAAACCCGTAACATTATTTTCGTCAGCCCAAAAGGAGTAGAAAAAAGGATGCCCGTAAAAAATCCTGTCCAGGTATTAGGAGAACATAATATTAAAATATCCACGGTGGAGGTGTCCAGTTACTAAGAAAGGCATGACTAGTTCTTGCGCGTGTTCGTGCGCTTGGAAGTGTGTGTACCTCGCGTCGCAGTGTTGGTCGCGCGCGCACCTGCCCGATTTTCCCACAGTCTCGCAGGAAGTGACGATAGAGCGAGATGGCACGAGCAGATAGACACGATGCGCGATGCGTGCCACTACAGCCAGCGATGGATGCTGCACAAAAACCTCAGAATGCTACTCTGCTCGTCGCCACAAAATAAATTGGTTACAAAAAATAATAGTAGAGCATCTACCTTCATTTAAAAGTGTAGTCATGTTTTTTTTCTATCGACCGACAGCAATTACACTCGAAGCAATTTGTCACCTTCGTTATTTTGATTTCTTTACAGTCATAATGATCGTGACTTAATTATATAGTCATTTTAGAATTCAAGATACTGAAAAAAAAACATTTCGTATTAATTACAATATTTTACTTTTAATACAGGAATGTCAGCATAGAAAAACGATAAAAATAATCTACTGCCGTTTTCAATTTCACATATAATTTTAAAAGGAAAAGAAAATCAGGTGAATTTGTTTGACGATTTCAAATATTTCAAACGATAAAAATCTGAATCTAAAAAAGTATTTTATGGTTAATTATGCATCGTATTTGACTTAACAAGAAAAAAAACGAACATTCAAATTACAGTGTTGAAAAATTGTATGTATAATTTATTGCTCATAAATTTTGACTTGATACTATATCAACGAAAACGTTGATATTTAAATATTTGGATACCGATTGATTTGTATGGCACATTTCTTCCGTCATGAATTCTTGGAATCCTCGTGCCACGTTTGCTATTGTCTTCTCTGGGAAGTAATCTTAGCTCCAGGAGGCAAGTAATCTTCTCGAACAAAAAAACATTCAAAAGAAGGATCAAAACAACGCCAACTAGATAAAGGTATTCAATTTTACTATGAGTGATTTTCGACCGTGGCGCCACGTACGACGAAAATTTTTCAACAATAGGACAAAATTAACCAACCGGTATTATTATACTTTGCATTGTTGGCTACCTGCGTTAAGTTGCTGTAAAATTATTATTATTATTAAATTTAATTTAGTCTGCATTCTCGCATCTTTAAATAGGAAAAAATGCAAAAGGTAACATACTAACTTGTTTCAGATTATAAACTTTTAATTATTTTATCGATACACAAAAATATATTATATATTCTTGATCCGGCTTAACTCAGATGTTGTTTATCTTTATTCGACAATTTTATTTGAACCGAGACCTTTGAGTAGATAAGTCGATAATTATCCTTATTAAACTTCTTTGAATCTTCTTCAAAATGCCCGCCCGATTTATATTTAGAAGTATCGTATTCAAATCCTTCAGATAACGTTGAATTTACCTTAATTAAAAGGGTTTGTTTTTGTGATAAGAAAAAGATAAGGAATCCTTCTTTTAATCCTAATGAACGTGACTGACTACTATTTTGTAAGTTTATTTTTAAAACAATAAAGCGCTACCTAGCAACCTTCATTATTTTTAGAATTTAATGTTTATTTTATCCTGAGACTATCCCAAGCAAACTAATTTTTAAAACGATATCTGATGATCGTCAACGGACTTTCTATATAAAAAATTAAGAATAATTTTGATATGTATTTTCAATCAATGAGAAACTCATATATAACATAATAAAAACATTAAATGTGAAAATGTTATTGTTTAGATAAATTAATCAACTAAAAACAATTGCGAATGATAAATTGAACGAAAATATAAATAAATTTACATAATATGGACCTAGATATTCGTTATACTTATATATTCTATTTTCGTGACGTTATTATTAAAAAAAAACATTTCTTAAAAACTTCACAACAGTAATAAAATTTGGAAAAAAACAAAAGCTCAAATTTTCATTTGAAAGTTTACGTGGGAGAGATACAATCGTTTTATTATAAGTTTTTAAATTGCCATATTAAACACATATTTAATAACAAATAGAATAATGGGTTTATTCAAAAAAAAAAAATACCTGACATTTACAGAAACGTATTTACCTAAAATATATTATATTAAAAGATACTGGGAAATATTTTTACTTCAAAACCGCAAATATGTCAAGTTTTATATAACACGTTTTTCCCCATCGAATATGTACTCGGCAGGAAAGTGAGTCATGCAGCAAAATTCCATACATTTATTTGCTAACAACATTAGAATTAATCTTTATTTATTTATGTTTAATTAATTTTTACTGATAATTATTTTATTTATAGTCCACTTATAGATGAAGCTAACCTTTTATGTTTATTTCAATGTCATCAAATTGATATGTTTGATTATAATCTATCAATTAATATGATATAGATATCTGCTTATATGATGTAACAAATGTGAATTTATTCCACCAACTTTGATAACAGTTCTGCTGATTTTGTTCAATAATTTTTGACGTCAGCGTAGACTATAATTAAAATTGCATAATAATTGGTACACATTTTTCAGCTGGTTCAAATATTCGTAAATCACACGTTTATTTAAGTAATTATGCGTCTTCGGCATATTTCCACATTTTTAAATATTTTAGGTTAAGAAACAAGTTCTTATTAACTATACAAATATGTGTTTTTATTTACAAGTACAAATATTCTGGACGTAAAACAACATACAAATGGTTTTATATTTTATATTCCACTCACAAGTTAATTGAATTTTTCTGATAAAATTCCCTCATTGTGCATAAATGTTGCAATATACAATATTGTTCAGTTAAAATGAATATATTCGTAACATTTTAATGAAAGTATTTGTATAAAAAATATCCCATCAGAAAAAAAAATAATTGTGTATCCAACAGGTATATGTCGTAAACGATTTTCGCGTGTACGTAAATACGCCATACAAATATTTTATTGATAAGAAATTGGTCGAATTTAATCGATATGCAGCTCCTTTTCTATTTATTATTATTATGATAAAAATATATTATTCATTACTTCATGTTGTCAAAAGTAAGAATGGAAAATTTCTAAATTTGGCTATTAGTTTTTTGAATTGAAAACAAGTCAGTACACCATTAATATTATTCATTATCAATACACCCAATAGCTCTTCTGTAGTGGAAATCTTTGTATAAATTATGGCACTTGGCATAAACAGACTAGTTATATCGTCATAGTTTACAGATTCATTACATTATATATCTGTCGATGGAATATTTCATAATTTATTTATTTTTCCTTAATTTCTAGTATATCATGTTATTATTTCACACCACGTTTGACCTCATACCTTATTTATTATGCTTCCGATCATTTCTTTCAAAACTAGATTGAAGGGTATAAAACATTTTACTAAATAAATTGTGTTTGCTTGGAATGTGTAGATACGATTTTATACGTTCTTTTAACGAGTTAAAAAAATCGGGTGTCTTAATCCGAGCTATTTTAAAACTGTAAACAAAAAAAAAATGAAATATATCTGTTATTGCTGCATTTTTTCTCAACCAAATTTTCATTGCATTACTTGTTATTATTACACGTAGTAAATATTGTTGAATAAAAATATGTATGACGTTTCTTTTGCTAGGAATAATAACTAGTTAACGGTGTAATTGATGTGTGTAAAAATATTTTTAAACAAGATTATTATTATAAATAGTCAAGTATTTACTTATGTCTTATAAATAAGCAATATTCATATCTTAATCTCACATGATTTTTATGCAAATTTTTGCGGTTCCATTTCAGGTAAATCTCAATATTACGTGTTATTTGGTTTGAATTCCACGTAAATGTAATATATACTTAGCCGTGCGATCAAAACACATCCGTGTTGAGAATATGACACACCGCGCGATGCCGTAAAATTAATTTGCAATAGAAGTAAATACATAGGTAAATTGGAGAACCGAATCGAAAACATTTATAGGTATGGAATAATACGATGTTAGATAGTGAGAAGCGAGTCGCACGGTGAACGTGCCTTCACAATATGTGGGCCGCGCACGCCAAGCAGACAACCACCTCAGCACGCGCCCGCCTAACTGCTGCCTAACAAGTACATTTATTATCGCTCGCTTCGACAATAGCTAAATTACACACACGATACATAATTAAATTTCATTCAATCAACGTTTTGGAATGCTCAATACTATTTTTAAAAAATGTTTGCCATATATGTATGCCTCATACCAAAATATCATATATTATACATATTCAATTTCAATACACATACAACATATTACGTAAGTCATTATTTTTTTACAATATAAAAAAAAACAATATAATTGACGCCTTGTCGACTTCAACTTATGTATATATTGATGATAATTATTTATTAAGACAATTATGGAAGTATTGCAAGATTAGATTATCAAGGTATACCAATTTTTCGATGGTAAAAATATTAAAATAATTCATAGAAAAACATAATGATAGCAATGTATATGTAATTGTAATTGCAGCAAAATATTATTGATTCGAATAAATGATAAATTTTTACGCAATAGTTTAGTCGGTATAATAAAATGCAATTCTTTCAGTTTGATCAGTGTTGCAGTTAATTGGCGCACGCGCATCGACTTTGGCGTGCATGTTTTGTCAAATCTGACTGGGTTTCGTCATTGTTTTTGGACAATTCTGTAAGTCACGGAAATTCCTAAGCATTGCATAAGGGCGAACGAAGCGCGAGGTCGCGCGGGCGGTAGCGAAGCGCGCGCGAACGGGACGGCGCTACCGTCGCCGACGACGACCGCCGACCGGCGGAGTGTGCGCGGCAGCTGCAGCCCACAGGTGGCCCGCGGCCTGTGGGAACCCAAAGAGCGCAGCGTTTCCCACGATCGCGACCGACTGGCCCGGCTATAAAAGGCCCGCTTACGTCACCGAACCGCTATTCCGTGTCTGGCTGTTGCGGAGAGCGCACACGCTTAGTGACTCTATCGTAACATTCAACCGTCAAAACATATACGCTTTTAATAATATTTACGTGAATTTGTACACAAATCAGTTTCAAAAATGTCTTACGAAATCGCATACTCAAACGCACCCGCTTTCGCAGAGGATGGTGTTCAACCCCTCTCGAGGACTTATCAATATAGAAAAGTGATGAAGCCAATGCTTGAAAGAAAGCGTAGGGCTCGCATCAACCGCTGTTTGGATGAGCTGAAAGAACTTATGGTTTCCGCTCTTCAAGCTGAAGGCGAAAACGTCGCCAAGTTGGAGAAAGCCGATATATTGGAGTTGACAGTTCGTCATCTTCACACACTCAGAAAAAGCAAGAAGTTGGCAGCTACCCCGACCGTCGGAACTGATAGATTCCGTGCCGGGTTCACCCATGCCGCCGCTGAAGTGTCTCGTTGCTTAGCCGCCACCCCCGGAGTTGACATCGCCCTGGGAACCAAACTGATGACTCACCTCGGTCACCGGCTTAACGATATGGATAAGTTGATGCCGCTCAGTGTTGAAGTGACCCCGTGTTCATCCCCGTCTCTCTCATCGTCACCATCGCCGATCTCATCGCCCATGTATTCACCGCGTATGTCAGGCCCCACATACCGCCTACCTTTGACTCCGGCCAGTTCTCCTGCGCCGCCTAATTCTCCTCATCAGCCGCTCGACTGTTCCACCGCCGGCCTCCTCAGGATGACAGCTCGCGAAGAGCCACTTTGGAGACCATGGTGATCATCGAATTATGTGAATCTAATAAAGACTATGATACCGTGTATTGTGAAAGTTAGTTTAAATTAATAATATCGCCGTCTTCCAACGATAGTTAGTAATATAAAAGTTATATTTGCAATGATTAGCTTGAATCGCGGTTTAAGTAATGTTTATTGATTGTGTTTATTTTTCGAATCGAAGATATCGTTTCCATTTTAAATGATTTTTTTAATCGTAACATCGGTAAGAGGTTTAGTTTTTTTGTATTCAAAGAAAAAAAAGACATTGTAAGATCTCAGGCTTTAATAAGATTAGTAAATATTCGAATATAGAGGGAATAAATAATGTTAAACTGGTTGTCAGCTTTAATAGGTTAGTTAGTATGTGATATAGATTAAACACAATTTTATACGAGAGTAAATATTGTAATTGTACCTGTGATTAAATAAGGAAACGTTTTTTCTATAATGTATGATAGAGATTTTCAAGAATAGCATGCCATGAAGGTCAGAGTTAATTTGTTAAAACTCTGTATCCTACCGCATTGAAATATTTTTTATTGCATTTCTGTGATACAAAATGGGTAAAAAAGATATATGAAATAAAATACACCATTTATGAGAAATTTTGTTGTTTACATTCTAAAACCCTAATACCTTTCCCTATAATCCCGTCATTATTATCAAATCTAATTATTTATTTTAAAAAGAATCTAGTAAAGAATTATTCAAAACATATTTGAATTGATCAATCATATTTTACTTCTATTTTACGTGTAGGATTGACCCTGGTAAAACTGATCATTCAGTTTATTAGCTTTAACTGATGTAAATTTTAATGAAAACTAAAAACAGTGACTTAGAAATATAAAATGATCATAAATTTATTTGTCACATGCGGAATAGTTAACTGCTTTAAATGGGTGACTAATTAAATACATCAAAATATAGCAATGCATTATTAAAGAACGATGTATCAATTTATTGTTTGTTACTCAACATTTTCTGGATGAACTATATATAAATGATTTCTTCTGGATTTAAATAATGTTGCAAAAACTTGCACTTTAAATTTTGTTTATATATAATTCATATTCCCAGTGACACTTTTTATTGCATACGTGCCAAGAAGCACGCGTTTAATAATTATTATTAATTGGTAAAAAGTGTCACAAATAATTTTATAATAATTAACATAAGTTGTATCTATATCGTCTTATCTTGTTTGATAACTGTCGCCGCGTGTTCTCATGCCAGTCATGGGCACGAGTCAAAGAATTCCTCGTAGCAAAAAACCGATAATATACTTACCAGTTACATGGTGATAAACTACAGAAAATTTCTCAGATAGCCGTGTTAAGTGTCAAAGGCTATCCAAATTGTTGAAAACTCTGAGGATACTCTTCGATAAGGGAAAGAAATCAACATAAATAGACGTGTATTTTTTAGTGTGTTCAAAAATAATGTGGGAACGTGCGAATAAGCACGTTCACAAAAATTTACGACTGTGACAAATCCTTATCACAAAATAAACTTATTTATTTGATTGCATATTATACAATTAATTTTAACATTGAATATGTTAACACTTTTTTTACTCCGCAAGTTACGCAAACTAAAGCAACAAACATTTTCATTTCTCCGTCCTGTTGTTTGACATTTCTATTCCTGCTGAATAGTCATTTTCAATTTTTGACGTCAATTAATTATTTTATCAATTTAAAATGAATTCTTTTAGAATTTTCATCAGCGGACAGCGAACGAGTCACTTTACTTAATGAACGCATTTCTGATAAGTTAAAAAAACAAGTATGAATCAGAAACATAGCCACCTAAACAAATAATTAATTAGAACAACTGTATGCTCATGTTTAACTTACATACTTACTTTGGCAGTACAAATTATGTATATTCAAGTATTATATCATTATATTGGCATCCCACTATGTAAATAGCACGCTTATTTGAGTTTTGCGTGAGTTAAATTATTACGGATAATCTAACTCAATAAATATTACCCGTAAGTCCTGTGACAATATCTTACATATAACTTTTTCCGACATTTTACTTAATCTGCTCAAAATAAAAGATTTCACAAGAATGGTAAATAAAACAAAACAATACGTATATGCAATGTAACGCCGTACGTTGATGTTACAGTTATTTTCAAATACATAAAACATTTTTGTTGAGTGGAATAATAATATAAATTCAATCGGAAGTAAACTCATCTTTCATATTCAGGATGTTTGTAATAACGTACGAAGCATAAAATCGTAGAGGGTCGTAGAGGAAAAATTTGCATTAAGGATTTATAAAGATCTATTTATTGTTAAATTTATATAAATTCAAATCTTGAAAAATAAGTTTCATTCTGTATTATTTTAGTGGTTATTTTCCCGTCATTAATTATTTGTACCTGTAATTCGGGACATGGGCTAGAAATCAAAAAGATATTTTCCATCTTTTGTTTTGTAATCTGAAAGCAGCGATATTAAATGTTATTAAAATAAATAATAAGCACTATTAATACAGTATAACACTTTGTAGAAGAAATGAAATTTGTTTACTCTCATTATTCATATCAATTGTGCATTGCCATTAGCGACATCTGTACGTCAAACTAAAAGGCTTATGAAAGTTTCTGAAGAGATCGATAGATACTACTCTTTTACTATAGAATTATCAATCAAATAAAACAATATAAATATTAGTAAGTATACTTATTTACTTTAATTGAGATACAAAGTATAAAACTACAATTTTTTCTAAAGCAATGTAATTTATTAAAATATTATGTAGTTACACAAAATTGTAGGTCTTAAAAATATCAAAATATAAAAAAAAATTAGCTGAACAATCTTTGGAGTAATTTTAAGCCATGAATATTTTTTATTGGACGAAAAATGAATGAAATTATTTAAATAAAATCACTAGCGCTCTAGCGTTTAACACTAAGCAATATGTGGATCTACTCGAAGTTCTCAATACCATTTTGTTGGACATCTGTATTTCAATAGGAAAATATAGTCAATAATGAAGATCAGTTTTATTTAAAAAAAATATTTGGATTATATGGATGTAATTGTTGATATATTTCCATTTCGTACACAACATTATTAATCAAAGATTTCATAAAGCGTATAAGCAGGTTTGCGACATCTATCATTCAAAAAAAATATTTTGAATGTGGACTTGAAAAGTAATGTTTGTAAGTTTTCATTATTTTATTTAAGATAAATATTTCACAATAAATTCAATAATATCTTAAAATGCAAAATGTGTATCTTTGTATGAGACATATAACATACAAATTAGTGCAGTGAGAAAACGTCTCGTGCGAAAACAATATGAACGATATGTTTGGCGTAATACGTCTTGCAGATAAATAATTCAATTTTTTTCATCTTCATCCACTTTTGGTTGATACAGTTCTCCTGGATCTACTGTGGCCAAGATACTGTTTCGAGTACGTTTAGCGATTCGGCTTCGTAAGTTGCAGAAAGCTCTGAAAAAATGGAGCGTCAATAGTTATACTGTTTTCGAATGTCTTGTATATAATTGAATTCTATTGAGCTGTAACTGTAATCTTGTCTTATTCTAATGATTTCTCCAATTACTAAAACATGTATTTATATATATTATATTACATACTAACTAATCTAATTTTTTTATCAAGAGGTTGGTGGTTGACATTAAGGAAAAAATACGTCTAAGGAAATCTTTTATAATTTTTTTAATTTTGACACGGTGAAAAAAATAGCAATGTATTTTAGTTCAAAAAAATAATTATTTTTTAAGATATAGTTGATAGCTATTTCGGCTCACGCCATCGTCAGAACTATGCTTAAACGAACAATAATTATTTTGTAGAACTAAAATACATTGCTATTTTTTTCACTGTGTTTATAATGGAGTTCTACCAAGTGAATGCCAATTCAATCAATAATTTAATTTTGTTTTGTGTTGTGTTGTCTTGTATATTGAAAAGATAATTTTCTAATATTTCCTTTTCTTAATTGCTATTTTTTATTTTGGTTTGAAAAACTCATATATATATATATATATATACATTTTCATAAAATCAGTTTAAAAACATTTTTTAATATTTACATAAATATTCTAGAAAAATCTGATGTGTATATTTATACGGTGATAAAGTATTAGGTTATCCATTGTTTTATTTTAACGTTTTGAATAATGCCTGCTTTAAAATCATTGGAAAACTACGATGATAATTTTTTTCTCACCTCAATGTTAGAAAATAAATTATTTCCACAAGACTAAGAACGGAAAATCCAAGACAGAGTCCAAGTAAGCCTCCACAGTTGGCCAGGAAGTCTGTTTGACCATACAACTCTGATCTGCGAGATGTTATAAACTGATAGTCTTTATAGTATACCACAACTCGAGCCATATTCATACTGGAAGATTAAAATCTTGATATAACATTATGCAAAAAATAAAGAACTAGTATGCATGGACCGTTGTGAATATAATTATTGATCTACAAATTAAATAATAATAAATAGTATGAGATAAAATTCTTTTAAAGCCTTCTTTTTAAAAAAACATGTAATGCATCTAGTTTCAGAATGTAAGGTTAAATATATTCTTTTAATTCAGTCACAGTTGCTCAGGGCTTACAATTCACTCTGTATTTTATTTGGTAATCCCGGAATTAATGTCGTTTTTTAAAAGTTTAATGTAATATGTTTGTGAGGTTTGCACCGCTTCTCACTAATCTAACCATATCCTAAATCCGGATTGTCGCTAGATGCTGCTCCTGTTCTAAACAGAAGGTAACTTCGCGAACTTTCAATAAGCTCTCAAAATGTTCTATAAGTAGTTCATTGAGACAAACATGCTAAATAAAATATATTACAAATTGTATGTAGAAATATTATCGATCGGATAGTTTGTGATTAAACATTTGAAAAATAATTGCTAATTGATTGTCCGAGCGTTCGATAAGAGTGGCGATATGGAATTTATCACTAAGTCTACGTAAAAAGCATATTCAATAGGTAAGTTTTAATTGGCCAATAGTTACTCACTCCGATTCACTCTCATTGTATTCTTGAAAAGCTTTGAACAGTTTGACCCAGTTAAAGTCGGCTTGTGATGGTTCAACGTCATAATTAATTTGTGTGCATCCTGATAGACAATCGCATTGCGATGCAACTCGGTCGCTTGCAGTTCGCATTAATCTTTCTTTTTCTGTTTCATTAGCCAAACTTCCGAAATTCGCAAGTCCAGCGTTTACATCCCATATTAATAGATCAGCTGCAAGCATACAGAACAATTTCGTATATACACATTTGATTACAATAATTTCTTATTATATTCTCACTTAGCTACATATTCTATTCTCATTTATAAAGGTTAGTTTTTTAGATTTTCGGAAAATTTTTAGTGAAACTAAATTGTTATAAATAAATAGTGTTTATCGATATCAACAAATTTTTAATGATCAATAAAAGATGTACCTTCAGCCGTCAGGACGCAAGGTGTACTGCCGGCTGAACAAATTTCCATTGAATGATCACCTGGAAAACACACATGAAAAATATTAAGTGAAGGGAAAAGATTTTATCTAATCTCTAAGATTTATTTAATCAAGCAGTTTAGTCGCTTTAATTTTTGTATTTCTTATGCAATATACAAAACGATTAGTCATAATATTCAACCTACCATAAGTGAAATTTAAATTGCAGGATAACGTCGGTTAAACTCGACGAGCATATGGCAAACAATTGAAATCCAACAAAACCTTTAGTGCTCAATGAAAACATTCATAAAAGAGCATAAAGCGTCTTCATAAATATTTCTTATATTATTAGTATTTAAAAAAAAAAAGTTCGACTTTGAAGCTCCTAAACCTAAACTGAATACTTTTAATATTTTGGCAACGAAATAATGCGTTTTCTGTTTTTTCTACTACATTTATATTTTTATTACTTACGTGGCATATAAAATGAAACACATCCACAGCGCTGTGCAGTAAAATTTGCTAAGCATTCCAAAGCACAATTTTTCTGGGTATAATCCTTATAATATTTCAACCGCCTTTCAGCTGGGAAATAACACTGCCGTCTGAAATTTCGAGAAAATAAATAGATAAACAATCACAATCATGTAAAAGAAACAATAAAAGGTCTTATACACGAAACTAATTTATGTATCTAATGATTTTTATAAATATAATAAGTAAGAAGAAATAGCATAATTGAAATCTGTACCACCCCGTTGTCTTCACCGCTTCCTGTTTGCGATACGTTTAAAATTGTACATTACTAGCCTATTAAAACAATGGAATTGTATTATAAATTTTAAATGTATTTTCAGTATCTTAGTAATAATAATTTATAATAAATAGCCAAAAAAGGTTTTTCTGTTAATCAATAAAGATAATACTACGATATTTACACGAATATTCAGTAAATTTTTTAACGAAAGTAAAAATCTGTAAAGAGACAGCTCATTGAGAGTTACTTTTTTGTGCCAATAAGACTAAAACAGATGATTAGAATAGCAAAACCTTTTAGGTTCGTAGTCACGCAAACCATCAGATGTGGTCATCATATTTGGTTTAATAACCAACGTTGTCTCTTGGCTGAATGGTATCCTCACAGAGTGCTGAGACATCCTATGTATTTCTGATGGCGAATGCAGTAAAAGCTAAAAAATATCTCAAAAATTAATAACAGATGACAGTATGATTTTTTTAAATTATTTATTTTAACATAAGTTGATAGAAAAAACTCAAACCTTAAATCCTTGCACTGGGCCACGACATAAATAATCAATGTCTTTATTATATGCTCTTAGTAAGATAACGAGACCAGCTTTTTGTCCGTATCCCTAAAAATTATTAGTGGAAATTAAATTTATTATCTGGAATTTTTTTGAAAAAGTTCGGTGCAATATGGTAAGCATAACTATATATTTATCGGAGCACAAAGTATTGAAGATTTTTGAAGACACATTTTCTTGAGTCATTTTTCTTAAAAGTGTACATAACTTTATAATAAATGAACATAACGTTATGTGCATGGGTTTTCCTGGAATAGCTTGAAATATACTTTAAAATAATATGCATGTTTCACAGAAGCTCACCGATCCTCTTTCAGGGTATGTATCTAATGGCAAATTCTTTGGATATCCACCATCTAACGACCATCCTTCTGTCTTTTTACCATGATGGAAGTAATCAAAGTCCTTGTGCATTCTGTATAAAAATATAGTTTTATTAATATAATATAGAACTTTTAAATTCACATTAAAATTTTACATTCAGGCATTCCATCACACGGATGCAACAGAACTGCCAGAAGATGTCGAAGGGCGAAATCTGGGTCGTTTGTGACAAAACATGTGAAATCGTACAAAATTGCAACAATTCAAATTTGATATTGAAATCCCTTCAAGCACCTTCAGTCGATATCATAAATTATCACATTATTTCGTTTTATACAACGTAAATACGACACTGAAAAATATATAAAGCTGAATTTATACTCACACTTCTTTTCTGTAAAGTTCATCGGCTTCCAACACATTGAATGAGAAACAATATCCATCGTCTGTCAAAACAGGACTAAAAAGTGAACTGCAGTTACTAATAACTGTCTTCCACTTACAGAACCAAAGCATTTCTTCAAATTGTGGAGCTACCTAAAATAGTAAAAACGTTACCAAGCAATATATGTTATTATTGTGTGACATCAGACAGAATAAAGTTTTGTAATACGTACATATAGCTTCATAAAATTATTGGGTACATACTTGCATTATACCTTGTAACATAAAATTAATATAGAGTCAGTCCTACTTACAGATTTTATAATATCAATTGTCGATTGATCTGTGGTTTTATTGCCCACATGAAGAAGGTGAGAATCGCAAACCAATGATATGGCTTCAAAACGGTGACGTCTGAAAATGTTTATAACTAATAAATTTTCTAAGACATGTTTAAGGGAAAGAGGAATGCTAAAACATATGTCTGACTTAAACGTTACATGATTATTGCAATGACGAGCGTATATACAAATATTCGCGTATTTAAACAAATAGAGCTTTTACAAAAGCTTTTTTAGTATTAGTTGACTTCTTTATATCATTTATGTAATAAATGCCACTAGCAATAAAACTTCAATTTTGCTATTTAATTTAACTTTATTGGTTTTACAAATATAATATACTGATGATGGAAGACATATTTAAATACATTTTTTTCGCAAGTTGTATAAAATAACTGTTTTGGAGGTCATGAAAGTGTATTATAATCCATTGAAAATAAAAATTATTATAGCCATTCTTCAGTGCCCCATTGTCTTTTAGTAAAATTCCCAGATCGCGGTGTTTCCGTTTTTTAATGTAAAAAGAATATCTTTTTTTTGTTATTATTTACGTAATTTTCGTTCTGATGAAGTGAAGCTATAAGTAAATATCATATAATTTTATGACACCAAGGGATTAGATTGGCATTCAGATCACACATTTACTCTTATTCTCAAATGGCGATATTTACATGAAACGTTACATTGTAGATAAAATCGTGAAAATATTGAAATCATATATACATATAAACTGATCAAAAGAAAAATAACTTACTCCTCATCTGTCAATGTACCGTTTTCGTCTGCATTTCTGTGAAAAAAGTCGGTGAAATTGTAAACTGACTGCCGAGCCTTGGTTTCTGCACATATGGTGATCGCAGGAAAAGGAATCTGTAATATTTATAAAAAGATTCCGTAAACAGAACATAAATCATGCCATGTTATAAGACTTATGATCGAGCAATATAATATAATTTAGGACCGCGATATGTTTGCACGTGTGGAAAAATAACAAAAACTACAATACGATTACTGGGCAACGAATGCGATTTAATATCGTTAATTGAAATAAGTATCCTTATAAAACATTATATTTGACTATTAATGTATTATTGGTATGCGTATAACTATTGTTAATTCAACATCTTTGTTGTGAAGCATGCCAACTAGGATATTCCCTGTTTTTTTTAAATCAATGTACAATATATGGAATCCAATATTTAATAAAAGTCAATCTACAAAAACTGTACATTACATTCAATCTGTCTCTTTTTTACAGATAGAGTAAAAATAAAAGGATGGGAGATATTGAGATATTGTTGACAAACCTGCCATACGGGTGTAGATGTCTCGGAAAAACTGACAATTACAGGACTTTGCTGCCATTTTGTCCAAACTTTATACATCAAATGACCACAAGCGGCCACGCTTAGTGTGAACATGATAATCCACCATATTCTGAATAGTATAAAAACAGAAAAATGGAAATACTTAATATTATCATTTTAACATTGCAGTCGATGAGATGCGTGCTTTTACGCTATTTTTTACAAGGTAGTCTCTTTGGGGAAAACCACGATAATATTTTTAATTATTGCAATTGCTGAAATTGTTTTTTTGGATAAATTTATGAATACGAAAATATATTGATAAATACGTAATACTTTCATACGGTTGTAGTTATATTACTAATAAATAAAAGATACTAGAAACACGTTTTAAAATCAAAATACAATGGTTTTGTCGAATTCTGGTATTTTAAATTATCAGGCCTATTTCCAATAATAGTGAGCATTTTCAAGTGATGAAATATTAATTAATTATCATATGAAAAGTTTATTGAAATAATTGCAAAAAAAATATTTGATTTTTTAAAAACGATTACTTAATATGTTATTCACTGACCTACATAATGAGCATTAACATAATGTCGTGTGAAGTTACGTATAATATTACATATTATAGAATATTGATAGTGAAGAAAGAATTCGCAAGTGAGATATTATTAAAATACTTAAATATATTTAAGAATTTGTTTATTTGTAAATGAAGTAAGAAGATATGGCGTTACAGTTGACGTCAATGCATGTTGCATTTTCAAAATTTTAAGCATTGTTTTGACATAAAATAAATGATTTTAATAGCAAATATTATTATTATTTACGAAATTGTAAAAATTCTCCCCTTTAGGCACACAGCAGTCAAAATGCTCTAGAAAGTTTCAAGAAAAAAATAATAGTTGATAGTTTTAAGAACTAAAAACTTAGCTAAAAAGAAGAGGATTTTTTTAAATGTTTCTAGAACTTTAAAAGACTTGTTCTTGTAGAAGAATTGTTTATTTATGTAAAAAGAAGTTTGGTTAGTTCGGAAAAATGTGAAAGCCCTCTATTTTATTTAGCTTTCTTAAAAAACTATTTTTATATTGTCGTATTAAATTTTCAATTATTATTAAAATTAAATGAGTTGATATAAATAGGTATCAAGAGACAAAATCTCACTAAAAATGTAAAAAAATAATTTTACGAAATCTTTTTATTTCAAATGCCAATAAAATGATATACCTAATAAAAAGCATTACTTGACAATTGTAGGTTATCAAGTTCATGACAAAAAATTTAAATAATAATAGTCTGCGTGAACGTTCAAAAACAAACGGGTAATTTCAACTAGAAATAAAAGTATAATAAAAAATGTTTCAATATATATATTATGATTAGGGCCGATTCGGCTCGCCGCGACCATTATCAACTGATCAGTTGTATTAATATGTCCATTTTAAACAGCATAGGGTGGATTTTACGGTTTACATCAATTGATAAATACCTTTTAGCCTTTGTACCTTCAGTAATCTTTTTAATAAAATCCATTATCACACAGTTAAAGTAAAGTTTCCGAGTAGTGTATATGTTTTAGTGTATAATGCATAAGAGTTATATATATATAATATATAATGCTCTGTGAATTTGATATAACAGTTAATTTTTCATTTGAACAAGAGAGATATCATTTGTATATTTTTGGTCATCACTTGCTATGTTTGGCGCACAATAATTTATTCACATTGACAAACGAATTCACGGCATTTTTACGTTACTTAACGTCATTGTTGTAGCACCACACTGAAGATGTTTACTTCACAATCTCACGATGCTAAGATTTTTTTTTTTCCATGAATATCATGAAAGGTCAGTGCGAAGATGCAATATACCGACTGAGCCAACGATAAGTTTATCAAAACGGCGGTGAGCGAATCATTATAACATGTGTGCGGCACTTTTTTATTTAACAGATATTAAATGTGACGTCTTCGTAAAATAATTAACTACAATACATAAAAGGAACGTATTGCAAACTGTGTTTCATACACAAGCAATATTGAAAATAAATACATATATGTATATCACTTTTAAGGTGTTAACTGTCACTTCTTGATGGAAAGGCATTATATTTTAAATAATAAAAACACATTTTTTAGTACTTATTTCCACAATATATTTTTTGATCAGGACCGGTTTCGCTCATCGCGAGCATTATCAACTGCGAAGCCGGTCCTGATCAAAAAATATATTGTGGAAATAAGTACTAAAAAAATGTGTTTTTATTATTTAAAATATATGTATATTATGATACTTTGGAACGCATAACATTATTTAGTATATTTAAATAATAAAAACTCAATATTAAGTAAGCTGGTTTTGCTCATCGCAAGCATTATCAACTGCAAAGCAAATTAAAACATAGTTATTTACACAAAATTGTGAGTTAAAAATTACCAGACATACAAAACCAAAGGATCAAGATATGAGAAAATAATAAGTAATCATAAAATATATATCTTATGAAGTTAGATAGTTTATAAATAGAATCATACGGACATCATATGTAGTACTTAATTGTAATCAACATAAAAGAAAATTACAAGACCATTCTATGTTCAGAAATAATTATGAAATGCTCATGAGAATTTTTTTTCTACAAATACAAAACGTTCGCTTTAATATTTTAAGCTATATAATGCGTTACATAAATTAAAATTGTAATATACCTGAAATTAAAAATTACAAAATTGTTGAAATAGTGCTAATTATTGTTTTTATTATCTAAATAAAATGGCCTTTCTCCACGAAGCTAACACATTAAAAGTGACACTATACATTATCGAGTGATAATGAGATCAAAACTACATATGAATCTTAAATTGTAATTAAAACCCTGAATAAATTCAATGACATATAAAATATAAAATTAACACAATTTAGTCTGTATCAATATGCATTTTATGTCGACGTTTGATATTTAAAAAGTATACTATGGTTGACACGGTGAAAAAAATAGCAATGTATTTTAGTTCTACAAAATTATTTTTAACAAATATAGTTGATAGCTATTTCGGCTCACACCATCGTCAGAACTATTTGTTAAAAATAATTTTGTAGAACTAAAATACATTGCTATTTTTTTACCGTGTCATAATGGAGTTCTACCAAGTGAATACCAATTCAATAAATAGACTATGGTTGATTATTATACACTTCAATTTTTGTCACTAGCAGTAATTTTTTTTATTTAAAATCTTTATTATGCAGTAATTCAATATATCAATTCATACGTTACGTTACATTTGTAAATATTATGTATGCGATAATTTGAATAATATTTTTTTTTTTTTTATCGATTGCATAAGTTGAGAGCCCAGGCTCAAAGCTCTCTTTTTGAAAAATAATATTTACAAGCTGATTTAATTTATGATAATGAATACAGTATGTGTATTTGTTTTGATTATCATTAATAATGATCTTGTGTTTCAATAGAACGAAACAGACCATTAATCGTAGGTCAGGTTTAATTTAATCATTTATTTCTAAGCATCTTTATATGAATATAACGAGTAATGGCATTTAAAAAAAAAATATATGTCATAATTATAAATATGTGATGGAAATTGATCCTACCTTTCTGCGGCAGATCGTCTATCTTCTCCCACGTATTTAAGCCCGTGAAGACTCGTATTTGCTGTAAATTCTTTGAAATAATTTACACATGACTTGGTCCTTGTTGGTTTCCTTGAAGCTTTTGCTGGAATACCATTTGGTTTTCCGGCTTCCAGAAAATCAAAGCGAGGCTTGGCCTTTGAAGGACTGCCACAAGTTTTACTATCTTTGTTCCTACGAAAGAATAGTTTTAGTAATTTTTTTTAATAATACAATTTTCACGATTCGCATATTAATTGCTATTTTTTATACGTTTTTATTACGTAATTACAATATCTGAGATGTTGTCAAGTAATAACAGTAAGTAATAACGAGTTCATCAAAGAAAAAAAAAATTTAATAAAACTATTCTTCAGAGTAATGTTCTTTTGCAAATTTATGACAGGTGGTTGATTACTTTACAATGATGATACTAGATGTTTATCTTTGGTCTTGTTTTTGTGTTCCGTTTCAGAAAATATGTGGCAAATTCAAATTTTGGATGCCCAAAAAACTTTTTTAGTTAACTTTAAAAATAATGAATATTCAAAAATAGGCATAAGTTTTCTCAATGAAAATACAAAACTTTATCAAAAAAATAAGAAATTGGATTCGCTTAGTCTAAGCTTGCAAAACGAAAAACTTAAAAAATTAAACTTAAAAAATCGTTACAAAGATGAATAAAATTTAAAAATGAAAACATCAAAATTGAAAAACTTTTCTTAAAGGCATATGAGATAAAAATATCGTTATTTTTTTTATGTAATATTAAGTAAAAAATATTTAAAAACACATTAATTGCACTTTTATATAATTTTAAAAAAGCTACTTAACTTTTCCTCCTCTATTGTTGAAATTAATGATTTTATTTTAAGAATTTTCCTATCTCATTTGTCATTATACTGCAGTCTGTTATTGTTTATTATATAAAACAATTAAAAATGAAAATGAAGTTTAAATTTTTTTTTTTCTGTGTATATGAAAACCATGTTAGCCTAATGATATTATAATCAATAATACAATAAAACATACCAGACAATTGATCTCCTCATGTTAAAACTGTTTTAATCACTTTCAAATATTTAACTCTTACTAAGAATACAAAGATCAGATAAGGGAAAAGAGAATAATTATTTGAAACTTTTTCGGTAAAATTGCTTGACACAATTCACAAGCTTGTTGCTGCCGTGAAAAGTCAGCATAAAATGAAAAATAAGTGAGCCAATTATATCCACCACACTGTGAAAACTCTCAAAACATATAACATATGGGTAGGTATTTATTATCTACCCCATTCGTGTTGTCATTATTTCCCTTGCATACTTATTATTTGTTGAAAAATGATATTTGTAATATTATTAGATATCCTAAAAAGTTCAAACCGAAGCACTTCTGTTTACATGTATTTTAAAATAAGATCAGATGAGATGTGTAATGGTTCTGTAGTAATAAAAAAAAAATGAATAATTTTAGGTGTCATACTTAGTATATGAAAAGTAATCACGTTGAACCAATAATCTTTGAATCAAAATTATATATATTTCGAAAAAAAATATATTTAAATATATAATTTCCTAATGGAAAGTATTCTCCAAAACGAAACAGCCAAAAAATAAGTTCCCGTTTCTTTGCCGTAGTTTTCCTAAAATTTAAATATGCATGTGATATCACTTTTAAGGTGTTAACTGTCACTTCTTGATGGAAAGGCATTATATTTTAAATAATAAAAACACATTTTTTTAGTACTTATTTCCACAATATATTTTTTGATCGGGACCGGTTTCGCTCATCGCGAGCATTATCAACTGATAGAATACAATTTACAAACAAGTCTATTTATACAAAACAAAAAATTAATTTGAGTTAAATGGTAGCAGGTGTACAAAACCATGGGTTCAAGAACTAGGAAACAGTTTACATAAAATCATACAATATTGATACAAATAAAGTAAATTAGTATAAAAATTAAATGTTCACAATCACTTATTAAGAATTAAAATTACAATTATGGTAAATCGATAATCCATTAGGAGCTCTAAACAATCAATAAGGAAGTAAGGAGTGGGAAATTTTTAATGACGAAAATAACCCACAATCACTACTTAATGGAACAAAATAAATTAATACATGAGAAGTCGATTAAAGATGAATCGATGAGATGGAAAGATATGGTCAGTCAGGGGCGTTCCAATATTTTCTGTAAAAAATTAAAAAATTAAGTAAAGGGAGGCAATATCATTTTTCAAAAAAAAAAAAAAATAATATTTATTTGAAATATATATTTATTAATCTAATTTAATGAGTATAACAATGGTGACGTCGCAAAAGTGGTTTGTTCATTTATAAGGTTAGAATTAGGCAAAAATTTGTATCGATTAATTTCAAGGATTTCTTGTTTATCTAATTTCAGTGATTTGTTATTGAAATGTAGGATTTTGTAGTTTATAGTAAAATCACATGAATGTTTATTTTGAAACAAATGGTTTCCAAAAGTAGAAATCTCATCGCCTTTTTTTGGCACAAGCTAAATGTTCCTTAAATCTAGTATGAAAGGATCTTCCTGTTTGACCAATATACCTAGCCTCACAGGAATCACATTTTAGAAGATAAATGCCACTTTGGCTTAAAATATTAATTTTGTCTTTCGTGTTAACTAACATTCGACTAAGATTATGATTGTTATAAAAAGTTACATTAAAAAGTTTTTTGTCTAACTTCTTGGATATGTTTTCAGAAACTCGGCCTAAATAACTTAGTTTTACCCAACGTTTTTCAACGGAGGGAACATCAATCATCAAGCTCGAGGTTACATTTAATAAAGCTAATTTTTTAGTTTTTTTAAAGACAAGTCGATCAATCAACTTTGCATCGTATCCATTGTTAAGTGCGATCTGTTTAATGGTGTTTAATTCTAAATTGAAATTTGATTCTGTCATAGGGATTGTCAACAAGCGATGAATAAAGGAATGAAAAGTTGACAACTTATGTGAAATGTGGTGTCTAGACGAGCTACTTATGATATTGTCACTAAAAGTCTCTTTTCTGTAAACACTGTGTGTGTTTTACAGAAACAACACAGTGTTTTTAAACAGATCGCACTTAACAATGGATACGATGCAAAGTTGATTGATCGACTTGTCTTTAAAAAAACTAAAAAATTAGCTTTATTAAATGTAACCTCGAGCTTGATGATTGATGTTCCCTCCGTTGAAAAACGTTGGGTAAAACTAAGTTATTTAGGCCGAGTTTCTGAAAACATATCCAAGTTAGACAAAAAACTTTTTAATGTAACTTTTTATAACAATCATAATCTTAGTCGAATGTTAGTTAACACGAAAGACAAAATTAATATTTTAAGCCAAAGTGGTATTTATCTTCTAAAATGTGATTCCTGTGAGGCTAGGTATATTGGTCAAACAGGAAGATCCTTTCATACTAGATTTAAGGAACATTTAGCTTGTGCCAAAAAAGGCGATGAGATTTCTACTTTTGGAAACCATTTGTTTCAAAATAAATATTCATGTGATTTTACTATAAACTACAAAATCCTACATTTCAATAACAAACCACTGAAATTAGATAAACAAGAAATCCTTGAAATTAATCGATATAAATTTTTGCCTAATTCTAACCTTATAAATGAACAAACTACTTTGCGTCGTCACCATTGTTATACTCATTAAATTAGATTAATAAATATATATTTCATATAAATATTTTTTTTTTTTTGAAAAATGATATTGCCTCCTTTTACTTAATTTTTTTACAGAAAATATTGGAACGCCCCTGACTGACCATATCTTCCCATCTCATCGATTCATCTTTAATCTATCATTCTCATGTATTAATTTATTTTGTTCCATTAAGTAGTGAGTGTGGGTTATTTTCGTCATTAAAAATTTCCCACTCCTTACTTCCTTATTGATTGTTCAGAGCTCCTAATGGATTATTGATTTACCATAATTGTAATTAATTCTTAATAAGTGATTGTGAACATTTAATTTTTATACTAATTTACTTTATTTGTATCAATATTGTATGATTTTATGTAAATCGTTTCCTAGTTCTTGTACCCATGGTTTTGTACACCTGCTACCATTAACTCAAATTAATTTTTTGTTTTGTATAAATAGACTTGTTTGTAAATTGTATTCTATCAGTTGATAATGCTCGCGATGAGCGAAACCGGTCCTGATCAAAAAATATATTGTGGAAATAAGTACTAAAAAATGTGTTTTTATTATTTAAAAAAAAAAAAAAAAAAAATGCATGTGATAGATTAAACAAGTATAAGTTGTCTCATTAAATTGATTGATTTTGTTATTTGCAATAGTTTTTTTAAAGATATCAATGAAGCTACATATCAATTCGAGGTTTAATCATAGCGCAGACAACAAGCGGTTATAGACCATCTACAATAATTATTCGCCGTTCATGCCGGTTGAAATTCTAGTAATGCAAAATACTAGGCTAGTCATTCGAAGATACACTCAAATAAGTTTTAATCAGTTGCTCCTGGGATAGTATGTACAAGAAAGAGAAAAAAATTACAAATATTCAACGATTGTTACGCTAATGGATAATAAATACCTCATAAAATTAGCGGACAAAAAAGCAGTATTATGAGAAAGAGGGCCAGTAACCTATTAAAATTGAAACAACACGGTGAAAAAAAGCAATGTATTTTAGTTCTACAAAATTATTATTTTTGAAGAATGGAGTTCTACCTAGTGAATGCCAATTCAATCAATAAAATTGAAACATCTCTTAAAGTATATATACCTAGGACTGAAAATAATTTTAAGTGTACCATTTTTTTCTTTATATTACGTAATACAATAAAAAATATGCATAACTAAGAATTTTATTGTAAGAAAAATTATATCGTCTAAGTCGCTTATACGTTTTTATTATTATAAAGTGACACTATTTGACATTCATTAGAGAGTAATCAAAAGTATAGCTATCTACGTAACAATGTTTATCACTAGTTTTTTTAATTAATGGCTCGAATTGATGTCATATTGCAACGTCCCAAGAGCGTTTTGCTAACGGGGGATGTGTCTACACGATGAGTCTTGACATCTTTATGTCAATTTCAATATATATTGTAGAAGGACAAAATTACATCTAAGCTTCATATGAATAAATATGAAAAAAAAATGAGATATCATCAAATAATCCTCGAGTTTCTTTAAGTTAAAAATTTAATTAATTTCAGGGATAATTTAATGGAATCATGGAACTGGTACATATTATTTTGATTTATATTTATAAATGTTATATCTATTCATAGATATTTGATAATTCACTATTCACCAGAGTTCGTAAAATGTATAATTTTGTAAAATGAGGCAAACAATTTATTTAAAAGATCGAACGGCTTGGTCGACTGATAATGATTTGATATATTAGTCCTAATGCAGAATGTTATGTTTTTGTTTTTTTTTTTCATTATTGGATACTTAAAATCGTCTTTCAAAAAGTAAAAGATCGCTTGAAACATTTTTCCCCAATATTATAGGCAAAGGGACATTCGCGAAAAATAAATATATGAAATCGTAATTGAAAAAAAAAAAAGATTTTTGAGTATTTTTACATTAATCTTTAATTCATGAACCATTATTTTTTAAAAACTTAAATCGTATTGGTTAATATAAAATAAGAGCTGCATTTAAATTTTTGAGTAATATTCATTAAAAATACTAAAATATATTGGAATAATTGATGGTTTATTCATTAATATTTCCAAATGAAAATGTTCATTGAATTTTTCCCATATTTTTTGGAATAGGATGATGTATACTGAAAGAAGTAACCATATATAAAACTTCTTTTTTTATCATGTGTTGTTTTTATACTTAGTTTAGATACGTAGTTAATAAACTATCAACGGTAGAATTTGGCAATTGTCAAAATATAGCTATGATGAATGACAGTACGTATTCCAATTAGTGTTGATTACGTTGACATAAAAAAGGCATTTTGTTTGGTTAAATTAAAAAAAAAGTAAATTTTTCTTCAAATATATTAAGTTATCGTTCGCTAGGTTATATTATTTTTGTCTCTGTTATTATTTCACCGATCATCTTAACCTGGATCCGTGAAAAATTCTTACTACTTGAAAGAATCGCGATTTATTTTTAAACGATAATGTATGGAATGTGCTCGTTACATATACATATTTTTGGTCTGGGCCGGATTTACCAGTAAGCTATTAGTTAAGCTGAAGTTTAGGGACTCAAAATTCAGAGAGCTTCCAGTTGACATGTATTATCAGGGGGCACACAATCCAAACATAAAGCTATTATGTAGGCTCTGAATCGACCAATATGTTTTTTTAGTGTATAATACATAAACATTAAAAGTGAATAATGAAGCACAATGTTCCAAGAAAGGTTGTCTTTACTAGGAATATTAAGAATTAAAAGCTGGTCTGTAGATTCGGAGTCATGTTTTAAGTCAATGTCGTAAAAAACAAGCGATTAGACGATTTTGAAGAATATCTCAATCAACAATCAGTTGGATTGGATAGTTGATCTTTAATTCTATGCATATAAATAGGAAAGGTAGGAAAAAAACCAGACAAAAATAAACTTTTTTTTAGTCGCAGTCGTGTTTTTGATCAATGTCGGAGTAAGAGTCGTATTATTTTTAACGACTCCACAGCCCTGATTAAAAGTGATCTCTGAATTATGAATCAAACTTGGATGATTTCTGTACAAAAAAAAAATTGGATTAGTTTTTTTTGTCTTATTTACGTTTATTTTGTGATGGAAGCTTTTTTATTTAATAATTAAGAATCTTTTCATTAGTCTGGAAAAATGAAGGCTTCCATTCCATTTTCTCTAAAACGTCAGAGAATATTATGTTATTATGATTAAATTTTGTCTTTTTCAAGAGTTTTTAATTACTAGCCTAGTAATCCAATCCGCCTCTGTGTGCCAGTTGGAATTTTTCATACATCGCTGAAATAATAATTCATATTTTTACCTTTCTACCAAAACAAAAAACAACTCATAATTAATGAAATATCTATCGATAATGCTATAACAATGAAATGAAATTATTAAATAGTCTTATCGTGTTCCATTGGTGGTGAAACTTTCCCAGCGTCAATGTAGGATTCAGATAGCTTTAACAATTCATACTATCAATAGTATAAAAGAAAAGCTCATCAGTCAGTATAGTTATTATTGACAAAACGATGTTCTGTATTATAATAATTTTACATTGAAAAAAGATATTAAATTTAAATTCGCGCTTAGTCAAATCCTTGCTGAAATTGATACTTTTGGAGGTTTTTGTCATCAATACGTACGAAGCGGAATTCCGCTTTATCTATAATTAGTTGAAAATTAGCATTTTACTTTAATTTTGAGAAGCAATTTCCGAATTTCCTCTTACAAATCGACAAATTTGTTCTGGTAGAAAAGTATTTAAAACAAATGAGAAACGATGCTCGTATAAGACCCAAAAAGCTTCCTTAGACTACGGATGAAGTGACTAAGAAAAAAAATGTAAATCGCGTAAATGTATCACCACAGGCGTGTAAGGCGATGGAGCATATTTTGAATGCGTGTAGCATTTTCATTTCAGCAGCCTGCATAACTGCATAGCAACCACTGTGATAATCCTAAATGCGTCTGTGATATACCAAAAAAACTATTAAGATTTTTTTCACCTAATACTGATTGGTTAAGCATGTTTTATAGCGTTACATGACATGCACGTATTTTATCAAAATGCGGATTCAAATTTGGCGTTTGATTGATAAATGATAATATTTTTAAGAAATGATTTGTGGTAAGCATTCAATTTCTCACTCACCCGAGGTTCACCACGGGTGTTTTAAACTATTTATCAAATGATGGTATTTTTAACGCTTAGCGCGAGTGAGTAAATAAACAACCAATTTGACAATGTATGTCACTTAAGGGTGATATGGCGCTTCTAGTATGATAATTGACTTCGTTTAAAATTACAGGTGAAATAGCCTCCAGCAGGTGTGGCCGTCAGGGTGCGATCCCCAAAAGACTTCAATATTAAATTTGTCTATCATTAAATTATGGATATTCCGGGAATTTTTACGTGCATATTTATGTTTGTAATCGTATTAATCACTCTTCTAAGTTATTTTATTGCATAAAATCAATTATTTATTTTTATGTATTCCACATTTTTTCTAAGCATTTGTTAAATAAATTGCCGAAACTATGTGTGATGTTATTATCCATTTATTATAGTAACACGAAGAGAGCGTTTTGATTTTATTCCTTTAGTTAGTCGAATCCCATTATCCTCTTCGTATGATGAAATTTCATGACCGGCTTGTAATTCATTAAATATTTTAACAACTTACAAGTTATATTGTAGTTGTAAGATGAGAAATAAATTCAAAAATTACTAACAATAATAAAAAATCAAAAAACAAAAAAATATTTTATTTGGAATACTTATACTATAAAATTAATTAGTAAAAGTATTTTAGCCCACAAAATACTTTGGAAAGAAACTTTAATTAACAAAAATGTGCGTTCCATTATCTAACAAATGTTTTTTGTTTCGTCTATATAGGCAAGCTAATAAAGACCGCTCCATAAATATAGGTTTTTTTAAAAATCCAACACACCCCGTGGTGGAGGGTGAATACCTCTTTCTGAACTTCCAAAAGAAATTTTTGTTTGAGCTTTTGGTTTGTTTTTTTCCCCATTAGTCGAGATTTGTACGAAAGTGTTTATTGTTTTATCTTTTCTTGAAATGTCTAACTACCAGTGCTCTCAATTATTTCAGAAAATTATACGATTGATAATTATTAAAAAGTTTGCTCTAATTGATTATGCATATGTTATATTACTTATTGACAATTGCAAGCTTGAAAGTGAGTAATATATAAGAAATTGTCATATGTCTGAAAAAGTGAAAAACCGTTTCAAGATCGACGGTAGACGAGTTAAAATTGATCTCCGTAACCCCGCTCTGTGCTTCAAAGACTCCGAATTACTCAAATTCAAGAACTCTTGAAAGGATAAAGATTTCAGCTATATTTCTTAAAAATATTTTATTATTGTATAACAAATAATGGTTATCTCAATCATGCCTATAATGATGTAAACCTAGAATACTATTAATTATCTAATTACTCATTACATTACTATTATTTTTAGGCATTTTTTTACATTTTTTTAATAAACATTCCTGGCCACCCATAACATAGTTATGGGTGGCCAACCCGCAGCGCACGGAGCCCACTTTTTTTCTTTTAATGTAGTGTAAATGTAACATTGCGAAATGCGTTGTGATGCACGGTTAAAGAAGAAATTCAATCAGGTTGGTTTGTGAGAGTTTTACAAAACATATTTGTTCAAGGAAAAATATCCTGCATTTTACAAATATGCTCTATCGATGATTTCGCTATTGGAAATACTTACACGTGTGAACAGCTTTATAGTGGAATGAAGCATACTAAATCTCAAATGAGAACACAAATTATTAATGAGCATTTGGAAAACTGTTTGCGTGTAGCAACTACATCAATCGTTATCAACATTGATGCACTGAATTATGTCAAACAAAATCAGACGTCTCACTAAAGTTAATTATATTTTGATTATTTTTATTATTATTATTATTATTATTTATATTGCCTAACTAATCTAACAATATGTTTGATTCTTATATTTGTTATATCTTCTTAAAAAAACACCACATTTCTTGTTTGCTTTATATAATAAAAAGGAATTTTGCTGTACGGTAGGAAATCTTATTTCTAAAATCTGGCCTAGCTGCTGAAAACGTTGGCCACCCATGATTTAAAGTGTCTCCTCAAGCATAACGTCCTTGCTTTTTGTTTCGTCAAAGAAGTTTTATAAGAATGTATCCGTATTAAAAATCGTTACAGTGGATAATGATAGCCTATGGAATTTCCCAAAAATTTTAGCCAAACTGAACATTTAATCCTGTTTATAAACTATTGAATCGTTAGGCATCACCAGAAAAAGTCAGGCGTAGTCTTAAATATATACTGCCATCTAGCGAGTAAGTTGTATACTATCAACGAATCTATTTTTAATGCTTAGTAAACATTTTCGATAGATGGTACAATTTCATATTGCTATTTTTTGATAAAACAATGCTCGAAATATTCATTCCTTTCGGATAATTACCCTGTAATCAAATTTAACATATTATTTTCGTCTACAGTGGCATATCGATAGATTTGATAAATATTTATTTATTACTTTTGCACCGTTAACCTATTTAAACATAAAGTATTGGAAATTAAACAAATACACAGCAAAACAATCAACAAGGATTGCAAAAAAAGTCGACTAAGTAAGCTCATGAAATACTTTAACTGAAAAACTGAACTAACTGAAGCATTCGTCTGAACTCACTTTCGTCCACATGAAATATGTCAGCATCCGAAGCAATACTGTTGAACATTGTTAATGCTCTTACCATTGGCATCCCCATTGGCAGACTGATTCTACACTTTGGAAGAACAAACAAATTATGTACATGATTTCTTAAAAAACTATCCGGAACATACAAATTGATCTATTTGAAAGCTTTCCAGTAAATGGTACCACCGCTATTTCATTCTTGACCTACGAACAAAAAAAAAATAACAAATCCTTTGTAATTTCTCGTATTACGGAACTGAGCACGTAATCACAGATATGTACATATAATAATGCATTATAGAGTTTAAGACAGCTTAGCCAAGCGTATTCTGAAAGAGTTATGCGCTCAGAGTTTGACTTTCTGGATAGCAATAATTGGTTTCTATAATTCTTCGTATTATACCCTGCAAACTAATAACAATTAAGAAAGAAGAACTCTCTCAATATGAATATAGAAAGTTATTGTATACATGATGTTTCTACGATGAAGATAATAATAATTAACTATATATATATATATTACCTTAAAATAGCAATACTTTAAATTTTAATAATTCAATTTGGAAGCTCTAAAAGTTTATTAGCCTATGGGAAGCTTTAAAATATCACTAAGTGCTTTCTGTGATATATACAAATGAACGTTATCGCGAGATTATATTTTTTAGATGTGTGCGTCTGTTGGTTTTGATTACATACAGACACATTGCACAAATCATCAAGTTGCAGCTATGCACATTGTCTGCAGAGTTTTGCATTATCGATCACATTACACCCACTTACACAAGTAAGCTTGGACATTGTATAAAATCCTATACAAACATTTTTACTTATACATCAACGATTTACATACGAGTGTTGTATAAGATTAATAATATTAAACATTTGAATCATAGTTATGAGTCATGACTAATTTTTATTTGTGTGAAAACAGTGATATATAAAAATATTATGCATTATAGAACTCGTTGATATATACAACGAAATGTAAATTCGCCCGCGGATATTTGAAACGAATTTTATGTGTTATATCATGAATCTTGTTTATCAAGGAATTGAGAATCTTGAGAATATTTCAAACTTCTCAGTTACGTGAAATCATCGTCCCAAATATCGTAATTTACGCTGATTAAACCCAAAATTAATTAAAAGCTATTGATTAGTAATAAACCTTGCATGTTTGACGGACATTACTGATTAGCTTATCAGTTAGAATTTCTTTCATAGACATACTTTTCGTCTCTTTTGAAAGCTTCGTAAATAAAAATTACTTCTGAAAATTACGTATATAGATTATTTCTTTTGAGCACGAAAGAACAAATTAATCAAATTATTTCAGCATCACGTTTTATTCCTTCTAATTTTTTTTTGTATTTTTTATAAGAATGTTGTAACCATTAATAAAAGTCTTATTTCGATAATTTTAATAGGTTTTAAACTTGAAATGCACCAAAAACTCATGTTCCTACAACATTCCAGATAATTCTAGAACATTCTTATATTCTTAAAAATAGTAAATAATAGTATTTAGTTTCAATACAAACAAAATTACTATTCTCAAGTAGCGATGAAAAGTTGAGGGACAATCCTCAATTTTAAACCAAAGCCAAATAGCAGTTGACATCTTGGGGCTATATCTAAAATGAACAACTTACCAACTACCGGCAAATTAACCGAGAATATTCCACATGTGTTTGTTTATATCTAGGTTTTAAATTTCACACGAAAACTATTTTTGATTGCTTTTTTTTCATAAAATTTTTACCTGTATTAAAAGTGTGCTTCATTTATCAAAGAGAGGTTTTCAACATTGAACAAAAAAAACAGTTTTTTTACAAAATTTTGTACAATTTTACAATAACAATTTAAATTACAATCTACTATAGATCAAGGAAAAATGAATGAATGGTGATGAAAATTATAATCATGAAAATGACAGTGAGAAAATTTCAATTGACAGTGGGTGGGATAATTCTTGATCATAGCACTTTTACCTGATGTAAGTTTCATGTTATTATCCAAAACTTCGATAGTTCAATAGTATACAATATGCAGCAGTATTTATATAATTTACCATGTAGCTTAAAATTACATACATGCGTCAAACTATTATAAATTTATTTACACATTCGCTTCCTGTTGAAAGACTGAATACAGCACCATTGTTTAGTTAACGTATAATTATGATTAATGTTTCCTGAAAACATAAAACAGGCAAAATTTATTCATGGATTTAATAACGTCACAAAAAATCTTCAAACGCAATATTAAGGTATAATTATTAAATTCCTTTTATCCTAGCCTCACGGAGAAAATAAACTCGTGTATTTATAATAAAATACCAAACTACCGAATATTGAAAGTATCGTAAACTTTCGTGTTGTTCTAAAAGTTTGCGTCACTATGGTTGCCGATTTTTTTTTATATTTTACTGCGTTAGGCTGTTCGATTGATTGAGAGTTCTTTTTTTATATTTGATTGACACACATTTGTGATGTATCTAATTTTTATTCAAACTTTCCATTGACGTGCTGTCGATAATGTTTTTTCACCTTTTAAATTAATTTAATGTTAATGCTTTAGCATTTATAGTTGCTTTGAATTATAGTGAGCTAATTTATGATATTAGCAATTAGTGCTAATTATCGTGTTGACGAAGAACGCAATATTTAAAAATACACAATAACAAAGCATAAGCGTACACCGAGAGAGCAAAATGAAGATTGGAAAATATGTATTGTTTTATTTATTGGAATTTGATCGGTAGAGCTCTATAATCTGGCGGTTATTGTTGTTTAATATATACCTAAAGAATTGTTATACAATTGATAACTATTGTCAAAACTATCTATCGTTTTTGCTGAAGCTTTGGCGATGGCATAATAACGAAATAGCTATTAAATTTATTATTTTTTCTTGTAAAATTTAATATCTATACTGCATAATTAGATATTTGTTGCGTACTTTAGTGATTGACGTCGACCTGCGTAATTTTAGAAGTCATGTTTCCATACAATGTTAAGTCTTAAAAGCATACCTATTTAAAGAGCATATTATAAAAAAGGGTAAATTTTGAACTTACATTATGGATAGAGCTGCAAAATTTAAAGTTCATAAACATTAGAATGAAGCTCGTTAAACATCGTTGTATTTGGCAAAAAATCTTTTTTTAGACTTTTTTGAACACATCGATTGTGAGAAGGGAATACGTCTGACGACTGCGCAATGTGCCTTAAATTTAAAAGGCGTGGTGTTAAACAAATGCAGCGTATGTTTTATAAAAAATTATCTTACTGCATTCGATTACCAATGAACAACATTTCTATAAAATTAAATGTGAATTTTGGTAGGAATTATTTAATGATTGCACGTAAATAGTAAAATAGTAGTGTGGATAAATTAAAAAATTGAGTAAAAAATTTGACATTTGTTGGAATCATTTGCTGTGACAATTGCAAAAAAAATCTTTTACGTGTTTCAATATTGCTTTCAAGATACAGGAAAAACAGCTTAATTGAATATGGGCGAAAGGGTATTATAAAATTGGTCTTAACATATTTTAATTTTAGACTTGATAGCATTAAAAATAAAGCAATTTCAGATTTAAGAAAACATTGCAGTATTTCACTAGATATAATTTGTAAAAGTGCATTAAGGACTACAGCTAGAAATAAATTTGATTTAAATGTAAACAATTCATCTAGCTCGATTAAAAATAATTTAAATGAATTCGAAGTGACTTGACATCGACGAAATCATTAAGGGTTTTAAACCTTCATTCGTAGGGGGCATAACATTATATATGGGTTTATGATATCGACTGAAGGTGCTTGATGGAACTTCAATATTGACAACTCAGTTCTGTTGCATCCGTGCGATGGAATACCTGAAGATGCCGAAGGGCGAAACCCGGGTCGTTTGAGACAAGACATATGGAATCGTACAAAGTTGCAACAATTCAAATTCAATTTAAAAAATATATATATATATATGGGATTTACATGTATTGTCTTCTTGCTGATATTTATTTGATGAATTATATCTACTTGTATACAATTTAAGGCTCGTAATCAAAGCCAACTTACTGCTACAATATATAGAAAGATTGTTGTCTTAATTATTTTGGAATCATATATCTTCAACAGTTGGGCTGCGGATTTTGTTATAATTTTTGCTTAAATCCAGGGTTGATATTTTACAGATATTTTTAATAATATCTGTATGTACCAGCCGCTTTATTATATTCGCGTGGCATACCTGAAGGTTAAAACTGATAGTAGAGTAGAATATTCACAACTCAGACAGTTGCGTCGCGGCCGCCGATCGCTGAGGTTGCGTTTGAATGCTAATTCGCTATCAGAAACAAGTCTGAAATTCGTGTGGCGATTTTTCGCACAAAGTTTAACTTACTTATTACATTTTTTCAACAATCAAAATGTCAGCAGACAGTGAACTCAGCACCATCCTTTCAAGGAGGCAGCAAATCAACGAGGATTTGGAGGAGGGAAAAGAGGTTAAGCGTCAATACAAAGTGGTGAATGTTTATACTGAATTTCATGAGTTTTCCCGAAAAGAAATAAAGCAATACGAAGCCACTTTTAATCGGTATGTAAAAAAACATTTAATCAACAATCATTCATATTAATATCATAATTTTTATTCAGATGTCATTCTGAAATATAACATAAATTGATTTATTACCAGATGGAATCTGTTTATTTACATTTGTATTTTTGTTATTTATAATTATTAAATATTTATTGAGTTCAGTTGAATGTGTTAAGCTAGCTCAAAATATGGTATTTATTTATAATAATGTTTGACAATATTTGCTGACATAAACGTTTGCAGTTGCGGTATGTATAAAATTGTTCACCACACGATGAGTAATATGTATGACTTACTAAACGATTTTTAATATTCTTTATTATTCTTCTATTGACGTAGATAAATGATTATAAAACATATAAATTATTCACCTAAATACTTGAGAATTTTTACAATTTCCGCTGTCTTCAATATGAAACAGCGATCATTAAAATATCGAAAGAAAATGTTTAAATGATTACTTTTATCATAGTGAATGTAAACAACGGTTTATTATAACTTAGTATTCAAATAACACACGAGCCATTACCATAAGTGTCGTGATTTATTAATTGTTCAGTCAATACATCAATTTGATTATAAGGCTATTGGTGTCTATGTTTTTTTCATTGACTCCAGATCTAAAAGTTACAATCCGCCCTTCAAACCACATCGTTCTATTATGTGAACTATAAGCACGGTAAAAAAAATACCAATTAATTTTATTTATACAAAATTTATATGGTATACATTATAGATGATAGCTTATTTCGGCTTACGCCTCATCAGGACTATTCACTCAATAGTTATGATGAGGGCTTAGCCGAAATAGCAATCAACTATATACCATAAAAAATTTGTAGAAATAAAATACATTGCTTTTTTTTTCACCGTTTTATAATGGAGTTCTACCAATAAAATTATATTTCAATGAATAAATTTAACTATACAGTTTGAATTATTTTGAATATTATATAAGTCACAATTATAACATAATTACACGATCAGTTTTGACGGTAAAGCAGTGCTGAAATAGCTATCAACTGTAATTTATGGTCCTTGCTGTACTTAATAGATTACTTGGCTATTTTTAATTTCCAAGAATATTAAAATCGGAGCTAATAGATAGTGACGCTCTCACTAAAAATCCTTTCCTAATTTCGTCACTTTTTATCTCGGTTGGAGGTACGCTGAGCGGCATATTTATAAACAGTTCTTGGTGAACAATCCATGTAAAGGTTTTCATTACGATTCCATACATTCAATATTGTTATTATTTCTATTCCATTAATATACACGTCACGATCTATCTTACTTTACGGCAATTTTCGTTCGCGCACTATGAAGGTATTCTAGTTATTCAGTTTTCATTTATTTGATTATTTCTTTAAGGTATTTCATCATCGACATCACAACGGTCATGATGTTATTTTTACCTGGGTAAAATATGATATAATAAATGAAAATAAACTCACGTATTTTAGTCTATTATCTTTAAACATTTTTCCTGAGAAAGTTAGATAATACAATAAAGCGTTACTTATTAATGAAATCATCAGCACAATTCATAGAAAAACGATATCAATTATTTTTCATTCTTTACCAAAATTACGCATCTAAAATGAATGAAGGTTGTATGTTGACAAACATGCTATGCTGTTCATTGATTCAGATTATTTTTTAAATGCACTTCCGGTCTCTCCTTATATGAATCAGGCTGCAATCGCTTTTGGTACTCGACAAAAATATTATATATTCCATGTTCTTTACCCACATACTTTGAATACGTATCGAATGGATAGTTTTTTATTTATCTTCGAATGCATAACTAATTAACTTTCATTTTTTGTTCCATGATCTAATAGAGACGATTGACTACAGAAAAAACAGATTTGAATAATAGTTTATTTAAAGATTTTTCACTTCACTCGGTATCACTTATTTCACTATCCATACTTGATAATTTAGCATCAAATGTTTTAGTTTGTTTCTGTAGTCTAAGCCATAGTTTCTCAACCTTTTTTTTATCAGCGAACCACCAGAAAATCCAAAATCTTTTGCGGACCATCAACATTGGAATAAAATAATAAATATTTATGTAATTGATTTTTTATTCAAAACAATTAATTTTGCATCAGCATGTATGCTGATATAACAACATTTAAGTATATTAAAACAGACAGTAACAAAAAAAATATAATTTAAAAATCCATGAAGTACGACATAAAATTCCATTGTTTATCGAAATAATATCACATCGTGGACCACCCAAAAATCTCACTACAATCACTAAACTACCGGTTGAGAAACTTTGGTCTAAAAATAATAATAAAAACACATTTTTTAGTACAATTTCCACAAATTATTTGTGAATGTATAAAATAAAATTTTCATTTAATTTGAATCATAATTAAAAACATAAAATAAAATGTATATCGTATTTCTTATTTTGACTATGATACGTGCCTTATTTTGAAATATCAGTCATAAAAATTCTACTAATGACAAAATATAAGTTTTAAGTATTTACTTACTACACTTATTTACTATCATACGATAAACTGAGCGACTGTTTTTGTGAATCACTATTTTCCAATACTTCCGAGATAACAATATCTTACAATACGTTTTTACCAGAGATTACAATATTTCATCAATTATGATTTTTTTTTAAATAATTGGAAAATAAGTCTATCAACAAAGCTGAATAAAATATTCTATTTATATTGGTACATATACAATAATAGTTGTCAATGTAATCTAATTCATTCCAATCTACTAATGTAAAACAAACTGCTGTATACTACCCAACGGCAATTATCTTTTATATGCAAGAAACATTACATTTTGTAATTATATATGTTGCTCATTCAAATTTTAATTCTATGTAATATTCTAGAAAATGACCGATAAACACAATATTAAAAAAAGGATATGTTGTATATTTATTAAAAATGTTATAAGACATCGATTCGTAAATGTTGTAAAAATGTAATTTTTTTTATAATGTTATCGTATTTTTGGCCTACTTTGAAATAGCCAATGCACGTCACTGATAAAATATCTTGCACAATAGTAATTGCTTGTACGCGAAAACTTGCAGAGTTGTAAACGTTGCGGTTAAATTGTTAAGCAAGTTTTTTCATAAATTTCAACAAAGAAAAATTTGTTGTTCAGAAAAACTTGACAAAAAATGAAATTACTTATTTTGTATTAAGGAAATAAATATAATATGAGGAAATAAATAATGATTGACTTTCATCTAAAAAAAACGATTCAATTTATTCAACTCACTTACATAGAGTAAAATATTGCTGTGTTAATTGAAATCGGGTATGGCTTTTTATTTATTTATTAGTTCTTATTTTATCGAATGTTTATGGATATTGACACCATCCACTAATTATAGAATGATGGAAGTCTTCAAAAACATTCGTTTTTTTACTATTCGTAATTTATCACATGGTACGGAAAAGTTGTTTTTTTTAACTCAAATTGTAATTTTTCATAGTAAGAACCAAAATTTCGTCAATATGTCCGTGTAGTCTGTCCGCTATAAACAAAGCAAAAAAACATTACGGGAATATTTTTGAATTAGAATCAATATCATTGGTTCGGTGACCTCGCTATACAATGAAATAAGCAACATTGACTTAGCATAGACAATATGAATATATTACAGCAAGGAGAGTACACTTTGTTAGTATATATTTGCAAACTAAAATAAAATAAAACGTTTTGATGTATTTTACTGTAACTTCCATACAAAAATGTTCACAAACACACACCCGTTGAAGAAATACCTGAGTTTCTTGCTATCCATATGGAAAGCCTACCCGCTTGTTCGTTGAAAAATTCGTTCTTTTAAATTAACATCCCATTTTATTACAATAATAAAGGGAATTAATTGAAAATTTACATCAGTATAATGATTAATTAAATTTATTTAGATTATAAATTAAACATTATGCTTCATAATACAGTTCACAGCTAATAATACGAAGCATGGAATCATTTGAAAATAGAACGTAATGGATTTTGTTGTTAATATAGCAAACTATAAATAGCGATAAAATTATTCAGTATATTGATGGTCAATGTAACCATTTTCCAGATTTTTTTAGAATTCCTTATGTTAAGCTTCTAATTAGTATATAATATGCAATATGTATATATGTTATATAATTTTGGAAACTTATACTATTATACAATGAAAAATGAACTAAATTTAATTCGTTCAGTCAACATAATTTTTCATTAATTTCTTTCATTTCGCATAAAAGTTATTCCAGGAAAAACATTACCCAATTAGGTAAGTGATCATTTTAAATCAAAAAATACATTACATAATGTTGCGAAAGTAATAAAAATAATGAACGGTTTCTCAGGCAGACAATGGTCCAATCATTTTGTTTTACGACTGTCAAATTCCTTATCGATACTGTAAGAAAAATTGTTTAATCAACTTTAACATTTTTCTGGAAATTCGAGAAACTTTCTCGTTTGTATAATATGTTTCTGTTACCATGTCCAAAAAATAGTCATTTGTCTATTCAACCGTGGCACAAGTATATTCAAAAGAAAACAGTCCAATTACGCCAACGCTGGATAGATTTTAAAACATAATAATTAAAATCAATAGTTGTTTTATTAAAGAATTTGTTATGGAATGGAAATCGGAATTATCGGTGTTGTAACGACATTCACTTTCCTCTGTAATTGTTAACTTAATTGAAATATTTTATTTTCTTTGTATAGATTGAAACGGAAATGAAAAAACAAAGAATTAACCGTAAATGATTAATCAATCCACATAGATTTACATCGAACTACAAAAATCAAATCATTCCATTCATTCTGACCATTAAAAATGAACTGATTGTCAATAGCGTTAATAATTTGCGTTCTATCTAATTTGTTTTATCGACATAACACAATTCATAAAGTGACTTAAAAAAATTGTTATTCTTATGTGATTCAAGTACGAGATTCAGTCAATAATTTTGACTCACATTTCAAATAAAGTTTGTTGTATTATATACCATATGAAGCTTTTTTCTACACGTGTTTGTGAAATTATTACATTATATAAAAGAAGAGATAATAAAAGTAAATTAGAATAATTTAATTAACTTAATGCGGTTACTCTAAATTTCCTTCTAGTCAAATATAAAATTAGGTATAGGTTTAATAATCCAAACTCCAATAAACAAATTTTATTTTTAGGCGAAAAAAAATTTACGATGGCGTCCCGGATATAATTGAAAATGAGTTTTATTTCATCAACATATTTCAGTTGCTATACTGTATAATAATATAATTCTAATAATTTTTCACGGTTTAATTTCCGATATCTGCTTATCGATTTACTATCAATATGAGAATAATATTTGTGGAGTTATTATTACTTAATAATATAAACATCATACTTTCATATAGATAAATAACATTAATAATTTCCATCTTAAAGTTAACAGGCTGCTATCATAAACATACATGCGTATCTTATACCAGTTTGATTTGATGTACGATAAGCGATGAGTTAAAACTTCAATATGACAACGAAAAAGATTTTAAAATAGTAACTTTATGAGTAAACACTAAGACGACAGATTTGGACTTATCCGGAAATATATACTTCATGTGAGGAGCCTGTAATTTATATGAATAATGAATATTCAATTGGCACCTTTTTTATATTGTATATACAACTGGAATGGATGGAAATTTAGTAACTTAAAAAATAATTTATAGCTGTTTAGGATTCCGTAATAATATTTATTTAAAACCCCAAACCGTTACAGTCATTTGTAATCAATCTTATGTCAGAATTAAATTTACATTTGTCAATTCGCAGTTTTAAAGGTCATGGAAACTCTCATAGATAAAATATTTTCGTAAATATTTCCAAAATTTTAACTTATAATAAGTACATAAAGCTGTCATATGCTATACAACGTTGCTATACAAATTTTTTTAGAGATATTTTCAAAATGTCAGCTATTAAACGCATGGAAAAAATATTGTGATGTTTTAAAATCTTTGACATTTTCAATTTGGGGGCATGACACAGCCCCACTTTTTACGTCCAATTTACACAACCATATTCCATGTGAGATTTTTTTGAGAAAATATATTTTCAGATTCATGGTGATGCTGAACACTTAATAGGATATGATACACCGATCTTTGAATTGATTTTGGCCTAGTATAACATGAATGTTAAGCGAATCCTTAAAAAAATAGCTGTTTTTATGTTACACGAAGAATAATGAACAGATTTTTTGTGTTTCACTCAGATGTGAGATTGAATACAAACGAGACATTAAACCGTTTTTTCATCGTAAAAATAAATACATAGTTCTGTTCAGTCAACATCAACGCATCATGTCGGATGCTTGTGATAAGATAAGCTAGTATGCGTTTAGAGATAAACCCCATTCTGACGAGTATTAGTATCATTGTAGGGTACTCGGCTCTCTACAGTCAAAATTATAAATATAGGGAGCATTACCACGAATAGAGGCGATACAGAAATAGCACGGATTTTAAACGCGTTGGTCTAATGAAAGCGGTGTATGAGTCGATAATATTACCAACGCATGCAGTTCAAAGGAAAAAAGTGAATAGTATCACTGGATTTCTGACTTATTAATAAACAAAAACATGCTAAGCTCATCTCAGAATAACGCCTTAGCTTACAGTTTATTGATCAAAGTATGTCCAATACATTTGACGTTTCTATTCAGCGCTTAAAAAAGTAGTCAGACTTATGTTTATGTTAGTTTTGTAAAGTTTTTTTATAAGTCCGTATGGTATGAATCAGGCATAATAAATACACGGCTTGTGTTAATCTCTTGAAACAGATGAATTATTATTGATGAAAAAAGAAACGTTTGGTTGTTTTAGTAAGTCTATTTTTGTATATTAAAAATATAGTAGGGAACTGATATGAAAAAAAAATAATATATAATCAAAAGAGTTCGACACACCTTGAATTAAAACATTTCTAAAATTTCGAGTGTTCGAGTATTAGGCGCTAGTTGGGATCTAATCCCCATAAAATATTTTCGTTCATCGGTTTATTTAACTATGTCAAAAGTCATGGATGTCTGCCATTATTATATTTATTCACCAACCATCGATCCTTAAAATGTGGCCAAGATAAAGAGAGAAATTCTCTAACATATTATTACACCTTTCCCTCCAATTTCAACTCCAACACCAACTTCCAATTTCAATTTCAATTCCAACACCGCTTTTAAAGAGATTGTGCAGCTGAATTACAACCAGTATATGAAAATTCGTTGTGATTATTAATTAGTAATAATTATGCTCCACAAAAGAACAAAAGATGTAAATCTTATTTAGATCTTATATTGAGATATTTTTTAAACAATAATCCAAAATAAATTATAATAAGGTAAGTTCTTACTTCTAATTTATTAAAATATGGTTTAATTTATCCATGATGCCTGGAAATATCTGTATATTGGAACCATTGAGGGTTGTTGAAATATTTAAATTTGATGAAAGTGACATTGGAAACATGATTTTATTTTAAATTAGTAAAACTGAATTTGTGTAGTAGGTTCTTCCACTAGTGTATTTCCACGAATAAGTAACGGGTATTAAAACGGATATGGATAAAATGTATAACCCATTTTTAATTACACATTTATTATAAATGAAAAGCAATTTAGTCTAGCTTTACCATAGCATACATATTAGATTGTTAATGAGATTCTTTTCTGTGATAAACGTTATTCTGTTTCGAAAAAAATTATTGCAAAAGTTATTTATAAAAAGTGGAATGATTTATTGTTTGAATATATAAAACTGTTATTTGAAATATTGAATTTATCACACATGTCAAAATTACAGTTCGTTCTTTCAAGGTGAAATAATCGACAAAACATGACTATTGACTTCTTTATTATAGCAATGAACAGATAGAAGTATTCATAATAAAATATGAGTCCTTGAAGTGACTGCTGCCACTTCCTTTCAAATCATAAAACGTATGCGGGGAAGCAGGATGTGGGACTCTTATCGCTATCGAAATTTAAAAAAAATATTGAAAAAGTCCCTTTTTTCATTGTTGTCAGTTTTCCCATTTATTATTATTATGTGACATATCATATCATTGTATTTGTCATGTAAAGCGAATATTAAAATTATTACAGTGTGAATTTCCGTCAGACTAAATGTGTTTTTCACTAACTGCGTCATAATCGATAATCAGTCAAAAATATACCAATAATTCTAAGATAAAATATTTTGCATTAATTTTTACGCGCTACGTAACTTTTCCAGGAAGACCATTAATAAAGTTTGACATGTTGTAAACATTTCTGTTATAGAGATTTTTAATAACCTACCAGATTGAAATGTTTCGATATAAGCAACGTATGTATATATTTATCTAATATTATGCTCATCTGTGACTTTAGATGAAATAAAATCGCCGAGAAACAAACATCAATGAATTAAAAGAGGAAAATTAATTTCTGGTAAATTTTTAGAATGCTACTAAATAGTTTATCAATCATCTACTCATTAATCACTTCTTACACAGTACTATAAAAAATATTTATGCTTCGCTAAAAATAACTTATTTCTCCGAAATTAACCATATTTCAGTGCTATCTCATCAGGAATATATACAAATCAATTATACACACAGCTATATAACTTTTTTGAGATACAGTCCTTTTTGGCAATCTTATTGACCACTTGAATACAAAACAAAGATTACGCTGTATCGCTATATTTATAAATATATCACCAGCTGCTCACCCATCAGGACCGAATTAGCAACATCATAAACTAAAAGGAACTTTGAATAACGGTCACTAACAATTTGATCATGTAAATAAACCTGATGATAAGAAGCAACATCATAACTTAAGCTTGATCTCGAAGATGAATGATATTGGTTGAGGTCACGACTAGAAATAATGTGTCAAGTATGATCAAAAAGTCTACTGTAAACCAATGAAAGAAGACAAAGATAAATAACTGTCATTAATATTTTATTTACATCCGATATATATTACATATAAACCCAATTTAGTTAGTAAACATTGAAGGAAGCCAAATTTATGCTGTCAACAATCTGAGAATAAACTATTTAAAGCTATATAAACGATTTCCAGATAATAATATCTAATCTAAAATTATATTACACACGTATAATTTATAAGATACATTTTAAACAAGCTCTTTTTTAAATTGTGTCTTACAAAAACAAATGATAAATTTAACTGTCTGTTCTGTGCGAGTAATAAAAAGTATTTACTCAAAAAATAACTAAGGTGATTTCAATAACGAAAACAATAGCTTTATTTTTCAATCAGTGTTGATAGATCGTTAATGATCTCCTAACATCCTTTCTCTACAGTCTGTTCTCATATCACTCAAATTCAACGGGGTATTATATACCTCGCTCAGAAGTAGTGAACTGTCGAACTGCGGAACCTATTCAAATCGCATCATATACCACAATAAAGTAATAACAAACAAACATCTTGAAACTCATATTTATATTACTCGTGAAATAATAAATGCCAGCTTTCATTTGTATAATTGTTCTAAAATAATTATCAAAATTCAATTTTTTTAAATTAAATTTAAACAAAATTCTCTAAAAAATATTAATTTTATCATAAAAACGTTTATAAATCAGACATTCGTAGTTATGTACAAAACTTTACTGATTATTTACTTAAAATAAACTTAGTTGATAATTATATTTTTTTACTAAAAAGTGGTGATTGCCAGACTATTCAATATTTAAGTTATGTTATATTTAAAAATATAAAGCATGGTATAGTTGCTAGCTTTATTGAAACAATTTAACTTATGACTTTTTTTTATTGTGCATATTGCTTATATATTTAAGTAGTTTTTCTTGATGTAAAGATTACACGTCATGATACTTTGAGAGTGGAAAATAAAAAACTCTTATTGTGGGGCCTATAGCAACTGCCCTTTCTGATTAACCCCTCCCGTGATTTTATCAATTTATTTATGATAATATATTAATAATTTATATCTGGAATAGTAAAACTTGTCACGCTTTAAAACAGAAGCTCCAAACCTTAGTATGGTAGCGGGTGAAATTAAAAAAATAGTGGCACTTGTAAGTGCTTTAACAATAATTTTAATTATACGCCATGTAAAATTTATAGAACCTTTATTAAATTATTGTAAATTCAATCATCCAATCTCTGACTCTTTTTACAATCCTGGGATTTTGTGGTTCCGGATTTTTCAATACTGATTTTTTTAAATGTATATTTCAAATTCAATTAGTGTCAGTTTATGCTTTAATTAGAAAGAGGCGATCTCAAAAAATATTATATATTCATTATATGGCTTTATTATAAAGCAAGTACTCTAACAAATTAGAGTATATGTTGACATTAAACAGGACGTATTTTATTTTACCCCCGAAATCCCGGTATTGATATTTAGAAAATTCCGGTAATATAAGATCGACTAACTTACCGGGATACCGGAATTGGAAGCCCTTCTTTATTATAGACTAATAATCCTGTGAGCATATATATATAATACATATTGTTTTGATTAAATTGCGTTGATTAATGCTCAATTATATGTATGTACATTTATACTCTTTAAATTTGAGAAAATTATGGTTAATGACCTCTGAAAACGCTGTGTTTTGTCGGTCTGAACCAAACAAATTATTAACTTGTATCAATTGAGGTTATTTGATGTCTACTTATTATATTATAGCTCAGCGGTTAAGTGATCGCCAAGTTGAATCATTTTAATGATAATGACATTAATAACTAATACAAATAAATATTACCAATAATTGTAGACCAGAGGTAATTAACCCATACTCATTGTTTTATGGAGCTATTTATAAAATAATCAACAAATAAGTTACCCATTATAATCAGATAATTATTATCGATATTAGAAGATCAATTTGCGAATTTTTTTCTCTTTTGGTTAATTTTGGCTAGTGAATGTATTGTTCTGTAGACCTGGCCAATGCTAATTTTTTTTACATATCTACATACTTTGGTTTATCTATACTAAAACTATTTTTTTTCTCAGTTGAATATTAATTGAAAAAAAAAATTTACACGGCTTTACTAGTAAACTGTAATGTAGCTACTTTACAAAAAAAGTATTACTCAGTACTCATAACGAGAAAATAATTATAATTTTATTTGATTTTCTTTTTAGCAACGGATAAAATTGAATATTCAATGATATCCAGACTGTGAAAAATATTTTTCAAACTCATTTTGTGTTTGCATAACTTTATTATATGTCATAATAAAACACTTTTATGTGATTCAAGAGCTTTTTCATAGATATTATAAATATTGTTAAAACATGTTTTATTTATAGCATCGTAATCTTAAAAGCCATTTTCTACGCCACAGCACGTTTCTAGAAAAATAAAAACATTGGTTTTAATTAAAAAATATGACTAACATATCCATTTGTCTACATGACACAAGTTTCTGAATACTTTGTATTTTTTTATTGTTTGATGATAATAACATTCACAAGTTATCACTGTACGCAAATGCTTCAAATAAATAAAAACACTGACTTAATCAATTAGACACTAACCAACTTTTTGGTATCACAGAAGTGACTATAACGCTTTTATTGTTTATCAATTATTGTGTGATTCACTGTGTCACCCTTTGTTAAGTTAGATTGACGCTTTGTGTTTCAATCAAATACGTTGCCATTGTAGATGTGCATTTTAAACTTCCTTATTGATAACAATTGGGCTTACTGATAACAATTGAATCATAAAAAAGTCAAATTTATCAACATCAAACAAAAATGTTGTGTATTTAAAATACGGAGAATTATCGATGACACATTGAACGTAAAAGTAGGACGTAACATTTACATAACTATTAAACATTATGATACTACAATAAAATATACAATAATATAGGCCAGAACTATTTCCTGCGTGTAGATTAAGACTGCTGAAGTATTCCACGAATGTAGAACTTAAGAAAGATGAATAAAATATATTTTATGGAAAAAAATGTATTAAACAATTCGCAAACACATCATAATGTACAAAATACATTAAAATTCATTTATTTAGTCTCGAATAACAGGTTCATATTCACATAAAATTTGCAGTAATCCTAACCTTTTTATATTGCTTTCCTGCGACTATTATGGTACATACTTACATATATTTAAACTTTAAATTTTAAAGTGATATGTTTCCACTATTTATATTTTCAAGTTATACACAGGAAAAAGTATTTAACATAATCATCGAAAATATTTATAAAATAATTAAAATACAACCAGTTTATATACAACGGATGTAACGCATATTAGAATGGTTTTTGTTTGCCCGTAAATATATTTTGTTAATGGCAGATAGTAATATTTACAATGTAATATATTTTAGCTCATATTGTGTTATCGTACGGTATATACCAAGGACTGTTGTTTATATTACTTTTATTTAAATATTAATATAATATAATTGAAGTTGATTATCACTGAATCTATTGATAGCCCTCATATTAAATATAATACAAAATAGGAGATAGATACAAGATTTATCATGAGATATAAAATATTTTGTTGTCAAAGTATATTTAAATGCGATGCAGGAAAAATTGATTAGTTTTTCTTTTTTATATATTGAATAGAAAAGTCATTTTTTTGTTGATATTTTTTTGATCGACCATAAATGTTCTAGTGTGAACTCATTTGGTAATAGTGATTTATGCACTGGCATTAACATAACACAAATATGACACCTCACAACATGGCGGATTAGCACAACGCCTTCAATCGTCACGTCTTCGTCGCATAACGATATCATATTGTGTATCTGTTTCACTTCGAAGCGCGGAATCAGATGTCGTTTGACATTATGAATATTGCGACTTCATAAAACAATGATGTTTATGAAAGGTCACGGTTTCTGCACCATTGGTACAATGTACATTCTAGATCAAAAACGTTGTACTACAGATATCTCACATAAACTATTACACAACGTGACATTTAATATTTCATAAATTTTCCGACAGTTTTCCGCAGTCCATTTTAATAAATAGGTTACAACAGTGTTCCCTAACATTTACACACCTACAGACCGGTAAAAATGAGGACCACTAATACTGACATAAAAATGGTTTTACATCTAATATTTTTAATCTTATATTGTGACCGATGGAAATAACTATAAATAATAAATAAAAGAAATTGAAGAAAGAAGAATTGAAATTTGGCAAAAATGATTTGCGGCCTGGTCGCGGACCACTGGTTAGGGAACACTGGGTTACAACACAATTGTCCATACCATCGTTAGAAATATTTGCAAAATATTTTCTCACAATGAATGCAAATATATTCGAACAATAGCTGTTTATATGCATGCAGCAATGGAAAGCTAATGCTAAAATTAACTGTATCGTATGGTCGAATTATAATGCAATTTATTAATTCCAAATTTAAGTTCACCCTTAAACACATATGAAATCAACTTTCCCCTTTTCATATATTTTTTGAATTTCCATACCATTTTCTATCGATTTTTGTAGGCTTTGATTTATTCCTAATTCAAAATAAAGTGACCGATTACTTTTATTACTTGCGTGTTTTTATTTTCTAATTTTAATAATTTATTTCATCCGTGTAGTGAGAATAAAACACTTAATTTTCAAGATAATGAAAATATTCAAATTCGTTTTATGTAATCATACAACTGTATTAAAATATATAAGAACATTATTTTATATGCGTATTAATAAAAAATAATAACCATATACCATAAAATGTCGACGATTTTTAAATTAATCCGTGGCCACGAACCAAATAAATGTGCCTGAGAACCGTTTCCTATTTTCGTTTAATTTTGCATTATTTTGACTTACATATGTAATATGCTCGCAATTATTTTAATAAAAGCACGATAGCAATCAAATGCAAGCGAGTGAACACGATTTTTCACTCTTATAAAAATCCTTCTATCAAACACCAAATAGCTCATAAATTATATTAATATTGTGGAATACATTTTTAGAAATATTTTTATACCATTTTGAGAGAGTTGAATGGCATGTGTATTACAGTTAATAACAAGTTCAAACGAAAATAATAATATGAAAGAAGCTTAATTTACAAATTCTTAGCACTATAATTGGTGAATTAAGGGAAGTATATTAGTTTCAAAGCTTTCACGTAATAATTTGAATAGTTGTAATTTCGCATGTACGATTTAACATGTTCTCTCACTAACGACCGGGGTCGACATCGTCATGCATTCTATCACACATATTAAAATTCTATCAAACACATTCAGTCGATATCATAAATAATTTCACGTAAGACTTTGTATTCGTATAAAAAAAGGCATACAAAAAAAACATTTGATATTTTCCTATCCATACCTGATTTCAAAGCCATTTAAAAGACAGTCTTAATTTTACCAGCAACTGCGACTAAAAATATTTATGATATTCTGACTGTGTTTTTCGAATGACTTTTGATTAATTAAAACAGAAAATAAATTGACTGCAAATTGAATCGACCTATTCTCGAAGACTATACAGCGCTGATATGATGCTTTGTACGTATTTAAAAAAAGCAAGTGGTATTATTATGCAATAATATTTGAGAAAAAAAATCATTTTTAGCTCGAGTGCAAAAAAAAAAGACAGGAAAGAAAACGCGATCGATTACTTTTAAATCATAACAGCCCCGTTACCAAGTTATGTTCAAAACAAATGTTGACATTGTGTGTAGTTGACAATTTTACAGGTTTTTTTTCCGTGCACGATTTCCATGAAATAAAGTGACACTAACTTACCACAATAACCGATGTAGAAGGCAACTTGATTGTTTTAAAAGAACGCGCTCGTGCGTAAAGAAATAATCATTTTAGGCTTCTGTTTTACAAGAACGTTTATAAATTATGAAAATTATTTCCTCGTAATAATACAATAAACGACAAAGTTCTTCACGGCCTGGCATTTAAAATGTCACCATATTGTAACTTGTGAGTTTCGCTCGGTGATTTTTAACACAATAATAGTATGAAGACAACATGAATCTAATTTACTTAGACAGAAGATCAATAATTTAAACATTATTTGTCGCTAGTTGCTAATGTGAATCCAAATAACTTTTATTTATAAACATATGTTTTTCAGTGAAAAGAATAATATTTCTTAACCTTCTCTCTCCCAAGCATTTTTTTAATTGTTCATAAAGATTCCGATCAAGTGCTGTGGTATTCAACCTGTTAAGTGGTGCTTGTGATATACATTGAAATTTGATACTTTCTCCTATACCCCTAACGAAATAATTTGGTATCTCATTAAAGTCATTCATATGAGGGATTTAATCTGCATTTGATAGTTTATCAAATTAATGATTTAACTAGAGAAATTCTGAGTAATAAGCTGTCCCAATTTCACCCGTCTATCCTTATTACCTCTTTACGTATGGTTTGCGTTTAGTTCGTGTTTAACGCCTTCTCGCCACTGCGCATTCGTCATGCTCCATATTGGGACCAAGTATAAAAATACAGTTAATGGTCATGATATGCAATTTTTATGCGGTTTCGAAGTTATGCGGTATTTTAGAAATAATTTTAAAAAATGACAATCAATTAGAAAACGACGACGAAGTGGAACAAAAATCCAGTTCCCTTTACTGCGGAAGAAATTAAAACGGTCTCCAACTTTGCACTACATTGGAAAATCGATGGAAGAGAGCTTAAAAATTAAATTTCTGGACATAACGAACTGCATGCACAGTTAATCACCGAAAAAAGAAAATCTGAACTTTGACTTAAACTTTGATCACTAATTTATTTGTTAGAAAAAAAACTAACACAGAATGATAGTGCTTGAAACAAATTGTATGCGTAAAGAACCATCGTATTTTCAAATTTATGTGCATACTTTTTCTTCCGAAGAAGAGAGTGATTTAGAACCACATCGCAAATCGCAACGAGCATTGTCGTACAGTAACGATAGTTGAACTTAAAATGTTATTAAAATAAACGATAAAACGAATCAAACGATTACAATTCTATTTTTGTTTTTATTTTAACTAATTTTTATGTCGTGCTATTTTCCTAGTGTACAAAAAATCTGATTCTGGGAATTTTTTAACCTGCTGTTTCAATTTTATGCGGATTTTTAAATCATGGAACGTATCCCTACTTCTTCTATGAAAGTAAAGTCTTTTTTCATGCGATATATTGTGGAACGTATCTACTGCATAAAATGAGAATTACTAAATATAATGAAATTTACTAAATATATTTTGTGAAAATAAAAATAAACTATATACGCCAATCAATACAAAGGAACAAAAATAAAACGTCAAATAAATCACTTTTAATAAATATTATGATATATTTACTTATTTTTAACAGGCGAGTAAGATCAGATTATTTACAAAATGATTGGCATCTTTTTTTACTTTGGATGAAATTAGCTTTATTATTAGACCGCAAAATAAAATAACCGTCGAGAACAGCGAGTGAAATTTCCTTGTCAGTTAGTGAGAAACATCTTGATTTTCAATCTGAAATCTTTCGTTTGTTTTCATAATTAACCGTAGAAATATAACGTGCAATCAATCTAAATTATTTATTCTCCTCGAACTATTTTATTCGATTTGCCTGGAAAGAAAGTGTTTACTTATAGAGTTGAGTGGCATTTAATTATTGCAATTCTCAGGCAATGCAAAACAAAGTGAAAATAAGAAATCTATCGCATTGTGATTTATCAAACGTTGCATTTGAGAAATATCACTCGAGACAAAAATTTACGTATTGCAGAATGTATAACGGTATGAAAAACTATTGTTGATTGTGTAATTTATGTGTTCGTTTCATAAGACTTGACAATGTTCATAATTAGCATATTTAGCGTACAAATTATGCCAGTATGACAAAGAGCTATATGATAATTTTGTCCTTATTTGAACATGTATAGATTCTTCATCGAAAAGAAAAGAAATCGAATAATACTATTTTCACAAGACTTAGATACCTGTAATACTGCACCATAGATTAGCAAATACGGATTAGCTACTAATTAGGTTAATGTGCTTATATTCATTGTGAGTATGTTTGTAAATTATACAGTATTTTTTCGATTTTCACAATGTTATTGTAAATATACATACAATCTGAGATCATAAAAAAATATTCTGTATTCATTGATTGAATTAGCATTTACTAAGTAAAACTATAAATTATATAGCTGTATAGAATGTCTATAGCAGTGCTCCGTAACCGGTGTACCACGGCGTATAGATGTGCCGCCAGACGATGCTAGGTGTGCCGCGACTGATTTTTTTTAACAAAACAATCGAAGAGGAGCAAACATAATTATTTCTCAGTTGGAATATTATGCCATATGTACATAAATATTATACACGCATACATAATATGAATTTATAAAAAATGCATTCTTATTGACATATGCGTCGATAGTGAATCATTCGCATTTTTATAAATTAATTATCATTTTCTATGGTGTGTCGCGAAATTTTTGAAGAAACGTTGGTGTGTCGTGGAAGACAAAAGGTTACGGAGCACTGGTATATATCATAATATAAATCCGGCCATTTATCCGAGTAGTCAACGTTGTCGAAAGTTCAACTTTTCGGTTTCGATGTATATTTACAGGTTCAAATCCCCAAACGAAAAAATCGTAAATCTACAATATTTTTCTAGTGATTATGGACTTTTGCTTGGACGCAAGGATGTTTGTAACTCTTAAATTTTTCTCCAAACCATTCGAACGAAAACTACAATACATGTCACTTCGTAAAATATTATATTTGCCATTGAGATGGTCCGCTAGGAATCCTATAGGTTCTACATTGAGAACGGATAAATTGTTTTAAAATATTTGCTATATTGCACTGTAGATTTACACCATTTATAGTTTCGAAATGACCCGCGTAACGTATCGATTTTATTATATTCCAAAAAGTGTTACTGATTGTGAATTCAGTATTATTTTATTGTAAGTGTTCAATCATTCAATATACATTTCCGCTTGATTTTAACTCGAGCCCGTATCGCCCGTTGAAGCTTAATTTGCAAACGTAATATGTCACCGTTATATTTTATTAGGTGTCTTTTACAATAGGTGGATTTATGGTCTTCGAAAAAAAATACTCTATTCCTGTCTACGAGAGTGTGACATAATTGATATTCTGAGTTTGTGCAACACAGTATTATAATAATAAGTATGTACGCGTATTGCATAACAGGTCTACCCAATAGAGCCACCGCGAAGATTTTTTAAAAGATTGTTTCTCAATAATATTTGATAATAATAAAAACCATTGATGAAATCATGTAACGGGGGATTTTCGTATATATTGCTATGATTTAACATTGCAGGTTCATAGGGTGTTTCATACAGGAATATATTGAGTTTATATTTTATCGAAGCTTAATAAAAATTTCTGTCATGGCAATATTGTATAATATATGAAAAATAACTATAATATATAAGGATTAAATACATGTATATTGACATAAAAGTATTTTAAACTCTGTGCTGATATATATGCGTGTGTGTATGTTTTGTCTTCAATTTTGTAGAGAAATTGATGAAACATTTACTCAATTTCTTATTCAAAACCAATGACATTTCAATCAAGGAAACGTCACCATCACAATACCAAACAAATCTTTCAAACCTCATTATACAATATACAATTAGTTATGTATGGACGTATTACTCACAGCTAAGTATAAGTTATAAATAAGTTATATTTATTTTTATGTTCAATATGTGTTGAAATCTACTTCCGTATTTATAACATTCCTTTTCAAATCTAAAACTGGCCAACAACAAATTGTTTTTTTGGTAAACAAATAAATTCAAATAATATATAGACAATATAATAATTGTGAAAGTTATTACTGGTAGAACGTCGTAAGTTGCAAATACATTTGGATGGTGTTTTAAATACCAAGATATTTGAAATATTTTTTTATTAGAAATATCAAGAAATGACAGTTAACACCGAAGTGAGAGTTTGCCGAAAGGCAAAGTTGTGTCGAAATTACAAATATTTTGTTTTGTTGTTACCAATTGTTATTATATCAAACCAGCCACTGCAATTATAGATATTATACATTACTTTTCATTATTCAATTTATTACTTTTAAAGACTTTTTCAAACACCGTTTTTCAATTATAATAACACTATTGTAATTCACGATTTTGAAAGGTGAATATCATTGTATGTGACATGCACCGATTTTCGTCTAATAATATTTATCTCCAAATTATTGGTGTCAAGAATGTATTTTTGAAACATTCAAAATTTGCCCCACTGACAAGATGCCCAGGTATTCAATACTTTATCGAAAGTTTTACATATTAAGTGAAACTGGTATTACTGCTTCGCGCACGTGTGTATTCTACCGGATATTTTACTACTAAATACGTACTAAGCACATAACGATGTAGGGGCAATACTGACAATTAAGTGTTTCAAGTTTTTTGTGGTATATGATCATCGAGTTGTTGAGCATTCATTGAATAGACTGTAAATAATATGAAATAAATGAAATTTTCGGCGGGAATAAAATATAAATTTCTTTTCCGAGATGGCTACATTATGATAATAATATATAAATGTATATCTACTCATTCGAACGTTCAGTAGCGTAATTACAAACTGAAGATCGACTTCCTTGAATAAAAATAATTAGAAATATTCGATACTTGCTTCTAATACATTAATTATTGTAAATTTTACAGTTATATACAGACGTAACCATCAGTAAACAGCTACAATGTTGAATTGAAATTGAATTTTCAGGGCAAAAATATGTAAAAAGAAACGACATTGTATGAGTGTTTTTCACCATAACTCAAACAATGTATTACGTTCAGACGCTTAAAAACGAGCTAATATGTACTGAGTTACTATAAATTAATAATCACACTTGTTCTATTATATTCATTTATTTTCAAGGAGAACAATGCTACATTTTTACTTGAATTTTACATGGAAAAATATTCTACTAATTTCATTACTTTAAGTCATTTTAATAGTGACTTCCTTTATTGAACCGTGCAATCAATTTTACTGAATGTATGTATCGTTGCAAAAGTAAGGAGTGGCCAAACCCCAAAGGTTGATCAAAAGATTTTGGAAACCGGTTCGAGACAACAAATGGATTTAAATTCAGACTGGATCGCATTTTTAGTCTTGTTTCAGTTACTGAACAGTATTTGTGTAACGCTAAACACAAAGACTAAACATTTGAACAATAATGTAATTAACACCGAAGGGTATGCTACAATCGCAAAATTATAACAATAACTTTTCACTATAAAGTCATGGAATTTAGCACGTATCCTCTTCCCTTACTATTAATAATGCAAAACTTGTGTAGAAGCAGGACCAATATATTACAAAGTACAAAGTTTTTAAAACATCTGGCAATTCTCTTGCCACTTTTTAGATGTTACTTGTAAATTTATAAAAACGTCTTAAAATAAATTGTTTGTTGAAATCAATCAGTCTTTATTTACCAGCAGCGTTATAATTTTTCGCATCCTTGTGTAAAATTTTCAAATTGGTAAATTTTCATACTATTTCATAATATCATTACTATTTAAATTTAGTCGATCTATTCTTTGATCTACGATTAATTCAAATGAAAAAAAAATATTTTTTTTCTCAATAAGTTGACATACTAAATTACATTAAAAAACAAACCCATAAAACAGTAAAAGAATCAATTTGCAATTTGATAATATATATCACTATTAGTTGATTTATACGATTCTGCTAGTAGTCATGAATATTAATACAAAAGACTATTTGATAAGATAGGTATTAAAAAATACTTTACTGAAGGGTTACTTATATGAAATGTTGTGAGCTTCACGCGATTTTATAATATATTATCATTTCCCTTTCCCACTCCTCGCAAAGGCTTGCGAATGACGTCATCGGGACCCAGTCAAAATAATCACAGCCTACCCCAACCATGTTATTCTATGAAGCATGGGCCCTCGCTACAGAGAATCTAAGGCCAAATAATATAGCACAACCTAGAGGGGCCGATCAATGAGTTGCCGAGCTTGGTTACTATGATAACGGTCTAACATTGTATTAAAACAGGATGAAATAAAAAAATATATAAAATCGAAGTATATTATATGAAAAACTGTATTAACTTCATTATTATTATTGAAATGGTGATTTGTTAATTATGTACATCGAATCTTTGTTACATTTTTTAGTAAATTTATAATTTTGAATATCTCTCAATCTTTTCCCATAATGTAGGTCACTTGAAAAAATGAAATACTGTATAATGCTGTGTAATATATATATATATGTATATAATGTTTATAAAACACCGGCTACAATTATTCTTTTTTAAGATATACTATGAAAAATATTGTTGAATTGTTGTCTTTTTATCAGCTTATATTGTTTATTCTATATAATACAATCATTACTAGCAATTATGATTCTATCAAAAGTAATTGTCTTCAATTAATCAAACTGATGAAATGTACTCGTACAATTATTCACAAATATCCTAACATTGCCTTCTTATTGTTCTCTAATTTCATTTTTATTCTTTTCATTCTGGCTTAATTCATTCAGATGGCAGTGCCGATATATAATTTGAAGATAGATACAAAAACCTTGCGATTTATAAGTAGGCGTTGATACATAACTCGTAGGCGCTAATGATATTCGCCTTCAATTCCTTCTTTATTAGGAGAATGTTACATCTAATTGTTTTTGATGCCAAAAGGTTTCAATTTTATATTTTGTGAACCGTTGTTCACGAATTGCCATTAACCATTCGCTATAATCAAATATAATTAGAACTCAATGAAAGTAACAAAATAATCTCTCGAGCAAGATAGGTTTGTATGTCAAGTCAACAGAGGTCACTATAATATATTATCAGTCTTATGTTTTATCACCTTTAACCTTCAAAATAAGCTAAGACAAATAGAAATTTTGTTCACATATTCAAAAATGTGTTTCTTGCCTACTACTGCTTGTTTATTTATTAAATTATAACAGCATTTAATATGAAATTATTTAAACGTATCCTTGTTTCGAGAAAGTTGTCCTTCTCTTTCTCTGCTGTAAAATATGCATAAGTGCTGTGGCATTTGTTTCAGATTTAAATTGGAAAAAAAATCTGTTTAAAATTTTCATAAAATGAAGTTACACTTTGAAAAAATCATTTTTTTTTTATTTTCCAGGTTCGATGAAGGTCACGATGGATATCTAGATCTCACTGAAATAAAAAGAATGATGGAAAGAATTGGTGCACCCCAAACACATCTCGGTCTCAAAGCAATGATAGCAGAAGTTGATGAAGACTTTGATCAGAAAATATCATTTAGAGAATTTCTTCTTATCTACAGGTAAAATATCATTTTGTTGAAAGGAGTTAGTTACCTTTACAACTCTTCGCACACTATTTATATTTTTCCTTGCTATTTATTGTATTTCCTTGATCCAATGGTGACAATTAACCACTATATAGTTTGGCAGCCAAGCGTTCTGTGATTTCTATGCAAGAAATGCCTCGATGGTAACATAATTTACTAAGCGATGTATTCTCCTTAAATATATTTTTATAAATTTACTATTGAAAAAATACCGTACGGCCTTGTTGAAAATGTATCACATACTTTTTTAATGATGCCGATAGATCCAACAGGTTTAGCAATTCTTGCAAGAGTAGTAAATTTTATATAATTTAAAATTCAACAGCGAACTAATGCACTTAAATAAGATTTTTTTAAATGTCTTTTATCATAGTTCACTAACATTCACAACCATTATTTTCATATAAACTAGTGGCTAACTGCCTAAAATGTTTAGAACTTAACGGTTGACCGATTTGCGGTAAACGGTTGTCAAGGTAGTTAATAGTCAGTGCTTATGGTCTCATAAATGTGGCACCATAAATAGGTGGTAACCCTGCTTTTTGATTTCCATTCCGTCGGTTAACTCTGCATGCTTAAAATTTACTTACATTCGCAGAGATTGTTAATTCACCTGTAAAAAAATTTCAAATTTTGTTTTACAGAAAAGCAAGAGCTGGTGAACTGGATACAGACTCAGGTCTTTGTCAATTAGCAAGATTGACAGAAATAGATGTGGATGAAGTAGGCGTAAATGGAGCAAAAACATTTTTTGAAGCAAAAATTGAAGAATTGACCAAAACAAATAAGTTTCACGATGAAATTCGAGAGGAACAGGAACAGAGGAAACTTGATGTACAAGAAAAAGCATCAAGGCGTGCACAATTTAAAGAGAAGGCTGCCGTTTTCCAGAATTAAGATAGTGACTTATTATTGTAAAAAATTATTAACCTACCCATTTAAATATATTTTTATTCACCTGCTGCTAACAAATTCTGAAAATATTAATAAATAAAATATTTTAATCAGGTCAAAATGATAAACTCAACTATGATAAATTACACAATGAGTGACAAAGATGTAGCGCATAAAGATTGCTTTGCACATGTAATTTTTTCACTTGTATAATATTTTTGATTCATTGATAATTCAAATTTTATTTGTTATAGCTTCATAAAAAGTCCTGCAATCAACTATATTTCACAAAGAATTAACCAAGCCCTTTTTGATCAAAATTTGTTCCATACAAGTGTGTCATAGATATTTAATATTTATCAATATTGACAAAAAAATTATAATAAATATTAAAAACACCTTTTCCAGGTCCAAACACCTATCAGACCTGAAAATAATGGATACGTTGTTTCATTATGTATGTGCTCTATAAAAATGATTAACATATACAGATATATAAATTTACTAGCATTATACTTACCATTTTCTTATTCTTACAATTAATATTGAATGTAATTTTTTTATAATTTGACTGGTATCATAAATTTTGAGAAATAAGTCCACAGATATTTCGAGATATTCCCTTTAAAATCTCAAATTGATAATATATCATAAACTTACTGTGTACTAAAATTATTTTTAATTAAGTGTTGTAAAATGGGTTAATCCGTTATATTTGACAGCATGAAAATCTACTAAATATATCAAAACAAAATTTTATACTTGGTTTGTAACAAAATATTTTTTAAGAAATTAGTGTATATATATTTTAAAGTATTATGGCCATGTATTGTAAATGTAAATAAAAATATTAGTTTTAATTTTAGTATTTGAATTTAAAACCTGACTTACCTCTTTCAGTTGTAAGATAAATACATGCGGATTGAGTATCATTTAAAATAAAAACACATATTTTGATACTATTTCAACTATATACTCTATGATCAGGTCAGGTTTCGCTCATAATTAGCATTATCAACTGCTAGAACACAAATTACAAACAAGTAGATTTATACTAAATTTTAAGTTAATTTGAGGTATACAAAACCAAATGTGTTACAGTAAATTAAAATAGTGCGGCTTTCCATCAAGAAGTAAGCGTATTGTTTTTATACTGAATGGCATAAGAAAATACATTCATTCATCGAGTCTAATCAATTTAAGCTTTTGTCATTTGCAAGTATTTTGAATCCTAAGAGACATTTTCAAATTGGTAAATGTCTACGATAGGTATGAGTTCTTTCCTCTTCATAGACATTGAGTGACTCCCTTACTACCAATTTGTATAATAAATATCTTATAACAAAACATACATTAGGAATTGATGTATTCTTTTTATTGAGTTAAGATTTGGAAATCTGATGTATAAAATTACTCTGTAGTCAACACAATTTTAGCTCAGTAAATAGATAGGGCTGAGTAAGTTGCCACAGTTTCTATTCCACCATTCCAAGATATTTGTTTTTATGCTCAAAACTAAATAGTATAACTAAATTCTCAATGTTTAAATCAAATGCCCTACCCCTCCCTGATGTTCCCCATGGTAAATGGAATGTTGATTAATTTCCAATTGCAAAATCAGGTGTATTATATCAAAGTAATTTACAACCCCTGATATATGCAGGAAAATACTGGTACACAAGTTCATTGTTACAAAAGCTGAAATCAAAACGTCAAAGTTAGTATGTCTGGATAAATTAATAAAATTGAACTAGACCTAATCATAATAAAAGCTCTCCTGAAAAATATTAGTAAATGGTAACTGTTGTTTAAATCCGGTTGGAAGTTATTAAAAAAAATCAGGAGGCAACTGTTCAATTTCATATATTACGCACATCCACACACATTCATCATATTGTTTGACTTTGAAACTCTATATTCATAACATACATTCATATAAGACGATAATCTGAATAAAAAAGTGTGCCAATGATATTTGAATAATACAAAAACAATGTTTCATACTACTTTGAACAATATTATATTTTCAAGAACTGGATCGGTTTCACTTAACACAAGCATTATCAAGCCTATTATACCTGAGAAGTAAGAGTATAATTTGCATATTGTAATACATTGCAATATATTACTTACATGTTTTAAAAAGCCCATGGGATTCAATTTAGAATGAAACTTCTGATCTGACATATATTTCAGTTGCCAAGATTTTTTTTATCCTCAAGTTCTAATGTTCATACATGGATAAGATTCGAGGAATGGATTTGAATAGGCACTCAATGATATTCACTCTTAGGAATCAATATAGCCTTTCTTTTATTTTGTGTGCGTGCTGCTTCCAAGGGAGGTATTTGGGTAACATTTTGATCACTATTATTTGTGTTTTGAGCATTTATTACTGAATTAGATTTATTTATAATTTTTAATGGTCTGTCTATGTGGATTCCTTTTTTCAAACAAAGATGTTTGATGTGATGATTCAATGCATATTTACTAATAAACTTTTCTTTACAATGATGACAGACAACAGTGCTTTTTAATAATAACTTATTTCTCTCAATCGAGATTTTCTTCTTAGGAACAATGGGATAAGATATTATTGGTATTTCTTGTGGTACTATTTTTGGGCCATTATTTCTATTGATTGTTGATAAAGATTCATCATATATAGATTTCAATGACTTATATGCAATTTGGTTTAACGGAGGTTCTATTTTAATATCTTCAAGAATTTCAATCTTCTTATTTAGTCTGTCAACGTTGGTTGACCCCAGTTGGTTCTTCCCCAATATTTCTCTATTAGACGTTATTTCTAGTTTTATTGGATTCAATAGATCCCTAGGAATATCATTTCTTATCTTGGACGAAGTTGAGTATTGTTCAGGTTTAGAAAACTCTATTGGTATAATTGATATGGATGGATTGCCAGCAGAAGTCAAACACTGATAATTTTTAGTAACCTCATCACAACTTATTTTTGATGAAACTGTATTAAAATTACACTGTATATAATTTTCTTCTGGAATTTCATGACAGTTAACCGACAGTGCATCATCTGCCTCATTAAGCATTAAAGAACTCTTATTATTCAATATTTCCTGAGCTTTCATAACATCATCAATAAAGTGTTCAGAGTCATTTAGTTTCTGCCTACAAACATAGCATATAAATTGAGGTAATTTGTCATTCGGAGACACTGCAAGGTGTAAGCATTTGAATATTTGAAATGGAAAGTTATTATCAGAGTTAAATAAATTATTTAATCCGAATTTGAATTCTAAACTACAGAGACGGCATATTCCAAAATCGTCTCCCGGCTGAATTTCATCGGTATCATTTATTTCTTGTGGTTCAATTTTACTGACTTGCGTAGTTGTATTTATAACTACTGTGTTACAATTAACACTCGGTACTGCAGTGGTTTTAAGCATACGTAAATTTGTTCCCACTCTAAAATCGCCATTGAGAAAATGAAGACTGCAAATTGAAGACGATTTTAATGGTTTCCAATCATTTCCATAGTTCAGAAACTCCACCCATTTGGATAGTATTTCGGAATTTGATCTGGGGAACCTAAAACATAAAGCCTCAATCAGTATAACAATTCGATTGACAAGTTTAAATTAAAATGAAGGAAATAAAATGCCAATGAAATAAAACATACAAGTGAAACGAAACACCTGGCATTTTCTTTTGTTTATTCATGATGGAACGGCAGTTTTTGACACAGCAACTTTTTACCATATTGAAAGGGCTGCGTGAACAATTGGACAATATTAAATTGTATTTATGTAATAACAACGATGACAAGTATCATACACATGTGTGACAATAACCACAAATTAAGCACAACACAATCGGTCACTTCCATACAATAGGAATGTTATAGATATAAAGCGCCTCCTTTTTGTTGGTCACATAACTAAAACAAATTCCCTTCACCTCTCAGCAATATAGCATCTCCTCGCCTATGTTTGGAATCGCGGGGGATTCGAAATAATACAACATTGACATTTGAATAATTTTTATTAATTTCATTTATTACAAATATATCGGAATTAGAAATAATAAATTACAGAGCAATTTCAAAGATAAAAAAATTTAACCAATATTTGATGAATAAATAATGGTTGACAAGCAGTTTACATCATCATCAGCATCCACCGGGCCTCATGGTCCGTACATTACAATGCAGTGAAGTGTTTGGTAACAGTTGCCACAATTGAATAAGAAGGGTCCAACTGGTTTTATGCTATACATAAGAAAATGGGAAACACAATCATTAATAAAATGATAGTACTGCCGATGCCAAAAATAACATAAGCTTCTTTTTGTCAGTTGATAAAGTAAAAAAGACAAATACATAGAACTATTTGAAAGGAATCTATATCTATTCCCACCTAGTTAAAAAATAGAGGGCGCCAAAACAAAAACAACACCCGATGAAATGATTAAATATGAGAAAACAGTTATTTGAAGCTTAGTCAAATCTTTAGTGATGTGACTGAGGTTTGGCATAATGTACAGTATTTTCGAATGAAAATAAGTTGACTTTTCTTACTTGCTTTCAACCTAAGATAATTCCGACGAAACAGCTTCAGCTTTAGGATAACAGGGAATGCTTTTAATGTAAGCAGAATTACTTTGGCAGAAATATTTTCTGGTGTTCGATCTACAAAAAGGAAAAACGAAAACGTATATTATACCATAATACACTGTAAACAAGAGCTAAGCTGTTGTAAATGAAGTTTTGATAACACAGACAGCTTGCATTCAAGTCAGTTTGTGCAATGATTTATTTTGCAATACATACGTAATTTCAAGAATAATTTACCTTTGAGTTAATGCAACAAAACAAATGCAATTAAATGTCACGGTTTACCTTTCATGGATGAATTTAATTTGAAATGACGGATCTGTCAAATTTCTCCTCACTAAATAATTTATCACGACTTCATATATTTATAGTGTTGGAATTTTATTTTCATGTGGTTTACATCGCATTTAACAGGGGTTCGATTTTTTAAAATCCATATCTCGTTAGAAACCGACAGACAAGATAATTTCTCTTGTCTCTAAAGTCCCCACGTGTTTTTTGGGTATATTTTGCGGAAGGAGATTTACCTGGTTTCAAATTAGCTTAGCAGAAATAGTCTGATAGAATCTCAAATGTACAAATATCAATAAAAAAACTCAATAATATATCAACCATAACTACAATTAAGTCAAAACAAATCCAAATGAAACATTAAGCGCTTTACCAAAAACGTCATCTCAAAATGGCAGTAGTCAAAATTTGCTTGGAAGCGTCCTAACCATACATAATTCGCAAGAGTCTATTGAAAGACAATTTGGTAAAGTATGTTAGTCATACAAATATATTTTATTATCAAATTAAACATTACAACTGTTTGTTTTTGTTTTTATTTATAATTACAAGAATTACATATTATAAATTCATTGCTTTTGCAACGTTAAAATATTTGAGCATTTAGTGTTAGAAATTTAAAAAATAAAAAACAAAACAAACAATAAGGATTACAAGAAAGTCAACCAAGCAAGCTCAATCTACTTTAACTTAAGAATAGTACTCATTTGAGCTCACTTTCGTCCACATGACATATGTGAACTTCCGATGCAATACTGTGGAACATTGTTAATTCTTTTACCATTGGTAGACTGGTTCTACATTCTACTGGTATGCAATAATTGTTGCTGCGGTGAAATAGTTTAAAGTTTTTATGCGAAATAAATATTATACATCCCTCCCTATATCTATTCAAATAATAAAATCATAATTTTTCCAATATTGTTTTTTGTTTCCTAAAGAATTGGTCTTCGATAATCATCGCTCGAGTTTTTGAAGAGTTAGAAAAACTCTTTTGATCAATTATATTCGATAATAAAAAAAATGCTGTAATGAAATATTGTCTTTTTTTACAAAATATATATTAAATATCCTTTCCTTTGTTTCTGCAAACAACAAATTATTTGTGTACAACATTGGTTTATGGGTTACCGAGTTATGGCAGCACCGTACAACATCGTATTAGACATCTAACTGTTAAACGTTCAACTTATTCAACTATTATTATTATAGACTGTTACTATGGTACATAGACATTCAATCTCTGACAGATACTACCATAAACAATAGTGATAAATTATAATTACCTAAATGTGCATTTTTAAACCCACCTATAATAGACTACTACGGTATAATTCCAGGGCTGTGGAGTCGTTATAAAATATATCTCCGACATTGCCCAACACCACGACTTGGACTATAAAAAGTTTAATTTTGAAAGTTTTACCTACCTTTCCTTTTTATGTAAATTAATTTATAAATCCACCAATCAATCTGGCAAATTGTTGAAAGTTTTATTTTTCAAAATCGTCTTATCAAAAAAAGTTTTTCATGACACCTGCCAAAACACTGCAACTTTTCAACTCCAACTCCACAGCGCCTCATAATTATAGTATTATGTGTAGTGATTATTACTCAAATTAAAATAATAAAATATATATTAAGATTGTCGTGAAATCTTTTATTTTATAACATAAATTTTTCACCTTTTCCCAAATAATATAATAATATTTTGATGCGTTGTACATTTTTGACATACTTATAAATTCGTAGTCGTCTATGATATTGACATTTCAAATAGCGGGAAACTGCGTCAGTTGGTTACAGATGGTCTTTCTGTAATTTAAATATTGTGTACTCAAAACGAGCTGACATCGATACCGTGTAATAATATGGACATATCGACGCTGCATGCTGAAATTGAAAAAGAATTGAAAGAAATCATTCAAATTACGGGCGTTATGTGAGTTAAAACATCGTTATAAATTTGAAACTTATTGTTTCTTTATTTGACACCATGTCGCTGTTGTGTATAATAATAGTCATATTTATTTTATGATAACTTTTTAATCTATAGAGTGATAAGCTTCGCTCTATACACCCGAGCAATAATTTCTCCCAATGATAATATACTATGCAAGTCTTTGAAATAATATTCAGAAGCTGATAAATAGATCTCTGAGATGAAAGAGAGTAGAATAGAATAGTCAGGGTAGTTAATATATAGTTGCATATAATAGCACTTTGAAAAATCTTAATCTTACATCATTGTAAAACATAGGCTTACAAGTGGTGCACTTTATTTTTTATCTGTTTCAGACATTCCAAGTTAGAAGAAATAAATAAAATGACAAAACCCAATGGATGTCACACTTTGGCATTGAAGGAGGTATGACTTTTTTTGTTTTACAATTTATTCATCGAATGAAACTAAATTACAATTCACTTAATCAATCAATATTTTATTTATAAACAATGCTATTAATATTTAACCATTTAGTACTAGTTTTTATTGTTGGTTGGGTTGGGAAACTAATTTTGGTAAATATTTTTTACAAATAACTTAATTTTTTCTACCTGAAAAAATATTGAATGCTGTTAAATACAAAGTTATTTCTGACAAATTTCACTGCAGATAAGAAGTATGCACAAATCAGTTATCGGAATAAGGAATTCAAAAAAAATTGTGTATTGAGTACTTTCTATGAAAATTCATCAGTTTTTTTTTCAAAATAATCATTCGCAGTTACCTTCAACTATTGGTTTCCCTGGTACACATGTGTGATAATTTTACATCTTATTTTTCATTATTTAATTTATAATTACGTTTGTTACATTAATTTGAAATACATCTTTCTCATCAATAACTATATCGTGCCACCTTTTGACCAGTAGAATGAAATAACTGCCATCTTCTGGCTACCTTGAATAATTTTATATTCTGTCTTTTAAACCATTTGCAAATAATTATATATTATTGTCAGTTACCTTCTTATACCAAATAATCGAATGTAAGTTATAATGGTTATTTTTTTATACTCTTTGCCATGCATTCTCCCATATCAATGGTTAAAAGTTTTGTTTTTATAGTTTATATACAATATGTTGTTACCATCATAAATTTCATATAGGTTTATTGTTTTTGTCGAATAGTTAGAAGCTTTTGCCATATAGCTAACTACCTTAGCTGTATAGCTCACAAGCCCAAAGACTGCAGAAACTCTGATCGCTACATGATTATGTTGTTGGTTTACTTACTGAGTACACAATAACTGGTCTCAGGTAAAAAAAAACCTTGGGAATAGCATCTTGATGGCATAACATCGGGTACCAACTCTTAAACTCTCAAATCAATTTTGGCTAAAAAGAATGATATCCTCAATTTGATTACAATTATAAAAAATATTCCAAAAGGAATCTGCTCCAATCAAATGACAAAATTTGTTTTAATGTGGTACCAACAGACGCAAGCTGCTGACATTCCTATGACCTAATACAAAAAAATATTTTTAACATGTTATTACTGTGATTTCTTGGTGGAAAAGCATTATATTTTAAACAGTTGAAATGTGTTATTATTTAAAATACAAAAATATACATTAATGAGTTTTGAACAATTCAGCTACTCAAAAACGTTCTATGTTGCCAACGTGCAAAGTAAATAGTCATAATCGTATTATTGCTGTTGTACAAAAAAAATGAGAAAAAATTATTTACACTTCCTATTTCTTGCAGGCTCTGAAGTCTATGGATACTCTCAGCAAACTAGCAGGTGTCCATAATATAGAGCTACCCACAAATATATTGGGATTAGAAAGTCTGCAGTTGCAAAGTAACAATACCTCTACTGAATGATTTTTTATGTTTTATAGAATTTATTAAAATAAGGAAAAAAAACAGAATGAGATATTGAAATTTTCGATATTGATAGTATATAAAAAAATATATAATTTTTTATTGAAGTTTTTAGATAGAAATTATACTATTCAATTATTTTCAATGCAACATGAAACATTTTTTTAACTGCTTTCTACATCACATTTGTGTAATATTTCATGTACGCTTTACATATCTCAACACATTCAATATGGGAAAGGTATTAATGACCACTATATCGTTCGGTGGCTTACTACGGGGAGGGTATTTATAGCATTTACTATATAAATGCAAATTTTTTCATGACCAAAACATTAATTATTTTTTTTGGATTAGCAGACGCATTGAGGCATTTCCATTTGAATCTATAGGTTTCACTATAACAAGTTGTTTACATTTATAAAATCAAATTCAAAATGTACCACCGTCCGAAACAGTCATAGATACATGGAATAATTCATGGCTTATACTAAAATATGAATAATTAAATTTTTTGATTATCTATTTAAACATTTGTAAGTAATGCACAACAAAACTTGAAGGCTAGTCAAAAAAATGAAATCAAAGGGACCCTATTGCTGCTCATATATGAGGCATGCGGCAGGAATTGTCAACATTACCTAATATGTCATGTGTACAGATTTTGCCGAAAAACCTGTACATAATTGTACAAAAAAAAATTACCTAACTTTGAACATACTTTTCGTTGTCAGTATTAGCAATTCACTAATTTTTTAAAAATTATTACCACTGATACTTTATATTGACATAAGAGTAAAAAATAGTCTAGTATAGATAAAAAATTTGTGTTGTTTTTTTTAAAAATATATTTTGCAATGTTGAAATGATGAAATCAAGAATAAATATTAAACTTGCACAAATTTTCAATAACCATCCTTATAGCGTAATGCATTTCTGTACCATATTTAAAAAATTATATATGCGCAGCAGTAATTTTTGCCTGTGTTAACCTGCTGGTGTTTTGTGTATCTTACTCATGAAAAGATAACTTTTATGCTTATGATATTGGTTTTTCAATTGATAAATTTTTATTTCCACACTTAACATAAACATTATATTTTATTATAAATTGAGTCTGATATTTATATCACCCCATGTTAGAAAGTAAAAGTTAAAAAATCAATGTTAACAAGAAATGTGTCAAATTTATGTATTAGTATCTCATCATTTGTGTCATATTAATATTTTACTCACTGCCAAATTAACATTTTAAGTAATACTCGATTTTACTATAAAAAATATAGATTGCCAATATTCTGTGAAATAATTAAGACATGATGGTTTGAAATGAAAAATTAATTTTTGTTTTATAAACATTCCATATAATTCTTAACAAAAGAAAGCATTAACATTTTCATTTATTGTTTTATATAATTACTTTTTACCTGTACCATTTAAAGTGTAATTCATTTGATAATACACATGTGATCCCCTATTTATTCATTGCACACCTAAATAATTTATAATTTTGATTCAGTGAGCCAGTTGAAATTTTGTGGTTTCCTATCTGCAGATGGATCTATAAACACATTGATGATGCTCGGTCTATCATTGACTTTTAAGCTCAGAGTTACAGCAGCATGTAACTCGTCAACAGTTTTGGCGAAATGACCCTTTTCTCCAAACATCTCCATCATTTTCTCATAATGTGCTTCAACTGTCAAGGCTTGTGGTGGAGTACTAAAAATTGAAAAAAATAATTACATACCAATGTCAAAATCAAGTTATATGTATTATCACTAACACAAATAAATTTAGCAACATTTATTTACTTACACATTGGCGATATCTCCAGATCCTTGAATTTCTTTAAGAGTTTCTTTGTCGAATCCTCCATAGATGCCATTATTGTTCACAATGATTATGATCACAGGCAGACGGTAACGGAACATTGTTTCAATTTCCATTCCTATAAATGAATTTGTGTTTTAACCTCATTGTATATATCTTCATAATAGATAATTATTATGACAAATGAGACATTTAAATAGAATTGAATCTGATTTAAATTATTTTCAATAGTATTCCATAGTTTTATGAAAACTTTCATTGTAATGTAATATTGTTGATTAATCAATTATTTATACTGGGTAAAATCTTGACTACAAATAGAATATTTATAATTCATTGTCACATTAGTGACTTTTTTTTAAACTTTATTAATCCATAAAATTACCTGAGAAACCAAATGCAGAATCGCCTTCAACACAAATAACCTTTTTGTTTGGAGCATTATCCTTGCACCAAAATGCTGCTGCAGTGGCAAAACCAAGCCCAACCTTTCAAATAACACAATAATAAAATTTCATTACTTTTCCTGATATCACACAATTATAATTTTATTACTCAATACAATATGTTCAATTTAGAATAATAAAAATTTAATCTTACACCCATGGTGCCAAATGTCCCGGCATCTAGTCTGTGTCGAGGGTGAATATTTAAAAGAATACTCCTTCCAATATCCATAGTATTAGCACCCTCGCTAACTATAATGCAGTCTTTTGGTATTAAGCTTTGAATCTTACTGAATACAGCATAATAATTTAGCGGAGGAGTTGTGAGTGAAGCTTGCTCCTAAAATGAAGTCAAATAATATCATACCAACTCAAATAATAAGAATATCATACATAAACAGATTTTTTGTAATTTCTTTTACCTGCACGAAACGCCTATTTGCAGATTGTTTTTCTTGTAGAGTAATCCACCATGGATCTTTTTTCGTATTCAATTTTAGCTTTGCTGAATTTAGCTCATCAGTCAACTGTGTCACGAACGGTAAAATTTCTGTATGCACTGCTACTTGACATAGAATACTATTGTTTAACTCTTCAGGACAGATATCAACCTACAAATGGACCAGGCTGATATTCAAAACAAAACAATAAATAGTTGATTGTTAACATATTTTAAAATATAAAATGTATTTACTTGAATAACTTTAACGTCACTAGAAAACCTGGGTGGCCTTCCAAAATGTAAAATCCAGTTTAGTCTCGCTCCTAGGAGAAGAATTACATCAGCTTTCAATAATGCTGTAGTTCTGGCTGGCGCCACACATTGAGGTGCATTGTCTGATACAACACCTTTACCTATTAAATAATGCGTATAAAAATTGAATCAAAATATTTTCAGTAAAATGAAGTACACGGTATTTTTGATCATTTTGACTTTTTTAAAGATGCATAAAAGTACAAATAGAAAATACCGGAAAGTTTGATATGAAAGCAGTTAGGCATGTAGGCTCTTCTAGGGCAAATGTTAACTAATAATTACAAATGACTTTAAAATGGCAAAAGACATCTGCATCACTTACAAATGGTTATAAGAAAATAACTATTTAATTTGAGAATGAGACTTTACTTCATATTTTATGACTTATTTACCCATAGGTGTTGGTAAGAATGGCAAATTTGTAGATTCTATCAATTTTCGAACTGCTTGTTCCGCTCTCCCATAAGCTGCACCTTTACCAACAATAACTAATGGACGTTTAGCGCTCATAAGCAGTTTGGCTGCATCTTTTACTAGACTAGGTGATGGCAGGCATCTTTCAAGTGGTGGTGATGTATAGGTAGGCAGAATAGAAGATGAAGTAATAACGCCCTGTAATCAATGGAGTATGGAAAATGAGCCAACGATATTATTTACTTATATTGCATTCTACACTGTTATAATTCATACCTTCAAAAGTGTTCCAGGGAAATCCAAATATGAAACACCAGGCCGGCCATATGAAGCTAACCTAACAGCCTTTTCCACATGCTGAGGTATTAAGCGAACACTTGGTGGTCGTGCTGTATATTTGCAATATAGTCGAGAAGCTTCCACCTAATTAAAATAAATTAAAGTCATTGGAAAATATTGTTCCAATATTGACACAAATAGTATACAAAATGAATATGCATAGCCATTTAAAGAATATGGCGAGTTATGGTGTCGATTTATTATATATTTCCATTCTCGGATGTTATATGGAATTATTATTTCTTCAGATATGGATACTACACATATCAGTCAGTGATTCTTGACAGTCACCTTATCTCTGTAAACCTAGCGCTCCCCTCCCTAAATACGAAACATGCAATTGGCAGGTATAAAGATTTACTAAATACACATGAACTAGCACCATGGCAAAATGCAAATGACACATCGACATTTTAAAATCAAGTTGAAACATGTACCAATAGCTCGCAAAACAGTAGGACAAAATTCTACTGTTTTCATTGAAAATATATATATACATATACACATCCTACCTGTTAATATTTGATTGATAATTGGAAATAATTGGTACCCATATAAAATTTGTCTACATTCTTCTCCTAAAATCATCAATAGACAAGGAAAATGAAATAAAGATCAAGTGTTTATCTATAAATTTTCCAATTCTAAAAAATAAATTTATTTCTAAAAATAATGTGTATATTGTGATATCAATCCATAACAGAATAATTTAATTTATTCAAAAACCACTCACTAATCAAAGTGTAAATGATAAAACAAAGGTCAGCGATTGTATAGAAAATTAATGTTGGAATAAGATATATATTTACGCATGGTATAAATCAAAAGTAATATATACTTGGGGACATTCTTGGAAGCCACCAATGGCTTCGTGGTCCTGTGGAGTAGAGCCACCAATTACAACAAGCGGCCAGCAATTGATTTGAGCATTTGCCATACCTCCAATACAGTGAAGAAGGCCTGGACCAGACACTACCAAACAAACGCCGGGCTTTCCTAAAATGTATAAACTATTAAAGAAATTCTCTTAGAAAAAAAAAACAATTTTCAATGATTTCAAATTTCATGTTCAAAATATCTCACCTGTTAGATATCCAATAGCTTGGGCAGCATAACAAGCAGCTTGCTCATTTCTCATACCAATATATTTTAATCCAGCCATCTGCATTGCTAATGATAATTCAATAACTGGATGGCCAATGATTCCAAATACATATTCGATTCCCTAAAGAACACAATTATTACCACATTAATTCGTAATTAGAAGTGAATTTCTACCAACATACACAGACGATCAAGCAATGTATTGCTTGTAGAGATCGTCAGGAAGTCATATTATTTTAGTACATATTATTTGTGTCAAATTTTTCATTGTTTTCCTTGTTATTATAGTATATATAGGTAGTAGCCAGGAGCCTCAATTTTGATGTAACCCAATATTTATGTGATTATAAATTTTCTATATGTTTTATTTTAAAGAATCTTTCCAAATAGCAAATTTAATCATCGACCAAAAGCCAGATGCCAAAATTATATATAAACTTTCTAATAATATATCACATCGACTGAAGGTTCTCAATGGAAATTAAATAATAAAATTGCTAGTGATTAAGTATAAAAAGGTTATGTAAAAATAAAATTCAATAAACATGAAAAACCACTAACAAAAGTTAGGAATTTTGAAAATGTTGCAGGATTTAAAGACAATATTTGTCTAGGACCTCAATTTTTTTTGACTAAACTTATGCATATTGACTATTATATATATGAAAGATGTACCATTGATAAATTATTATCAAACTACTTTCTAATGGTTTATTTTTCAAATGTACAAAAGAAATGATTTATACTGAATATAATAAAATTTAAAATAACTTAAGTGTCATGAATGGGTATCCTAGATTTAGAACCGGATCATGACCTCTATTCATCAATGTTTTACATGTATACAATATCGACAAAGACTTATTTATGTTTAATATATATACATATATTCAAATGGAAGTTGCAGCGAGGAGGAAATTCTTATTGATTATACATTTAACATCCATGCCTTTAATTCTATCCATAAAATTTAACCCGATTCGCACCCATTTCGGGATGATATTATCACATTGTTGTATAATTATATAGAAGTCTGAGTACCGTGGGAAATTTAGAAGTTTTGTGTTCTTGACTTGATGATAAAATATACACAATATATACAATTTCAGGTAAAAAACTTCACAGAGCTTTCCTCCATACGTACAAATTATACAAGATATTTTTTCTCTAGTAGATATAATAATATTCTGCCTAAACCAGCCAAATATTTTTGGCATATATGTAGGTATATTATATCAAGTGAATTTCAGCATTCAGAAAATCAGCAGGCATTCCAAGAAGAAAGAATTAGTTTAACTGTATTATATTCTTTCTTTATTTGAACTATTTTTGCTTTTTTATGATATGTAGAATTACCAACTCATGACAAATATAATGGATTTCCATCAGGAATAGATAGTCAACACATTAATGTATTTGTATACATTCAGATACTGCTGTACCTCTACTTGTATATTTTTTTTCAAATCTAAATATAAGGATGTATAAAATATAGTCAGTATTGTCATATAAAACTGAATTAAATAATTTTTATGACCATATATTATGCATAAGGTAATTTTGACTGAAAAATTAGCAGATATTGAGTCTTTTTTTTTGTAACATTACAAGATGTTTGTAAGTAAAAGTTTACATGCTGGAAATAAAAAAAATCGCTTGATCTTCACAGCTCTTAAGATAACTATGGAAAGGAAACACCATTATAACAGACTACCATTAATTAAAATAAAATAACAACTGTGACAGTTGACAGAGGCAATAAATTATATATTTGGTAATATTACTTTGAGAACAGTAGATGTTCTGAGGTATTAACAATACGAATAAGCATACAGTAACAGATTTGTGGAACTGAATTTTATCCATCATCATATCATACTACTTACTTTATTAACTTACTAGAAAACATATTCGATATAAGCATACTTTGAATAATCGTATTCAATAAAAGGATCATTCAATGATATCTTATCTTCATTACAATTATTTCAATTTAAACAAACAACGCACCTGCGACTTCAATGATTCTGCGAGAACCGTATCGCCACTTACTTCAACATCTTCCGAAGTCATCTTTTAGTTTTAGTATTTTATTACTTTAATTTTACTCAAAATCACTTTGCGTCTGCAGCGATACACAAGTTGGCTTCGACTGATATTTAAATATATACGGATAAGTCCAAAGTGTAAATCTAGGTTCATCCGTATTAACTCGCTAAGTTCGTGTTATTATACCGAATGTCATCGTATGGTTATCATGATACCGGTTCCGACCGCTATTTTTGTTTTTCTGTCAAAGTAATTCGTATGTTGCCAAGAGATGGTACTGTAATCTCGATTCTTACTGTTTCACAATTAAAATGGATACTTGAATATTTTAATTTGTAATATTATTTATTAAGACATGAAGGTTTTTTTCCTCTACATCTAATTTCCCGTGCATTTCCATTAGATAATTTGGAATCAAAACTATTTTTCAAATCTTGACCCCCCTTTCCTTCAAATCAAAGAAAGCAGTAACGAATTATTGAATACGCAAATTAAATTATAGATAGCTACACAATTTTTTTAGAAGAGATGTAATTTAACTATTTAGAATTATTGCATTTTTGTAATTAAAAGCATTTTATTTCACTGACCATTTTCTAAAAAAACAAATAAATTGAACTAAAGGCTTGCTACCAATATTAACCACTCTTATAAATTATAAAAAAATGTCTAAGTAATTAAAAGGATACCTAGTGGTTCTCAAAATTGTAACTGAAAAAGGATTCTACAATAAACAAAGCAGTGCCACTGTTATTTAAAAAAAAAAAATTAAATTTGTATATTTTTCGTATATTTTTATTTTGCCAGCTTTCTTAAAAATGATTTTAATGTACTTTTCAAACTTCGTAAGTTTTTACTATACACCAACTTCATTAAACTGTATAAAGAGTACCTACAAATAATAAAAAAAAAATATCTGCCATAAGTCAACAGTTTTATAAGCTAGAAAATAGTTTAATGTAAATATTGTAGAGGGTACTACAGTGCGAAATTTCGCGCGAAGAATATTAATTGCCTATTTGAAAACTCAGATCGGTCGCCCCTCATATGTTTATATCCATGAAAATCATAATTTACCCTACGGTATCATTGATCAAAGAGTTATTTTCTTTATTAAAAAACGATGTAAATTAATATATTGTTACTCCCAACAACTATAACATAATATTAATAGGGAAATAATTTTTATTTATTATTAAAATAGATCATTAGATCAGATTAGTCGGTTACTAAGCAAAAAAGACAGAAGCGACAATTTTGTTTTATCATATTGCCATGTTATAATCAAAAAAGTCTAGCCGGTCACACTTTGGTTGCTTAGTCACACTTTAAAATCAGTTGCCTGTTTGCAGGACACATCTTACACAAAAAAGTATGATCAGGCCTGGCTAAAGCATACAAAATTGCTTAAATTAACAGGGCAGGGACATATCAATCTTATTGTATTTAGTAATAGACGTTTAAAAAAATCATTAATGAAGTGGGTGCACGATCACTCTTTCAACGTTTCATGATAACGCCATTTATTATAATACTGTGCACATTCAAAATATGCATGAGCTGAGTATAAGGTGAAATATATAACTATTGGCCATGTTATAAAAGTCTGTCGTTTCAACTTCTAGATTATAAAATAAGGAGCCATCCATATTTCACATTTGTTACCATTTATAATTTTGCCGTTCTTTTTTTTTAGTATACTATCAAAGGGTATTAGTGTCTTCTTGGTTTTAAGATTTAAAATTTTATGCTTCATTGCTTAAAAAAATATTTTACTTGAACACCATAGATGTAAATGTTTTCTACGTTTTTAGCAACGCAAATTGTTTTTTAAAGGTGGCAAACCACCCCAGTAAATAACTGTGCTTTGTGAAAATAAAAATAGTACAATTTTTTTTACATATTTCGAGTAAGCCACGCATATTATTTAGTAAATATTTTTTCATGTATTTGTGACTCTAATCAACAGCTATTAGATGGGTTATCAATAACATTAATCTTTATATGACATTAGAGTTAATGATTATTTTGCTTGTACACATAATGCAAATAGACAAAATATCATCTCAATGCGCCCTAATTTTATCATGTATTAATTGTGTTTTTTTTCTATGGGTACGTTATGGCCAAAAGTTTTGTTATCACTAATAAGCCTTAATTTTGATAAGCTTTTATTTGGCTAATAGCCTATTTTATATACACATCTAATCTAGATAAATATTAATTCACGAAAATAGCCAAACAATGAAGTTTACTTTGAACAAAATGAAAACGCAAAGGATAAATCTGCGCAATTATATTTGAAAATTTCATAAAATAAAATATTATTAACCGGCCAATAACGATACGGTTCACCCTACAGTAGTACATGGAAATAATTTTCTTACATATGAATATCATCGTTGATTGTCAAATAATAATGAGTACAAAATATATTTATTTTCAAGATAACATTATTCACCATTTGCAGGACATTGCATCTTGAAATGCAACACAATTATAGCGTGCATTAATAATTTCGATTAGTGTAAATGAAATAAATATAATTTAAAATCCTTTATAATATTGTTAGCTCTGTGGGTTTTGTTAAAAAAAAAAACGAAAAATAAACAGTGATTAAATGCCGTCGATTGATAATCGTAGTTGTAAGTAATTTTACTATTTTTTACGTCATATTATATTTCGGTTAAGCTGGTATAATTTATTATGATAGAGCTTATTTTATACTTAAATTTCCCAAATATGCAATGATGATGTTAAAATAGCTTATCGGAATAAAAAGTATAACGGCGTGATTGCAACAGGTGTTAGTTTCTAAAATATGATAGCTACACCTACCCCATAAAAATGCACTTGATTTGTATTTGCAAAACCATTTCTATAAATGATATTACTTTAAATGAAGTATTTTATCAAAATGGGTTACGTTAAACCTATCCATTTGCTATCATTAATATTTTGATACACATCATAGTTCTTTATTCAGTTAAAAAAAGTAAAAACAATTCACGCAGTCTTAATATAAAAAAATCTTAGCAATTATGTAGCATTAAATTTTTATATTCATTTAGTTTTTTTTTCACTTTGTTAATAATCATCATTTTTAACATCGACGGGTGTGCAAAACTTATTATTTGGGTTATTTCATTAAATGATAAAATTTCAAAACAATTAACAGATTCAAGAAATACATGCGAAATAATTAACAGCATCGGGGTCGCAGAGAAGACTTTATTTTGGGATGGTCAGGTCGATATGAGCTTTTCCTTAATGTAGCAAATGAATAATATAATATATACAAAGTCAGGTCGTGTTTTTTTTTTATGATTGGCTCAAATATTCAGGCGTATTTATTCGTCCGTACTATACACTGAAAATCATTGCTCAATATAGTTTTCATTCCTTATTAAATTTTCCCGCCAGTAGAGTGATAATGGTGAAAAAAACAATTATAAAAAATATTTTCAAATCCTAGAGGTGGCTGGACAGCGGATCACTTCCATGTGTGCGCCCATGTACGGCATACTCCGGAAGTAGAATATTCCCTTTCACCTCGAAAAGCTTGATATATTTATCTCTAATGAAGTTAACCGTGATTCGTACAAAATAAATATGACCAAAAACACATCAATTATTTTGATTTAAATTACTGAATAGGTCGTAGGTTCTCTACCTCTGATATATACCGTTAAATTTGTTGCAAAAATCAATTTGTATGGATTAGTTGAATGATAATTTACTATGTGTGTATATTATTAATTTTTTATTGGTATAAACATCAAAAGTACTTTTTTGTAATGATTGTATTGTAATACAATGGTTCTCAAATTGTGCGCCTCGGCTCTCTGGAGTATCGCTACCATTTTATATGAGTGACGCACGAATTTTGAAAATCTACTGATTTTAAATAATAAAAACACATTTTTTAGTACTTATTTCCACAATATATTTTTTGATCAGGACCGGTTTCGCTCATCGCGAGCATTATCAACTGATATCAGTTGATAATGCTCGCGATCGAAAAATATATTGTGGAAATAAGTACTAAAAAAATGTTTTATTATTTAAAATATAATGCCTTTCCATCAAGAAGTGACAGTTAACACCTTAAAAGTTATCTACTGATTATTGGAATGCAAGTATAGTTCAGCGTGCTGTTGGACGGTTACGCTAAATTTAAATTTGATGATGATAGATGAATTTATTGAAATAAAAAGAATTGTCGCAGTAATATTCAATAAGTAGCAATATATTTCTTGAATAAATATATCAATGCATATTATGAATTTAATAACTCCATTTTCATTCGATAATACAGCTCTTAGTTTAAAAAATTCAACATACGCCGTGCTATACACCTGGACCAAAAGTGCAAAGCTCAAGAATCCTTCAGGATGCAGGATTAAGGATAAAACGTTTTTTTAGTCCCTTAGAAAAAAACACATACGTTTTAGAATATTATATTCATAATTGAAATTTTGAAAATGCGATCTTCCGATAATCGTAGTAATTTCGTCAATTTGACTCATCTACAATAATATTTACTTCACTCTTCATAAATCCTTCTATCAGAGCTTAAATCGTGTACTAGAACTTTACTCACACTCGTTCAAGAATTTGTGATGTTAATGACAACTGACAACCTCCCTGAACAAACTTAGTCGCAATGATTGTTTAGTTTTTTGATGGAACAGCGACTGGCATTATGTTATAAGTATATTGCGTAAAAACTTGAGACAAAACAGGTTAGACTAACCACGTATAATAACTTTTTTTGGTTGCCGTGACTTTGAAAAGGTTTGAAAATCACTGCCATAATCTCCGTTTAAAGTTTATTATTAAATGACGTATAAATGTATATTGATAAGTATAAATGAATTCAATTACAAACATGTAGATATCTAGATTTGTTTGATACATAATACGATTTTTATATTTATACTCGTGTTGTAATCACGTGTTTATTTAATGTTGATAAATGTAAATAGAGAATAGCAGTTGCAGTAAAACTTTTAAAGTTTGCCATCCAAAATTTTATAACTATAGAATTTTTTTCGAGTCACTGACGCCAAGCGGCTTACTTAACATATAAAACAAGATTTCACTCAAAAAAGTTGAATAACATAAGATAAATAAGAACATGTCTCTCAGTTTTTTGTAATCAATGATATGTATTTATAATATCTGTCAAATTTTAGTAATCATCCATTGAAAATATTAAAGTGAATAATGAATTCCATTATTCTGTAGACTATAGAAAAATGCTTTACGCTAGTTAATATTTTTAAAGCACATCATGTAGGTATACCTACACAATTTAAATTGATAAAATAAAACAGTGAAAGGTGAATTATGAAAACTTTCGAATGAATAACAATTTCATTAATTTATTCAACAAGTAATTCACTTTTGAACATTGAATAATTTAGCCTCAGAGTAAAATAATGGGAACACTATTTTATGTTGAACTGAATACGAAAGTTATTACCGAATTGTTGGACCATCATTGGTTTACGCCCTAGGCCAGAGGTCTCTAAATTCAACAATCACAAGGCCCGCTTTTAAACAAATACATTCTATAAGTAAGATAAAAATTAGTTTACTATTTTTTTTTATTTTTATCACATAATCCTTTGTATGAGAAAATTTAAGAAATGATAAATACCTTAATTTGAAGAATTATTGTATCTTAAACATTTGATGATTCGCCTTTTTCGATATATTGCATTAATTTTCTCACATAAGTCGCTTAAAATATTGATACGAGAGAAAGTTTTTATAGTTTACTCTATTTATCTCAATGTTACGTAAATTATTAGGACACTGTAGTAAACCAAATGTTCAATCTCTCATTTTAGAGAGAGTGACAATATGCGAGCCCTAGTTTAAAGAAACACCAGTAGATATGTATTTAGCTGATCACTTTCTCTTAGGGCCCTTTTCAAGACCGAGTATTGTTACTGGAAAAATATGTATACAGTCTTAATCATACATTTGATTCGAATCAATAATATTATGAAACTATTATGTGGCCAATGAAAAGATAATTCTGATAAAATTTTTCCATTATTATATGGTTGAAATCACATTATGCTTAACTTGAAAATAGTGCAAACTTATTGCCTTTATCAGTATTTTGATGCATATATTTATAATAGGCCTAAAGTACCTAGGCACGTATTCAATATTTGACATTATGTCGATATGTCGGTACAAGCCGTCCTAGTTTCTAAGCAATAAAAAAATTAAATGCATTATTCAGAAGCGTGAAAAAGAACACTATTGAAACATGTCCACGTCCGATATAGTTATTTACATTTTGCTAACGGACTAATAATGATTTGGTGAAAATATATTATGCAACACCGGGGGCCAGTTTCTTTTTGTCATACTTTCTCATTACATTTGGAATTTTTTAATAGGTAAGTACTATAAAGCCAGTGGCTTACTCGTCATATTACTTCACGGCTAAGTGAACATTGTATCACTATAATGAGAAATATATATTCGTTTTCATTTTGATAAGTTTGATTGGATCATAAATATTATACTATTTAATTGATAATGAAGTCTCGTAGACCATTTCGGCATTTATTTCCGTTAAGATGTTTCAAAAACGATACCAAAATGTTATTTAATAATCAAACAATCTTTTCCCAGATACGAGGACAGTTGATTTTGCTATTATTATTTACATTACGTTATGAATTTCCCAAGTTGAATAAAATTTAACATTGTTATATTATTAGTATTACATTGTAGTATTATATACGGTGGGTAATCGGTTAACGAACAGTTCGGACTGCGAACAAATTGGACAAAAAACACTATCACGAAACATTTTTGTGTCCAGATGACGAACACATATTCAGATAACGTATTAAAACGATCTTTCTAATCCACTAAATGTATCTGAAATATGAACGGTCGTAACAATTCAGACAGGGAAAATAGTTTGGGAACAGATTATGTTCATTGTACAATATAATGCTTTGTTGAAACCGGAAAACTTTCAGGCGTAAAGTAATTCTGAAAAATTCGATCCTGTAGAAGAGTGATCAACGCTTCTTGGAGAACGTCTCTCAGTTGCGTAGTCGTTACGGGAGCGCTCAGAGAACGATTTACCTATTTTAATAATTATAATTTCCTTTTACAAAAAAGGCAGATTGAACGACTGAACACTTCTTCTAACTTAACTTTCTTTACACCTGTTAAGATTATCCATAGCGGTCCAAATGTTTCACATATCAGGTGGATATGGTTCAAAATATACATTCGAGTACTAAATAATTTTCTTCTACAGCAATGTTTCAAGTCCCATCAGGCTTCATCAAGTTGATAGTCTATAGTTATTTGACATAGTAAAAACCTTCTTCACGTTAAAAACCATTGTTTTAGAAATGTTTTGCACGAATTCCAATTTGTGAAAACGGCCTCATTCATAAAATTACTCACAATATTTTTGTATTTATGTGCGTTACACAACAGTGCTGCCATTTAAATATTGCGGTACACCATTAGCCACACGTGGTTAGTACATGTCTGTAAACCTGTCGACATTTGTCATTATTGCATAGCAACATTGCATCTACTGTAGTAACAGCTTTTGCAGAATTCTTCCGATTTCGTAGCAACGCCAATGGGAAGATTTTTTGTCAGCCAATAAAACCAACAAGCGAATTATTAATATTTATGGATTTATTGGATTGCGAACAATAAAAAATTAACTTTTTAAGATAGAAACTTCCTGGAATTTAAGCAGTTATAATTATTGCTCAAACGCGAATGTTGAAATGCTTTTTCAAAAAAAACTACGTTTGATTAGAAATATGATGTAAATGTTCTTTACAAAATAAAAGAAAACTATAATAATATTACAAAGAATGTTAAAATATACATTTGGTTGTCAATAAAAATATTTTGTAACAATACATGAATTTCTGTTGTATAAATTATGTATTGTAAAGACTTTTAAATGAAAATTTATATAACATATACATCTTTTATGCAAATTGATATTATACTTATAAATTGCACTTTAAAACTCGTATCTTACCAAAGCGTAAATATCTCGGCAACAAGAGTCCAAACGCCAATCCAATATTTGGTATATAAATGAATATTCAAATATGCCTAAATAATTTTTGAAATTTTGAACGCGAGGGAATAAGCATCACGTTTGTCTGCTGGACAGTAAAGGGTTATACTGTCAATATTTTTACGTATACACATTAAAGAACTGTCATTTCTTAGTTTTGATATGAAACGTCTCAACGAATGATATTTTAACAAATAATATCAACATATTTTCAAACATTTGTTCTTATTTACTAGAACTTAAAGACACTATGAAATAAAAGAATGGTTTAAAAGAAAAATATACATTTGAGTAATAAAAAGCTATTTTTTAGTATTACTCATAAAATATAATTTATAATCATGACCGGTTTCGCTTATCGTGAACATTATCAACTGATAGGACACAAAATACAAATAAGCGTATTTATACAAAATAGTATTTAAATTTGTGTACTATCAATAAATAATGCTCGCGATGAGTGAAAGCGGTCCAGATCATAAAATATATTGTGGAAATAGTACTAATAAATGTGCTTTTATTATCCAAAATATCATGCCTTTCCACCAAGAAATGACAGTGATAAAATTAGGTTTCAAACTTTGTCAACTGTTTGCCGATGTTTTTCACTTTAATTTATTTTTGGATGGAAAAATTAGCAGCAATTAATTACAAAATCGCTCGTCTTCTTTACGGCGAATTATTCTTGCATGTAGTCGTTGTCTATTGAATGGTCTAATGACTTCAACACGTTGTCATAAAAACCGTCAATAATTGGTAACTAGAGCAAGAATACCTACGGCTTGAACACCTGCTTGATCATTGTTAAAGTGATGTTCCAAATCTCAGTAGGATGTCATTATAAGATAATAAAAGTAAAACATCGATAGCAAAAGAATCCGCTTTCGACTTTCTCATCAGTGCGAATTTATCTCGTACCATCTTCTTGTGATGTGTCGATGCGCGCCGCAAATTTATAAACGTTCAAATAAGCATCATAATTTTAACCTTTCTAAATGTAGCTATTCGATTTTTTTTTTTTATTATTTGTCTTCATCTCAACAGTTTTAAGGTATTAAACATAGATATTTTAATATAGCTGTGACTGCAGTTTGGCTTTACAAAACAAAATTTTGAAATAATAACGGTGTCATATTTTTTTATTGGAAGAATAAATTTTTTTTACAGGGTAAAGACAATAGATTATTCTAGCATACAGTTAATCAAAAGTATGAAATATTCAGGTAATCGTTTTGACTTAAAAATATGTATTGGACATGATTGTGTTAACAAAATAATAACTTTGGATAAAACTCAGTTGAGTCTTACCTTCATTTCGGAACAATCTTTGTTAAAAAGTATACGTTTTTAATTGTTTTTATAAACCACATTGTTGATGTGAATAGAATTAATATACGATTCAGGTGATATGGGATTGTCTAGATCAGCACTTTTCAACCTAGGAGGCGCCAAAACTTTTTGATAAAATTATGATTTACACACTCTAATATCTAAAAATATGTAAAATAACCAAACAGTAAAGAATCATTGAATTAATATTTATTTTAATTTTTCAAATATTTTTATGCATACATTTAAAATACTATATTATTATATCTATTTAAATATAAAAGCATAAAGCTTGGAAAGAGGTGGCCTAGATATTAATATTAAACTTCAGAATCAGTTGAATTAAGCCTTTTGAATATGCTGATTCCGTTGCATCTATAGAAACAAAAAAATTAATAAAAAATAAAAGGTATCTTCTCCGAGTCAATTAATAGTTTTCTAGTTAACATTATTCATATCCCCTTTTTATCTTTTTACCCGTACCCTGTTAAGCTACGGAAAAAGATATTTCAAAAATTAAGTAATTTGGTGTTAAACTAACTAGTCAGTGGGTTAATACTGAGTATGTAACCAAGTCTTCGATAAATTTCTTAAAAAATATGTTTGTCAAATCAAACCGAAGCCTACGTATCGTTAAACTAGTGGCGTCAGGGAGAAGGGAAGGGGACTGCCACCGAGAAAACGTTGACGATTTGCTGATTTTTTGTTTCGTATACATAGGCAAGCCAGTGGAAAAAGACTACTTATATGTAATTATGTTTCTTCAAATTAATATAAAGGGGCAAATACCCTTCTCTGATCTCAAAGTCAGAACTTCCCAAACTGTGGGTCGAAAAAATTTCATTTTAAAAAATGTTCGATTCAGGGGGGCTGTGACGTGAAATGTTTATGGAAGCACTGCTCAGCACCGTGCAAAAAGAGAATGGACTGTGAGAAACGGATGGTTCAACATATCGATTATTTTTCTCATAGTTAAAGAACCATGTCGTAGAATAGTGAAAACAGATTTAACGAGCAATTTAATATATCACTGGAAATAGATTATGTAAGAAATACGTGTTCTAAAAATATTACTCTTGTGATTAAACAACTTATTTGTAAATTAAATCACTTTTAAATAAGAATACAAGAATGACTGAAAAATTATGTTTTTTTTTACAATAATGACACGTCTAAAGCAAATAAAAATTAACACGTTAAATATATATTATTTTGTTTCTGAAAAATCGATTTTCTTTATTGCCAATCCATGACTACTTTTAAAATATCGTGAATAGCCAAACAAAACAATAACATCAGATATTTTTTTCAAAAAATATGTAAGTAAATGTTAATCATTTTTTTACAAACAAGGCTGAATTTCTACGAAGCGGATGTTATTAATATTGGTTTCAAATCGTGTACGAAAATAGATAGATAATCGAATAGCACAGCGATCCTTGTTCAAAATAGATAATTACTATATATAATATATTGAGAAACTATTTAGGTAAAATACTATTCATTATGACTTTCTTATCGGAAACCATCTTGATCTATTTATATATTGTCGCCAAATCATTTAACTCCTGAGAAATGTAATTTGTCTTGCATATTCTTCCTATTTACCCAACAATCTCATGGCAACACTTGACAATTAAAAAACATTAAAAACATGAAGGCCAAAATCATACTCGCGTCCGTGATAATCTCATTAAAAATGATAGAATTAGTTTTGTTTCATAGCAGATAAGGCCGCACTGATTTCCTAGTAATATATATTTTTTTAAATCACAAACTGTCGCGTCACAATTTTTTTATTCGGTGTTGTATTTTACACTGCATTAAGACAGTATTGAAATTTGACAAAATGTCTCAAATAATTAAATTCCTTAATAATTTAATGAATAAACAATATCTACGTTTTTATTTCTTAAATCAACTGTCAATAAAAAAAATGTTTTACAACTGTTTTATAGCCAGTTTTGAAACATTATAATTTACAATCTTGCGTTAAGCGACTACATAAGCATTTTAAGCACAAATAATGCATTTCATGTTTTATATCATATTCGATCTTGTAGATTTTTTTCACTTGAAACCATTCCAAGGAACAAAAATATCACGAACACCCACGTGCAAAATTTCGCATTTTAAATGAAAGAAATCTGAATTTGATATTGATCTCGCCAGTGTTAGAACTGAGACCAATCTCGTTTCTAGGTCATAGGTCTTATCACTAAACCACACTACCCGTTTTCCTCTTCGTTTTGTGATTTGTCTATGATTTGAGATGCATTTCCTCAGAAACCAGACCATCTGAAAAAAGTTTTTTTATATCATAGTTTCTACAATTAATTATCATGTAAATGGGGTATCAACTGCAGTGAAATTGGTTTCAGAAATTATATCACGGTATAGCTATAGGTAAAAAACCGTGTAGCAAGAAATTTATTCATAGAATTGGCATTTACTTGGTAGAACTTGACTATAAAAAAGTAAAAATCCTTACTCTTTTCAAAAAACGATGAATAAAGCAACTGAATAACAAGCAGTTTTCCAAGAAAATTTTATATTGAGATACCTGAATTACAAAGCCTTATAATTCACATTGAAAGGAGACACAGATAAATAAAAAAACTGTATTTTTAAGTCCTCCAAAAATGACTCTATAATGTTGTTGAAAGCTTTTTCGGCCCTATGTTATTTTCATGCCAATTTCAAAACTTCAGCTATAAGCAAGACATCGTTTATATGCAATATTGAATATTTGAGGCTTATTTTCGCAAGAAATATTACAAAAGAATACACGCAGAAGATAAATATCTTCATTGTGATTTTAATGGTGTTCGTACTATGCAGGTATCAAATTTTCTTGAACCTATTTTGTTATGCAATCGTGAAATGAGGAAACGAGCAAAAATATACAGCGTATATGAGTTAACTATTGTAAAAATATAAGAAAGTTTTAAATGTCTTGCGCCAGTAATAATCATTACATCTTGTATATTATTTATTATAATATTTATATGCTAACAATATTTTTGCACAAAAAAATATTTCGTGTGTTTGATCGTAGAACCCGTATTGTCGATTACTATTCATATTGATAATCCCCAACATTTGAATAATTTATTTTATAGTTTTAAAAATCTAATATTAAAATTTTTAACGTCTGTTTAGTTTTTGATTCAGATATTCGATGATCAATATTTATCTTTTAAAAAATCTTAACCGTTTCTTTGACTGACATGTGTTATTCTTCCGCTATTCAATAAGTGGTCAAATTCTCGAGCGGATTTCATTAGTTATGAATATTGGCGTGCCATTTGAAAACAAACTAACGTTAATAAGATTACCTGCAGGTAAACATTGAAAATTTTGGGTATCCTCCGTACCGATTTGTTTTTTAATTTTGATAATTTTGTACAAATGAATTAATACGAAATAGGCTTGAAAGTGAGTCTATTGCTTTAGCTCCAATGTATTTGAAATATATCGTCATGGTACAGAAAAAATGAGACTTCATTACTTGAATGCATACGGATAATACCCATAGCTTTGTGCAAATGGTCTTCTTTCAGGCGTGATCACAGTTTGAAAACACGAAGAGTATTGTACCTCACCACATATTTCTTTCAACTTATACGAGGTCAAAATGAGAATTCTGCTGTTCTTGATAATATCAAATTGTATATGTAACATATAATTTTGGGTGAAGTCATGGTCGTCAATTATTTGTTTTTCTAAATCTAAAACCAGTCTGCTAATGATGATGCCAGTGGTACGAGGATTGACAATGTTTAACGGTATTTCTTCGGATGTTGTCATATTCCACGTGGACGAAAGTGAGTTCAGACACATACTATTTTTTATGAATGAAAGTAGCTTTTGTCTTTTTTCTTTTTTATCCTTGATATTTTTATTATTTCCAATATTACGTTTTATAAATCTTTATAAGTTGCAAAAACAATAAACTCATATTTGTAAATTTTGAGACGTACATGTACCAAATAAATAAACAATCTGTAGATTAACACATATACGTCTATAATTTGCTTGCAAATATCCGTGAAATTAATAAAATCTAGCCTTGTAGAATTTTGAGAACGCCTCAGTCGACTGGAACATTCTTTATACCGGATGAATAAAGCTATTGGGATGCAATCCTTAAATGGTGAAAAACTCAAACGATGTCAAAAGGTCATTTAGTTTATTTTAAGCAATATGTGTATTCATTTTTATTCTGTTCCCTCCACCCCCTCCAATTCTGATACACTTTAAATTATAGTTACAATATATTATATCATATTCCAGAGTAATCTAATAAAAGTTAGGGTATCGGATGATTAATTTGCATGATTTTGTAGTCACACAAATGTTTTGTCACTTTGTAAAAATAATTGTATTATTTATAAATATACACATGCGAACTAGTTACAAGAGTCTATTGTACCTCGCCGGGCCATGGGCTTACATTATGGATTCAATACTAGGCCACGGTCGACTACAATATTAGTAACGCGGAAACTACGCGATACCAAAGCCGCGTAAAATGAATCTACGGAAAATTTGTGGTTAGATTACCATTTTTTCAAAACGATTCAATTATCTTATATATTTTTTGTATGTAAAAATATGTTACATTGGTTCATAATCCACTCTACAGAATGAAGTTTATCATAAGAATTTTATACGATATCAATTAAATCAACTAGGGTGTGATAAACAATATTACATATTGATACTTCATTATTTTCTAAATATTATAGATACAGTCATCTGACAATATTTCCTTGATAGTTTTGTTGCGAATAATGCGCAGACTGAGAGAGAGTTACAATTAGTGATGTGTGTTATTATATATTCAATTTATTATTATATTAATAATTAATTACTTAATATTTATGCTCACATACACACTTTCCAGATTTCATTTTATTTACCTTAGTAATGAATAACCTTTCGAATTTATTATTCTGAAAATTTTCGAACGAAATGAAATATGTTTTAAATTTAGTGACTTAACAAAGTAATTAATTTTAATTTTCTACAAAAAAATTAACTTCCGCAAAGTGATCCCAAATCAATTTTGATTCGAAAAAAATAATGACAATTTGAATAACATCCGCTATTTTAAGATTGGTGAATTATTCAAATCTGAAAGAATATTTTTTGCATCCTGTTTTAATTCTAACATATATATGAAAATTCTATTCTCTCGATAGCTTTCTCAACTTCAAGGGATGGCTAAAATTCACCTTACGTTATTGTTTTGGAGCATGTCAAGTAATTCATTCATTCATTTTATTTTTTCGGATACACTATTCACGGATATTTGAACCGTGTAAGATCGGACCGCGTAATATAGAGGATCAAGGAAATAGTTTAAATAAAAAATTGTCGCAAATAAAAATATACGGGCGATCAATTTAATTAGACCTTCAAAAATTATCAATATCAACAAATATTGCACTAATATGTAAAGTATTTTTCGCTTATCACAAAAATACGTTGTGTTTCGACCTTAAGAATAATAATGGTTAAGTTTAGAAATTGATAGCATTGCAAAATGTATTGAGACTTTAAATGGAATACTTTATGTTTTTATGTGTTATTTGTTTAACGTTTGTGCTGTTTTCTATGTTTTATGGATGTGTACCTAAAAATATTGATATATGTTGTAGTCGATCAAAAATTACGTGCACGCCATCCATTAAAGGCAAGGCACAGCCTTGGTAATGATATTAAATAGTTACCTAGTCACAGAACAGTGGTCACGCAAATCAATTTTCTCACAGTGAAAACCTGCCCAATAATCATTTTTTCCAAGAGTATGTAATTAGAGTGATTACCAGAAAAAATATCAGTTTCATTGTTAAAATCATTGGGTTTTCAACAAAAATTAAATAATTAGTGTCATATTAAATTTAAATACAGTTTTTCAATTGATAATAAATGCAATAGGAAGTATCAAATTATTTACAAAAATCTGCTGTAGGTTTCAAACACATGGAATGGTGAAGATAATATAATTTTCGAAAACCAAAACTTTAAAATTTGATTTGTTGAAACTTTGTTATTGAAATACCATCAAGCACATTTAGTCGATATTATAAATTACACCAAAACTTTAAAAAAAGTAGTCAGACAAGAAATTCGATGCCTTTATATTCATAATGTTATTGGTCTGTAAAAAACAACACTTTTCAAATTTTATTATTTTGGGTAATTTTGTATTATTGGCGATAGGCTGCTAGGAATGCTTTATAATTAGTGAATAATGATAACCCTAATCTAATACGAATGCATGTTTTAGAATATCGTATTGAAGACTGCTAACTTTCACAAGTTAATCATAACAGTGGTCAGAATTCATTAGGTGCAGTAAGTAATTAACAATAATAACAAGTTCGCTTGCGTATGACAATAAACATGTTGTCGATTTGGAAATATCTAATTGAATTTCTATGACTAATACGATTTCCGTCAGAAAAGCTGGAAAAGTTCGTCATTTAACTTTCAGGGGAGTACTGCAAAGCCTATTGAATAAGTATAATTTTAATGGATACAAAACTAAATAATATATGTAGTTCGCTCTACCCCAAATGATTTTTTTATCAATATCGTTATACCGTTCCTATAATTTATAACAGATAGCAGAAGACTTACAAGTTAAATGATGGAAACCGTATAACTTTTGTTTTCATTGTTCATGAATTTAATTAATTGCCGACCCAATGTTCCAGGCTCTGTTAAAATGAATAAGTTCTGTTCGGTTGTTTGTCTACGAACAGTCGAAACCTATATGGAACCGAGAGTAAGGTTTCCAAATTTCTGGCATTTATCATTGAAGACATTACACCATTGTGATTTGTTCAGGTAAATTAATGTTAGTATTATTTTTCGCGATATCAAAAATAAAAGAGACAATAATTTTTATGATATCTATAGAAATAATATATATATATATATATGTATGTACATCTTTTAAGTGAAAAAAAATAAATATTTTGTAGTGTTTATTTTTGGAATAGCTTTTCTTGTAGACAAAAGAATTATGAAGAATTTAAAAAATATTATGGTTTTTCGAATGTAAACGAGCATTTTAGTATTGATTATTAATAGCTATATAATATAATATTTTATATATACTGACAGAATGTTGAATACTGCCAACTTTCTACTGTTAAAAAAATAGCTTTGTAAATGTTCTTCCTGCCTAGTATAATACATTGATAAAATAACGTTTAGTCATCACAAACTATACAATTTAAGGAAATTAATAGTAAACGAACTAAAAGCAAAACAAATCGCTGTAAAAACTGTATACAATGTTAGCGATTCAAATTGAAACCAAAGTCAAACTAAAATGAATTGCGAAATGATTAATTGTATGTATCTTACAAAAAAAAATCTTTCCTCTTTGAAGTTGGGAAATTGTCATGCTAATTGAATTATATAAAAACTATATTTAATAGAACCATTAATAAAATTTTAAAAATAAATATTGGCTGTTTCTTCAAAAGGATATTGATCATATATTTAAAAATGATATTCGATGTTCTTCATTGTCAAATATATTTTCACCATTAATGTAAATATAATAATCGACTAAATGTTTATAAATCAATTAACACTCGTTCAGGTATTAGTTTCAAATTATTTGAGAAAATCCTGTACAAGCTAATTTCAACGATTTTAAGAAATAGTTATATTAGTGAAGCGAGTGAAATCGTGTAAAAACTTTCTTCCTTGTAGCTAAAGCTATTTCAGCGCCAGTTATATACAATAGTTATCTCGGGTCTCGCATATTCTATGAAATGACCTGCAAATAATACAATGTGTATGTAATTATGTAGATATGTATTGAAGTAGAAGAAGGGTACTCCTACGGCACTGAATGCTAGTTTAGATTCAGAGTGGTTGAAATACCTGTTAATAGAAGTGGCGAAATATATATACCGAGTCCGTTAGAATATCATTAGCAGTTTTTTGTTATGTTCACAGTGAACGAGAGTGCATCAGGTGAAATGGTTTGTCCGTTCGCGAATTTGACGAGTTTTATCGCTGGCGTGCGATCGTGCGGTTGGTAAAAGTTTGGCGCGAAATACGCTACAATGGCTGGTGTATAGTTTTGAATTTATTGCTTACATTTTGTGATGATATTTTACATTACACTGTAATATTCAGCGAGTGTCCAAATAGTTGTGGTGTGTAGATTGTGACGTTTTTGTGATTTCTTTTTAAAAGAAAAAGAATAATCGGATCAAAATGAGGATTTTTTTCCCAAAGCAATGTCTAAATGGTAAGAAATTGAATCTTTGTAACATATTTCTTAGTCCTCCTACTACAATTTTGTGCTGGATTCTTCTGGACGTCATTTTGGGGAGAAATAGTGCAACTTTTGTAATACGAATCGAATCGCTATAATATTCATATTTAAAAATCATCCATAAACAATAATTTCAATATTCAATGATAACTAAGATAATCAAGAATTTATTTTTAAAATTAATAATTATATATGCTTCGGAAGTGTTCTGATTGTTTATCATTCGTAAAATCAATCATTTTATTAACGCATCAATCAAAATCGGCATTACTTCGCTGATAAGTAGTTTGAACGTAAACCATAGCAAATCACGTAATACTTGTCATACACAATGTTGATAATTTCTTAAATTACTTATTATGTATCTCTTCATTAATAATTCATTAATATTTAAATTTAGAAAGCCACCATCATTTTATTTTTTTAAACGTTACTAGTATTTTTGATTACTGATAATCTATAAATAAAAGCAACACGTTTTTGTTTTAAGCTAAAGAAATTAAGAAATTCTCTCGATTTGGATAAAAAATCATCGAAAAATTCGGAGGCCCTACGTTTTTACAAAAAAAAAAATCAATTTATTTTTGCCACAACAAATCATATCGTTCGTTTTCTTTAAAGGAATTGTGTTTATCAGTATAAAAGTGTGTTAAATATCTCAACACGATTCAACTATATTTAAATGAATTTGTTCATTATTTTATTTACCTTGTCACGAATAAGGACGTGTTTCATAAACGCACCGTTTCAGATGCAGATTGCCTCTTCATTCACTTTCCAATTATTCATTATTTGACGTTAAAATTTGTAAGTCATAAAATTTTATCACATAACAGAAGATGGGCGCTTCCATCGATCTTTCAAATCCGCAAAAATACAATATATTTCGAATGCCAGCATGACAGTCGGAACGCTTTACAAAATGAGTAGATTATACGTATGGAAATTAACTTTCCAATTTAGAGTGAGTCTTGAAAATATGAAATATTATTATCGGATTTTCAATATGTTGAGAATGGATTTGTTGTTTAAATTTGAATGTTGTCCAGACATAATTTTTTTACTATTGAAACGAATTAATGTTATTTTAAAATTTGGTTTAACGATATTATTAATCTTATTCTAATCGTTTCCACGGTGTAGTCAGTGATAAACGATGTAACGGATCTCATGGGTTCGGTCCAGTATGAACAGTTTTTTTAGTCGATGAATTAATATTGGTTTGACTGTATCCACAAAATATTCTTCCGCTCATCCGATCCTAAAAACAAGGCATAGCAAAAACGTTTAGTTATCTATTACTCCTGCCTGAAGTAAAAAAAACGATATCAGTTAAAATAATGCTTTAAAATTACTTTCAAAGAATTTTTCAAGAGTTGATTCAAGAAATATCAAATATTAGCGTTGTGATAATGATGTTTAATCAAATGTCTTTGTTTTTCTCAAACGTAACCTTCTACACATTAATATAATGACGACTGAAAATGTGTTTGGAAAACAATTAATACGCATCCGAAAATTGTATACTAAATAGACAAATGGCAAGTTTGATGGAAATTATTGTGAAAAAGATAAAATTGTACATTATGAATAGAATTTTGATTATCATAAATTTATAGATTTGTCTGTCATAAAAAATTTATGTTGTGTTCTGTAAGTTGCCAAATTGTGTACTATATGACCATAAATCAGATTTCGGTAGCCGGCCTTAAAGTGTTTATTATATCATTGTAAATACGTGCAAATATTACAATTGTCATGAATTTATATTACTCACGACCAAAATATGAAAAAATACCTTAGTTTAGTTTAGATACCTCATTTTCTTCCGGTTCACATAACTTTCTTTTATATAATTTTATTTGTTTTATCTAAAAAGAACAAAAAAGATTAGTCATCGCGAAAATTTTACATCGTTCGAATTATGAAAGTAGTAAGTTTATATCAACAATAAATCAAATTAATTCAATTTGTATTATTCAAACTCACAATTCGAATTGAATTAATTTGACATATTTTATATTGAAATTACATTAACTACATTCTGTCAATTAAAATCTTCAAAAAAATAGAATTAATTATATGAAAACGAAAAACCGCCAACTGTTGGAAATTATAACAATCGAGTGATATCAGTCAAATAACATTCGTTTTTTTCTAGTGGAATATGTAAAATAAATATTAAATAATTTAGCTTTGTAGCTATGAAACATACCATCCGACTTATTCTTTCAGTGCCTATAGCGGAAAAATATTTCTCTGGCAACAGGCTGCGTGTTTTCAAAACATCGAAAATATAATATCATAAATTTTATCACAAACACACATTTATTAGTTTAACTCAATACAACAACGTCTCACTTAAAAAAGAAGTTTTTAATCTGACTTGTACGATGAGCAAAAAAACTAGTGGATTCATAAAATAAATAAGTGAAATATTTCAAATACATGAAGTACACAAGAGATAGTTAATTTTTATTTAATAATTTCATTTTAATATTTTTTGTTGGTTCAATAACGCTATCGTGGAGGTTCAGTAGTACAAGCGAATATAATTATTTATCAATTCAAAAATTTTAGTTTTTCAATATTTTTTGTAAATTAATGAGGACAACGTTGGCCACTCGGCTACAAGTCGATCATGTCCACATGTTATTCAGTTGCTGTGTCCACGGATTCTAATATTAGTACAAGCCCTATTGTATTTACATACTTGTGTTCAAAGACGTTAATTTGTCAAAATTCATTTCAACTAATCCGATCATAAAAACAAAACTAAAAGCAACTAGCTGATTACTATAGACCCTACTTTCAGGCCAGATCCTATCATATGTACAATTTGTGCGGCGCACATGGGCGTAATGTTTTTTTCTGCGAATTATCCTTCTTCCTGAGACACAATTTAAAATACTGTATCTTATAATGTTCCGCAACATTATTGTGGTACCCAATCTATGTTTTCACGGCGGCAAAATTCCTAAGCTTTGGTTACAATAAAACCTAGCCTTACCCTTTCGTCTCTACATTCTAAAAAAATTCTATAATGTGATGCAAATGTGAAGTGAAGCAAGATACAATATAAGATTTTTTTTTCGAATTTGGGGAGGGGAAATTCTTCCCATTGTCACTAAAATGTTGTCCCAGTATATAAATGAAGAGATGAAGAGTAAACGAAAATATTTTCTTTTAACAATAGTCAAGTGTTGATGTTTTATACATGGATGAAATTTTGGGGTTTTACAAAACCTTTCTTGGTACTTAACATGTACAATAATTTAACAATATAATGAATTCAAATAATAAAACAATTTTTTTAGTACTTTTTTCCACAATATATGTTTTGATCAGGACCGGTTTCGCTCATCGCGAGCATTATCAACTGATCAATGCTCGCGATGAGCCGGTCCTGATCAAAAAATATATTGTGGAAATAAGTACTAAAAAAATGTGTTTTTATTATTTAAAATATCATGCCTTTCCAGCAAGAAGTGACCGTTAACACCTTAAAAGTGAATAATGAATTCATTCTATTTGATGCAATAGTTCACCGTGCTTACACAAATCATCTAAAGGAGGGAAATAGGCAAATTTTTTAATAAATGTGTTTATACACATTTATTAAAAATTTAGCGGTTTTTGATTTCGAATTTCCAATGAACAAAACAAGTGCAAGTTAATTTGTATCTAATTCGTCAGTTCTGACATCTATCTGTCAGCAACACATAATATTCAAGAAAATTTCAAATATGGTTTTTTATTGTAATAAATAATGTGTATTGCTATGTTATATAAAGCAACTAGATTTTTTTCGAGAAATACACAATATATTTTCTCTTTCGGTGCGTATTAAATTATTACTATCGATGCTTTGATCTCGTGAGATTCTTATCACAAGCCAACAGCTTTGACTTTTGCACTACTGACCCGACAAAAGTGTACACAAATCCTATTTTGGATTCTTCCGTAAATTGTTTTTTCAATCGATTTATGGTTTTTTGGTGGAAGGCACGGATGTTTATGATTTCTGTAATTATCTTCCGTACGCCCGATTCTAAAGCCGAGGCGTAGCGAAAGCGTTTGACTGACTACTAGTGTTGTCCTAGCTCCATCCTTCCATTCCTACTCTCAGTGCTCAAAAAAAAGTGCTTGGTTACTGAGTAACACGTAGTTCTTACAAAAAAGTTTCTTTAAAGATAGTTCCATTAGAGGGCCAATAAAGTTTTTTAAAAAGTTACTATTAAATCAAAATATTAACACGATTCTGAATAGACAAGGAAGTTTTGGGTTGGTGTATGATGTTATTTAACAAATCATATATTAAATTTGTTTGATTGTTTAAGATGCCATTCCGACGAGATTCGTGATAGGTGTGATGTTATTCACAGCCTGCATGATGTCCTACATGTTGCGAGTCAACATGAGCATCAATATCTTGGATATGGTCGAGGTAGAAATGAAGAACTCCAGCAACAGGTAATTATGTCGATTTTACCGTAAAACCACCAATCTCCATAGGTGGCCAATTCCTCGATGAACAATGTATTGTATTATACATTAATATTTATACGGTCATTTGAATGGCTTGAAAAATTAGTTGAAGATTTAATTCTTAACATGTTAATATTTTTCCGAATCAAACTTTTTGAAATAAAAGAAAAAACATAATTTTCCCTCAAATATATGTAAAGTATAAATAAAAATAATTGAGTATATTTGAATGCGGCAAACTTAAATTTTCAATTCGGCCCGTAGTTTATCTGAGATTAAATAGCTAATAAATTATTGATATTGTTTTTGGAAAATTAAAATATTGCCAGTAAAAGAAATTATAGGTGGGTATTCATTATATAATCATTTAGTGGGTACAACTATAAACAGATGCTCTTAGGCTTTTGGAGAAACAAAACACCTTTAGTTTTATATCCTGTTCGCAAATTAAAAAAAGTTTCGTTAATTGCAATGCTTCTTTTTAAAATTAAGATTTATTTAATTTCAACAACCGTATAGAAAAAAAATCATTTAAAACATTTTAAATTCCGAAATTTGCCAATAACTTGAAATAAAAAAGATCAATCCTTATTGAACACTACACGTATTGCTCTGTGGTACTTATAATTAGAATTTATAAAAATTTGTTACATTTAAAAAATTTGCTTTTATTGTAAATTTTTTACAGGCAACTTTTAAGCAAAATAAACATCGATGATAAAACGTTTTTTTGTTACCCATCTATAATGGCTATATCTTACGTTCTAATAAAAGTATGGCCTTGCGGCTAAATTTAAAACTAATTACCAAAATTCTGAAAAGATTATACTGCCATCTATTAGTAATATTATAAACCTTATAATGAAGTACTATTATGATGAAATTCATCTTAAAGGTGGTTTTTAGGTGTAGATTATTAATTCTTAACTATCAATTCTGTACACTCAACCTTTGTATGAGTGTTTGTAAAAAAATTTCGATTTATAATGCTTTGAATTTAAAACCGATCACATATACATTAAACTTTTCTTCGGATGCTAACTTTAATCCAAAATCATTTGATGGCTGATAATATACTTGCCAATACTTTTAATGCCGAGAATAAAAGTTTTATATTTTTTCATTTTATTCAATTGTTTCCCACAGTGAAAGTTCAGCATGCGTGTCGGTGGTGCAAAAAAATTATTCGGAGCAGCATGATGCAGAAGTTCATAAAAAAACACTTTTAGATGACGAAAGCGTAAGTTCAAGGAAAAAATAATAAGCATTTTTCTATTTTAAAAAATATACATAGAATGAAAAAACACACATACATAATATAACCCTTGTTATTCAAAAAATAGGCACTTCAAATTGCACCAAATTCATTTATATTACTAATAAAGCCTCATTCCTTTTGTTTATTTCAGACTAGTACAAAGTATGACTGGAGTGCTAGTGTTCAAGGATTCATTTTAGGATCATACTTTTGGGGATACATTATCACTTCTCTTCCTGGAGGAATGTTTGCAGATCGGTGGGGCCCTCGTGTGGTTGTGGGCTGGAGTGCTCTTTTATCTGGGATCATCACATTACTTTGCCCCATATCTGCTGATATTCATCATGGATTCTTATTGGCTCTCAGATTTATTCTAGGAGCTTTAGGGGTATGTTTTTATTATAAATTAATATTACTTTGTATAAAATTATTTTATATTAGCATGATTTATGCATAAGATTGTCTTGATAATTGAAGCATGAAGTAAGAATAACAAAATACCACGTAAATACGATGGTGAAATAATTGCCAGTTACAAAAGCAGTTGCCTCATAAATGAAAGCAATTGATCGCCTATTGATCTTATTTTGAAATTTGATTTATTTTATACATACAAATAGAAACTTAACTTCTTTTCTTTGTTTTTTTTTTATGCAGGGTGTCTTGTATCCATCGTTACACAGTCTTGTAGCAAACTGGGCTCCCCCTGACGAAAAAGGCAAATTTATTGGCGCTTTGATGGGGGGTACTTTTGGAACTGTACTAACATGGTCACTCTGTGGAGTGATAATATCGTCTATGGGTTGGCGATGGGCTTTCTATATCCCTGGACTGATAATGATAGTTTGGGCATTTCTATGGTTTATATTAGTGACAAATACGCCACAGGAACATTCAAGGATAAGTGAAACGGAAAAAACCTATATAATGGATTGCATTGGCAACACTGTCAATAAGAAGAAGGTTATTGACTACCATAATTCCATCATTAATTATAAAAATTTAATATTAATTAATCAAAATGTTAATACTAAGTTTTGAACTGGTGAACATTGCAACTGAAACCAAAAATATTGACCCATCTTGAGGTTTAAAGATGAGTTACTCGATTTTAGTTCCTGAACAATTTGCCAGGGTCAAACAAGCAATCTACAAAATATGCAGTACTTTGGCTGCATGTCTTAAGTGTGGCTATATATTTGCGAAATATTTATAATTATAAGTAAAAAAATATTATGAATATTAATCTCATGTTATTCTTTTATTTTAGACAACTCCACCATTTAAGAAACTCATTTTCTCTCTACCCTTCTGGTCGTTTATCATTCTTCATTTTGGAAATATGTGGGGTCTATATTTTCTTTTAACGGCTGCTCCCAAATTCATCGCTCAAGTTTTGGGATTTGATATTTCTCATGCTGGTGTTCTTTCTGGTCTGCCTTATATGAGTCGAATGCTAATGGGATTCGCTTTTGGGGCCATCGGTGATGTTATCAGGAGGAAAGCAATTTTATCTGTGACAATAACACGCAAAATTTTTGTTGTATTTTGTAAGTTGCGTTTTTTTATATTTTTAATTTAACTATAAATTAATTTATCAATATGAAATTTTTTAAAAGTAGTGTTATGTACATAATATCAAGTTTATTTTTTTTAAATAATAAAAACACATTTTTTAGTACTTATTTCCACAATATATTTTTTTTGATCAGGACCGGTTTCGCTCATCACGAGCATTATCGTCAGTTGATAATGCTCGCGATGAGCGAAACCGGTTCTGATCAAAAAAAATATATTGTGGAAATAAGTACTAAAAAATGTGTTTTTATTATTTAAAATATCATGCCTTTCCATCAAGAAGTGACAGTTAACACCTTAAAAGTGATAATATCAAGTACTAAATTTGTAAACACAATAATTGAATAATTTATACATTTACTTTGCAGCGCATTTTATCCCGGGTATACTACTTATAATTCTGACATTCATTGGATGCAATCCAATTTTAAGTGTTGTAATACTAACAGCCTCTCTTGGTATCAATGGTGCTGCAACAATCACGAATCTCCAGAATCATCAAGATTTAGCTCCCAATTATGCAGGAACGCTATATGGAATAGCTAATTGTATTGGAGGAACCACAGGATTTATTACTCCAGCTATAACAGCATACTTCACTAAAGATCATGTAGGTACTCAGTATTAAGCCATAAATATTTTCAATAATGATAATAATCTGAATAATTCGAAGTAGAAGTGTATGGATAAATGTTTTTGTCAAACTTGCACTTATGGAAAACCTTTACCAAAGAAATACAAAAGAAAATACACATAATATTATCATTAGTTTATTCTTAGAATTTACGAGATTTAAAATCTCTCTTTGGTATTTACCATTACATTTTGACATTTTATTGTTATGCAATATGTCATCTTCGTCAATCTTTGAGAGACGGTGCCATTCATTTCAACGCACCTATTGCATCAATTACGCAAAAACAATCAAATGTAGTTTTGCTTTAATTTGTGGCTTCAGCATCAAATAAATGTTATATACTTGTAATTTTATTGAAAGTTCATATGAATAAGTATATCTCGATGATTTTTCAGAATGGATTAGCCGAATGGAGGATTATATTTTTGATCGGAGCAGCAGCATACATTGCGTGTGGAGTTTTCTTTGAAATTTTCGGAACTGGTGAAACTCAACCGTGGAATTCAAAAAACGAGGAAGTCAGAAAAGAGTCTGACCCTATAGACAGCATGTCGCCGACATCACCAGTCGGCGATATACCACCATTGAATAAAATTAATGTTTAATATTTGTTAATACATTGATAATATGAGTGACCAATATTGTAAATAGCCGTCAGATGAAAAAGACAAACTTTGTATTATGACCGTGATATTTTTCTAATAGACATCCTCAGATTGCTGTAGATAATGAATGTATTTAATTGATAATTCATTCCATATACTTACTAAGTAAATGCCATATTTTCAGAGACCTTAAAATGCTGAAAATATTTCATTGGGAAACCTCAGGTTTTACTATGACAGCTTATCAACTGTAATGACATTGAAAGTGTTGTTCTATGGCTACATTAAGCAATAAAATTGTTACCAAAAAATCTAGTATAAGCTACCTATATTATATAATTTCTCATAAATATTTCAAATATTTAAAAATTAGATTAAAAAATGACACAAGCTATAATATTATAAATTTGTGACAAAATCTTCACTCTTAATATAGATATACAGAAAAGATTTGAATCTCAACAATGCCATTCGCCTGGTGCAGTAGTGATATACAAAATAAAGGAGAACAAATGGTGATTATTTTAAAGTGGTTTATTATTTAGAAAAGCAAATAAATTACAATTCATAATTCATTTGTATTATTATTCTATTTGTATTTACAATACTCGTTTCTTAATATACGATTATCATTTATACATTTCATAAATCTGGATAAAATTCTTAAGAAGCATGTTTATAGTAAAATTCAAGCGTAACAATTTTTAATGTTTATATGAACTCGAGCAAAATATGTTATTTTTATAAATTATGCCATATGCCAGGAAGAGAATTATAAACCAAAAGATTAAATCTGGAGCATAGTATGAGAAATAATCCAGACTCTGTTAAAATAAAATAGACCTTCTTATCTGTTATGTAGACATTGATATAATCATTTATATTGTTTAAAAAATATATGGGTTTTCAACATTAAAGTCAATATGATTTTTTTTTTATATAGGCCCTTTTTTAATAAGGTGCAGAAATATTCTATTATTCTATCTCAGAAATCTGTGAAATATATTGGGTGGACTTACATTGAATCAATCGCAAAACATTACAGCAAATTTATTTTAAAAAGATGAAAGTAAAATATGTAAAAAAATAAACAAATTATGGTTTAATAAACGATTGGAATTTAAGGTGAGCATTTTGTGATTCATAAAAAAGAATATTTCAAAACTGAATTCATTAAAAAGCTAATTATAGTTCGCAATTGAAATAATACAATTATTGTATTCTCAAACTTAAGATACAAAAAAAAAATCAAGCTGTGCAAGACTGGGTCATATGAGATCAGCAATATAGTACAATCAGTCTATTTAAAAGATATCATTTTAATTTTCCTGAATATAGAATAGCCCGCGCAGCTTAATATTCAAATTGTAATGATATTAATACAACAGGTATATAAAACAAACAAGCACATAGTTATATCAATCTTTGGCTAAGAGCATACTATGGGAACATATTTTGCCAACAAGGTTTGCGTATTGCAACATGACCGCTTCATCCGCATCACTAGATGACTGCTTTTTGCGACTTTTGGATGATTCTCTAGCATTGTGAAATTTGAAAGTATTGTATCTCATATACGTATTGCCAAGAAGGATACAAATATCATCTAGATCATCTACCTCACAACTATTCGAATCTACTGCAAAAAGATCAGGGTTTAATCTTGCATATGGTGTCCTTTGCAGCACCTCTCTACACCCTTCTATATTATGCCAAGTGTACGTTTCAGGGCATAAGAGAAAGGATGGGTAATAGTTCCCTTTGTATCTCATTTTAGGACATGAATGGATATAAAATCCCATATAATAGTGTTTGAGTTGGGGAACAATGGAATTCAGTTGTCTGGTAAATGCCACTTCCCTGAAAAAAATATTTGAGTCAATGAACTTTGATTACATATGTAAATTTCGGTCTCCAAGGGTCAAAGATACATATCAACTTTTTTTCATCTTAAAATTTATCTCAAAAATTCTTTCCACATATTCAATAATCAAAAAAAGTATTTTCAACTGAAAAATTATTGAACCATCTTTTTACCAATTGATCCTTTTGGTATATCTATTAGTGGCATCCATTACCAATGATATTCTAACTCAACTACTCAAAATCTTCTACAGATTACCGTTATAATGGTATAAGAAAAAAAGTTGATGAGTATTGTTTAATAAAAAAATCAATGTTATATATAACTATTGTAATATATGTACCTGAGTGCACCGTATGTCCCCAATGTTAATTGAGAGAACTTAGGATCATAGAAAAAATAGACTGAAGAAACACACTTTGGTAGAATATCTATTACTCCAACAGCTATCAAGTTCCCGTCCAACCAATACTGTTGATGAAATGAGCCATAACCACTCGAAGGTCCATTATCACTGTATTGGGCCTAAAAATACACGGTATTACTTAACACTTTAGTCAAAATCAGTTGACATTGCCAATGTACTATTTTACTTATATTAAAAAGAAATTCTTACATATTCAAACATAATCAAGAAATACATGGAATGCGATAACTACGAAACATTTTACAATGGTACAAAAAATAGATACTTAAAGAATTTAAGCTTACTAACCTTCAGAGGACTTTCGACTAAAAACCTTTCAAATTTTTTAACAGTGCATTCACTTAGGGTATCACCATGTATAGCTACTTGATATGAGACATACAACTTATGCGTTTGTGAGGCTGTCGCTTCCCACTCTTTGCTTGGGGGATTGGTTCTCACTAGCTTGATCTAAAATTTGATAAAGTTTGTTAATATTGAATACCTAAAAGCTGTTAGTGAATAGTTTTTTTCTATTAATTCTACAATTTTGCAATGATAAAGACTTCACGAGTATTGCTTCCAATGAGAGAAATTATTCCTGATTGTTTCTTAAAATTAAAGAATCAGTACAAAACAAAGTTTTATTTTTATAAATATAATACCTTTCCAGCAAGAATTGACAGGGCACAAAAAATTTATTTAAAAACTGAATTATATTGAGTTGCATAAGACAAAATAGTGGCATTTAATGTATGTACATAAATTGCCATTGATAAAATTGATTGAACAAGTTTTAGAGAGAAAATCATTTCTTTCCAGAAAAAAAGTTGATACCTGAAGTCTATGTTTAACAGACTCTGACAAATCTTTGATAATATCTTCAATCGATTTTCCTTCAGCCGGCTGAGTTGATTTGTTATCACAAGACAGTTCCATCCCTTTTAAGCGGAGTTTCTCTTGTTTTCGTTCTATCCTAATTTGCTTAGCTTTTTTGCATGGTTGTTTGTTGGGATCTGGCCCTTTGACTGGAATAAAATGCAATTAAACTAAGACACATGAAATTCAATTTATAGGAATGAAGTTGAGTTCAGTAATATTAAATGAAAGCTGTTTTACCTTTAATATCAATAGATGATTCATCTTTTCGTTTAGTACATGAAAATTTATCTGTTGTTTCTTTGTTTGATGATAGAGAAGTATCTGGAAAAAAAACAAATATTTCAAATCCAGTTCCAATTTTTATGATTCATAGTAAAAATATTGTTCAAAAAGACAGCAATATGCCATTAGTGATAAGCAACAAAAATAAATGCCATAAAACCACATTTCTTCGCTCAAATTAAATAAATACAAAAAACGCAATTGAAATATTGTGAATCATTAAGTAGCTTATAAGGATAAGATTTATTGTGATATAACTTCAAAAATGTCATTTATTTCGTTGACTGCACAATTTGAACATTTTTTCGAATGTGAAATCAAACATTTTTTTGAATATCTAAAAACATAATCATTGATTGAAGAATATATAATTTCGTTTAATCTATACAACAAATGAAAAAAAAGAAATGCACATGCTGTGCGTAAAATGAATAAATTGTAGAAAGTAAATTACCTTTCTTAGTGTTTCCGTCAAGAGTTGTACTTTTTCTAACATTTCCAACATCAATAACCATATGACTTTTATTTCTCAGTGCATCAAACATATCAATTTCATTTTGTTCAATACTTTCATTTGATTGACCAGCACCAAAGGAATTAGCATTGCTTGCTTTGTCAGCGGTTGTACTATTCTTCACTTCCAATTTGTCTTCCTTTGCGTCATTCAATAGAAATTTATTAAAACGCTTCATGAGCTTTTTCTGTGATGTTGAAAGTTTAAAATCAAAAATGTCACACCTGTTTGTGGACAGCAAAATAGTAAAAACAATTATTTATATGATGGAAAAAAATATCTTAAAATTAATGTTTTGATAAATTTAACTTGAGAGATAGTACATTGCATGGTTGAAGTTTCTCAGACTATATTTTTAACTAAAATGATTCTAATTTTATAAAATTTTATCATCCAATTTAAAATATAAAAGATTTTTTCTGTCTTCTTTTAGAGAGTATGTGTAGAAAGAAAGGGCTAGAGTCCAACCAATAATTGGTTTATTGTTCTATTTACTCCTCAGCTTTTTTTAGATCAAATGAGATACAAAGAGCAATAAAAATGACAGAAATCCATGCTCACTGACGCAAACCCTTAGACTAATTCAAAAATCAATTTGAGAATGTTTCACTGCTAAAATTTAAATCTATAAACACTGCAATCAAAAAATACCGAGTTAAAAAATGTATACGTATCATGTATTGCAAAATTTATGACGATTTATAAAATATTTATGGTGAAATTTAAAAAATAGATAACAATTTTGAAATGTTACAAGTTTGAACGATTCCATATGTTTCGTCACTAACAACCCGGGTTTCGCCTTTCAGTATCTTCAGGCATTCTATCACACGGATGCAACAAAACTGACATAAAATAGATAACAATATATAAAAGTTACCTAATTGTATAAAGAGGACAACATGTTATATTCATGGTTGGTTTGTAACAGTATTTTCCTGATCGTCTCCACCCTCTATCAATGAGATTTTGATAGTCCTCTACAGTAAGGATATGTGCCCACATTCCTAGAAAGAGAAAAAAAGACTTACAGTTTCTATGTAATATAATCGTGAGGATATTCTTTCAAACAAGTAAGGAGAGAAGAGAAAATGTAATGCACTCTAACCAGCCAAGAATAACTTTTTACTCATAAATGACATTAATTAATTTAGAATCATAACAATTAGATAAATTGTATCAATGAAACAAATAGCAATTTAATGCTGATGATCCATAGAATTTTACCGGCTTTACCAGAAGTTCTATCTCATTTTCGATGTTTTCTCAGTTTTAATAAAAGAGATGCATTCAAAATACAATTCATGATATTTCATTTTCATTTAAATATTTATGATATTTTAAAATATCAAATAATTTTTTTTTCACAATTTATGTTTTGAAGATGCAGGCTACATAGTTTAAAAATTGTATGATACTCGAGCTAATCTTGGTAGCAGGATGAACACCCTTCAGCTTATCATGAATAATGTTCAATCATTCCAGCTGACCAAAATATTTTAATGATTCATCAAATTCGTTGAGTTAAAATATGTCAATATGCTGTAATTTTGCAGTCCTTTGGTTGTGTTCAGTAAATATTGAAACAGTAGTTGTTTACCAATGCTTCATTGTAAATCATATTAAAACTTCTTCTTTGCTTATCATTAACTGCTCAAATCGTATTATAAAAAAGCATTGCAATAGCACTAAGGAACATAACTCACAACATGAGTCGAATATTAGAAAAAAAATATTGTTAATAAAATCTATGAATCTATTATGTATCAAATTACCGTGGCTGTAACTTTTATCAGGCTGCTTGCAATATCCACAGCGGCAATGTTCCTGTTCTGCAAAGTACTCTACAATACTTTTATCCATTTTGATGTTTATTTCCACAGAAGTTGTTTTTTTATAAAATTCAATTCAATATTATAGAATTTCAGCACAGATCTTAAATATAAGCTGATTCGAACAAACGTCATATGTCAAATTGTTAAAAATAACTGACGTGAGTAATTTTTTTATGTGTAGCCATATAGATAACATTTTTAGAAATAATCATAGACCATCTGTTTCATAATGATAAACAAAAAATAATCTAAGATAAGGTGCTGTTTTAGGATTAGGTGATTAATTTGATAATTTCATAAAATAATATTTTATTTGAAAAATGTCAGGACAGTTCGATATAAGCCTTTGAAATTCCATATTGTACTAAAGCAAAAAACCTCCGATTTTTGAGTAAAGACTCATAAGTAGTGAACTTGGTAATATTCTGTGTAATAAGATAGTAAAATTTAACAAATCGGATGCCTCACACGCAACGGTGCGTTAAGCAAGTGTTTAACGTGTCGGAATTATACACACGATCGCTTGAGCAACTTTGGATGTCAAACGGGATGATACTTAATATTTTTAACTGATATTGGTTTATTTTAAATAATAAAAACACATTTTTTAGTACTTATTTCCACCATATATTTTTTGATCGGGATCGGTTTCACTCATCGCGAGCATTATCAACTGATAGATTACAATTTAAGTACGAAGAAATGTGTTTTTATTATTTAAAATATCATGCCTTTCTATCAAGAGGTGACAGTTAACACCTTAAAAGTGTATCGGCTTAAATTTAGTCTCATCTATGCTTTACTGGAAAAAACTAAAAGAACCTTTTTGGACCTCAGTGATGTTTCTATATTTTTTTGTTTGAAATGGTTTTTATTACTATTTGAACTATGTGTAACCTTTTTCTTTCAATCCAAAAAATTGTGAATTATTATATGAAATCGATAACTATACTGACTTAGATATATAGATGCAGATAGGATTGTTATATGCATGTATATATCTAAGTATCTAGAATTGTTACATCAAGGAATAACCAATTTCATTTATTTACTTAAAACTTCCAAATTTAACATTCAACTGTCAAGACTACAATTTTTTTTCATTCTTTGCATTGAGTACTAAATGCAATAAATTTTAATTATAGAATTTATGAGCATTAGTCCAAGGATGAATTTGAATTGTTGAAACTTTGTACATGTCCACTCATAGCCCTGAGTTTCGCTTATGAACAAGAAAATATTTTACCCCCACCCCCTTTTCTCAAATATACGAAGAAATCGCAATATCCTGATATTAACCCTCCAGAGAAGAGGATTTTTTTGGCTAAAAATTAAAATTTTAAACTATATTTTATTAACTTGTAGTCTAATACGTCTAGCAAAAATGAAATAAAAAAAAATAAAGTTTCTTGTAGAAAAGCTAATTTGAGAGATGTTACCGTATGGTCACGCTTGTCCCTACAGGGACCGTCGTGTATTGCTTAGATGCACGTTGTGAATATTCATTTATCATGATGTTAATATTCCGCATATTTTTTTTTTAAATTAAAAATCCATACACGGAAGGAGTGATCTTATTCACAAACATTATTTTTTTCTAAATATTTATGGCTGCCGAAGCTTCCAAACCTTATAGGTTGCGTCAATTTTGGTATTATCGGCTGCGTGAATATACCTCATTATTTTAATGAAGCAATCTCTTCACATCGAATCTGCTACCACCTTATTGTGCATGCCATCTTTTGTGACCCAGTAAAAAAAATACGAGTAATTTATTATACCCGGATAATATTAAAATGCCCAAAAAACATTTCATTTCTCCACGCATCACTGAAGGATTTCGACAGTTTTTGAAGGCCACATATTTTTAGGTTTCCTCCAAAAGATGTCCGATCATCTTCTCATCAAAAAAGAGTTCGAAGAGGTCCACGGGTGTCAACATTGAATATTTGTTATATTTCCATGACCAATCACTCGTCGCTTTGTAGCTTTCAAACTCCTCTACCTGCTTGCCCCTTGTGTGAACCATATTTCTGCAGGAGCATCAAGTTGACGCCTGCTCAAAATATTGATAACTCCGCCTTCATCATCATCACCACTATCTTCATCGGTTAAAATATTTGGTTCGGGAGGACAAATGTAAAATATTTTTCTATCAGTAAAATCTTATTAATATATCAAAGATCAATTATATTTCAAGGTAAGAATTCATACAAAATACAAAAAAGAATATAAAATTTCATATAAAAAAGGTTGTCGGCGGTAAGGCCAAATGTAACCATATGGCAACACCAACTTTGGAGTTGAAATACAGCCATACCGAAAATATTTTGAAATATTTACGACATTGTCTTTATAGATCAACATGTTGTTATAAGAAATAAATTAGTGAAAGTTACGTAAGTAGTTTTAAAAAATATTGAAAAATGTTTTTACTTATTTGAAATGTCCATTTTGAAGAAAAAAAATTTACCAAAAATAAAATAAAACGCGAGTGTATTTGGAAACTGTTTTTGTTGCCGCAGCTGCAGGCTGACTGTGGTGAAGATTCTTGTTGACCGAAACTGACTGATAGATGCGATGTTCAGGTAGAAAAAGGACCGCAATAGGTACAAATAGACCATAGTGTTTACTGTTGCCGTATGGTCACCCTCGTACCTGGAAGGTTAATATTATAAAACAAAATATTATGTATTAAGTACTATGACTGAAACTATTATATATTGAAAAAAAAAAATTATAACCATGATTTCAAAAATAGTATGGAAACTATAGCACTATGCAATTTAATTAAAATGAGAAAATCAACAAGTCAAGATCTTAAAATCAACACTAGGAGAGATACGAGTGGAAACAGTAAATGCGCATTTGTATTAAGATTTATGGTATTTTTAATAAAAAAAAAAAAAAAACTCTAACTGTAGCACTAATTAAAGAAATATTTATACTTTGTAGATACTGAAAAAGTTTTATAATATAAATCACAGCGAATACACGAAAAGCTCAGCAGTTATCAATGTAGTTAAAAAAGTTATGTAAATACTTTAAGGCCCATATTGTAAATTCATGTAAGATAAGCATTATGATAAAATGAAAAATGCCATAAAATCTTGTTCCAAAAATATTTATTTCTATAGTAGCTTAAAACTAAATTCAGTTCTTTATGGATTCAATATAATACTTTCTGATATTTGTTTTACCTAATAATGATATTTGTTTATAGGTGAGAATGACTTTGGTTATGGTTAGTTTTTATTAAAAACATGAGTTATGCAATCGCTATTACCCTGTTTGGAGCATTGGTTAGTTAGAGAAAGATATGGTTTTCTTGGAGTTACATTTACAAGTAGGCAGGTAATAACTAGAATTTAATGATTACTTTCATCTGGAATCTAAATTTTTACCAGTAACGCTTCAAGGAGAGTTATTTTTTTCGTATACCTTTTTGTGTACACTATGATTGTTTTTGCTATTGTTGGACAAAAAAATCTTGCAAGAATATTGCTTGTTTATTTCTCTACAAACCATTATTTACAATTCCGGCCTACATATTCATGGCATTCAAAGTGCGCATGGTCTTCTATTGGCATTGACTCTGGGAGTAAGCACTGAGCCAGCATGAAATTTTGCATCCCATATAACATGGTTGTAGATTTGATTGCAAATATGAGCTATTTACAAAATTCTTTTCAACAAAAGGAAAACAAAATGTGTGACTTAAAAATCACTGATTTATGTAGTATTTTTATCTAATGATGGAGTAATAATTTAATAGAAGATGTGAGAGTGGTGATTATTAAGAGAAAATATAATATAAGTACATTAGGTAAAAAATTAAATGGTAATTTTCACATTTCACATTACAATGCAAATTAAAAAAAAAAAGTGACTACAAAAAATATTGCTTACATCAAAGGCAAAATATAAGTTCAAAATCTGAAGCTTTCTTTGGTGATGTGATGATAATGTTATCTTTGGTCATGTGATGTTTTTTTCTTATCCATATATGTATAATAAAGTGCATCATTTGAAATGAGCTAGCGCCTCTGTGACAGCTACCTTTTCCTTGATTTGTCCATTCTCTTTTAAAATGATGGTGTGAGCTGAAAAATAATAACTAAATGAATGCAGATAAAAAAAAACAAAACAGAATGCAATTTCAATATGCATCAATGTTTTCTTTGTGTTGGCAATCAATATTTAAATTTCAAATACACACAGGAGGTTGAACCGGGCACAAAAGCATCTCTAAGATTCTTATAAAAATAAAATTAAGATGATGAAATGTGAAATAGTTGAACTCATAACTCACACAAGAGCTCATCTTTACTAAAGAAATATGACTATTATTCTTAACAGTTTTCTTTCCATTTCTATTCTAGCAATCAAAGGTTTATCTGGTAAATAAAACTATCTACATGGATGAAAATTATTAATTTTAACAAAATATTAAGTCTAATATGTAATACAAAAAAACTGGTGGTTACTGGTGATGTGTTAATACATGAATTGTGAACTTACTAGGCAAAAAGTGAAGCAAATTTCTGCTATCTGCCCAAGCGTATTGGACTTTTCCAAAATATTGTATTGGAACATGATGAGGCGAGGGAATAATTTTTAAGCATTCTGGCTGCTCTGTTGGACTGAGGACTCTTGCAGGCCACCAAGGATAAGACTTCATCTTGTCCCAGACTATATCACCAAATACAATGGCGTTGTTCATGGAGCAATGGGGACAAAATTTGTTTTTTGAAGATCGTAATTCTGCCAAAATATAAATAGAGTAATATTTAAAATTACAAAATATTTTGCCATACTTACGCTACTAAACATGTGTGTAATGTTAAATATTTGAGCTTTTACTTAAACATTGTGAGCCAAGAGTCGAAGGCAACTATAAAAATTATAATAAATACATAGTAAGCAAATATAAACAAGATATGATCACATTTAAACCTTTACTTAAAAAAATAATTATTACATACTTCTCTTTTTAGATAGAAGCAGGCTGCCAACGCATGCTTTATGGAATGCAGCCGGACAAGATTCACAAACAGTCAATGATTTACGTTTTCCACAAACATAACACCAGTTGATTTTTGCATTTTTAGATGATGGAGAGTCGACAATCTAAAATAGATGTTAAAAGATTGTTAATCTTTGTAAAATATTTTGTTTTTGATAACATTGATTTAACACAGTGAAAAAATAACTAAGTACCTTAATTCTACAAAATATTTTTTTTATAAAAAAACTTTGCTATTTTCACTGTGTTATAATGGAGTTCTACCAAATAAATGCCAATTTAATCAACATATTAATTTACCTGGCAAGTCATAAGCCTACATTGATATATATCATTTTATATTCATACTGGCATAATATATCTAATGATTATAAATAAAATGATTTTACAAAATCTCTGCATTGGAATGATATTTTTGATATGTAAAACAAATAAACATATAAAAGTAAAATGATTTTCAAAATCTATCATTTATTGAAGATCTATAAAACAGGTTCTACTACACATGAACGGTTACGGAACAAATACGAAAATATTAAAATTATATTAGAATACAGTGGGCGGTCGGATTAATGAACAGTTTGGACTGCGAACAAATCGGACAACAAACACTAACACAAAATACTTTTGTGTTCAGACAGCGAACACATACTGAACTACTTAACCAATCACCCACTGTATTTTGAATTTTTATAACAAATAATTTTTATTTATGAAAACAAAAAAAAAAATTAGCTAAGTTTCTAAGTCAATTTGAACTGGAGGTCGATTACCATGAAAATTGAAATTAAAAATAGCCCTCAACTTCAAAAAAATTTCACACCCATGACTTAGTCCATACCAGATTTTATTACAGAAGTATAAAAAAAAAACTGTCAAATTACTGCATTTTTATTCATTGATTATTTGAAACAAATCTTTCATTTTTTTGTTGGTATAAGTCGAAAATCCATAGATTAATTTTAATATTTGAAGTGGATTAACATTTTGACAAAAATCATCTGGAAGCATTGAAATCTACAGTACAAAATTTTTGGTTGTGTTCAACCTGATATATATTATAAATATTTGGACAAATCTAAGGGAATGAATCAAATATACTATACTTTTGTCACCCAAGGGGCACTTATCTCCAACTGCTTCGACATATTTGCACTGTCTCCTTTCCATCCGCAGAAACTTCCAATTTTTGTTTCATTAGGTAGTATATTTTTCATTTTGCCATAGTTCCAACAACTTTTCAGATACCGATCTATTTCCGTAGATGTATAAGGTACAGCAGGTGAAATATCAGTTGAACTTTTATGATGTAGACCTTGTTTAAAGCCATTTCCGTCGCTGAATATGTTGTCCATAAATCGCAGCCTGCCTAATGTCATAAATTCTTCGAACTCATCAATATGTATGTGAGACTTTGGAGGCAAAGTATTGTCAACATCTGAATTTTCACTGTCTTCTGAATCCTGTAGGCTGGCAGTTTTTCCAATATTTTGCTTTTTCGATATTTTTTTCGTAGGAATCTGAGAAAAAATTTTCATAAAAGATTCATAAGCTATATGTCACACTTAAGGATTATCAAACAAATAGAAGAAATAAATGTAAAAATTGTACAGATTTTCTAAATTACTATTCTCTATTTGAGTGTATTGACATTTTAATAATAGTTGATTATAAAAAAGACATCAGAAATTCACTTTTTTTGTTACAAATTATAGCTGGTGTACTGGGTACAGACGTATGTTTTTTTCTAGTAGCCAAAGGATTAATGAACATTGAATATCCTAATAGATGTTTTCTATGGGATAATGCTCCACTTATACTGCTTAATGTTTGTAAACGACAACAATATTATGTTACTAAGAAATATGTGAAAAGACAAACCTCTGGAAATGGTTCTGACACTCGTTTCCCATTCTGAAGACAAATATAATTTTTCGAACTGGCATATTCAAATAAACTAGAAGATTTGGCCCAAATTTTCTCACCGGTTTTTTCTATCTCAACACAATAGCATTCCAATGGGTCTTCTTGTCCATCAATTTTATATATACCTGAAAGCAGTTGTAATTTTAGATAATTATTTTTGCTAACAGGTTATACCATATTCAGGCCGGGAATTTAAATATTACAATAGTTAAACATCAATATTTTTCTATAATGAAGTGATTTGTATACTTTGTATATAAATCCTATGAGAAATGTGAAAAAAGAATGACACTTTAAAATGGTAATTTATTAAATAATATGTCGGACAATTAGAGATTCAGTGAATATATTTATAAGAAAATCTGTTTTTAAGCATTTGTATGAATGATTCTTTTGCTTTAGAAATTAAGGCTTTAATTAAAATTTACATTCCATCCAAATTTAATTATTCTTAAGCAGTGAATTTTTTGTTTAGGTAAAACTGATGGTTGACAATTGCTAAAACTAGCCATCAGTTTTCTTGCATTTGATCAAGTATATTAATATTTATTGATTTTTTACACAACAAACAAGTTTTTCCGAATTCAACTAAGATAGTGTGAAAAACAAATTTTAAAAGAAAAAACCCACTCAAAAAGAGGTCAATATATCCACAATTACTAATATCTTTACTTACTTTAGAAATGGTCTCTGTCTATATTACTCCATTAAATTGAAAAAGGGAAAATTATATTTTATTTATTTTTTAAACATTTTATTAATAAGACATGTAAATAATACCTAATGTAATGTAGGGTAGATCATATTTAAAGATTTATAATATATCATTTGTAAAAAAAAATCATTATGCGCTTACTTCCCTGTAGATAATAGTAACCATCAACTGACTTTGCTACTGATGCTCGTAAATAGGATTTTTCGCCATTTTTCAAAAGAATAATGTCTCCAATTTTCAACCTGAAAATTATGTCAATCAAATTGAAATTAATTTTACTTTATTTAAATTCTTAGCTTTTGGACCTTAACAATTATTTATACCTCTACTTTATCTTCAAATGCATGTTAAAAAGCAGTGCTTTATTGTAAAGGGGAGTGACCGTGAAATTAGACAACGAGATGAAGTTTCGAAAAATTGAAGCTCCATAATCAAAGGGTTAATCTCTGTACCATTGTTTTGTGCATTTTTAATTTTGCCTTGTTCTACCCTAAATTCTGAAAAAAAGAAGAGTCGTTCGCTACAGCTATACCCTTCTCAACAATATTTCTTCATCTTAATCTTCTTCGGTATAATCCTTAGCCCTTAGTGGTAGTTATTTATAGGATAGGGCATGTATCATGTATCTTAAATATATACACACAAACGCAAATATTCTAAATGGCGAGAAGGTTGAGCGATATACTGAAAGTTTTCTGCAACCTGCCACATCTGTGGCATTATAAGCCATCTAACAACCCGTGTAGTGATATTATAATTTATAAAACTCATTTGCTTAAAAATTTCAGATTGATTTGATATTAGGGTGAAAGTTATACTTTCCTCACTATAGACGACCCTCTTAAACACCGTTCCGACATTTAAGTATCTACCACAGATAACAGGTAAAACATACCGAAGTTAAACTAACTTGAGCCTCACAGTTGAATTTTTGTAGACATATTGTCGAATAGTAATGACATTATATATGTGGAAAAAATGAGGCGTGTATTGGTAACAAAATACATGGTTTGTCGGTCCATATTGTGTCTTTTTCCGAATATTCCAGTAAAACAGTTTCACACTATCTACACGCGGTTGAATTTCATTGCAAATCTAAATATATTAAATGTTAATGTACTGTGCACAAGTACTAGAAATGTTTGTACCACCAGTGATTAATAATTCAAAGAAGGCCTTCGAACTATAGAGCTGATTCTTATTCCCCCTAGTAGCAAATACTTTCAATTTTTTATATACTTCAAGACAACGGAGTTTTGGAAATCTTGTCATAAATGTTTTCATTTGTGTAACATCCTTAACACTGGAATATAATTTATCAAGATGATTGTAAGAGAGAAAAGTACTTCATGATGCAGGTATATGGCTAAAGTTATCAAAACTTACCTTTTTTCGATCATTTCGACGTCAACTCTAATTTATAGACTTACACTTCACTTACAGTTTGGCTTTGTTTACAATGCGCTGGTTTATGGTTGTGCTCTCGGGGAGGACCCGCTATCGCATCGTTTGTCAATGTTGCCATTACAACCAATCATAATATTTTTTTGTATAGTATATTTGTTTATGATGTTGGTTTTTCATAAAATATTTTTTTAGTTATTCGCACACATACACTTTTTTATGTTCATAACAGCGACTAAAAGTTGATCATAATTTTTATATTATTCTATACTATTGATGGCGAGTCTATGGCACGCGAGACGATTTTACATGGTACGCGAATTTTTATTATGAAGAGAAAAAATAAAAGTGATTACACAAAAAAATCAAAAAGTCTTAGAAACAATATGCAAAATATTCAAAATAAAAATTTGAAATAAATATATTATGTATTCTAAAACAATGACGAGATAGTCATGTGTATTTTCTTTGTTCATCAATCGATTCACGAAAGATGGATTCGAAGAAAATGATGACATTCATGCATAAATATTTTGGATCGCATTGCTTAAAAAATAGCAAGTAAATACTTTTGATGAATAAGCATTATGTTTAATGTAAATATAGAATTGTACACGTCGGTTTTAAGGAATTATGTGTATTTTTGTTTTGAATTTATACCTGAACACTTGCTTGTGACAGCCCTGATTTTTTCTTTTTTCACACACAATTATTTCAGTTGTCAATATCCTGTCCCTATTATTCAATTTTAATTATTAAAGCTAGACAACCCTCAAAAAAAAAAGTTAAAATTTCGACTCTTTGATATTAAAAATTCAAACAATATATGTCAATTCATAAATAAAACAATAGTATTATATTATATAAATTCATAAATTCGATAAGTTTTTTTTTAATAAAAGAAAACTCGCGGTATATGAATGTCACCTAGCTTAAAATTTCGCAGTACTGAAGTGATTAATAAGTACTTAATAAAAATTTTCGGTGTATTTAATGCTTAGTTTATATTAAACATCTGCTATTATAAAATTTGTTTTTTTCCATGCCATGTGGCACGCGGCATATTATGTTGAAAATTTTTTTTTTGCATTCGAAGAAGTTTGCTGCCTAGTATCGCCATTATATACAATAATAAAATTTATTGTAAACTGACAATGTTGGTAATACTATAGTAAATTGTTTTAAAAATACAATTTTGTTTCAATTATGATTTTTTTTCAATAATGGCTATGTAAAATGAGAATCAAGATTGGAGGGTAAAAACTCAGAAATAATGTAAAAACTTATAGATATCAAGTGATTTATTTTTTTATACATACACATGAGTAAGTAAATTAACTAATGACACATTGAATATGTTGATATAGATTCATAATAAAAATAAGTAGATATGTTACATAAGCTTATAATTATAATTAAATCTGTCCAATGTATAACCATGTAAAATATTTCTTATTTCAAAAAAACAATTATTATTATAACAGTAATTATATTTAATATACATAAATCTTTGAAAAATTGATATGGCAAATTGATTTCAGTATGCAAGTCCTTTCTATTCAATAGGACTAATAAAGGTTTATTGATAAATAAAGCAAAATATTTAATTAAAAAAAATATTAATACTTTCAATACAATATTACTACAAAGTTCTTATTTATTGTATAAATAACAGTAGATATTGATGATGTAAATTACAGGTTGTTGAATAACATTAATTAATAATCGACATATTTAAAATTTTCATATTTTGTCATGAAGATAAAAACAAATAATACAAATAATGGTATCTATAAATAATAATGCAAAAATACCTACAGTTCTATAAACTGAGCTTATATTATAGTTTTTACAATAATTACTTGTACTTATAGTAATATTTAATCTAATATCATACATATGATTCAGATTCGGTGTCCGTTCCGGAATCTTCCGGGTCTAATATAAACTTTTCTGATTTTCCCAAATGGTAACTAGTGATAGGGGCCCGGAGGTTGATAGGTGCATTATCATCATTTAAAGAATGAACCTTAATTGCCTCTTGCGAAGGTTCCCTGAGAATGGATGTCGATTTCGATCTTGTTTTTCGATCATCGTTGATGAGATGTACAGGAGGTAAGTTTTTCAAAGGGCTATTGTGGGAACCTTTCCGTGGAGGAACTGGCGGTGGTATGGGAAGAGATCTTCCAATATTTCCATCATACGCTTTGTGATCAAGAGAGTTATTCGAAGAGTTTTGATGATCTGTATCACACTTATTGATATTTGCAACTGACGTGGGTTTTGCAGTATAAATGTCAGAAGAGTAGATTGCATCCCGGCTCCCCATTCTTCCATAAATATTTTCACAAAAAACGTCTATGTGTTGTCGAGAACTTCCATATATGTGATCAGAATATTCTGGATTATAACGGTTTGAGGCTGAGTTTTCACTACTTGCAGGCAAATCGTGCGATAGATATTTATTGGATGGCTGGTAGAGTGTATCATTGCTACTTGAGTTGCTGTGAAGTACAATGTTGGCTAACGATTTTGAATGTACTAATTTGTTTCCGTAAATATTTTTTTCTATTTTAGAATTATTGTTAACTTTCCGAGGATTTGCTTTTGAAATGGGAGTATATTTTTTGGTTTCAACCGTTCGACTGTTTTGGGCGATATTTTTCATGCTGTGAGAATTCTGCAGTGGATTAGCTTGGTTTTTATGTGAATCATTATTCTCAATCATCACATTTAATGAAGAACAGTTTTTTGTACAAACATGTGCAGGATCAACACTTCGCATTTTACATGGATTTCCATGTCGCTGATTTGAGTTGACGCCTCGTAAGTCATGATTCATCGGAGAAACCTCATTTCTTGTCATGTAGATAGGCATATTCTGATTGTCTTCTTCTGTATGATAGTCTCCCGGTTGGTAAGAATCATCAGGAGTAGAAACTTCTAAACTTTTTGTTCTCGATGCTTGCCTTGACCAATCTTTCCTGGTGAAAATTGTTGAATTTGGGGGTTGACCGCAATCTTGCTGATGATGTACTAACCGTTTTGACATTCCTGGGGCTGAATCGTAAATATTTTCAAGATGAGATTCATTTGAATTATTTAAGAACGCTTCTTTGGAATATGAAGATTCATTTTTATAAAGAGTGTTATTGGTAAGCTTTGAAACTCGTTCTTCCCATCCGCCATAAACTCTTGAATAGCTTTGCAAAGATGGATTCAATTTTTCTGAGTCAAATTGAGTTTGACTTTTTTGTAATTTTGGTCTAATATGGCGTGATCTATTGTCATAATTTACATTTCCGTAAATGTTCTCTTGGCTTCCTCTCGTCCCATAAATATTCTCAGGTATCCTATCATTACGCCGTTCTAATAAATCTTCAGAGCTTTTTGCTCTACAGTACAGTCTTGCGGGAGACATGTTATGTTGATTGTCGTTTTCAACATGCATACTCTGTACTTTAGCACTTCTAGTAGCTCGGGACAAACCTAATCTTGGCGGTTTCTCGGGTTCAAAACCGGTGAGGTATTTCGAGGGAGATGAATTATTATTGTGTACCATAGAAACATTGGATGGAATCCCATTTTGAACAATTCTGTTATTACTCATATTATTAGTTTGGTTGGCAGTTCCATATATTCCTTGCGAGTCATGGTAATTTGAGTTGTAATGATTTTGTGCTGTTATAGCATTATAAATTTTTTGTTGAGATTCAATAGTTTTCTTGACATCAGCATTTGTACCATAGATATTTTCATTAGCCATGTTTCTGCCGTAAACATCAATGTCAGTACTTTTTGCAAACATATTTCGTTTTCTTGCAACATCATAATTACTTATATTAGCTTTTGGGAATCCAGTGATGTTTTGTAGATCGGTTGTGCAACATTTAGCGTATACCTTTTGTGCTTGATGCATTCGTATTCCTGTTTGTGGTAAAACTTGTTGGATTTGACCGTTACGAGGCGCTGGACTGTTCCCTCCATTACTGTTAGAATCGTCTTCAGAAAGAGTTAATCCAGAATCTCGGCTAAGAGAAAGTTTTTCTTTACGCGGACAGGTTAGGTCTAAAGAATCTAACGATAGACCCACAGAATGTAGGCTGTCGCTTTCTTCAGCACCAGAGTCTAACGACAAGCTAGCCGATGGCTCTGGACTTCCTTTACCAAAAATACTATTGACTTGAGGCCCAAAAAGTGTTTCTGCATGAATTATCAGGAGCTCAATCAATAAAGGTACAGCTTTTGGTGCTGTTTCACAGGGATGGGTGGGCCATAAGAGACTTGGTCCAACGCAGACAGCTAAGTTCATGGGGCACATAAGATTAATTGACGATTTTCTAGCTATGGCTTGCAAAAGGGCAATAAAGTGGGAGAGCAAATTATAGTGTGGCTTGGGTAACTTCAATAGCAGAGAGCGCATGGATTGAATCTTTTCTTGTGTAGTCAAACCTAGAAAAGAAAAAAGAGAAGCGTAAGTTAATGTGTTGAAGTAAAATCAATAGCATAGCCATTCTATTGTCTCTTGATCAAATATTCCAAGTTCATTAATAATAGTTATAATAGAAAATATGGAATACATTTTAATAGATATAGAACGGTCATTTGGAGATGTTAAAATTGAAAAATATTTTGTCAATATCTGAATTTCGAATAAACTAAAATATCTTACCAAGAACAGATATCCATCCTGGATAGAAAGTGTCACACATAAGTGGCTGAGGTAAGCTTCTCAGAAAGTCTTTCAAGAGAGAAGCCACAAGCAGAACGGGAGCACTGTCCAGTTCAGGACATCGAGTACTACTCATCCCAATATTGTCAACCTGTAAAATAGAGAGAATTTTAAAAATCTACTAAATCAAACCAAATTATTGAATATGTTCCATTCAATATCATTCAGTATACTCGTATATTTTTGGCAAATTTTAAAGAAAATATGCAGTGGATATAAATGATTTCATGATGGCTATAATAGTAATAGAAAGCCATTTATGGATGACAAAATTACCTTTTCTCGCAAATGTTTCAGTGCTCTAACATTTGCACTTTTTCGGAAGATTCCTTGGGTCAGAGGACCACGGCGGTGTACTGCTCGCAACATTGTAAGAACTGTTGGGGGTAATGCTCCATTGACACATAGTCGACCTAATGCAACACCAAACAGTTTGCCTGATGAAACTCCCTTGAATAGTTTTAACGGTGTTTTCCTATAAAAAAAAAGTTTTTATGAGTTTATAAAACATATATTATTTCAACAGTCATAAAAATCCAGAATCAAAAATTATTTTTGATTTATCTGTATTTGTTTGCTGTGTAAAATATTCATTTATTTATTTTTACAATAGACGGTTTTTAACTTACGGCTTGGCAATATTTTTGTTGATTTTTCTCAATTCAAAGATCATTCCGCAAGGGTTGTTTCTTGAGTTGACATGCTCTAAGTCAAAACCTTCTTCGCTGGAGAGTGTTTGACGAATTCTGGCCATCTGAAAAAAAAATATTATTAGAGGTTTTTTTATTTATAATTTTATAAAAAATTCATCCAATTTAATTCGTCATTTTATATAATGTGTTTACAATTGCGGTCAAATAAATTTACCAAAAATATATGTGTTTAATATTCAAGCAGAGTGAAGTTTATTGCTATATGCATACAGGATTTTTCTATATTTTTATACATAAAAACCCAAGATAATACAGTTAGGGATATAAAATATCATGAAAAATGATGGTGTATACCTGTATAGCATGAGGTCTTTCACAACCAATGAGCGGAATAGATGTTGATTCTCTGGAAGGTTTTGCCCATAAACAAAAGTCCCTTGCAGGTCCCCAAGATGATCCATTATCAGTTACAACGCCACCTTGCACAAGTTGTAAAGCTTGTCTTATAACCATGGCTGTTGTCATTTCCGGTGTTACTGACAATGTTTTGCACTATGAAAATAAGAAAAAAAAGGTTAGGAACTAATTGGCCAGAAAAAGCACTCCCTCAAAAATTATGAAAAATTATGAGTATTATCTCCAATAAGAAAGTTTGATAAAAATTTCATATTTTCTTAAATATATTTATTTACCAATTAAAAATATTTAGTTTTACTTACAAATTCAATGCCATTAGCACTATCCTTGTAGACTATTTGGATATTGGTTGTCTTGGGTTCAAATGTCAGTTGAGAATTGAGAGCGTTTTGAATTTTTCTGAAAAGAAAAATATGGAACGGAAATTTAATACAAGATGTATTATGATATTTATTATTATTTTAAAAAAATTGTTATTTTACTTGTATAAGAACTAATGAATAACTGGGATGGTTAATTTCTTTTTGGGCTTAAAATTTAATAAGCAGTATGACAATCAATGTATTGAATAATTGTGACAATTTTAAAATTACTTTTTTTATTGAATAAGACGAATATATGAAAAATATATTATCGGAATTTTAAGACTTCATATTTTGATTGCAAGAACATTGATTGTGTGATATTTAAAGCTGTAAAACTTTTAAATGTCCATATCAAAAATTTATGACAACTATGAACCGAAACAGTAGAAAATTTGTAATATTTTTACAAAGCCCATAATGTAATTTTGTCCAATGGCAACTCAGTATATTTCCACTATAGGACGAGAATTGAGAATATAAAATATTAATATACCTAAGCCATGAATCTCTGGCAGCTTGAGTGGGATATGTTACACTGTATGTTGTAGGAGGAGATCCATTAGCTGGTGCACCAGATCCTGCCCAACCTAGCATGAAGCTAGTGTCAGCACTTCCAGCTGCAACCCAGATTTCAGAGAGTCGTACTGCTTCCTGTAAATAGAAAACATGATTCAATTAAAATATCGCTTCAGCATACTGAACTTAAACATTAAACGAAATGCTTGTCTTTAATTTATTTTTTCATAATAAATTAAATTTGATTAAGTACATATTTAACAATATTAATAAATAATTCAATAAAATAATATTTTTTAAAAACATTCAGTTTATATTTCCCAAAGAGTCTAAATAATATATAAACATCACAAGATGACACTAATAGATAGTCAATATGTTTTTTTAGCAAAGCATAAGAATTATTTGGACTAAAGTAAATCAAATGTTAGTTGTTTACAATTACAATGTGTCAAAGTGTTTTGAATGATAATTGATAAGTTGCACTATGATCTCGTGTTAAATATTTATTATATAATAAAAGAATTATTTATTTAAATAAACAGTGGTAAAACTGACTAGTATTTTTAAAAATAATTTGGCTATCATATACGTACATACTTTTAAAATATTGAGAAACATTCTAAGATAAATAAGTTAATTTTTATATATTATATTTATATGGCGTTTAGATTAAATTTAATGTTGTATATTGATTTGAATTGAAACAACATCATACTGATTTGTAACACGGATCTGAAATCTGAAAATAGGTTCGTGTTTAACTGACAGTTTACATTAAATGTCTTGATGAGAAATTGATTATAAACAAAACATATATCGAAACAACCTGAAGACTGAAATATATATCAGATAAATTATATTTAACATGTAGCATTCGTGATTTATTCCTTCAAAAATAAAGATATTTGTTATTTGTAAGTAGTCGTGACCTATTTTTATTAAAGAAACTAAAAATTAACTTAAAAAAATATATATTTTGATACGTAAGGATGATTCCGAATTCATTCATTTATTTATATGATGATATTAAAAAGAATGTGTGACACATGAAAATAAAATTAAAAAACAATTGAGAATGTATGTATACAATAAATATATCGGTCTTTTTAGTGATATGGAATTTATTGCGGGTCAGCGGTCACAAAATCGCGATGAAATTCGATGATAATTATTACATATTTTTTGGAAGACATTTTACGTAAATACATATGATCATAAAAGATGAATGATATACTTCAGTTTACGTTACACAATTAAATTATTGTTTTTTTTTTCACTGTCATTTTATTGAACTTTTGTTACACGAATTCATTATATTTAATAAGATTTGGCACAAAGAGGTAAACTATTGATTTTCTTTGATTTCATTTCCATTTGAAAGGTTTTCAAATTAAAAGCATTTGCAGAGCTTTTCTCGAAACAGCATGTACAAAATATTGAATTCCAACCAATCATTTCAAAAAATTAACAAATATACCATTTAAACGCTACATTAGGAGTATATTTAACACGCATTTTTTTACAAACATGTAGTTTTTCACAAACTTACAATTCGAACTAACAGTCCCTAATGTTTTGATAGTTCACTATTTTGTAATGTCAAAATAATATAATTACAAAATTATAAAGTCACAGTTCCACCTTTGTGGTGTAGATCAAAAAAATGCTGAGAATACAGCTTCGTAGAAAAAAGTGCTATCGTACGATTTTCAGTAGAATGATGTTAAATAACTGCGATAGCATTGTCAATATAAACACGTGGACTGCATTCGTTGCACCCTGAACACGTGTTCTCGAAATTTGTAATATATACTATATCAATAAAAACACTAAATTCAATGAAGAATGCAACATTTCCTAAAACAACGATAATTATAATTGATAGTTTTGCATATCAACAATTTATTATATCTTTCGCTTTGCAACAGTTGAAATCGATTGCAGATTGGTTGAAACTATCAAGTACATGAGAAAATTATTCGATCTTTTCACAGACTATCTAAGACTGAAAAAGATGTCAAGTTCATCAAAATTATATTTATTCAAGATATGGGGTTTTACTTATAACCATCGAAAGATGTTAAGATAAATTACTTCGTATACATATTGTAATCATATATCTGAAGTTTCTTCTGCTGTTAATATAAAAACAATATTTTAAACGTAACTTAACAATAAGTAATTTAAAAAAAAGGGAATTGTTGAAATTATGTACAATTCCTCATGTTTTGTTACTCATTACCCGTCAATTCGTCAGTTAGATTGCATTCGTGTGACAGAATGCCCGAAGATACCGGAAGGCGAAACTCGAGTCGCGAGTGACAAAACAAGTGGATTGTATAAAGTTTCAACAGTTCAAATTTGATATTGAAAGTCCATCAAGCACCCTCAGACGATATCGCAAATTAGACCATTCATTCATTTAGGTCGACACGAAATCGATAATAACTAAGGCACATTAGTTTTAGGCTCAAGAAAAATATTGTATTTTATTAAGAGTAGTATTTTTTATAAATCGTAAAATAATCTGAACATGTGTTTCTATAAAAATATCACGATTTAAGAATTCAAACGATGCAGTTTCGGGTGCAATGGTAGCTGCTGTGTAAACAACGTCTAACAAAATGCACGTGTGACGCGTTTATGGCGCAAGTTTATTTTTAGGATATTCCGGTCCAGCGTTCCTGGTACATGGAATTCCGTAGTCTTGGTGCTTCTATCTATTTGAAAACGTCAGTAAAAAATGCTACATTTTGAATAAGATAAACAGAGAGAACAGTTACGTGAATTTTAAAACAGCATAAAATAAATTTAAACACGAAACTATGAAGAAATGTTTGGTTACAAAAATCAACGTACGTTTGTTAGAAAGAAACTGTACACATTCATTAGCCGCACTTAAATGTTATAAATAAATAATAACTAAAGAAATCTTCGTATTTTAGCTAGTGATACGTAAGTTTACAGACAAATAAATTTCATTACTATGACATACAATTAATAGATCGTAATGAGATACAAACCTTTAATTTGAAAGAGTTGTTTCCGCGTGACTTGGCCACTAGAAGCAGGTCTGTGAAGAGAAATAGGTGGCGATCTTGTGAATGCGCGTTTGGTGAGGCTACCGGAAGGATGGATTGCGCTACAGCAATGGTGCAAGGTGCCTCCATCAGGAATTGGCGACCACTTGATGGACTTCCGCCACCGACCTGTCCACTCACTCCGGCGCCGACAGCAGCTTCTAAGCTAGGGCGTTTTCGCAGGAGAGCTTTGGTTTTCTGTAAATAAAAAATAACAGCTTAAAATGTTGACTTAAGTCATTTTCCACATAGACTTAACCACCTTTATAAATGAGGAGAATATATGTATTAATGACGATTTTTAACGCATTTGTAACACCAAGCGAACTTTAATTATTAGCCATAGTTTCACTTACTGCCAAAGTTTATATTTTTTTCTTCTTATAAAATTTTTGAATACTTGACGTGAATTAATACTTTTTATAGGCCCGAAATATAAGGTAAACAAATGACACTACTTTTTCACTTTTAAATAGTCTAATGACGTTCGATTGTTTTATGAATACGGTAAATATTTCGATAAATTCGGTTTTATTAATAAATATTATCGACGAGAAGCTAGCTGTAAACTGCATTATAAAAGCTTAACATTAAGCTGTATAAATAATTGGTGTATATTTTAAGCTCATCGAGTCGAATCAAGTTATCAAACGAAGTTGAGTAATGCTCTTGGAGCTTTTGGTAATTATCTAAAAATGGAACATAATAACCGATAATCGTGTTTTAATTGTACGAAAGAGTTCTTACAATACCAATGTATAATATAGATGCGATGAGAAATGTTGTCATTTACTCGATATAACATAATTCAAAAAAAATACTTATGATGCCAATAAAGAAATTGTATATGCATTTAATTATAATACGTATAAATTATTTTATATCGTAGTTTGGCTTAATATGAAAAATACCATGTAAATCACAATCCACAAGATTCGGAAATTTGTACTTATTTTAATTTCACAATGAAGGTCATCTGTATTTCAAAATGAACAAAAACAAGAATAATGATAATATGAAATACCCTATACCAAATAATGTTGATGAATTTTCATATCGATTGCAACTGCGGTGGGTTTGTTTGAAATATTACTTTGGTATGAATAAATGATGATGGTTTATTAATGACTTATCAAGTGTAAAATGCAATGGATTATTACCTTTCTTCTCTTAATTATAACAACGATTTTTTTCTCTGTTTTGCTTTTCATAATGATGTAACGAGCAACGTTCCGACAATACCAATCTACTATGAATCTATGCGAATGGGTGTGGCTATATCATATTAAATGTAACTACTAATGAATATATCAATTTATCTTCTCATGATTTGCAGATGATCACCGCTTTGCATATAGAAACAACGCTTTGAATAACTCTAGTGTATTTACTTACAAGTGGTTCTATATATCTTAATTACAAATCGGTTAAAATAGCTTTTCTATTGATGAGGAAACTATCAAAAGAAAATTTAAACCATAGCCCGCCATTATTGCATGCATGATATTAAGTGATATACACTTCAATATCAATTAATCATCAGTTACTGACTTCAATGAAAATCAACACTTAACAGGTATTGAATGGTGGAATAGAACACAGGATACAATAACATTCTTAGCACATTTTGCGGCTCCTAAGTTCATACAATATAATAGACTTCGCACAACGTGTTGGGCCGACTTTTATAATGAATAAAAAACAAAGATTATAACGGTTTATGAATATTGTTGCTATACAATTCAAATGTGCGCCTCTCATACAATTCATTCTACCATCAATGCCATTTTGGTAAGATGTAAACGATTTTTTTGCATACAAAACACACCGCAGTATCTATCTAGCGTTTATGGAAAAGATTTAAGTCAAATAGGGAACGGATTATAACAATCGAACAGACAAAAACAGCCGTTTTTCGGTATTCGCAAGCACTTTAAAAAGCTCGAGTGTCCATGGAGAACTGAGGCATTGAAGACATGTTTATAACAATTGATTCTAAGGAACGGCGATGCGTGGGTGCGCAGCCTACGGCAAATGAAGATGTCGGGTTGGAGTATTCTCTAATTAACGAAAAACGCCAGCCAAATTACACAATGCCCACGATGTCTACAAATAATTATATGCCTGCCAGTGCGATCGCCATTTTGGACACGTCATAAAGCCCATAATCATGCATTAAAAAAACCAATTGGAATAACATGAATTTAAGAATGGACAATTAGTTCGATAAAAGGTGTGATAAAAAATGTAACTATTTGTATTTGAATATTTTTTAACAGTATGTATAATATTAATGGCATACAAATTATGTTCTTATAAAAAGCATTTTGACATAAATCGAGACATAAAAGATTTAAAAATTGATAGTGAATTGTAAGTTCATTCAATAATCTTGTAGTTATTATTGATTATGCTCAGAATATAATATCTTAAAATTCGTATTTCATTGTGCCGAAACAAACGAAACAGGTTTCAAATTGTATTGAAAAATCAATTCGTTTTAAAGGTATTTAGTATATTATTTAGTCACACAAATTGTCAGGCTTCATGTTTACGAGACTTGTTAAAAAAATATTATCTTGTATTACAAAAGAGTTATGTTATTTTTTTAATATCCTAATCTCAATAAAAATCAACATTTTTTTTATTATTACAAGATTTCATTAATAAATTTATGAAGTACTTACAAAACGTGGAAATGTGAGTACAATCCCTAGCATGTTTCATGTACAAATCGAGAATATTATTTAGTTAAAATATAAATCACCTATCAAAGATGTTTACATGACTGAATGTGATGAATAAACCATTTTGATGCAATGGATTGCAAATAATTTATTCGAGGATTTGTCTGATTTTAAATAAACTTTAAACACGGGTTTATGATGCATAGCAAAATAACTAATATTTTGTCAGCATCACACTTAATAACTATTCATATATCTATCAACAATCATTCTATTTATTTTGATTATATTTCAAGCACCAATCGAGGAGCAGACCTCGGATCCCGTGAGTAATCTAAATAATTTTAGACTTTAAAATTGGCAAAACACGGTCAAGGTTTTCTTTAACAATACTCGAGATCAAGCTTTTGGTGATGATCGTTGCAAAGTGGAATAAATTATTTACACTCCCATTACGTGCAAAATCTGCTCATTATTATGTAATCGAGTTGGTAATAATGAAAATTAAGACTAATGAGATCAAATTTGGAAGACCCACGGTTTTTCTTAGTGTAATCATAAATAATATTCATTTGTGTCTAATATTAGTAAACTTGTTACGGTAACTCTTTTATCATTAACTACAATTGGTAGTGAGTGTTTTACTTTGATATAAATGATTTAATTATAGCTACCGCTGAAGATAAATATACAGTACATAGATAGTTCTACACGATTCATTTATTCGTTAAAAAAAGATATGCGTTTTTCATACTTTTTGATACCGTTACACCATACACGAAATTTTGTAACTTGTAACTAAATATGCTCATTCTGCGGATTGTATAAAGAGAATAAATATATTATTTTGTACAGATTTATGAGAAAAGAGAATGGGTGCAACCGTAAATTGTTCAGTGAAAGATGGGCGGTCGTGTCCATGATTTTTTTATATTTTAAATGGCGTTGAAATAATAGACGAATGATACAAATTTATGTATAAGTGCCTAAGTGTAGTGTACTTTGTAGTAAGGGTCGCAGGATGATGGCTTTGTAACAACTGGAGATCAATAGATATCAACTATCACAAATGATTCTTAATGAACAAACTAATATATGTCGGTCACCATTATTGACTCCTCTGACTGGTGTGTCTTTGTTTCTGTAATGGACTATTTCCGTGCCATATGTAAACTTATTGATATAGCCGCCTTTTTAGTTTCATTTTACATTTGCTAGTTTTATTGCGAACAGGAAACAAGCTAGTTTGTTAAAACAGGAGAGAAGATGTATTGTGTACTTTTTCTACACAGCTATATATAGATAAGCAAATGTTAGTTTAAGCATAGTTCTGACGATGGGTGAGCCGAAATAGCTATCAACTATATTTCAAAATATAATTTTGTAGAACTAAAATACATTGGTATTTTTTTCACCGTGTTAATTTGAGTATATTCAAACTTTCATAACAATACAAACGTTCGATGATTTATTTAAAGAAATGTTTATTTTAAGTTTTATCTCTGAAGTTAAAGAAGGTTTGTATGACATTAATAAATAAAGAATAATAGTATATTGGTTAATTTTGAAAAATTGTGCAAACGGGGCTTGTGGTGTTAGTACACAAAATAGGTGGAGTAACCAGCGTTGATCAAAATAACATAGCGTTTATTATACTATAAAATGCTTAGAAATAGTGTTGAGACGCGGTTTTATTCATGTCATGTTTCGCTATCGTTATATTACTTGACTTAATTGCTGATGTTTGAAAGATGTATCTTAGCTCTCAAGCCATTCAATTACGATGAACGGTGTTGATAAATACCAAATGTTAATTATTTGAATGTGCAATTAACTTACAAGTGTTCCCGCAGTGGCTGCAATGACATCATGCTCGTGCAAGGCGAGGAAATCATTGGGGAAGAGGTGTTGAACTCGTTCCAAGTCTGAAAGCCTCTGTCCTCGCCTGCGAACGGCTGCCGAGCCACCGTTACCAGCGCCACTGACCGCTACGTTACCCGTCCCAGTGCCCGCTCCGCCTCCCGCTAATCTCTCGTACTGAGCAAGGCGTTCGATCTGAAACGATGAAAAAATATAATCATAAGCACTGTGAACTATCATTGACCGTTGTTGCGTTTTTATAAGAAAGTTCATTGACCAAACCTCGTCATGAATGCTCGACATTTATCTCTTTTTATACTGCATCGAAATAAAATATAGTCATAGTAAACCTTTTCATGGAGAAAAGTTTTTTTAGATACAATTTTCAAAATTTATTTCAGAGCCTGTATGTACTACTATGTAGTAATTGAATATCAAATTTTGTACCGTTAAAAAAACGTACGATTCCACATGTTTTGTCAACAAAGACCCGGGTTTCGCCTTTCGGCATCTTCGGGTAATCTATCATACGGATGCAATAGAACTGAGGTCAGCTGTTAGTGACAAAACACGTGGAATCGTGCAAAGTTTTAACTGTTGAAATTTGATATTGAAATTTCATCAAGCACTTTCAGTCGATATCATAATTTAATCAATTGAATATATTCCATAAAATGAGATAATTGTATTATGAAATCGAATCATATACTTAGTTCAATGCAAGTTGAGATTTTAGTCTTACTGCCGTAGTGTGCTTTATGGGTAAAATAAAATACCCATGGATTTCCTAATGCCCAGATTATATTTAATATGATAAAACGGCTTAATATTTAATGTCATTAAGGATGCGGCATCGCTGGGGGGTATTATATCAACGACGCCAGGTATTGACCCTTTCAACCCCGAGGATATCAATCAGCTGATTATAAAAACGCGTACATATTTATAGCAGTCACGCATTTCCCTATCAGTATAATACAAATTCTTCAAATTCCCCAACTGCTTGAGTTAATGATATGATTATGAAAGTATTTTTGGAATTATACATACTTATTTAAATCCAGTTTACAGTTTGCAACATTAAAATAAACAAGTAAGGCGTCGTCAAAAAACAAATAGAGTCAATGATATTATTTGTAAAGATTACAGTAAGTATGATGGTCAAGAAAGATATTATTTCAGTTCAAAAATGAAATCTCTTAGTTTTTGCAGGCAATTATTACTAAAAAAGGACCTACTGAATGCAATTTTATCATTAACGAATAATTTCATTAAATGCTAACAATTCTAGTATCTATGTTGAAGGACAACAATTGAGGTCAAAATAAAACTATACATCCAGTCCTTTTTTTACGCGAATTCGATTATACGCGATTTTTTTGGACGGCACCGTTACATTTTTTTACGCGCTTCAGTCGTTTTTACACGATTTTTTCCCCAAATTTGTTTAAAAGAAGAAATTTATATATGATGCTAGGCATGTACGTTTCATTATTTTTTTAAATAAAAAAAATATTTGTATTTTTAAAACTTAATTCATATAAGTGAAAAAATCATATTGTTAGAGTCTCATTATATTTTATAAGCAATAAAGACATGAAATATATATATTTTTTTGCACGAATTTTAAAGAGAAAATTTTGGTTTTTCATACGTTTCTAGACATTTTAATTTTTGGAACCAATTTATCAAATTATATGAAAGTTGCGATTTTTTTACGCGCCGTTTTCTGGAACTAATGTATCGCGTAAAAAAGGACTGGGTCTGTTCTTCTGTTCATTAAATACATGAAATTTTAATTTGAAGAATTAAAACGTCTTTTCTTTTGCGAAGGTATTTTTTAACATTTTTGAATTCAGAATTGATTAAATATTGATATTAAATATATTATGTGATTTATTAATTATGATAGATTAAGACCCTCGGATCATTTTCTAATATTCATTTTAACAAAGGCAATGTATATATGACGTGCGAGAACAGTAGCCTTAGGACCGTAGCACTTAGGATAAGTGTAATCAGGATAACGGAATGCTAAGTGTTTTGATATAATATGTAAATAATGCCGTGTTTTGTTGCATACCTATTTCAAAAATTTCTTATGAAAAATGTTTGGTATATTATTTGCATATCATTTATGAAAGCTCAAATGGATGGTCATAATTAACATTCCTGCAAAAATTCAATATATACAATGATTTGAGCCACATTTTCAGAAACAATACGAGGCTCGAGGCAACTTATATTTTAAAGGTTTCTTGAAAATTTAAAGGGAAATAAATTATTCACGGTATGTAATATTTTTGAAATATCTACCAATAAGATTGAAAGGTGAGAAAATTGATCCTCCGTCATTTATGCACACCTCTTCTAATATAGATTCATCGTTAAAAAATAATTGAATGACTACATAACTGCATAATTGGCATAGTCCATTTTTTTATACTTAAATTATTTTTGACTGTAAACTGAATAAAGAAAGTAATTAGTAAAGAATTCCAGAAGTGTTTGTGACTTCATATTACCGAATAACTTTTACAAATTGTCATTGCGGCAACAATCTCATGAACTTCCAATCATATTCTAAAACCGAACGAAAAAGAACAAATGAACTCTATGACCTATAATTGTCCACCCGTTTTTCAATTCTGATACTAATCAGTGGTTGAATGTCTACTTATATTATGGATAAAATTAAAAATATAATAAGAAGATACTCTTAAAATAATAGATAGCGATTAAAGATTAAGATATTAATTAGTGAACTCATATTTTTATAGTGACATGTGTAAGAGGTTTTCATTTTTTACAGTATGAAACTATAAATATTTTTTCAGATACCGAAACATTTTAAAATGAGGCAACATTAAAAGCTATTGCGTTCGAAGATGATTCTGTTTTATTTCATGTAGTCGTTACGTTCTCACCAATCAAGCACAGCTAGACAGGAAATTGAGTGCAAATCATTCTATTGGCATAAGTTCTGAAAATTATTGACATTAACGTGACTTACGGGTAATCAAAGACGCAAGAGAAATTGCTAACAAACGTTCACTTCGAATTGTATGATTGACTGTCTGGATTCTAAAGAAGGAAATAATTATCACTCATATTCGACTGCAATTTAGAGTGCGTAAGCACTAAATTTATGATCAGGTGTTTCTAAATATAATTAGAGAATATCGCCAATTAGTGTGTTGGGCCGGATAGATTAAAAATGGTAAAGTATATATTTTAATCATACAAAAAAAGTGTAGCGTAGTTAAGTCTAGCGGGTTGAAGTCTTCTCTGAATAAAAGATTACTTATGAATGTGATATAATATTCCAACCTATTCAAATCCATAGAAATAAAAAATATTTTTCAACTCGATAAATACATTTTTGCAAACAGAATATTAATTATTACTTCTGTGATTTTTTAATTCCTTTCAGCCCACCCCCTACCCGATATTCAAAACGAGACAGAAATGCAGGATAAGATAACGGTATTTTTTTCAATTTCATCTCTATATCGTTACCACGAAGATCATTATGTTACAATACTGACGGACACCTGGTTTGTGTCAAACATTTTATGTTAAATTAATCTATAAAGAACATATTTACTTAAACTCAAACAATAGTATAGACTTTGGTCATCCCCACGCACATTTTTAAGCTATCGTTATCAGGGATTCTGTATATTAAAATAGTTTTTCGGTTGTTGTTTAAAACATTATTATGGTAAATTTTTTTTAATATACTCAATATATACATTATAAACTACTCATGTTACAACAATGCCACCGACACCAGATAGTGGAAATGAGTAAAGGGTCATATTTGCTATTCAGCTAATCAAACGGGAACAGTCAAATAAAAATGAGTAATCCACGCTGCAATAAGCACAAGCTTTACGCATAAAAAATCGTAATAAACACAGTTATGTAAACTGCACGCGGAACACGCAGTTTTCGGAAATGACTGTTTAAATCAATCGTGTTTAATTGGTTGCAACATTTCTTATATACCTACCAAGCCCTTCTCAATTTTATTTATTAAAAAACGATTCAGTTCCATTACTTTGATCAGTGTTTATGTTGCTTGCATAACCATTCTGGTTCTCCTAAACTTCTGACAACTGTACGTCATATGTCATTCATTTCGATTACATAAAGGGTCAAGAATGTTTTGATAAGAGAAAATTTTATATTGAAACTTGTTACATAAGACTTTCAGATGCGCTTAGAAGGAACGGTAACGGAGATTGTCTACGAGTACAAATATAGCATTTGTGTATCATACACTTGTTCTCAATAAATTTTATGAAAAGTTATAAACGAATATACAGTTATTTACACTATATGTCACCGTGACAATTATTTTTGTGAGTAATGTTTATAAAAATATGAATACATCTAAAGTGTATTATACAATACTGGAAGAGTAATTTGGTTTATTAATTACATATATTTAGATTCTATAAAATTTTTAAATTAACATAATTTTGACTGTGATATTGATGTTTTCAAAATTTATTATCGTAGTTACCGACACAAAAAGTACCAAAGAAAGGATACAATGGCTTAAAAAAATCTCCCACCTTGTTTTCCTTGTGACCTTAAACCGGTGCATAAGCGAGAGCAGATAAATCACTACTTTTTCCCTTTTTGTGAAAGAAAAATTGAACAATCATTCACTTGAGTAACAACTTTCAGTTCTCGTAGTAAAACACTTGCTTCGACACCTTCATTAGGTGGCTATTTGCTTTACATTGGAAGCGACATAGAATAAATATGTATATTAAATTAATCAATCCTTTTCCACCAAATTCGTAGCCGAATCCATATACTAACTGACATTTGCTTAAAAATACATGATACATTAAGAGTAGATATATTAATAGCTATAAAGTAATTTTATGATAACCGAATAAAAGGGTGAAATATATTATACTTATAACGTTTAGCTATCGTGTTTGCGTGTACTTAAAATACCATTTTACTCGATACAACGGTTAAAATGAGCTCGAATCTTCTGACCTATACGAACAATCTGACACGGAGGCTAAAAAATAGAGTATATTTTTTTGATTTCCCTAAAGGCATACGTGGCAGGACCGCTGAAGACGATTTAAGAGAATCACGTCTGCCTGCGATAATTTAGAATGTTGATGGACAATTACGTGGGATTAAATCTATAGACCGAATTCGTACGGGGGCACCCCAGCGGGGTTCCAGGGTACAGGAACACCTTTTCGATGAAAGGGTAGCAAAATGAACAGTTGATTATAAAAAACAAATATGTATCAAGTTGCGTATAGCCAATGCTCCTAAAACACTATTATAAAATATGTTCATGAGTAAAAAAATCTTGCCTATTATATTTTTAATCAGAAATGAGATCTGAATTCAATTTATGATTAAAACTAGACCGTTAATTATTATGAAGGAAAACTTTCAATAAGATAAAAACGCACATAAAAATAAATGAATATATGCTATATATCAGAATAAATCTGATTTGGGACTTAAAAACCGAAAGATTTAAAAAAAATGGTTTTATTGTGTTATTTCAACGGGTATGGTATCGGATTTTCAATTTTATAACACGAACGGAAAAAGATGCGCCCACGTTTCGAGTTGCGACGTAAATAATCCAAATGGGAATGTAAGGTACATCGAGATAAAAAAAAATGGGCTCCGCTTTTTAGATCGGGGATGTCATTATTGTTAAATTATTTGATGCATATACAGATGACAGTTTATTCGCTGAATAGCCAAAGTAAGATCTCAGTATTTTTTTTAAATAATTTTGAGTGAAAACGAAGTAAACTTTAGAATGTTTTGGGGTACCATGAAAATTTATTAAGAAGTAAATTATTACCATCGATTTTATATAGATAAGAGTATTTCTTGGATGAACATCACGACGTTGAGAAACCACACAGAAAGCTGATAATTGAAGAAAATGATTTGAAGGATTTGCTTGTATCAACAACACGAATCGAGTATTAAATTGGTATAGCAGCTAATAACTATATATTATAAAAAAAATGTAGAACTAAAATACATTGCTATTTTTTCATCGTGATAAAAATATATTGTAGGTCTAACTTGAAAATCTAAATATCAAAATTTTAAATTAACCTTGTCAGGAATTTTATCGTTAAAAGGAGATCTTGCCGTTAGTACACAAGAATGATAATTCTTCTAAAATTGAAAACGATAATAGTAGTTTATGTATTCAGATGCTACCTGTTTAAATGATTGTAAATAAAGCAATATAATTCTGGACACCAAGAAGTTTATATATTTTGGAATAAACTGTTTAGTTCAATCAAATGCGACAGTTTGACAACACTGATGAGCCGGGACAAAAGTTTATGAACCGATGTCTAACAAAATGACACCTCAATGTCAGGTAGATAAAAATCGCTCCTAGACGGGATGGGTGTCAAAATATTATGCAGTAAAATAAACTCTTTATCTATTTCATTGCGAGTCAAATATCAAAGCATACTATACAGATTGAAATCTACGGGAACAATTAAATTGTTTGATTTTTTCATTAATACTTTTTGCGCGAACTCGTTCTGAGAATGCAATGTCACTACACCGATGAAATTCGCAAAGAAATAAATGCAAGAACAATAGCTTTCAATTCCACTGAATAATAACTCTGTCTGACATTTATATTGGAAATTAGCCATAAAATAATATTTGTATGATCTTTTAAATGAATCAATACTAACACTCGTGTGGAATAAGCGAATAAATATTACGTAGCTACTGTAAAATTTTGTGTCATATAAAATATTACATCATAATTTAAAACATATATTGTATATATATAATCAACGGTCGGTTAATTTATAAAATAAACGATAATACTATTGGCAGATGCACATTTAGCTAGTTGCCAATAAATTATATTAACATATAAACTGACATACGATGATGCTATTCAATTGATTCATTCATACAAAAGATTGAAATAATTGTCTCTGTATCGATGACACGTTAACAAAATGTTATCTGATGGATTTGTTTACCTTTTGCACATTATATTTGTACTTGAATTTCCAGAAAAAAAAGCGACTCGCTCCCATTTGAAGTTTGTTTCCTCAATCACTTATTTAAAAACCTTATCACTATTACTTTAAGTAAATATAAAACTTCATTCAGACATATAGAACATATATACACATTTTATCGTAAATAAACAACGTCACTTCTTAGCACTATGAAAAAAATTTGGATCTGTCAGGTAGCCGAAAACGGAAACACATAATCACGTACGAATGACCGCGTCGATTGCCTGGGCAACAGTGACCAATTTTAGATATAAAATTATACTAGACACAGGACAGGGTAGTAACGTGCAAAGGGCGACAGCCAGGGGTCGCCTACTGTGTGCTCAAAGTCGAGCAGAAAATAATAATATAAATTATAAAAGAAAACAATGTGTGAAACTTAAAACAACAATATCCTTTATGATATATATCTAAATATTGAAAAATAATTATTTTTTTGTGACATAAAATTAAATTTTAAATTTTATTTATATTGAATAAAAATTTCTAATTTTTATATCACTAGATTTGATTGAATAATTTGGAATATTATGTAACACGATATTTATTTATTATAAATATAATTATTACGCATATTTTATATGCATAATTGCATTATTTAAGTTTTCATTTATCTAGAACAGTGGTTCTCATGTGCGGCCACCAAAAGTTTTATAGAAAATATTGATATTTAAGAATATGTGTTTTTAGAAATGAATTTATTAAGATATTATCTTAAAATTGATTGAATGAACCTGACTTATCAAGCATTTAAACGAGCTTAAGTTAAGGAACGTTTTAATTATAATTAATTGCTTTATTAATTTTGTCGATTTTACCTACAACTGTATATTGTGAAAGATCATTCAATGAGATACAGTATATAAAAAATAAATATCGAAACTATTTTTACCACATTCGGTGCGGCCACGAGACATTTACATAAGACAGCTGATGTTTACAATGCGACGACAGTGAAATTTCTCGTGAAAACCACTGATCTAGAATGTAGTACATGTAAACTAAATATTCGATATTATTAATTACCTGAAAATGTTTTGGACGCCTGCTAATAATAATACTATATATCGATATCACAGATAATACGTTTTTCAGGTAAATTTTAAGTGAATATTAATTACTATAATATGTGCACACGCAAATCTGATCGATATAAAGTAAAGGAGAATATAAAAGCGGTAACCGATTTTGAATAGCAAATACCTGCTAATAATTACATACAATCAATAATATAATATAGAAAGGTTTTGATTTCCTAGAAATTTAATGTTAATGTTTTTAAAAATTATTCAAAAATCAATTAATTAATTGTCATAAAACCAGAATTTTTACTTACCTGTTGAATTTTAAATAGTATATTAACGTAGTTATACTCCATTCGTTTATATCATGGTTTTAGATCTAAGATATTGTTTCAATTCAAAGTGAAATATAAACAGTAAGTAATTGCATCAAAAAAAAAAAATATTCTCTCACGAGTGGGTGTATTGCATTAATATTCCTATACTATTTTGAATTGCTTTGAAGTTGAGTATGACTCGTCAAATTGTGAAAGTCGATGGCAATTAGAGACAAGCATGTAATATTCTATCGCTAGAAATGAGTAGTGTTATTACGATCAAAATAACAATAAATGATAACGCAAGATTTGAAGATACTTGTGGCACGAGATGTCGCTTTTATTATGTTAAACCAGATGGTGAACTAGAAAAGCAACTCGGATGCGATATCATTAACTGATTAGGCGTTTATAAAACTATTACACAATAAAAGAAAAAATACATTATAAAAACGACACTGAATTAACCTTTAAATTTATGCAAAGTCGAAAGTAAAAGAAAATACAGCAAAGGGCATACGATTATATTAAGATATGTATCAGAATCCGAAGTTATCATGAGATTTTTCAATATGATTAAGGGACTTACTATGACTTGAATGGAATTTAAATTTTACCCTTGATTAATAATGAGATGTTATTAATTAACGATTTCTAAACACTTCCGGGATACATAAGAGAAATATTACATTATCTAATACAAAACGATTACATTTGAAATGCACTTACTAATATTGTTCATACATCATATTATTCGTATACACTGACTGTTCTGTTGCATCCGTGTGATAGAATGCCTGAAGATGCCGAAAGGCGAAACAAGGGTCGTTAGTGACAAAACATGTGGATTTGTACAAAGTTTTAACAATTCAAATTTGATATTTAAATTCCATCAAGCTCCTTCGATCGATATCATAAATCATATATATATACATATATATATATATCATCGAACCATAATGAGAGGTTGTTTTTTTTTTATTAAATAAAAATATTACAGATTTGTAAATAGTGAAAAATTACATATACCATAGTATTTTGAGTCAGATCGCATCATGTCAGTATATAAAAGCGGTAACTTCAAAAATTTGCCAGAATTTTTAAAAATAAAATTTATATAATTAAATATGATTGCTGTTTGCCAAATTGAGTTTAATAATGATAGTAAAAGAGATACGTCTACTACGAACGTTTTAAATTTATGGAAGAAATTGTTAGAAACAATACAAAAACTTACATCTATGTGTTTCTGTGACAATGAGTATGAGCTGCAAATATTAACTGAATTTATTTCTGTAGTTTAATCCCTCTCCGAAATATGTTCAGCGGTCGACAGAGTCATAATATAAAAAAATCTAGTGTTGCTTATTCCACGAGCCGTTTATATGATCTTAACATTCTAAGATTTTTAAAAAAATTCAAAATATATGTAGGTTATAGAGACATCATTATTATTGTGTGTATTTTATTAAATAAATATAAAATCTAGAATGATACATGATTTGAACAATAGTAAAAATATCGTATAATTTAAATTAAAACGGACGAGGTGCGACAGGTGTAATATTTCTAGCCGTTTTGCCTTGAAAGTGTACCGATTTCATTAGGTCAGAGTTTAATTTGTAGAAATCTTTTACGACCAACGATCATCTCGTCATTTATTTGAGCGTTCGCTAAAAGTGAAATGTCAGAGACGCTTTTTTAAATTTTATTGTTCGATTCCATATTTGTGCACAACTCATTTAAATTATGTTTTTATTTCGCTGTGTATGCATTTTTAGTGAAATGAAATGTTGAATCAAAATAAAATGCTTCTGAATGATTAAATAAATTCGGATAATTATTCTATCACATTTTGTGATTTATAATTTTTTTTTTGAATGAAAAATGTTTAAAAATTTCAAAAGAATAAAGCATTTATAAATAATATTAAAAAATAAAAGTAATTAGGCGGCAAAAGCTTACTGAAATTGAAACGTAGAAAAATACCCCGCAGCGAGGGAGATTGTTGTCAGGTAGTCAGGTAAATTTAAAGAGAAAAAAAACTTCTTATATTTTTGTTATAAATAATAGGATACTGCAACAAATGCGTTTTTATACATTTGACTTTTCTTCAGTAAAATTTTACATTTAATAACATTTATTTATACTCATTCAATAAATAGTTGCATCATGTTTTGAATTTATATATGACATATTTTTTGAATTTTCTGCGTTCGTTAATTATTTAAAATTATTTTTTTTGTGTATTTCTACGTTGGTTATATGAATTAAGGGCCAGCCAAATATTTGGCCGATTACAGTATTGTTCATTTAACGGTGAACGAGGTGTTCTATTGATTTAAAAATACGATAAAAATATGACTTGTTTATTGATATGATGTACTGAAAATATAAACATACACTGTAAAATTATTATTATTGTAAGCTGTAATAAAACAAGCGTATTTTTTGGAAACGTTTGAAATTGACATAATTTGATTTTCTGTAAACATAGTCACAGAAGTTGGGTAACGGAGGGTAAAAACTTTTATGGGTTAATTCTATCATTACTGTGACTTATATGCAAAAGAAAAAGATCGTGAAAATAAAAATATTGTTAATTGAAATATTATGATTTAATTTCGAATTTTTTTTTTATTTTTCTGAATTTAGGAAAAAAATTCAAAATTTATTTCAAATAATATTTTTAAAGGGCTGCGTTTTTAATATCATACGAGACAACCTTAATCTTTTAGGTAAACTCAACGCGCACCTGCTCTTCCAACCAAAAAAAAATTCTGTCGATGGGTAGTACCAAGTAAATATAAAATATTTTAGTGCAATAATACGACTTACTACGAAAATATCAATCGTTTAGTAACAAAAAGCTTAAAAGTGGATAGAATAAAAAGTGTCACGTATACTTTAAAAAGTTAAATGGATTCGTGAGTCAAGTAAGCGAGAGTAAAAATACATTGAATATCAATATAAGAAGAGGTAAAAAGTGTGCAAAGACTGTTGACGAGAGGTGGGAGCTGTTTTAGTGTCAGACAAATTATAATATATCAAGATGCATGATTATTCCAAACGCCAAAGTCTTAAAATTTTTGTCAAAGTATAAACGATTTTCTTTATGTATGTAGGCAGAATAAACACTCTCACCTTGTGAATTGAGCTCATGTCTTGATCTCCTTACAGAATATTAACGATTTACAAAATAAAGAGCGATTTCTTTGATCAGATTTTGTAACTGGCTGATAGAAGCTAAGAACAAGTGAAACTTAAACTGGCTAAGGAACTTTAATATAAATATATACATTTAGAATACTCTTTATAAGTAAGATTGATTTATTGAATGTTAATGTTACTATGCATATTGAAGAAATCGTGAGAATTTACCGATGAAATATTTTTTTGAAAAATATTAAACAAATTTGAAATAAACAGATATAAATATATATTATATGCCAGTTTTAGAACATGAAGAAGATTTTCTATTACATCGAAAAATATCAATAGTAGAATAAGTTAATACAAGTATTAACTTTCAATAGTAATTTAAATTTTCGAAATCAAGGAATATCATCAAATTTACACTTTTTAAACATATACTGAGTTATTTTGAGTGAATGTAATATAATTTATATTCCAATTCAAACTAAATAAAGTACTATTTGTGTTATAACTTAGGTCATATATTTCTTTTCAAATATTTGAATGGAATCAAAAAAGGGGAGAGTCAAAACTTCGATTGCCAAAAAAGAAGTCGAATAACTCGCATACAATCGAACTCACTTAACGCTCGGAGCGACAATTTGTCGTGGATTCGATAAAAACTGTCACGAAAAGCATCGATGTAAAACCTTTCACTTTTATCATACAGAACTGTATTGTTAGATATCCCCATACCATCAGCCAGGCATTGTTTTGAAATAACAATCTGCGGATACCTACCATTAATCAGGCGTGTAAATTTATTGACAATGGAGCGAGTAAAAAGTAAGATAAATACCCATCTAAGTACAATTATTACCAATTGGAAATAAAACTCAATTGAATAGTTGGATGTAACAAAAAACTTTCATCAATATTAAGTAGGTACATGTCCTCAATTGCAGCTAGGAAGAGATGGCAAAACACAATATGGTTCGTCGTAATGGTGCGAGGACAAAACAACGTTGATCAAATTGGTTTGGAAAGAAATGCTAAAAACAAAATGGTCTCAAAGTAGCGGGATGGAAAGTTGTTGGGGCGACGATTTAAAAGTTATGCATATTTCTTATCTCTTTCTGAGTTTTATGTTTCTAAGCCGAAGTGCAAGTAGAAGGTTTTTTAGTAGATTTCTTCTAACGATTTAAATATAAGAAAAAAAGTGATAGTTGCAACTAGATTAGTTTCTTATAACCCAAAACTCTGCCATGTATGTTTTTATGATCTAAATGGCGGATCTGACATCGCGTTTGAAATATATTATAAATATAATCGCTGTTTTAACATATACACATTTGCATGTTGATATAATTTTGAGATCTGATGGGTTTTGCCGCCGAAAAAGAAGCCGAAAGAAACGACTACTGCATTTAAAATCAAGCGAAAGTCATCCATAAGAAACGGCATGATCTGTTGAACCAGTGGTCCGCACCTCACGACTCTGCCGGCTGTCACTGGCTCAAATTTGTCGGGAGCTTTTCTATTAAAGATCACACGCGAAGTTAATTCCACCAAGTCGTACATATGTATAAATCATAACACTCAAGCTCGTTAGATTTGTAGCCACTGATCTAAAACGAGATTGAACAGTGTGAGATTTTAATATAGATTATGATGACACTGAAAGGTATTCCAGCTAAACGGATCATCACATATTCTATATGAACCGCACATGAGATACAACACACAGAAATTGCAACAGGATATTTCCGTGGATAACTATTTTATTGCAAATTTTTGTAAAGCAGTAGTACAAACTAAATTACTATAATGAGAAAATGATTTAAAGTTTAAGATTGCAAGACAAAAAATTAGAAATGGACTTAATATATGAATTTTATTTCGAGATTAACTGCAATACGAAAAGAAATCGCAAGATATCACGAATAGTTTAAAGCAATTTAACGGTCGAAAATTATTATTAAAAATTCGTGAACATATTTATACATTTTAAAGTATTACAAAAAGTAATGTATCTAATCGATAATTTAAAGCTGAATATGAATTCGAATTTATTGCAAAAAAGTCATTACGTTGACTCGAATTCAAAACTCAAGCTATCTTCGTTATAGATAATGAATCGATTTCAATGGGATGCAATTAATATTTGATCCGTCTTTACAAAAAGAAGAGAGTAATAAAAATTAATTATTGCAAAAAAATTGATTCAAATTCCAAGAATTGGCGTCAATAAACGTTTTTTTTGTTGTCACAGAAAACGTTAAAGCTGACAATTATATTTTTGAGTATTTATTAGAAGGAGTTGGAATCGGTAACTTTTTTGTAGATCGTAAAATTAACGTGATGATTTCGTTGGAGTAAATCTTTGTTTAGTTCTTTGTCTGAGTTGAAAGAATCTGCGGAATATGAATATCATGGCAAATGTAATGTAAATGAGTGCTTGCGTTCTGCGACGGTCAAACAAGGACAAAATATGTGAAACGTACAGGTGCATAGCACAACAGGTGGCAAAGTGCCAATGCGCGTCAATAGAAGGTAGCAGCATATTGCATCAGAATGAAGAACTGTAACAAATGAAAATATGAATACAAAAATAAAAATTGTAAAAGCTTTCAGTACAATAAGCACAAAAAAAAACATTGACAGTAAAATTGTGTAATGATATCGAACATCAAAATATGAAAAGAGAAATAAAACATTCTGGGACTTCAATTTATTATATTACATAACATTATATTGTGTAAGACGAGGATAATAATACAAAAGGTTCAATATTATGACACTCGAATATATCAAATAATATGAAATTTTGTGAATGTAAAAATAGGCCACACAAACATCGCAGAAACATTATATCTCTGGTAATTCTTGGTGTTCAAAATTATACAATTATATTTTTGCATAAAATTCTCTGTTGTCTTATCTGAATGAAGCGAAACGCTTCTAATGGCTGTATAAAGTTTAAATAATACTTTCCATAGATTCCATAGCGTATAAAAAAAAGTACGTCCTTATACCATTGTGCAATCTAATATATTCTCCATTATGTAGGTACATATTTATTAATTTGGAGGTCAGCTGTTTTCACTTTATATAATTTTCTGAGTGAGTTTGCGCGGCTATGTTTAAATATTCAAAGGTTTTGATTCATGTCAGTTGTATGTGAATTACAATATTAGCTATGGATAGGGTTGTACATGCAAGTATATTTATATGAATGAGCGTTTTTAATGTATTAAATATACGTTTATTTAATTTTTAAGGTTTATTTTTTAATGTATAGTAAAATCGTTAAAATAAATTTATTGTTATGCGTATGTACAATATAACATTTTTTTTAAATACTGAAATTTCTCCAACAAGGTTTTAACCGACTGCAGATGTGAAGTAACATTCTGTTGTGTCCTTGTTTACTATACAATCATTTTTTTTCATTAATCATTGCATTAACAATACAATTTTAATAAGTATGTTTAAGTTTCCACGGTTTTATTTTTTCGATGTAATAATCAGAGGTGCAGCGGTCAACGGCATTGGTTTTCGTTATAGATTTAACGTGTTTAAGTTCCAGTACTAACAACTTTTTCAGAATTAATTTTTATTTAGTGTATTTGGTGTAAAAAACTTTCTCCAGTACACATCTGATCCTAAAAACGAAGCGCAGCGAGACTGGTCATTTAGCCACTTATCCCGCTGTAGATGTATCATTCTTATTTCTACTCTCTTTAAAAGGAGTGGTATAATTATTAAGATGTCATATGCTCAACTTTCGGAGGGAAATGAATTAAAGCCATAAATGAATTCCGAAGGTCTTATTTCGTATGTAATGCGATAAGCTAGATACTACATAATGACTTGCATAATATAATATATTTTACTAATGCACAACCCTACAATAAAACTTTCTCTCATAGTTTACACATACTAACGTGGATCAAGAGAGTACCTACACGGTGACAGCCGCGGGCGGTAAGAACAGAAACCCAACGGAATGCCCAACATTCAAAATCAAAATAAAATTATTTTATTTACAATCTATTATGTAGATAAAATAAATATATATTTTCAATTTATAAGTTATTTAAGTATGTTATACAAACAATTTGAAAGTTTTATATTACTTACAAACAATACAAACGACTATTTTATCATTTCACAAGATGCGGAACAATAGGAACGCACATCCAAACGTATATCAACGCCGGCTTGAAAGACAAGGGGAAAATAGTAGCATTTGCAAATCGCTAATAATAGATTGAATAATACGCATCGAAAATATTAACTAGCATAAAGATTACTTAATTAATGATTTATATTCAATCGGGCAAACAGAATAAAATAATAATGGTAAATAAACTGATAGATTTACACATATCGAATTCAAACACATTTTTTATACAATCAAAGAAATCGGCTGATGGTGATTTGATTGGTTTGAATAAGATAAATTTGATGGGTCGCAATAATCTTAATCGATTTTATGTGAAGAATTTTAAGTTTAAGCAAACAAACAGTCTACAATCTTAAAGCGGACGTTAGCGTTAGGGATGGAGATACGGTCAATACGATCTACTGTACTTATGTTGGTAATTTTTTTTAGGTAGCAAATATTATACAAACTAAGTAAATACTACCAAATGAAATTTATTTAAAACTCGGTTAAAATTATTTGGCAGTTTTAGATTTTTATTCATTTTTTTTTTTTTTAATATAAGTCAAACCGCTGATAATGTTTCACTTCCGGTAGATCTCTTTTTGAAATTCTTGACAGTCAACAATGCATACAATGAATAAAACGTTAAACAATGAGGATATACCTACAGATAGATATCAATAAGGCACTATCTTGGGATATTGTTTAGCAGAGCAAAGGAATGTTTCCGTGAGCTTTGAAAACGCTCTAGTATACTATGTAACAACTAATATCGCAGACGCAAAGATAACTATTCTAAAGACACTTTGGATCATTCTCAGAAGATAAAAAACATGACAAAATCTTTCACGGGTTGCTAATATTATGTATGTAGTTACGAGTGGCGCCGTTAGATAATTTTAAACTATCTCAACGGGGCATACGACGAGACCGTTTGTTTCGTTTTGTATGGTAGAATAGATGGAATTTACTGACAGAAATGAATGAAAGCGTTTGCAAAAAATGGTTATATTACAATAAAATGCAATATTTAAGAATAATCTAGAATGAGCATAATAATTAAATAAAAACCTGCAATGTTTAGTCAGGTAAAAATCCTCACAATGAGCGAAGTCGGTCATGATCATTATATTATAAAGTTGTTGAAATATAACTAAACACTAAGTTTTTTAACGTTTTACAGTTAAAAGCGAAATATTTATGGCGAAACCAAAATATTTACACGATTAATTGAGGAAAATTGAAAACGATCAAAGCGATATTATTGAACATTCCTCTTATAAATGCATGTTCGGGAGTATATAAAAATGTAAATGAAACGCGGGAAAACGATGAATCAGGGAATGTGAAAATGGGGTTCCACTTTATGTCTTCCCGAAAGTTGCTAACGGATTATGCAAATATTTCTTTAAAAAATGGGAGAGTTAAACAGGTAATATATCAAACAAAGAATGTACTTGTTTGGTTTAAAATACGTATTATGCGAGCACGTCACTCAATGTAAACTACCATAAAACCATAAAAATATATGAGGGAATAAATATATCATTCATAAATTTTAACAATACAGGTAATTCTTGTCCATCCACCTCAGCTAGATGAGTAAAGCTAATTTTACGTGTTTGGAACACGTACTTATTAAGTATTTATGAGGTTGTTATCCTTGAATGAAATATTGAAACAAAAGATCCTACTAGAGATCTTCAAATGATTTTTTGACAATATATGCCATCGACTAAGCATGTTTTTTAGATTTCATAAGAAGATTGTGGAGGAAAATGTATTTTAATGGTAATCTGCTAACAATGTCGGTTGTAGGTAGCTATGAAGATAATTGTAGTAATTATCGGTACAAAATTTAATTTACAATGAAAAATTATGTAGAGAAATAAGGTTACATTTTTCTTAAATAATGACTGTTTTATTGCAACAGAAATGCACCATCAGGTAATTTAAAATGATTACACAACATGAGGTTGTAAGCAGTAAAATCGATTCAATATTATATTACGAAGAACGGGAATTATGGTATGGTTTTTATTGAGCGTTATGCTTACATTGAGAACCAAACTGCATTACTCATATATTTTGCGATTGACCCCTGACTACCGTTAGCTCTTCGTTAAAGTTTCCGATTGAAAAGAAACAACGAACAAATGTTGGAAGATACGATAGATAAGTTTGCAATCATAAATACAATTCAACGCTTTGCAAAGATAATGTTATAATTTATTTTAAAAAATCGTATCGACTATAGTTTAAGCAATTATTTTGCAAAACTGATATTGAATGATGTAAATAAGTTTAGAAAGCATTTTCAATAGGAATAATTTAAAGCAAATTCGACTTTTACATTTATTGTACTAGATATAATATTAGAGACTTTATGGTTTTAATGTCGTGACATACCACCTCTAAAATGTTTTGGTTTACTTTATAATGTTAATTAAAAATATATGATTCCTGAAAAAAAAATCGTTTTTTATCGGAAGTCGTCTCTAAAGCTCGTAATATTTTCAACTTCGTTGGCCAAGGGTAAAGAGATATATTGACGTGAGAGAATCGCAAAAGCCATATATTATATTTTGTCGTAGTAGAGAGCAAAACCTGTGAAAGAAGAAGATCACAAACAATATTAAAATATTATCAGTTGTATGTATTATTTTAGATAATTTATTTATATCGGGAATGTTTTAATTGCTTAATTATGTGTTATGTAATGTTAATACAGTACATAAATGATGGCATAACTCAGCAATAATAATATTTAATCCTATGAAGAAATACGTAAACATGGCTTACTACTTTCATTAATTTTTCATGAAAGTCATACGGCTATTATTCAATTAAGAACTGAATTAGGATATTATGTATGGAAAATGTCAATAATTAACATGAGTAAAATGAGCTATATATCAAGGAATTTGATGCAATGGATTTAAAGAAATGAAATTGATGTTGTGTAACGACAACCGATTATATCAACCTTCCTTATTACTTAAATATTTACTTGCCGACATATGTGCTTCACACTTCCAGGTAAGCCCACAAGTAATATTTTTACATAGCATTTAAGTTACAGGTAAAGTCGTAAAATCCATTCTAATTATTGTGCTAGCTTTTAAGCTTAAGATTGATAGAGCTTCACGTCAGTTATATTATACTACACAGCTAAATTCTATTATATTATATTTATTGAGAACTGGTATATTTCAAGGAAGAATTTATTTGAAATATTTTACAATATGATTTATTCTGAATACACTTAGTTCATATTTTTCGTACAAAACTTTTGAACTACATATGTTTGTCACTGAATATTATAAAAAATAAGTTAATAATTCTCTGTATTATAAAACCATTGAAATAATAAGTTCGCGTACAATAAGTATATTGGAACTAATATTCACTGGAATTATTAAAATATATTGTTAATTAAGTTAATTATTCCGGTTGTATTTTTAATAAATTCATAGATATATCATTTTTTTCCGTTTTACATAAAAGAAGTGAAAATTATAATATATTATATTTTTAAAGATATGCATGTTTCTGTATGACATCCGTTCATATCCTGTTTAATGGATTTTCTCACCTACTTGTAGAGAAGTTAAAAAAACTAATGTCGATCATAAAGAGCATTCTAAATTTAATGTTATCGCTTAAATATGGCTAGAAAAGCCCACTAGTTCAGCGTTTGAAGTGTCAAAAAAGCCGCAAAGAAAATCAAATGACGCCATGACAAATCTGAGTAAATTTGTCGCCAAATTGAATTATGTGTGGAATATAATTGAATGGAAGATCCGTAGGCATGATAATTTATATGGAATTAGAAAGTCGGCGGCTGGACTGGTGATGACAAATTTTGATCCATGATTCAAAACGGTTTATCTCTCGGCAAATTACAGTTGGTTTGTATCATTTTTTCTTTGAACTGATGGATATGAAATGATTGGGAAATCATGCATAAAATATACTTCAATATGACGGTTATCATTTGAGATTTGTCATGGATTTTTTTATTCGATTAAGGCTACTGAATCAAATTAAAAAAGTAAAACAAGTTCAAATATAAATAATCGTAAAAAAATAACATGACTCAGTTGCTTTGCATACGTAATATAATATTAAGTTTTACATTAAATAAGCTACTGTTAATAATAAGTTAAGAAAATAATTCAAAGCTCATTTGGAAGCGTATTAAAAAAGGTTTTGATTCAGATTGACCCAGTTAAAATATTTTATAAACTTTTAAATTAAGAACATTAGCACTGGTCCGGATAAATAGGATGCTTTGATCTTAATCATTGCAAAAGCAACTGGTCAAATATAATATCGTAAAGTTTCTGGTAAAAATAAATATATAAATGCGTAAATTATTTTACAGTCAAATATTATTTCTGATCGTAGAATAAATATTAAAAATTATCTAGTTTAAAGACAATCATTATTCAAGTTGTTTAGTTAAATATTAATGTTATAGCAAAACGACTAATTCTGATAATACAATAGATAAGACATGGTAAATAAATGTAATTTGTAAAAATAGAATACGGCAAACACTCATTTGTAACTAACTACAAATAAAGGTAATTTAAGATCAAATTTCTACGAATAGTTTAAATAAGCTTGCTGACTGACTGTAAGTAAAATGAACGCACATTTGAAGTACTGAGAAATAACGGATTCTTTGTGAAACAGGTGAGAAAAATTGAAGCGCGTGCTATTTACAAAAACTAGAAGTCATAATCTGGTGGTGTTATCCGACCCCCAATAAAATAGTCTGCCACGAAGTCTCTGAATACTTCGGGCATTTACAAGATTTGGCACGTAGTAAGATGTTTAAGGAAATCGTCGGACAGGTGTGAGAACGCAAGGTAAATCTTATGCATTATTTTATACACACGTATCTAAAACAATATACATTTTCCCAGAGGAAGTCCGTTATTACACTTTAGGATTTATATGACGTTGAGTACAGTACTTTTAGAATAAACTTACATAAACTCTGACGAATAAATTTAATATATTAAGAACAGGTATCAAGATTTTTTCAATAACGTAGATGTTACATATAATTCAATGATTGGTGTAAACAGCAAATTAAAAATGTTTTCTTTTATATATGAAGTCTTGTCAGAGAATATGAACAAACAACAGAGCGTAAAACGCATTTACATTATAAAACCGGATGAAAATTTAACAATTGAACGTATTTTTTGTTGTTTTGCAATATTTGGACGCATGTACGGAAACAAAATAATGAGTTAGTCAAGGAAAACTTTTGAAACTTCCTCGATGCGTGTTTGACTAAATAAATTAATATGAAACTAACGCCACAATATATTTTTACATTAATTATCAACGATATAAATAAAACCCGTTTAGAAATTCGTATTATTGTACCCAATGTATAGAAAAAAACAATATTTTAAGAAAACTCTTCAATGCTTTACGTAGTGACACTATTAAAAAATTAACATAAGATAAAAAATATTTGCTACTGAATATTTTTCACTCAAAATGATGTAAAAAAAATATTATTATTAATTTTTATTATTATAATCGATGTAATTATTATTTGTTTGAACTCCAATACATTAAGTGTGGCATATAATCTAGAAACAGAAGATCGAATTAACAACTAAGAGTGTAAAATAAAGGCAAACATAATATAAATTAAAATATAAAATAAATTGAATGATTGTTCTTTATTATATGTAATAACTATAAAGAAATTAGATTTTTATTATTTCCTGTCATTGATGGACCACCTCTCATAGTTACTTTCTATTATAGGCTGTAAAGAGCGATGAGTAAAAAATATTGTATGTGTGTTAAATATATAGACTCGAGAATTGAAGCAAGTGTGTTATATTAGGATCTTCAAATATTTGTGTAATAACGTTTATGGCTTTATGGCATATAGACCATTAAAGGCAGGTGCCATAAATACCTTTATTAAGTAACTATTCGATAGAATTTATAAAGATAAGATATCTTAAAAAAGTTGAATATGTAGTGTTTTATCAAGAAAGATGAGCACTGAAGGATGAAAGATATTTAAACCTGTAAGAAAAAAATTTGTTGAATAAATGAAATCAGCGTTAATTATTTATTAAGAGGGATATATAAAAAAAAAAGTATTAATGTTGAAGATAGATGTCCAAATTATATAACCGTTAATTTTATCATTTTTAAATTGATGATAATGTTTGGTTTGTGTATCCAAAATTTGTAAATCTGTGTTCAGGTGCAATACAATAAAAATGCAAAAGCGTTTGAGATTAGGATAGTAATTAAATACGATTATATAATTTTAATTTTTAAGATTTTATTTACTAAAAAATATTTACATTTTATTGGCGGTTAAATTAATTGTTGTGAATATGAAAAAACTTTTGACTGGATATGAAAAAACTTTGACACTTTTTTCAGAGATATACTTAGAATGTCAAAAGGAATTTTTTTATAAATTTAAGTTACTACTCGAAAATAAATAATTAGTGTATGCAATATTCTACTAACTATAATTATGATTGTATATGTTATATGGTAAATATTTTATGGTGAAAATTTCAATTTAGAACCTTTTCACCAGCGTATTTCAAGTTCTTTTATTGACCTGTTAGAGATAAAGCGTGCACTTGGGAGAGTAATTGTATTCCCAACGCACTTGGCGTCACGCTCAAGAATTCCAGAATCAAAAGCTGCATTTACAACCATTGAAATTTGAATAGATTGAAGCTTTCGATTTCCGTTAGTAAATTTGTTCAATGTATGACTAACTTGTACATAGAGCTACATTGTTGTCTGATGCCTCACCGACGTTGCTTAGATGTAAACGATACGTTTAGCTTGTACAAAAACGTGCATTACGCTATGAGACGTAGAAAAAACCCGATAAAGAATTTTTTATAAACACATACCCATCATGACTGTCGATAGGTCAAGAAACTGGCGCTTAAGTCGATCTAGCTACGGAGGTGTTCTGGTAAAAAGCTTTCTAGTTGGGCACAAGACATCGGACGAAACGTTCAATGTTGCTATTCTTGTTTAGATTTTTTCTACTTTGCAAAGATGTAGCGCTTATGACGTGAAAATATAAACGTCGGAAGTAAATTTTATGAACACCGAATAATATTATCTATAGAAGATTGAAACAAAAATGTAATTTTATTGTCATTGTTTAAATTATGAAATCGGTGTTATATTTTTTTCTCATATCAAGTATTTATATTTAAATAAAATAAAGGCGACGACTCGTTACTGTTTGTGATGACTAAAGCTTGTAATGATGTGCAAAAGTCAACATTTTTGAAATACATATATGTTGTTAAAATTTTAGGCGTATAGCCGAAAAGCAATATAAACGATTTTACAATTAGAGCCTTTTTATGAAATGGTAATTTATTGACTAACTATGAATATTAAAAGGCGTGCCATTTTAATTAAACATTTAGAAAATAAATCAAACTGATGATATTTTCTGCAATGAATCAGGAAAGGATTTTTTTTAACATAAATATTTCCTGCCATAATTGGACTTTCTAATGGTCGATACACCAATCCCAACTTATGCGTATCATTTTATAAATGATCGCGTGGATCAATTGTGAATTGTGTTTGAGTAATGTGCGAAATCTGACCCTTGAACAGATAAAAAAATACAAGACAGCTTATTGTCCGTTTTGACAGATGAATAAATTTAACGTAAAAATGTTTGGAACTCTGCCATATTGCTGATTAATACAAAGATTACTCTGCGAAGAGTAACGATCGTCTCAAAAGTTTACATTGAACACAAATCTTCGTTATTTTAACGGTGGTAGGTAACATGGTCAGACGAAATATGATATTGGGTGATTAAATTGCTAAAAAGACTTTAACTTAGCCATAAAATGACTTTTTTCCTTACTCCGATAGATAATCTATTTTCCATATACTAATCTAATAGGTTTAGATCTTAGATAGTGAAGTGTTGATCTTAAATAATGAATAGTTAAAATCAACAACAATTTAATACATATTCTATTTTAATAAACATATTCTATTTTAAGAAGTTCTTATATTGGCTTCGTGAATATTTATTTAACCATGCCAAATCAACGATGCACAAAAATAGTCATTAAATTAATAATTGACCATGCATGCCTTGTGATCATTAATATAACCTTACACCCACTCGCTGCATAATTGTAAGAGTTCAAATTGTCGCGAGGGTGATTCATTACGTGAGTGACTGACTTCTTTTACAAAATCTTTACACAAAGATTGACGATAATGAGGTGAATTGTACATGACTACACAGAAAAAGATACGTAATGTGAATTCGGGATATAAATATGTACTATTGTGGTTTTATAGATTTTCTACGGTCGATTGACCTAAACAAAACATGATTGAATAAATGAATCATTATGGAGATATAATTGAAATTGTAAATGAGATACTGAGAGCTCAATTAGATAAAAAAAACAAAATATAGAAAGACTATTATGAAATAATTTATTGTAAATGTAATGAATCTGTAGATACAAAATACAGTAAAATTAATTATATTTAAAATAATGAAAACACATATTTCACTTTTAAGGTGTTAACTGTCACTTCTTGATGGAAAGGCATGATATTTTAAATAATAAAAACACATTTTTTAGTGTTTATTAACTCGCGATAAGCGAAACCGGTCCTGATCAAAAAATATATTGTGGAAATAAGTACTAACAAATGTATTTTTATTGTTTAAAACACATATTTCATTACTCTTTCCAAAAGTTATTTTATTATTAGGAACAGTTTCGTTCATTGCGAGCATTACAAACTGATTTTTTATTATTTAAAATACAACGCCTTTCCACCAAGAAGTGAATATTTAAAACATTAAAAGCGATGCAATTACTTAATTGTAATATATAATTTTGAAGTTAAAATATTGAAATGTCGATTAGAAAACATTATTTATGTTATGTTAATATCGATGTATGAATTCAAAGAAATTATGGTTTTTACTTGAAATGTTTTTATGTCTTCATATTCCTATTTGAAATGGGCAGTTAATAACCGAATGAATATGTTATTCTTATACATTCTTAATTATCCATAGACTATATATATTTGTATGAGCTCTACAGAAATAGTAAAGAATTTGATGTAAAATGAAACACTCCTGGGCAAATATTTTGAATGGTTATAAAATTAGACAGTCATGTGGAATATATTGATTTATTAAGGTTTCACGGATTGCAAAAATATGATGGGTTATAGAATACATATATAAATAAAGCTTGGTAGACTAAACTTGTATATTTTATTTTAGCCGGAAGTTCGATCGAAAATACACTATGAGTTTAATTTGTTACTTGCATTTAACACAAATGACAATGGAGATGTTTATTGTCTTTTAAGGCTTATTAATGTGTTCCGCCTTTCTCCATTCTAGATGATATTGCAATAAAACGAAGGGATTTTAATTGATGTTGTGTTTTATTGTCAAAGAAGTTTTTGAGGTCTTTCGTTTTAGTCTTGCGATATTTTATATTCTATCAAGTTCTATATTGTTCTCTACAGAACAATACAATCAAAAATTTCCGCGCAAAGGTTAGTCCACTCCATTGCATTGTTCGAGTGAAATGAAAAGTATTTTTTATTGAGCTTCAGCGTGTACGCATACATGGCGATGTTAATTCACATATATTGATAGTAAGTATCGTTTTTAAATAAACAATATTGTGTTAAAAATGTCAAACCTTATATCAACAGTAAAAAAATAGATATGTTTATAAACATTTATAATCATTACTTAAAGTGTTACAATGTTATAAATATACGCTTCTTTTTAGAGTTCATTTGAGCAACAATAGAAAAAAATTGAGTTCTATCACTAACACTCAAGATAAAAAGTATAGAATATAGTATAATATATATTAGTTGGCCGACACAGTATAGTGTAAATGTGTACAACGAGCATTTCAGATAATAAATATTTGCAGTTTTATTTCTACGTAAAGTTTTTTGTTTAATTCTAAAATACATAGTAAATTTACGATTTTTATCAATACGTGTAATACTAACGTAATTAAATTTGAATAGTTACAACTTTGTACTATTCCACATGTTTTATTACTTTCGCCTTCCGGCATCCTCAGGCATTCTATCACACATATGCGAAACCCGAATCGTTAGTGACAAAAAAGGGGAATCGTATAAAGTTGTAACAATTCAAATTCCATCAAGCACCTTCAGTCGATATCATAAATTAAACTAACGTAACTATTTTTTTGAGTATCTATAAAGACATGTTTAAAAATTGATTCACATCTGGGAATTGAGCATTTAGACTTAATAGAGAGGTTTACTTAATACACAAAAAAATATGACACGGTATGCTCACAAAATACATCTTATCAAATGATCATATTTTTGGTAAACTTCATTTAAATTATTCTAATAGGTTTAATATCTGACGTTTTGATTGAGTGTATATAACATCTTCTCTGGTTGAAATCTATTGAAATTGTGTTTTGACATCTTCAAGAATGCAAAACGTGTTCATGGCTACAGCGAAGTATATGATATTATCGATTGTGACGTAGCGTATTTTAGATGTATTAATAATGTCGTAATGTGAAATAACAATGTAAAAGATTTCAAGATGTTTCAGCTGTAATAGATTCAGTAATTTTTCGTTATCCGATCGATCGGTCACGTCTTTCGTCCACGGGCGTTTGCATCAAAAGCGATAGTGGCGGATCGCACAAGACAGGACGGAGAGTAAAAAATTTGATTGTTAATTAAAATCAGCGTCGTTGCGCGCGCTTTTTGATTCATTCGCCGATCGGGAAACGCCCAACCTTAGCCGGTTCTGCCCTCCCAAAGAGGCTGCCAGCCACGGGCACAAGTGAATGTTGTTACGCACATACTCGTCGTTATTTACCACGACAAAATTTTGCGGAGCGATGTTTTTTGCCGATAGTAATTTATTCATATCAGGTAAATCGAGAAAAATAATTGAATAATTACATAATACGACTGCCCACATGCTTAAGTTTTTGAGATATTAACTGATATTTTGTAATGTTTATTTATTTCATTTATCGATTAACACTTAAAAAGAAATTGACTTAAGTCAACAAATATAATTGGTTAAATTAAAAGTGAACCTGTAATATGTATAGTAAGTAATGTATCGTATAGAGGAGAGACACAAGTCGTATTTCATCGATGATACTCCTTTGGTCATGCCTGTGATTCTTACTGTGGTAACTCCAGCAATTTTATTTTTGAATAATGACGTTGATTGCTTCAGTTTATGATAGAATCATGAATCTATAAATGGATTCAAATTTGCAAATAAAATGTTAATGCTGTAAACACGTTTTATGTTGCGTCATTATGAATTTGACGCTTGCCGTTAGCTGTCTTTTTCGGTATGACAGTTATGAATGATGATTTAAAAAAAAAATTAAAAGTCAACCTTTTAATGCACATTAAAAATATAGAATTTTTATTAAAATCGAAACATCAAATCAAAATGATTGCATTCAGGAATTCTCCGTTATAATTAATAATATATGATATTACAATACGAATTTATATGCGAATAATAAAAATTAAAAGGCACAAATTCTTCTCTATATACATTATTAACATTTAAACAAGTAAAAATATGAAGTATAAACAGCCGAAGTATTTCATAGATAAATAATTTTGCATAGTCAATATTACTTACACAATAATTTATTGGAAATATCCCACTACAAATTCGTTGAGAAAAAAAATAAAAAAGTGATATGTCCACTGAGGCATGAAGTAATCTTTTTTGTGCATCGAACATAAAAAATAGCAATACGGTGTGTTTGATAAATTACTATGACGACAGATTAAATCATTTGCCTATAAAATAAAATATCAGACGGTTGGTAGAAGAGCGCGGATCACTAAACTCTCGTTTTTACTTCTGATGATAATTTTCTACGCCCCAGGCGAAATGTGTATCAACGTTGATCGACATCGACTGAATTGTCAGGGGCAAATTTTAAGTAACCGAGTCAATACCCAAAACCACATTCAAAGTTATTACGTTTCATTAAATTGCTTGAAAATCGTAGAAATAATACTATTTTTAGTGTGGACGTTATGAAATATTTGTAATGATTTCATGGTTTTTTAATGATCGCAAGAAACAAACAAATTTACTACTTACGAGAGACATATTGAAAATGGTTTCTTTTAAACAATTATCAACTTTTATTAAATGAAAGTATTATACAAGTATATCTCTGTTGGAATACTTCTGAAGTAAAGAACAGCGAATTGGAGTAAATTAACAAACATGAGATTTAGTCATTTATATTGGTCATGAGGACTAGATATTGTTAGATAAATTTTATTAAAAATGTTTTCCTTTCGCATCTTTTAGTGTCGATCACATATATTTTTTACAACTAACTATCTTTTTGATTCATTGGTTTGAAATATCCGAATTTTGATATTGTTACAGATAAAATATATACAATTTCTCCAAAATTCAAGTCTAATAATCTTTGAAATAATTGTTTTTTTTTTTTAAATACATAATCAAGATGTTTTCTATACTTAAACTGTTTTCTTCCCTAGTCCTTATTATTAAATATCTTTTAAATGAGTATTGGTTGTAAGTTGGTTTTCCAAACTAAAATTTTTGAGAAAGGGTGAAAAAATAAATATAAGGTTTAGTTTTATGATTACTTAACCTTTCTTACGAATTTTGTCAGGTAAGAAGAGATAAAAATCATTTAAATTCAAGCATTTCCAGTCATTGCATAGCTTAGATTATAAGAAAATAAAAACCCTTGACTGTCAGTGGAACTCTGAAAAAATATTTGAGGCATAATGATCAGTCCACGAAGATAAATAAAGATACACGTAATGTAATATAAGAAGGTATATTCCTGTATTTTTTTATTATTATGTAACCGAAATTAAAGTAAAAGAATCAAATAAAAATCATGTTTTGATATTGAACAAAGCAGAAAAAACACTGTTATTACATAGCATTTTTATCAGCTGCTGATAACATAATTTCCGCTAATCTACCATATGAATTGTTTTACTCGTGTGTAAAATCTAAATCCTCTTCTGTTTCCCGCAGTACTTACATCAGTTCGTATAAGCCTCTAATAGCATGGGAACTACGATTATATTAAATACAAAATGGCTTGTTTTGCTTGCAACTAGAATACACTCGTTACGTATAATAGTCAGAACCGGAAATAATTAAATAACGTCACAGGGTGGGAGCGGCGAGGAAATGGTAAAACAGAATCGTCGATCGTAGAAATTTACATATTTCGCGAAAGTGACACCACTTTTGACGATAAATAATAACTAAAAATAAAATAAAAAAATATTTGCGTAATGGCATCTTGCTTTAGAAGGCGCTGTATGTGTAATCAGGTACCACGCGTTTGTGAATCGGGCGATGTAATTTGAGAAAATAAATATCAGATTTTATTCGATACACGGAATACGCCAGCGAGTCTTTTTATCTCATATTCAGCAGAACTAAAATAAATTCAGCATCAAAAATGTACTTAATTAGGTAAAATATTAATTAGCACCGAAGAAAAAAATTTGAATAATATTAAATGAAAAAATGTTTGACCGTATATAATAAGTAATAAATAAATGATAATAAAATAAGGATTTCGTAATGGTCACAGATAAAATATAAATGTTTCGATACTGTGGTTAATAGTAAAATGTATATAATTCATTCAAGAGTTGAGTAATGAATCAAAATAACATCAATCAAAAAATATTTTAAGCTGTCATTTGACAAATTTATTTTAAATGCATAAAAAAAGAATCGAGCAAAATTTTCATTCATTTTTTGAACATTGTTATTATTCGTCGTAGAGAATTAACAAAAGAGAACAAATTTTCTCATGTATGTTAGGGTATCCCCCATTTACCTGACAAAATTCTACCGGTGACAGTAAGAAATAATGGATCTGTATTATACTAACCGATAGAATAGAACTAAGTATATTTCCAGGGAGAGCAGCTGTTAGTATTGTATAAAAAGAATAATAAAAATTTAAGAAAATAAATATTACACTCGTAAATATTCTTGATCAAAAACTATAGATGATTACGATATAAATATCACGTCAAATTTCAACGTAAATCAAATATTAACTAAACAATATTTGAATACTGAATCGGTTATTATAATGAATAGGTGAAGAGAAAACTGTTGCGAAAAATTCGAAGAATTAAGGAAGTTTATTTATTGGAAGGTATTTAATTTCTATTGTAGAAATGCACCGCAATTAGTCAGGTTGGTACTTTATTTCCGATTTGGTTTTTAATATTATAGTTCCTCGTTACCGAGAAACACTTAAGTGCCTTAGAGAAAGTGATTTTGATTCATCGATATTTTTTTATGTTTACGCTTAGAATAGTAGTAAAACAAAAGATTCAATAAAAACATGAATCAATATAAACGTAAAAATTCGTTCTACTTTTAGTGTAAATAAAATAGAAGAAATCGCATTTAATACTTCTAAAAATAGTTCTTATATTATGTGTGCAGCATAACAATTAAAATATTTTCTATACTCCAAAGAGCCGAATATTTTGCCAGACTTTTACAATAATATATAAAATATTAGAGCAATATTTATTTACGATATCGATTGAGTGTATTTGATGGATTTTCAATTTTAAATTTGATCTGTCAATCACGACTACGGTTTCGCCCTTCAACATCTTCAGGCATTCTAGTACAGAGATGCACTGAGTGAACTTGTAATTGTAATACCTTTCGAAATACAGAGAGCATACAAAATACAGTTTCGTTAATATAATATATAATTATATCTCTGCAGCCGAAGTGAAAAACATTTGATAATTATTACATGTACTTTTCAATGTTATTAGTCATTTGAAATATAATTATCAATATTGAACAAAAAAAGTAATTGATTTTTTTTGGGTGTCATCTTAAAAAAAAAGATTATAATTTATAAACAATAAGTTATTTTTCTGTTAACAATGCTGGTTATAAACAAAACTGGTCATGATCATTATAAAAATTAATTCATATATTATATTATACATGAAATTATGTTTCATTTTATAAATTTATTATATCGACTGAAGATGCTTGATGGAATTTTAATATCTAATTTGGAATATTAAAACTTTGTACGATTCCACATGTTTTGTCACTAACGACCCGGGGTTCGCCTTTTTTACTGACAGATCAGTAATGTTGCATCCGCGTGATAGAATACCTGAATATGCCGAAAGGTGAAACCCGTGTCGTTAGTGACAAAACATTTGGAATAGTACAAAGTTTTAACAATCGAAATTGTGTTTTATTTTTCATATGCACATATGTAATGCCTTTCCACCAAAAAATGAAAATTAACACCTTATAAGTGAAGTATATTTTAATGTATAGTATATATATATATATATATATATATATATATAAAACAGCTAAATGTATACAATAATATCATTGAATGAACATTATTGGATTTTTTTTTGTGTTTGGATAAATTTATAAAACACAATAATATTCATAAAACTATTAATATATTTATTAAACTTACATGCATTGTTGCTATTTCTCGAAATGATGATCCGTAGCCCATTGCAGTAAGCAGATTTTCAAACGAACAGCAGTAAAAAGTCCGAACAGGGAGTTGAAAAAATCATTTCGTTACCCTTTCATAAAATCGGTGCAAGTATTTAATTAGTCCACATGTGAAATCACTGTCCATTAAGAAACACTTGACGGATATGGAGAGAAGCAATCGCTTTGACGGCCGAAACTCTTCATTCGGCAGCCAGATTACCCGCCAAAATTTAGCCCTCGAAGCTGATTACTCAACAATCATTACACCATCGAGCCAATTCGACAAAACGAACTAAAATGAAGGAAAGTGCAATTACATCAATGATTAAACGAATACGTCATTTAGTCGAAAGGTCAAAGCAATTAAACGTTGTTTTTGATTCAACCTGCGTAGGTTTTCAAGAAATGTCCATCGCAAACAAAATTTGAATTAAAAAAACACTCGGAAAGTGGGCGGTACTGTTGCGCGATGCGCGTCCACACGCGGCAGCGGTTTTACACTGACTAAACGAAAAGTTTGTGATTCTGGTAGTCGACACGTTGGAGTTGTAAATAGTAGCATTTTCTGCCTACACCAGCGCACCCTAGCATCGTAGGTTTAAAAAACCCACCTGAAGACGGTCGTTTGTGTTTAAAGTAATAAACCCGAAACGTGGGGCGTCATTAGGGGGTAAAGCGACCTACGGTTGCCGAAGGGACAAGGATTTAGGGATCGTGTGTAGGCCTACACGCGCTGATGCATGTCCGCCAAGGGCAAGAGTGTGGTTAAATTTTAATAGGAAGATTAAAATGAAATTATCCTGTAAGTTAATTTAAAAAGTATGCCAATCATTTAATAAAATTAATCTCGGTCATCAAATAGGTATCATTTAGCGTTGTAATAAAATAATTTTAATCAACACTATTTTAATATAGCATATATATAAAATCAATGAGAAGTCTTGCAAAACTATTTAAATTTTCGAATGATGTTTATTTCGAAATTAGACAAAAATCCAGCAGATGGAACTGGTATAATATAAACGAACACGAAGGAAAATCAAAGAGTAACAGCATCTATTGTCGTTATTGTAAGTAGTTGGTAGTTACATATTCGTTATATCTATTATCTTGTCGTAGGTAGACCATGTTCGTAAATCACTTGCCACACTTTAACAAAAAGAAAACATGTCATAGCATATGAAATACTATATGACAAGTCAAAGAGTAAAAAGGTAGCGGGAATCTTTTTTTATGTCTAGTAGTAAGTATGCTACTCGCGACTCAAGTAAGGGAGCTTATTATAGTATGGCCTAAAATGAGATAGCACATTGTGAATAGCAAGTTTTGTTTTAGCACCGTAATATTGCGATTGTTATATATTAAAACGAACGGAATAGTATAATATTGAAAAAATATGTGTAATATATAAATGTCAGTCGACTATACAGTCAAAAAGTTATTTTTTTAGTTCTAGTTTCACAAGAAATTTAATGGTCAGGACCAGTTTCGCTCATCGCGAGCATTATCAAATGGTGTCACCAAGATTTCCACCAAGAAGTGACAGTAAACACCTTAAAAGTGATTTTGTTCACTTACCTAATTTCAATCCCTGAAGATTTCGAAAGGAATAATCAAGATCGTTTGTGATAAAACTTAAGGAAGTGTACATATAAAGCACCATATAAGTAAAGAAATATTGTAATACTGAATATCAATTAATTTGTTGACAGAAATACGGTCAATATATTGTGTATATCAATGTTAATCAACAATTAATTTACTGTATTATATATGATAAGTTATATAAATTTTATATAGAATGTATAAAATAGTAGTTTTTGCTATTTTTCATACAATAAAAGAAAATCTAATTTGGGGAATAGTTGGTGAGAGTTTTAAGCCACGGTGTTTATGAACGGTGAACACACAACACAAATATTAATAAGTCGGCTACTGGAATCATTCGCCCGTAACAAAAAGGATCGTCTAACAATTTAAAAAATGTACATAAAATTTGTGATCACCGCAACATAAAAAATTCAAGATGCGCCATGTGGGATATTCAATATCGTCGCAATGATTAAGTAAAATACTATTGAAAATTAGCAGTTTTGTATACTTAAAATCTTTAACAAAGCAAACGTCGTTAAAAATGGAACCTATCAGAAATTTCCTTATATTCCCTCCAGTAAGATACGGCAAAATATTTAAAATAAATAAAATACTTAAGTAAAAAGATTATTACTTACGTTCTACAAAATCAGTAGTGTTGATAATATATAAAAAAGACGAAAAAAAAATCTTTAGTTTTATTATAAAACATTACAAATGCTTATGAAAAGTTTATGGTATAAGTATCACAAGAAATACTTGATTTATTAAATATGTAAATTAAATAAATATATGTAACTAGGTGGAAAAAAAAACATGTAAAATGAATACCAAATATATATTTCGTATTTTTATATCCAATTTTTCGCTTACTGTGTATATTTGTTAGTGTTAACTTGCTTGTCATATTTGCATTTAGAAAAATATTGTCTCAGAGTTTTTTATATTAAGCTAAGGTTTATATCAACTATGGAAGCGATTTTATTTTTACTTAGAGTTAATTTAATTTCGATATTACGTATACCTTATGTATTATTGAAAGTTTTTTTTTTGAGAAATTGTGTAGCTATACTTTTTTAATAACTTCTTAGAACAAAGATACAGATAAATACAGTTCAGGTCGACAATTCGACATGCCTGTCGAAAATAATAAGCCGTACGTACGACACACACTGTGTTTATCCAATACAAAATATCCATGTGTGTATGGTGACCTTCTTCGACACAATGGGCTTTATACATTGATATAACAAATCAATGGTTTTATACGACAGGGTCAACGCTCGATACAAAATTACCGATTCGAAATAAGGACGAGTGAGAGTTGTAAAGAAATTATTGTAAAAGCTAAGCGATGATAATTGGAACAATGTTAGAATCAGAGTAACGCCTACGACTGTGTCGTTTGTCGTCACAGTCATTGAAAATGATTAGTGAACATAAATTACCAGTAATATGCCTCATTAGCGGGCATTTAGTTTATTGTTCTTGCCAATAGTTTATCGGAAAAAAACTAACAATGGATGGCAAAAGACATAAATATATCGTGGACACTGTCGTCGTAATAGCTGTTTTTCAAACAATTTCACCGTGCATATATAAGAATATGTGAAGAATTTGGCTATAGTTAAAATTTGATATTAAATAAATAACATACATAAACACTTAATACACTGATGTAAAAACTAAAATGATAGATAACTATATCAGGTACTTCCGTAATGCGGCACTTTCTGTGGATTTTTTTCAGTTTGTAGCCTACTGCTAACTTTGCCATTTGTCATTTATAAAAAAAAAATAAACGAATAGATTCGAAATATAAACATCAAGATAACTGCCAATGAACATTATAGCTGCAAAATTTCCTTAAAATCATTTTTTTTAAGACACGAAAATAGTAAAAACAAAGTGTCGCAACAGGTTAGACGACGTAAACATTGCAAAACAGTCACGTTTTTAACTATAAATTAATGTTTAAAAAGCAAATAATATAAACATACAAAATATTAAAAGAATCTTTATCAACATCAGGTGGTATACTATTTTTTTTTAATTTGTGTAGTCTACGAAATATCAATTATATTTTATTTGACATTCTAAACGGCATTTGTTGGACATCGCTCTAAATACGGTGTAATATTTATTTAGAAAGATATGCATTTGATTAGAAGCACAAGCTATTTTTTGTAGTTTTCTAAATTTTCGCATATATAACATCAAACTGCAATAGTAAAATAAACTTACGACGATTATTTAGTAATATTATTGACGGAAGGTTATTAAAATTTTAATCTCTAAAATCAATTTTCTGTGTCTGCTTAAGAATCGAGACAAGTTAACGCGGAGCATTAACTATAATATTATATCCATATGTATACGAATTAAAGCCCTACTTATCTACTATTATAGTTTCTCTTATAAAGCGAATGAGGCATTATATCCTGCTCTTTAATACCGTAAAATTTCTAATCCAACTTAACGAAAACCTAACCCATTATCCGTATATCTAAACTTCTAAATTTACAACTTACCCTGAACACAATATTGGCGTGTTAACATTTGAAAGCAAATAGAAATAGTGTTCTACATAATAAATACTGTAGACCTGAAGTTAAAATGCACACAAACAGCTAAGACAACAGACAATCAATGTCCGCAATAATATTGTGACCGCAAATGTTAAGTAGCAGCCGAGTCGTCCCAGCGAAGCTTGTTGGCGGTCATTTCTCCCGCGAGTTTTCGCACTGATATTTTCACTCTAACTGTCAAACAATTCATGCAGCGATCGACAGAGGGAAATAAAACAAATAAACTTCAAGTAAACGATTTGAACGACATCGTTGATTTTTTTCAACCATTTCAATGTTCGTAACAAGTTACAATATCATATACATTAATATTGCCCAGATTTATTTGTTACGTAGCACAGTGTAATATCACTTGAAAATAATATAAATTAATTTATAATATAATGAAATATATTTGGTCGTTTTTTCCACAGAAATACATATTAAATATATAAAAAGTTTACGGTATTAGTAGACTGTTTGTAGTGTAAAATACTTAAATTAAGTTTTTCATCATTGTATGCGTTGCTATGACTACAGAAACTGTTCTAAATAAATCAGAGAAAAACAAGTATTCTATGTTGTTGATGTCTATAAATGCATTAAAAAAATGATGCGTTATAAACTTATCATGCATTAATTTTGAATATGAAGATGTAGCCGTGATTCGTTTACTTTAGGTTAAAACAGACAGATTTTAGATACTGGACACTATTATAATACAATTATTAATGAAACTAAATTAAAACAAAGAATGTCATGACTTTCTCGAAGAACTCCAGAGGTTGTTAGTATATAAATTTTCCACAGTTAGCTCAATGCAACAGAGAGCTTTATTCGCACTGGCTCAATTATATAATATATAACTTATACATTGAATCAATAATATAATAGTCATAGAAATATATTCGTGTGAACTAAATTTCGTATGATTATTATAATTATTAAGCCGGCATGATTCGTATGTCAGTTGCCAATATCGAAAAGCACACTACTAAAATATGCGGTTGACCATAATTGTCAGAGATTAGTAAGTTAAAACTAGTTCAACGAGTTTTATTGACTGAGTATATTTGTGTTCTCTAATCTATTGCTTACAACTTACAACTGACCACAATATTGTCATAGTATTATTTAAATATATGCTCAAGTTTAGAAAGAGAATATTCTATACGATTATACAAGCGATACTAATTTTATGTAAACCATTAAAATAATATTAGGAAATTAACTAATTAACAATCAGCACAGTTCTGCGAACGATATTGTAGAAAAAAACGTTTATTACAATGTAAAATCGCTAAATATTCGGCATTGAAGCTGTATAATACAATGTGAAAAAACCTTCTGGATTTGAAACACATATTAATTAATCTACTAGTAGAAACCCTTAAAGTAAAAATTAATATGAGAGAGAAAATTAAATAAAATATATTTGATAAGTCGCCGGAAAAATGTATATATAATTAATTAAATGTTAGTTATCTAACCATGCTCAACAGAGAAGTAACCAATAATAGAAAGTTCAATGTTGTATAGATGAACTGAAATTAGTAAAAATGTTAGATTGCAAATAAAAAAAGAAAAGCTTGATGTATATTGTAATTGAATTATATTTTTATTTGTAGTGGCTTCAATTATTTTATATCTTTGCCACGGGTTGGCGATTCAAGAACGAATGCTTCAAAGAATTAACAATATGCTTCGAGAGAAAATAATAGGAACACGAATGATTCGAAATTGTAAGTGACACACACAGAAAGGTTTAAATAAAACAAGCGAGTTAATCCGTTTTGATTGTTATTCCACAAACGTAAACTACTGTCAGGGAAATGTTCTTAAAACGTAAATCTCAGCAACAAATGTAAATCACAGTTAATTTAAGTATCACATTGGTATTATTGTATTAATGGGAAAAAAAAAATTTAAAACCCAACCAAACGTAGTGAGTCATACTACATTTGTTTGGGTTTTTAAATAGATAATTTAATCATTTAAAACCATTCATGGGTTCGAAGGGGCTAACGCCAGCCCTTTGGTAAATTTGTTTAATTAAAGTTGGATTAAGAACAACAAATACTTTCACCACAAATTATAAAAAAATATAAATGAATGTTGAAATATTAGATTATCCTGCCTTTTAACATTGAATTTCATTTGGGTGCACAAGATTCAACACTGTTTTAAGACCGTTAAATGCTATTTAAATTTGATTTTTTGCTCATTATAGCTTATGCTTGTATAAAGGTGATTAAAAATCTACCCCAGAACGCTGAGAAAAGCTTTGAAATTAAATAAACTCGTTGTAAATGTATTTGCAGTCTTCGCTGTTTAAACATGAAAATAAATAACTTACGAAATAAAGAAAATGATCCATACTCGATACCTACACGCGATGATCATCAGAAAATACTATATAAGAGCGTACTGAATGAATTACTTTGGTTTCTTCACAAATATGTACAAAGATAAAAGCATTTGTTTTCTTCAACAACCATTTCTCGCGTTCATCTCGTTTTCTTAGCGCACGAATAATACGCCCTGGTACAATATTGTAGAGCATTAACGCAGTAGGTTCGGATAAGAAATACCCAATTACCCACATACACCTTGGAATCAAATAACGAATCCGTATGGGCGTGTATAATTTACTATGATATGGAAAACGATACTCCAGTATTTACTACGAAGGTGCATTTGAATGCTTGCTCTACAACACGAATCTATACAGGGTTATCAATGTGTCATACAGATCAACTTTAAATAGACCCATTTCAAGTAATAGGTGTACTTTCGTTAGTCATGCGTGGTCAATTGTATTATACTGTGTATACACTAATAAATAAAATAAGCACGAATAAAATATCGAAATTGTTTTTAAAGACTGTAAATTCCGATACAAAAATAACAAACAATTTATCGACTATTAGTTCGTTTAATCGAAGTAAGTACCGGATATAAACACAAAAAATAGTGAAATATGTTATGCTAAAAGTTTGTGTTTTTAGAGGAGAAAACAATATTAAAAAAAGCTCCAATGATTATAGAATTAATATGAAATTTTACCGTTCGAAAATTTTTAATCGTCAAGATTTTGTACATTTCCATACGTTTTGTCACCTAACTACCGGATTTCACATTTTAGTATTTTCGAGCATTCCAATATACGGATATTGCCAAATTAAGAGTAGGTAAATATTTGATCATACTTATTTGATAATTGTAATTTTATGTTAGAAAGAATGGCAAATACAGAATATTGCAAATCAAGAATGATCACCATTCAAGAATCAATTGGCATTGCAACGAAGTTTGGAAATTTATTACAAATACACATAGGTTTTGAAGTGATCGATTTATTGTTATTCAGTTACAAAAATAAGATACACGGAATGGCGTTGAATTTTTTATGTATTATATTACAGATCATTGTTTCTATAATATTTTTGGGTATACTTACTCTCAATGGCCGATTATTTTGTTGCCTAATAATCTTCGAATAGCATTCAAAGTTTCTTAATTTTTTGTTTGAATAATTACCTAAAATATATATAATCCCAATAGTATTAAAATAGATTTATTCACATCCCTTACATTTTATACTTCGAACTGGTTTTTTCTTTTTAGATACGTATATAAAATTGTAATATTCATTTATAAGCGCGAAGAGTTTTCAAACGAAATGTATAAATTTAAAGCGATGTGTTTTGATATCCCTGTGAGTACGGTGCACTTTAAATGAGCCACGTTTCTGGCAAGATTTAAGAAAACTTACAAAGATGTATTTTTTATCAAGATCATTCATTAACTTTTAAAAAAATTCGAAAATATCTCAACATGACGTTATACGCAAAGAATTCAGAGAACATTATTGTACCACTGTGAGGGTTAGCAAGAGAAAAGTGTCTTTGAGAGAAGCGACCACTTTCTTTTTCAATTTTACGGACATTTAAACAGAGGTCAAACTAATGTAATGATCAACACTTTATATTATTCAAAAATTAAACAGCGTATGGGAATAAATTATGACTATAAATTTGTTAGAATTCATCGAGAGAAGGTTCTCAGCAGGGTATGTTTTTAATAATCACCATAATGAGATACTGGAAAAGATAAATTGTTACTCTAAATTATTTATGACCACACAAATTATGAATTTCAATGTGTATTATATTTTAATATCTGTCATTCACAGTATTTATCAAATTACTTTTATGCTTGATATTTAAAGCTTATATGACTGTTACCTGCTGCGACAGTAATAATATTACGCTCATCATAGCATATAATTTTGGTGTGCCATATGTAGCAATATAATAATTTTCAGAACGTTTATATCATACTCATCATCGAGCAATATATAATATTACGAAGTCGATTCGGATTGAATACGTAATTGATTGAATTCTGATGACAATTGATATGAACGAAGATCTTGACTAAGTTTGATTTATAAATGAAAGTTTTTGTCTAAAACACAAGTGCGAGATATTTTCTGTAAGGGATATAGTAGCTTTATCAAATTATATTTCATCACATACGAACACTTTTTTTTTGAGTAATAAAAATTCATTTATAGTAAACTTGAATTGTTGCAATTTTGCACAATTCCATATGTTATGTCACTAACGTTAGTTCTGTTCCATTCATGTGACATAATGTGTGAAGATGCCAAAAGGCGAAACCCGGGTCGTAAATGACAAAACGTGTGGGATAGTACAAAATTTCAACAATACAAATTTGATATTGAAATTCCATTAAACACCTTCAGTCGATATCATAAACTAAATTTATTGAATTGTTCTTTGTTCTTGAACCTATGGTGGTATACCTGCTGAGTATTGACTTTAGGAACAAAATTTTTTTTATGCATATACTCATTTTGTAATCTGTGTCTTATAAGTTTAAAATGATAGCGATGGGTGAAACCGGTCCATAAAATACATTGTGGAATAAATACTTATTCATTAATTAAAATATCATCCTTTTCGGCTAAAAAGTGACGTGAGTTCCTTAAAAACAATAAAATGACGTAACGATACCTAGTATATAAATCTTTGCTATTTTCTTACAGTACCATTTAATCACACATTCTTTATATTAGAAAATAATATATCAATTATACATTATGTATTTGCTTTTGTGGCTGATGAATTATTAATATTTTGAAATTTTCGTAAGTCAATTAAAATTTAATACAATTAAAATCTGTGCCAGCGAATTTTTTAAATCTTCAATAATAGATTTCATAAGAAATCGATATAATTTAAGTTTTGGCAGCTTATAAAAAAAAACAATGAAATATTGACTGTTCGAGTGGATGGATATTCAGATAGTTAAATTGGGACCGTATGAGACACATTGTATAAAAACAATAGTTCTAATTGTATGGCCACTTCTACGTGGTGTCGTAAAAAATGTTTCGAAACAAGTCGCCAAAGTTGTCGATATCGATTTGTTTAAATTGCCCCCTGGGTTATAAAAAAGTGGCATTCGGTTTATCTATTTCGTAAGTATACAATATGGTAGTCAACCACGTGTAGATCAAATTTATTAGACAACCAATTCAGTACCAATTCAAATGATATTTTAAAAACACGGTAAAAATGAGTCATTCGTTGTGATGAAATTTTTTCAAAAATAGCGCTTCGTAAACTCTTGTCAGTAAAAAAATAATTTATATAAAAAAATATGAAGGATGCTGGAAGAAATATACTTCGATTAGAATAATTGTTCATCGATACCAATATAACATAGAAAGTATTTTTTTTGCAGTTCAAAAATAATAGCGAAGCAATAATTTTGAATTTATTAACAAAATGATTTATAGCAGTGAAATAATTGGCTGGAGCAATTTTAGTTGGATACTTACTAAAATTGTTGAATTCGCGTATACGCGGTGCGCAGAAATAATAAACTTTAATATATATTTATGGAATAGTAATTTGTTTATAGTTTTTTTATGAAAGCGCATTAAATTAGAGCTGCAGTATCATAACGTAAAAACAAATAGAAAACGAAATTTTTTACGAAAATACTTGCGTAGTTTTCAATAATCATTCTTGCATATTAAGATTTATCACAGAAGCTTAATATATTTAAATTGATACATAGATTTCAGACTCATAGTAATAACATTTTTTTAAATTATATTTTTATTGATCAATGATTCAAAAAATAAAAAAAATCATTTAATCGATCGAGCAATATTAACTGATCGGTGAGTAAATTTATCCTGATCATTTAATATAGGAATGTAGTAATAATGTAAAAAATATATGTTATTTTAAATTGTTTTTCCTTCAATAAGTACCAGTTAATACAATTAAAATAATTGCAACACAATGAAGAGTTTATTAAAATACACTGAATGATGTATACACATGCCAAAAGAAACAAGAGATGTCATTGCCAATAAGTTCATTAAACGTATAAGTATAGGGTTCTAAGAGTATGTTAAAGACAATACTGATTTGTGTCAATCTTTCTCAAAGCGTATGATGATTGCGGCGACAAACTGCATCACTTTAAATGATCTAGTAATTTCTACAAGTTCGATGATTTTTTGACAATATTTTTAAAATTCTATTGATAAGATAATTCTTCCTCCATTCCCCAGGATTCCCCAACTATATCGATAAATATAAAAATTGAATCTTTTTCGGTCATCGTGTCCATTTCATTGCCCCTCAATATATCCTGCCCATATTTCCTTGGCTTAGCACTACAAGTATGAAGGTTTTTTGAGCAGTTAATGAATACAACTTTAATAATATATAAATATTAACTCTAACAGACAGCCTGTAGCAATCAATTTAAATAACTCTGAATAAAATAATATCTTAAATATGATTGGCTCGTGTTTGCTAATCCTGACACGCAACTAACGAATAGTCACTTATGTATGAAGTAAGAAGTAGGAGAACTTTTCAACGGGCACGAATTGTCGATTTAGATAATTCATCTTAAGTATTTACTTATGATGATGAAAGCGAAATCAGATGTAGACTCATGAATAATAAAAAAATCGATCACAATTCAGTTGATTAGCGACGGTCAATAGCATTTAATATATTGCCAATTCCACAAGTTTTATGATATGCATGCCGATCTAACTAATAACAATTAAATATTATAAATACACAGATAATTATGGAAGGGTGGATAGAATTGTCACATGTCGATCGAGTGGTATTTTCTTCGTTTATTTTTAACACAAAATTTAACGATAAATAAATCACCGAACATTGAGAGAAAAATATATTTGAGTATCTAATTTACGAGGTCATTTTAAATGTATTTCGTGTGCATAGCAAAAAAAAATTCGTTAGATATTTTATAGTATATGACTGTATTGTTTAGCCATACATATGAATGTTGTGATTGATTAAATTTATAAATCAACTTATTGGAAATATGAGAATAACTTTATTATATTTCAATTAAGCTTTCATAATTATTATAATTTTTGTACATTCAAAAAGCCTCATTTCTACGTTTCCCTTTTCTGGGACATTACTCTCCATTTGTTTGCAGTGACCTCTGTGGAATCTTAAATTAATCGTGACAATTGATATAAAGTGATATGGAACATTTTCTGCGATTTGGTAAAACCAATTTGGGTTGTTTCTAATCGAGTTAATGTATGAATGATTTTGACTATAATAATCAAGCACATGTATATATTGACTTTATAAACAGTTAGCTCCAGTTATTTGAAATTAAATAATATGTAGTCCGTTTGCAAGTTATTTATTTTCCTATTAAACTGAGTGAGAAAAGGTCGCGTGACAAACTTAAAACAGGTTTTAGTTGTATGAAATTACACTTTAATAGTATATAATATAATTGGCGGTGGTGTTCCAAAACTAAATAGATTTTTTATCCATCAAATTTAGTAAAAAATATTTCTTTATAGTGAAGTTTGTTGTTCACTTTGTAGAACCCAAGAACTTTTATTTTAACATTAAGTATCGTTATATAATAAAAAGATTTATTATGCAAATTGAATGAAAAATAAAGTAAGATGTATAATTATATAAACACCACTAGCGGTAGGTTACTGTAGAAATAGAAAAAAATAATGTTATAAATGTACCAAACATTTGATTTAAACTACAGTGCGTCTGTTACACGATCAAAAAAATTACAATCATTATCCAACTCATAGGCTGTCATAATGGCAAAAAAATTAAATAAAAGAGAGAGCTGTTAAAAAGTAGCCAAACTGGAATGCTACCTGATGATCTATAGAATTGATATTACGCACTTTTAAGAAAGTTAACTTTGATTGATTAATTAAATGTTTATGTCACACAAATATTAATCACAAGAACACAAAATACGGATGACAGTTAATGTCAATGTCTATATGATACCAAATAAAACAAATTTTCACGTGAATTTATAACATAGTATATTATACGATGTTTTCTGGATAAAAGTTCTTACAAGGTTATCATTCGAATTTCAAATTAGTTAAGAATATAAAGACAGGTTTTATTTAAAATATACTTGATTAGTTAATTTTCATAGCCAATATTTACTTTGTTCTGCGTAAGAATGATGTTTAATAAATTTATTTGGGTGCCGCATTTCATTTCTATATTCAATTATTCAAGAAAACTAGTTTTAAAAGATTACAAAAATATGAATAACATCTATTTGATGGAAAAAGCAAAACTGAATGATTTTAAATTGACAATGATTTTCTGCAAAAAGTATCATTTTAAATTTCAAATATGAAGTCATCGCAACGAAAATACTTCGTTTGGGTAATTTGACACGATATGATGATAAACGATTTAAGCCAAAATTATGTTTCATATATTTAGTAAAATTTACATTACAATATATAAAGAATGTTACATAATTTGGACAAATTTAGGGTCGTCAACAAAAAAATCGAGGTTTTAAATAAATAATTGTATAATTAAAGTGAAACTTCGATTTCATGTTTTTCAAGGGATCCCTAAACTAAACGAAAAATACGGGAAACGAGGAATGTAGGAAAGCTAAAAATAATAATAAAAAAATAAAATGTTAGAAAAAAACATTAAGTCCCTCCCCCCATCCCCAATAACTGGTAAATATGAGGGGGTTTTGTAAAATTTCTTTAGTTAATACATAAACTCACAAATTGTATTTGATAGAAAGATTTTTCTACCAAAACCGGTCAATCGAGATAATATTTGAGACGGTACCATAATATTTAGGCGATAGATCGAGGAAATCGGTGATCGGGAAACGGTTAGTGCGGGATTATACAACATTATTCTTATGACTTTTTAACGGGACTATAAAAAATGAACGATCCATCCGGGAAAACGTATTATGTGAGAACGGTTGATCTGGGTATGATGGTTGTATTAAATAAAGTATCAGAGAATAAAAAAGTGTTTGACCAAGTTGGAATCATTCCGTTTTTTTTTTTTTTTTGTATTAACACCAAAATGTTTAGACTTTCAAAATCATTTTAATCCCATCGTTGTCTGAATATAATTTAAATTTTAATAGGTCAGTTTGTCACGTAGAAGAAATTACAAGTTTTAATTATTTATAACAAGAAAACCTTAGCAGCAAATATGGCTCGTAATATTCTCTAAAATTCTATTGAAAGTTGTAATTCCAATGTATGATTTTAGGTACAGTCTCAAAGAGATTACAAAAGAAGATTTCTTTTAAGCCTACGTATAAACTTCGATTTAATATTTATTTATGCATCCATTACGACTACTTATTATTGATATATTTATCATTTCTGGAGGAGGTATGTCTTACTATTCGGAGTTTATGAGCTTACTGGAACAGGGTGATTTAAATTGTAAAATTATTATTTGACGTTTAGTATACGTGAGATGATTTGTTTAAGAGTTTTTTTTATCATTTAAAATAAATTGTCCACGGAAAGAAGAAAGCCAAGGCCAAAACAGTAGGTCAATGTCACCCCAGCCGTTGCATAGAAATAAAACGAATGTAAATAATGTAAAATGACTAGGCGGGCAAACCATTGTAAGAATATATATATGTCATTTTATTAACAAGTGTTTTCACATCTCGTAAGCGTGACATATCGGACTGTGCTTAGATTTCCCTTTTGACCTTAAGTTCTTTCGGGTCGTGATGACCCATGTCGAATGAAATGATATAACTTTTTAAAGATGTGCATAAACAGGCGTAAATTTGATTTTTTATAATCTGACGATGGGTTAATAAAATCTTTGTTTGAATTTAGTAATCTACAAAGAAATCTGTAATCTTAATGACTCGGCTAAAATGTGAACGAATACGAAGCGCGAGGTGTTGGGATATAAGGCATTATTTCTTGATTTTCATTTATTTAGTTCATTTACAGTACTTGAGTAGAATACTGATGCAATATATATAAAGTGCTACAAAGATTAACTTCAATACTATTTCAAGTGCGATGTTTTTGCTTTTCTCAAAAAATTTAAAAATATATTTTTTATTTTATTGATTGAATTGGCATTCACTTGGTAGAACTCCATTATAACACGTTCTGACGATTTTTAAAAATAGTTTTGTAGAACTAAAATACATTGCTATTTTTTTCACCGTGTTATATTTCTTATGTTACCATGGATCCCATCACAAATTACTTAATAAGGTAAAGTACGCACTTATTAATTAATAAGCATGAGTCGACCCAAGCGTAAATGTGTAGTATTTCAAATCATCAAACGTACTTAAATTTCATTTATGTTGATAAAATTCAAATATGGATTAAGATGATAATTATATTGTATCAGGCCCCAGACCATATGAAAATTATGCAGTAGATTATAATTTAAGCAATAAAAACAAAAACAAAAAAATTTGTACTTATTTCCACAATATATTTTATAATCAGGACCGGTTTCGTCCATCGCGATCATTATCAACTGGTCCTGATCATAAAATATATTGTGTGAATAATTACTAAAATGTGTTTTTATTATTTAAATTATCGTGCCCTTCCATCAAGAATTGACAAGAATTTAGTGAAAGCCTTTCAAGCCCGTTACCGCCGTTAACTTTTTATTATTAGTTTGTGTATAGGTCATATTCATAAAAAAATATTTTATTTTAAACTTCTTAAAAGCATGATGTTATATTTGACAACAAGCATTACTATTATGCGTCTTATAATAGAATAAACGTGTACGCAATGAAAACTGCTACGTGCTGTTGCAATTATTGTGTTTTTAATACGTATGTTCTACATTTGAGCACATCTTATTGAGGTGTTAATGGCGAAAACTAAAGTGTTTTCTCTTTGTAGTAAACGGTACGGTTCAATTGTAAAAGTAAATCATAGTTGTTTTTTTAACTTTGCTTGAACAATGCGAAGAGTTATAATAAACCTAGTGTCAGAGGGCAAACCACACAACCGCATGTTTAGTTCTCTCAATTCAAAACTTTCGCTGCTGCAGGCAAAATGTGGGATATGTGTTTATCAGGGCTGTTGAGTCTTTAACCCTATTGCTGCTGGGCCATTTGGGATGACTATACAAGGTATGTCACGATTCTAACATGAATAATTGATATGTATTTTTTTAAGCAACGCCTACTTTCTGCTTAAAATGTATCACATTTTCAATGATAACCGCTAAAAAGCATGTTATCTAATAACTTTGGAATGAAAACTGGAAAAGTTTGTCTCGTAAAGCTCATCGAGTAATTATAAGCTGCGGTACATCTCAGACAACATTAAGTTTATTTTGAAAGATAAATGACAGAGAATGAATAGGTGATACTTACAATCAACAAAAACAATGACTTGCTTTAATTAATGTTAAAAAATATCGAAAGCGATAATACATCATTGTTTATACGTGTTCAATACATCAAGTATGTACACATGGCTATATGTTTTATGATTCCTGAAGAATGTTGCAGAGCCGGCGTGAGCTTTTGCGAAATTGAGTTACAATATTTTAAAGGGTTAGTATTTTTTTATCATCCTGTAATAAGCTTCTCTATTGATGACATACTTATAGTAAAATTACACACCGTTCCCAGATTGAAAGAAGCTGCTTTTCATATGAATAATCATTTTAGCGAACTTTAATAACAATCATATTACACGAAAAGCATTAATAACAAGACTCGTCTTTAGCAGCATATAAAGATTTTTGGAAAATCTACACAGAGTAGCCCGCCAAGATATAAGAAATATTTTATTGTGAACGCGTAGATTAAATGAATTTATTTTTATGCGGTATTGGGTTTCCGGGAAAACACTCACCTACCTAGTTCTGACACTGCTTTTGTTGCTGTGAAGAATTATTATTTTTTGAAACAGATGGAATAAGAAATGTCTTGTCAATTAATTTTACAATGTTCAATAACCTCACACGTGGTCACGGTGGAGTGTTTACCTTTGGAGGTTTGAACATGGGAAAATGAAAACACAAGATGATAACATTGCACAAAAAATAGACGGACGAGTTCGCTTTCTTTTTAATGGAAGCGGACCACTGATCCAATGAGCACGAGTATTATTCAATCTCAAGCAAATATGAAGACGGCCATTTAAATACTTTTGACGCGTGCGTACGTTAATGTTAAGCTTGATTTTTACGTTACGCTGAGAAAGCAATCTAGATAATAATAAATTAAGTATAGCAGGCTGGTTATAATAAATGTTGATTCAACTTTTCTTACGGTACACTGTATTGCCCGTTTTTGGCAACTTTCCAACTAAACCACTGTAAATAAATAGTCAGTGACAATGATACAAATATTGTTTAATTGTGTTAACAATAAAAGATGTTTTGAGTTAATAATTGAAAAATAAAAATTAAGAAATGTTTTTATTTACGAACGTATTCTGTTGGAATGAAAAAACGTTGCTATATGTTATTTACATATTGTTGATACCCCCGCGATGGATGTCATTGAAAAATATGTTTTTAAACGTAGAAAAGCGTTTCTGGTAAGGAATATGACTACATGAAAATACGTAAGGCTGTAATAGAGCAATTCCTTATTAATGAAATCCTTATTTATGACATATTTAGGTTAAAGATTAGCGATAAATTTACGAAAATACATATTGAAAAATAATATCAAATTTGCCAATTACGTTACTCTACTCGTATGTCTAATGAAATGAGCAGCGAGTGAGATAGCAGAATGATCTAACTCAATCAAAAATATATTTTACGACTATAGAAAATTCCAATACACGTATTAGTTTGGATGCTGCTGACGTTATTTTGAAATTTGTCAGTAAGCGGGATTACTGATTTATTAATAAAAAAACGAACCAGTCATGTAAAAGATTGTAGTCTTATATTATGTTATCGAACCATGAACAATTAAAGCGAATCGCGAATCTTCATATTCGACAATTCAATATTGGACAATATTCGTATGAACAAATTGTCGACATTATTTTGAATCAGTACATATTCGATGTGTTGTATTTTCATTTCAATTCATGTCACACGTGCGACATACTTTTTACGCAATTTATTTGCTAAAAATTCTTGTGTACAAAAAATAAGCAGTTTGCTTTTTACGTTGGTTCACGTTACAAGATAAATATAAGAGTAAGCGACTCAACGCGTTTCCCGCGTATAATAGTAGAGGACATTGGGTCACATAAATTGATAAAAAGGGAGGAATCTTAACGGTATAATAAATTAATGGGGTGTTTATAATTAAGCAAATTATGTTTTAAGGACTTTAGACGTGGCATAATACATTCCTACCAAAATGATCAGGTCCAGTTTTACTTAACAATAACATTATTAACTTATTAATCAGTGATACTGATCGAGAACTGGTACTGAATACGTAGTGTTTTTTTTGTTCAAATACAATAATAGAAACACCACGTTGATTACTATTTCAAAAATTGTAAATTTGTTTAGATTAGGACCGATATCGATCATCGCGAGCATTTTTAACTGATCAGATTTAAAAAATAGTTAATTGTGAAAATAGTACATACCGCGATGTTTTTATTATTTAATATAATGCACCTCTATCAAGAAATGATATTTAACATCTTGAAAGTGACGTAGTGCTTTGTTAAGGTAATACACTTTAAACTATAGTGCACTTTCGGGGACATTCATTTCTAAATTTATATTTACAATAAATAATACCTGACATATGACTCATTACTGATCGAAATATTTCAAAAATAATGTACGGTCATAAATAATACATTAATTGACGTTTTTAAGCATTTTGGATAGCTAGCAAAAAGCGAAACGACATGTTAAAGTATTTTTGAAAGCATTTTCGGAGGTTATTCGCAATTATCGTAATAAGTCTCATTAAATTATCGATTAGTTTCACTTTACACCTAATTTAAAAGATTTATATAACATGTATTATCAACACATAATAAATCTTCTTATCACTTTCACAGCTCATAATTACAGCATATTTGAAAAAACTGCCAGAAAAATTATTATATTTTTTAATCTTGATTGCAGCTATAAGAATTATACAGATTTGCACAAAGAAATATTTAAAAAATACTTCTTGAACAGATGATACATTGATTTTTTGACTGCCAACTAGTGTGAAAATAATATTGTAAAGCAGTGGTTTCAAATATCAATGTTGCTACGCCTCAATTTTGAAAAATACTACCTTGATGTCTTCTCTTCTCACTGTCTATTTATTTTATAAACATTACAATATTACAACAGAAAACATAATAAAAATATGCTATTGACTTTTTTTGAATTTATATTTAATGTGGATTATTGAATTTTTTAAATAAATTTAATTAAAAAAATTTCTTGTGAAAACAATTATTTACACTTCCTTTGAATTAGTCCGCGCCTCCCAGTTTTGAAATCCCTCTATTACAGTATTTAGACAAGCGATACATAACTCGAAAAAATATTAATGATCAAGTATTTCAAATCAAGAATTTAAACGTAAAATAAATAAACTGTACACCATTCATTATCTTGGCTATTTTAACGATAATGCCAAAATATTAATTGTGATTTGAAAGTGATACTCACAAATGTTTAAATTAAATATATACTATGCTTTATTTATTTAGTAGCAACATAAAATAGATTTGACGAATATTTTAATTTTATAACATCTGACAATCTGACAGAAACTGAATGGCAAACAAAAAAAATCGTTGCTATCAACTTCAGCAATACGATGATAAAAACAAATGGATTTTATATGTAATACTACACATTTTCAAGTGAAAATTATCACTGATGTCGCCATTAATAGTGTTACAACACTATTAATGGCGATCTATATGAAGTTTTTCATTCGAAGGATTTGTAGAGTGTCGGAAATATTTGAGTGTAATGTGTAAATAATCATAATATAAAATAATTATCTGTATTAATTCTGGAGCTTTTTATAAAGCTTCATATAAAGATTAATATTATTTATATATTCAATTATTGTTTAGGGAATCGAATAGTCAATAATAATTTGTTAAAATATTAAATCAATTGAGTGCAATTATTCAACATATAAATAATCACAAGTAGTCCAAAAAATAATTCATAGACTACAATCATTCTATATAACAGTTTACTGTTCTATAATAAATGTTAAAATATTTATTTATTAAATAAATAATTGCAATCTGTTTTTAACAGCGTTATAATGACACCTTAACCAATAAATTTTATTATACCAATATAAAATTTATTAGTATTGCAAATATAAATTAAGGAAGTTGTTCATGACTTTATTCATTAATTGTTTACTGTAAATCCGTGGCAAAAAGATATAAAAAGTAAAAAATTCGATATTTTCATTCGTTAGTTTTCAATTCTTTAATCAAATACAATTTGTCATTTTAAGACTCTAATTGTTGAGAGTATTATACGTAATAATCTGTTTATTTAGGTCCATTGTTCAATTAAACTTTTCACCAATTAAGAAAACTACAACTGGTTTCCAATTCTTTACTATTTTTCGGTTTATATTCAAATGTATATCAGTTCAATTCATCCAAAAAAAATATCCATTTTTATAACTTGCATGTTAATTTAGCTGTCGTTACCGACAGTATTCTGAGAGTAGGTGTTTTTCTTAGAAATAATGAAGAGTTGATCTGATTTTATAGGAGACGCCCTCGAAGTTAATAGAGCGAACTGCATATTGCGACCGCTTAGTAATTGTAGAGAAAACGTACTCATCTCATTTGCATAAGCTGAAATGCTTTATTTTTGATTCCATTGACAGAGTTCGAATACGAGCCAAAGCTCTGCGACTGAGAAGAATAATTCAAAACCTTTTAAGTGTTACGAATTTCTCCGATTTACATACAGTGGGGTAAAATCTAAAAGGGACTTACAAAAATATGTAAGCCAAAAAATAAGCTGATTAGTTAATTTGAATATTTTTGTTTACTGTTAGTAATGATTTTCATATAATGGCTTTATGTATTGTTAAATAGTATGGCCATAAAGTTATGTAAAGAATGTTTTGACAGACTTTTGGTAAAAATATTACTTGAGCTTTAATTTAAAAAAAAAATGTTTTTTACTTTTGCAAGCGGTATTTCCCCACCCTCTACGAATCTTCTTCATTTTGAAATCGAAGCTTAGAGATGGCTACGATAATTATTAGGCATCTTTCAGCAACATCCTCCACATTTACCTTGTCTGAAGTGATTAGATGCTTGATTGGTTTCTTAGTTTGCGTTAGAATAACTTGGTATACGTTTATTTCGTATATGGGTATTTACAGCTAGTATACCAGTTTACTTTTTTAAGCCAATTCTAGGTAAGTCGGTATGGGGTAGGCACCTTTATATTTTTGGCATTCATTTTTTAATCATACCACTTCGAAAGACACGACAAGTTTCATTAATTTTAAATCAACAATTTTAGTTCATCTATTCGTATAATTTATGAGCAAAGACTTAAATTGTAATGCAACATATTTTTGATATAATAATATTTGAATGAAAAAAAACAAGCGGAAAATTTTTCATTGACGTTTAAATGTATGTATACTTTGATAGTTTTTTACATATGGCAACATTAAAATTATGGTCTTCAAAACCCGCTTACATATTTTTATTACTTGTAAAATAGACAATATCAAAAACGTGATGTAATAAATTCAATATAATGCCTACTGACACATTCATGTTGGACAATAATTATTATCAACGCTATGAGTAGATACTTAAGTCTATCGTAAAGAACAAAAAGTAGTTTCGATATGAAAAAAATAATGATTGATCGTTCTAGCTAACCAGCATGCTTATATCAATTAATCAACATAATAATTGAAAGCTAGTAACGAACAGATATTTAGTATGCATACCGGCTGCTGGATTTGAACCCCAGATAAAATGATTGCCAAATAGTGTTAAAAACAATACATTTGTAAATGCAATGTATTATTAATTGTATACGCTGGTTCAAGAATCAGAGAGAGTTAATGTGTTGAAAATGAGTTAGAGGTATACGATGAATTGTTGTTATTTTCAAGTGTTTGCTATATAGGTTTTGTAGACAAACAGTTTATTTATTTCTTTTTGCATCAGCTTCTGAGATATTAATTGAAAAAATGTAATTGTATACTATAAAATATGATTACAAAAAACCCGATAGTATGTTGTAGTATATACAAATAAAATGACAGGATTGAAATTGCGTCTTGTGATATAGCACATATTATTATTGCCATAACACAGTGGATGAAACAAACTCATTAACATGAAAATTCAAAGTAAGATAACGTAAATGTAATAATATTCAAATTAAGCTTTAATAATTTTTTTAAAACTCTTAAGAAACAATTTGACACTGAGCTAAAGTTGAAGGTGCATATCGTTTTTTTTTAAATATATAAATGCTACTGCAGTAAATAAGAGGAAAACTGCTTTTTATTTATGATAATGCATCTGCTTAAATGTATTTACGTGATTTCAATAATGAAATACGGTAAACAGACTGCCGGTATATAATTATGATTTAAGTTTAAAATCATTTTGTCAGATAAGAAAATATTAATATCATCGGATATTTAAAATATTTAATAGATACCTGTTCCACTTATTTTAAATATATGGGATTCTGGTTTTTTTCTCGTATGAAAATAAAAACCAGGTTATAATTTAATGTTGCGAATAGTGATAACCCAAGGTCAAATGAAATCGACGATCGTTATTAAGTGAAATTTAAATTGTGTTTTTTTTATATAATTGACTGATCACGCTTTTATAGCGAAGCGGATTCCGCTAATTAAAAAAGTAACCTATCGATGTTGATTAGAAAGGTTGTTCTTGTTAAAACGAGAATATATGTGATTATGATTATAATATTAGTAAATAAATTAAACTCGAACGCTTAATATTAATTAATAAATTTAAATTAACGTTTTCAAAGTATTAACCTACCAATAGATAATTAATGTTTTGACTACATCGAGACTGAGTATTACGAATTTATAAATTTAAACTATTCTTCAAAATTTTGAATAAAATTAAAAAATGATGAACATTTATGACATAGCTACTTTCAATCGTATTTTAACGTATTTTCTTCAGTTCAAAATTTTCTTAATTAATATTATACAATATTCATTGTTGTAATCTTCTTCAGAATGTTTTTCTTAATATATGTCTTGATTTTATTTTTGTTAAATACTGTTAATATTATTATACTTAAATATGACAAATAAAATACAACGACTATTACGCAATTAACTTGAAATAACCTCACAAATAATATTTAAATCTTTTTTAACGCTCTCTAATAGCGCGGCTTGTGAAGTTAATATATTGTCATTCATGATAGAAGATAAATTATTTTTGAAATGATTAAACAATTAAATTAAAAATTTGTATTCAGATAAAAGGCAAAATTAACGATCTTGATGGCTGCAGACTTAAAACCCTCATTTAAGAAAATAATAAAAAAATGGGAGCAGAGCTTATGACAATGAATTAAACTATAAAAGAAGAAATTTTATTTAGATTTAGTTGATTTATACGTTTGAGTAGAGTGCCTATTATAAAATAAATTAAATAATTGTTTTATTTTTTACTGAAATACTATATAAATTATTACTTGGCTATAATAATCAGTAAGAAATAAACAATATAATAACATCGTTAAACAGCAATTACGTATAAAATTTATTTATGATACATAACGGGAGCATTTGCAATTATATTTATTCAATAATTTGAGATCAGGTACACATTTAGAGGGAGGCAAACATGAAATTTACTAGGGCGGCAGATTTGGAGACTGCGAAATGAGCGCATTGAAAAAACAAATTATAAAACAAGGGGGTGACATACACTGTTAACACTGCATGTATTGTATTCTAGTGCATATCTAAATATTTCTACACTTATAGTTGAAGATCTCAACCCTTTTTAAGAACCATTAATCAAAATCGTTTATTTCTTCTGAAGTGCGTGGTTTCAATGGATTGATTCAAAAATGAAAGGTTGAAAAAAATATTGTTTCGCTTTTTTCATAATCTATTCTTATTTCCAAAAAAGTTTTCTCTTTCTATTATTTCTAGTATATTAAGGACAAGAAAAATATTTTTGACCGAGGCAGCGAAAAAATTTGATCGGGAAAAGTTTGAGATCATTAGCCCGATGATTGCCAGAGACGAGGTATCTCATCAAATGGCGCAGTGTTCAAATCCCCAGAGACGAGATATCTCAAGTACTTTTGGTAACGTTTTTTTACATCGTATAACTTATATTGATACTGATATATATTGAAGTTGTACTATTTTATGTCTTGATATTCGGTATTTAGAGAAGATTAGTTAGTAAATTATATTTCTTTTCTAACACAGTAAAAAATATATTTTTATAGACAAAAAATATTCGGCCTAGTAAGCACAGCGGCGTGATTCATTTGCGGCTACGAAAAGATTAAGGGTAAATGAAGGAATCAGGTCGGTAGACATTCTATGAAAAAGCAGTAAAATAAAAGTAACTGTTAAAGAGTTTCCAACCTTCTATACATGAGCAATAAAATGCAATACTATAATATTGTGTGTTCACAGTTAGCAAACATTCTATATACAACATCCCTCAAAAACTGTATTGATACTAAATTGACATACTAATTATGTTATATTTTTTTAATCAAACTTAAATAGTAAAATCATTTATATCTTATATTAGGTAATATTACAAATAATTAACTTGACAATATTTAGTTCATTGATATAATTTAACGAATACTGTATACTTAACTAGGAAAAAATGAATATACACATTTAGTATATACATATGTAAATATTACTTTTAAATTATAACTTTTTAAAATAAAAATAATAAAATAATAATAGTTATCAACAATATAAAAAAATCTGAAATTAAATCGACTATTTACGGTATTATCCATAGTTAAAATTTTTTTCATAGTACTATCTTTTGTTGAAATTATGTCGCAATAAACGTAAAATAAAATTTATAAAGAAAATTTTAGTTCAAATAACCAATTAATGCCAATTGCCAGACAGCATTAATAATAAATCAAATAAATTCGAGACGTGCTTAATGTATTCAAAGCAAAACTAAAAAAAACATTCGTTCTCTAATTTTGGAAATACGAAAAAGATGATAATGCTAAAATCAAGAGAAGGAGATTAATGGATAAATATTGCAAATAGACTAATAATTACATTAATGAAAGTGCTCGAAGTCTAACGATCAGCAACAAAATATCACCTTTCTTTGCTCGGCATCGATGATAAGCCATTTCCGTCTGCAGAATATACAATAACAAAAAATATATTTACAAGTGTCTGTAAGTAAATTACACCCGGTCGTGGGTATTAATGAATCGGACGTACGGCGGCCGACCCCAGTCCGCTTCAAACTAATTGCTACAATTTATAATGGCGATGAAAGCATCTCGCCCGCTTACTGATCTCATATACCTAGCAGATAAAACAAACGAGATCGCCTATGTCTTATAATCTTAAGCGACGAAACAAAACGACTTTCAAAAAACATCAATTGAAAGTCTACACAAATAAAAAAAAAAACTCTTGTAGGATTTTCAACGCGCAGTAAGGTATGGCTGTAAATAAATATAAGTCATGTAATATAACTGGTTGGTGTTTTAAATAATCGATTTATCAATAGAGCATTACTTTTCGATAACTTCAGTTATTCAAACGTAACATGATGTAACATAATCTATTTATTGCGGGTGCAAAACAATTACTTTTAACTTCATAAAAAAAGAATTTAGTTTTATTTATTGTCAATGAATTTACGTGATGATTACATATTACCACTTAAACACTACATATTTTTATTTAGCTTTCATTCTTCTTCAGCAATTCTACAGTGACCATAGTAAGTTATATACATTTTTTTGAATCCATGTCGCTTCCAAACGTAGTGGGTATAGCATTTTAATTGAAGCATCTCAGCAGAATTTTTTCTATAAAACTGCTCGTTCCAAAGGTACTCTACTTCACTTTTCAAGCAATCTAGGATGGAAAGAAGTGCTTGGATAGAATTTGTGGATTGGTTACCTTATCGCTCTCGCTATGTCTTGTCTTTTTTGAATGTAAAAGTGGATTCTTTTATAATCCTCACAAAATGTTTTCGAAAAGAAATTCGTACATCGATTGGAAAAGCTGTTTGTATGATTCATTGCCGAAACCAACGAGGTTAATCACTATAACTCTAACAAGCTATTATATATAATATTTATGGAAAAAGAATATTTAGAAAATACCGGAAGAACTTTTTTATATCCTCAGTTTATTATATCCTCCTTCCAAAGTAAATATATTTTGAAGATAAAATTTCAAGTTGATTGAATATTTTAAAATTTTTACTCGTTCCCCAAATAGTGTTTACTAATTCTGGTTGATTGAGTTGAAGTGATAATATTTCAAATTTGAATTGTTGAAATTTTATACAATTCCACATGTTTTGTCACTCACGACCTGGGTTTCGTCTTTCGGCATTTTCAGACAATCTATGATTCGGGCTATTGAAAATGTGTAAATGTAAAAAGATTCAACTATTCGAATTGGATACTGAAATCCTATCAAGCACCCACAGTCGACATCATAAATAATGTTTTTTTCCGTATGAACAACTCTATTCTTATTAGATATACTATATTAAGAGTGAGATACATAATATCGATATTCACGGTAATAATTCATATTGAAAATTATTATTAGTTACAAATTGCGAACATTGAGGTTGATAGTTGACTATATAATTGATACGATCTTGCTAGATACTTGTACTTTCTCACATCAGTTCTCGGTCGTTAATACGATAGGTGTAGGTTAACGCTAGCTGTTTGCTTACCTGAAACAAAAGAAAAAAGACACATTATTAATAAGTTATACCGATAAGCGAGGAATTATATTCAGGTCAGATTGCTAACAATCCGAGGCTAACTTTCTTTTACATTTCCAATCGTTTGCTTTTCGCCAATAATAACCGACTATATGCCTTCGATTAAGTTGACAATACAATCCAATTAAAACGAGAAAGTTCACCCAATAAAAATATAGAAATACATAAAGTGTTGTTACGCTGATCGGGGGTACCTACATGATATGACCATCGATTACAAAGTAAAATAATATTTTCACAAATACAATATCGGTTGTTTGGATGCCAACATTTTTTTGCTCGTTTGTGGGTGGCTTGGCATTTAAGAAACGCAGACTTTCTTTTATGTGCACAGCTCATTTAGAATATTAAAATGGTAATTAATGGCCCATTGTAAAGCGGCATGCATTTAAATTAGTCAAATATGGTAATACGTCTTCTGAAAGAATTTATTGATATTTAATATGAGTATTTTGAGTGTTTTATTTTGAAACCAAGAAAATATTGAAGTCAATTTCAACGGTGATCCAATTATGCTTACTAAAATGATAAATAAATAAAAGACATTACGAAAATATTTTTTTCATTTTACTACACTTTTGTAGAGTAAGAAAGCTTTTTTTTTATTATTGAAAATATCATGCTTTTCCATCAGGAAATGACAGTTAACATCTTAAAAGTGATAAACGAAGCTTTACTTATTATAATTAATAAAATGATACGAAGATCGATTTAATTCCCATCTACCACGATTAAAATGTATTGTCCTCTTGGAATAATTTATAAGCTGTCCTGTCACAATATTATTTCCATGTCGGTTATAAAGTCTTGAGAATTGTTTTCCACGATTCATGGCTAGCCATTTTTACTTATATATTATACTTATATATATAATAATCATTATCTCATTTTGAACATATACACTTGCATCATTAAGATAATTTCCATACAACTGTTCAATATTAGATATAAGCGTACACTTAAATCAATTGGATTAACACGCGGGTAATATGCATTAAGTCTCAGAGCCGTTTCCATCAAACGGTTCTAAATGAAACGTTTCACTTGTACTATTTATTATATACACATTATACAAAAGTTTGGGTTTACATCAAAAGGCCGACAATGGTTATAGAAATATTATTCCATCCTTTAAAATCCTCTATTACAACTGTTTAATTTCGCATGATAATAAGAAAAAATAAATATATTGTGTATTATTTATCAACTGCTTACTAATTTTAACGTATGAAATTGAGAAGGCGTTTATTATCCGGAGAATATTGTTTCATTATTTTAAGACATGACTCAAGCCAATATGATTCAACCAAATCGTTAATAAATAAATCCCATCTAACTGAATAAATGTGCTGAATATAAATACTAAACAATTTAAAGATATTTTAAGTTATATGCAGTTCTCCACGAGATAAAGGTAAGGTTCTTTAATTGATATGTGTGTTTTTAAGATGTTCGTATAAGTAAATTGAAGTGATAAATAAAATACGAAATGGTTAGAAATGGGTAAAAATATAAGTACAAAATGGTCGGGAAGAACTAATTATGTATTATCATCTCGGTCGCGTAGTCAAACGGATATCCTCTAACGCGGTAAAGCTTCAGTGATCCCGAAAAGAGTGAATTATTGTGTTAGTCGCCGAGTTTCTACGGGAGATTTAAAAGATTTATTTGTCGAAAGCTCAGAGTTACAGGTAAGTGTGTCAACGGTCACCAATCCGAGTTGCAGACGTAGTCAACAGTGTTTTAACAGTGACAGCTAAACAATGTCAAGTACTTATCATTTGTCACTGAGATATGTTTATTTGTCGTCCACACGGGAAACATGGCATGTTTATAAAAAAACATCCAAAAAATATCCAGTTCCCAGTCCTATAGTTCTGACGACGGCGTGAGCCGAAATAGCTATCAACTATATTTATTAAAAATAATTTTGTAGAACTAAAATACATTGCTATTTTTTCACCGTGTTAAAATAAACCATATTTGTGTGGTATAGTGCATTGGATTTGATTATATTTTTTTTTCAGAATATATGCAGGATGCAGTTGGGCTGTGCCTTTTCTCTGTGATTTTATTTTTATTCAGAAAGCATTCCAAAAATTCATAGGTTTCATTTGGTTTTGTTTATGCGCTAACTATACCGTGCTCATATCTAGTTTACAAAACGGGGTCGTAAAATTAGATCTTGTTTATAAGCGTCGAAGACTTTGGAGTTCCTTTTGTTGCCGATCGCATATACATATATATTTTTAATAACTAGTCTCTACAACATTGTCACAATAATTTGCAAGCTTATAGTTTTTTCCGTGTTAATAGTTAACCCCAAAATAATTAACCTTATGGTATCCAACGATCTCCAGCAACAAATACCCCCTACGTGGAGGTGATTATATTCTTTAGTGTTAGGATTTCCAGTTAGGAACCCCTAGAAGAAAAATAAATTAAACGGTAAATAATTCAATAGAGGGACTTAAATTGAATAAAATATTTTCAATTCAGTAAGACTAGCTATAGTATGTTTTAATATAGATTCGAATTAGTCGACCAATAGTTGGCAATAAAAAGCTTTCTCTCTCACATTTCTATTTAAAAGTTCAGCGTAACGGGTCACTGAACTTGTTAAATAATCTGACTTTGGCATAGTAACACACAGAGCACAGGATTTTTTTACTGTCAAATAATTTTTCATGAAATATTTCACGTAAACATTTCTTCGTGAAGATTTTGAATAATGTCTTTGAAATTTTGGCGTGTGGGCGTCACAATGCTCGACTTCATTAGCGCACCGCGACGGCATTAAATTTATACATGAGCACTTCTAAGAGTGTACCTAACCTATCTACAGATTTCAGATGCTATTCTAACAATGATAAATGGATCAATTGAGGACCAGCATGTAAGACGGAATTAACGGTCCATAAATAAATTGTTATTCAATTCAATTCATCAATAATGATACAATCTAGGCGACATAGAATATATTGTCCACCTTAGCATGACAACTGAAAATACATTTGAACATGCATGCATAATATAATAAAATCGATAGAAAAATTTAAGCTTCATAATTTGTGTCATCTAAGCTGGTCTTATATTTAGTCCCTTTTGAAGGAAAAGGGCAGCAAGTGCGAAATCTCAATATTCAAGTCCTCCCAAATAAATATTTAAAGAATTTAAAATTTTTTATTTAATAATGTAACACAAAAACGTTCCAGATTCTGGGTGAATATGTTATTTAGTTTTATATTTGTGTACAATATACACCCAGTCATTTTTTTACGCGATGATTGGTTCCAGAAAACGGCGCGTAAAAAAATCACAACTTTCATACAATTTGACAATTTGGTTCCAAAAATTGAAATATCGTGTGAAAAAGTCCTAGAAACGTATGAAAAACAACTGCCGTCCAAAAAATCGCGTATAATCGAATTCGCGTAAAAAAAGGACAGGGTGTACACTATTTTTGTATATTAAGGAATTTACCTCTGCTTATTGTTACGCGTGTTGAAAGCAAAGAAAAAAAGCATGCATGCCAAAATATAATGATAAAAGAAAGTAAGGAATGTGCGTACACCGTTTGTCGTAATTGTATTGTAGAGGTCCAGAAAATTATTAGAGATTTTTTTGACGTAAGAAACAATACACAGGATATTGCATGTGTCTACTCCTGTAGTCAGGAGGTTATCGAAATTATCGAACGATATTTTGCATTCACGTAAAATTCCTTCGTCATAGCAAAGAAAAGTAAAAATAGTTGTAAATAAAAACTTTATTACCGAACACATTTCAACACGTTTTAGTAAGATAGATTTATTGCGGGTTAAATGTGAAAAGAAATTTCTATCAAAATTGCACAAAATGTTATGTATCTTATCTACTTCCGTATAACACGAAAAAACAATTAATCGTATTTGACTGCATAAATTACGTGAACATAGAAGAATATAATTCATGGACAGTATTCGAAAGTGAATTGTTATTTCATTGCATAGGAAATAATGAAATACAGTGTACAAATAAGTATTTTGTATTAGTTTAATTTACGGGTAATATCCCAGAAATTTTAGTAATTCACCCCGGAAATGCAAATAAAGATCATCAATGACGAAGCTAATGTTTCAGCTGTTTTTACAGCGACATCTTTGAACAAAAAATATTATTATGATCATTCTATTAAACAAATCAATGATACGTGAGTGCAATCTTTATCAAATGCAATGGTTATAAAAAATAATAAATTAAACCTTGCAAAAATGACAAGTTATATAATAAAATAGTTATCCATATATATTGAAATATATCTAATTATAATCGTAATGAACCTGAAATTGTTTAACAGTTATCTCAATGCTTAAGACATTGGTCTCAATAATTTTAATGATCCCACTTAACTCTATATTTCTAGAGTAGCAAATAAATCGTAAAACATTTTTAAATAGTAATTTGAAAATATTTTATGATTTCTTTTTAATGATTTATAGATTATTTTATATATATATATTAAAATAGTTTTAAAGGTGTTTCGTGATTATCCTTGGAGGTTATTCCAGACAAGATATTTTATTTACATAATAATAATTATTTATTTAATTGATATATTCATGTAGATTTTTCAATTAATTACAATATGAAGTGTAGAAGGTAGAAAATTCTTTGTATCTATTTATAAATATATTATTATACTTACAAAATAAATCATTCATAACTATAAACAAAGCCTAAACACTTTTCAGTGTATTTAAGCATAGTGCTTAGATTGTTCTACTCCATATCTATTTCTGGACCTCATACTTGCTCCCGCTCTCTCCATAGTCTACTGAGCTCAGAATAAAAAAGGCGATTATGAATTTAGAAGAACTAGGTAAAAATTTAAAAAATTGAATTAATTTAATTCAAAGTATTAATTTTATTAAATACCGCATACAAAAAATATTTTAAAGTTGGAAAAATTATCGAATATCTAAAGAGTGTTTTTTTAGAGGTATAGAACTTTGAAATGGAATAAAACAAAGATGATTATTTTAAATAGACATGAAATTTACTTTATTCGAAAGATAATCTTTTGGCATTATAATTTAAATACGATTTCTGGCATATGACCGCCACGGCAATGATTTTCAAAATAAATTTGCACAATTTGGAAGCGTTGTTCAGGCGTCAGTCTACTTATGTTGAAATGCCAAACCAAATTAACCATAAATCACTTGACAGCTGACAAAATGACTGCCAGTTTAAAAAGTGTCGCCAACTTAAAGTTCTATACCTCTAAAAAACAACCTTTACTATCTATTGCTGATGTGGCATGTTTCCAAAGACTAAACCAATCAAATAACACAATATGTTCATTGAATTTTAGGAGGAATATTAAATGACAATAAAATATGCATTTGGAATTCGGAACAGTGGAACACTATTAACTTTCAGTCCTAGGTTAAAAACCGTTATATAACAGTTGCTGCTCCGCTTAAATGATATTCTTATAAAATGCAATTAAGGTAGATAAAAAGACAGAATATTATTAAAAGTAGACGTTTAATTTATTACTAAGGATTTGAAGTATTTACATGATGCTACATAATACGTTGAAAAAACCAAATCTAATCGTGGAAAAATGTTGACTTAGAATTTAGAAAAAAAGGCTCCGATTCAAACAGAATTACGATACGGATCAAATTTCAAAATAAATAAATATGTACGAGCCAATTTAAACAATAAAAAAACGGTAACACTACAAAGTTATAAGCTATTACTTGTGCTTATGTCGAAGGTTTGACCTCCAATAAGTAATATTAATTATCAATTTATTGATAAGGTGAATACAATACGAATATTATAACAAATAGTCTTTCGTATTTTTAGTGTTTTGTGTAATATTATTTGGTCATAAAAAGCGATTATTAAATACAAGTAATATCTCCCTTTGAAGCCTTGGGTCAAATTAAATGACATGCCATTCGCGGAAAGTGAGCGAGTGAAAAACAAACATTACTCGGCATTGAGACAAGTGTGTTGACTCACGTTTTGTGAGATAAGGCTTATTTGATAAGGGGCCCGTTTGCGGGATATCTTTAAAACTTCAATGAAACCGATGGGCCGACGCACTTGTTAAGGTCGCGATGTTTCCAAAGTACCCATATCGAATGAATACAACCTCATCAGGAACACATATTTACTTTTAACATAGTACGTAGTTATCGATAGGGTGATATTGATAATGTATATTTTATAAATTGATATCGAAAGCTGGTCAAGTGTTTAAGAAAACATTCCAAATGTGTATTGAAATGCATTATGAAAGATAAAATAAGATTCGTTACAGATTTACTTAAAAGCTTTATTCGTTAGATAATAAATAACACGCATTACTGATAAAAAAAAATATAACACTTACAAATGAAGTTATATTTTAGACAAATTCTTTATAAAAAATAAACGGTTATTGTCGTAAACTTGTGAAATTGATTAGGACAAAAAAATAAAATCAGTTTCATATATCCAGGAAAACTCTGTTATTGATTATATTTTAGATACATGCATTCAAAAAAGACAACTTGCATTTTGTGAAAAGAAATAACAGCAACTCAAACTTGTTGTAAAACCCTTTCAGGTATGACTCATTGACAAGATTAATCATTAAAGAAAATTATCGCAGGCAACTGTGTTAATTATTATTAGATTAATATTATTAAAATTGTTTTAGCTGCATTTTATTCTTGTCTTGGAGTCGGTGTTTTCCTGTAATTAATACCTTTGGTATATAGACGATGCTAATTGTTTATTGTGCCTCAGTTCTGTTGCATCCGCGTAATAGAATGCCTGAAGATACCGAAAGGCGAAACCCGGGTCGTTAGTGACAAAACATGTAGAATAATAAAAAGTTCTAATAATCAAATTTTACTCAAACTTTTTATGAAAAGTTACAAAACAGATATCAGAAAATATTCAGTATAAAAAATATTCTTTCGTAGCCTTTTGAATACTTTATGTGGATATGAAATTACGTCTTGATTTCACATTTACTATTTATATATGTTACATGTATACTAGTGCCAAGCCTTAATACATATTTACTTAGATGCAAGATGTACTGTCCATGTGTCGATATATATTATTAATTTAGTCGCGTGTGTAGTAGCAGTGCTGGCAACATCGTAATTGATATTCAAAACAATCAAATAACAATTCCTGTAAACTTTGTCATTCCACTATGGACATTTCAATTTTCATCTAAGGGACGATAGTCAAGTTTACAATTTCTTGAATAGTTTACAACGCTTCGAACACTTAGAACACGGATTGGAAAGTTCGGTGATTCTATGGGGTATTTGTAAATTGCTCGTTAAAATGAGATTTGATGACTAATAGTATTAAAACTTTTATGCTTGGTGCAATAATTAAACTATGAAAAGTATTTATGAGACGATTTTATAACTCCGATGTAATTAATAAATCCTAATCGCAAAATAAGGTAAAACGGTGGGCGTTATTAGCAATGGCTGATTTAAAAAGTCGAATAAATACTTAAAAAAACAACTGACCATTTTCGTAGAATCTATTATGCTGAGCAAATAAAAAGCTTTCTTCGTTTCTATTCAACGTTTTCTATTTTTAGCGTGCATCTTCGTTGAATGTGTACAATTTTAAAACGTTTTAAGCCAAACGAACTATTTACTACACTCAACAAGGCACAGAGAGTTAAAAATGCTCAAATAAAAAAAGTGTGATGATAAAACAGAGCGCGGATAGTAACGGCAGATAAAAAGTATTAAATTTAAAATTCGTAAGGATTACAAATTGTTTATGTATAATACTATTTTGCTTGCACCGATTTTTATGTTACATTTACTCATTACCTTTTTTTCCATTATAACGAGCATGTACTGATTTTATAAGCATAAGGCTAATGTTGAAAAAAAAGAGAAAATATTTAAATTTAGGAAACAATGATTATGACGATTAAAATGATATTGTTGAGCTTTCTTTTCTTACATGGACCACTAAGTATCTACTCAAAGTTCAATCAAATTGTAAAATTATAAAGTATATACTTATTCAAATGACTCAATTGAAGAGATATTCTACTATCATAACTATCAATAATACAATGTATATTTAATAAAATCAAGGAAGTAAAGAAATGTAGCTTTTATTTAACAATAGTAAAATAAAAAGTAAATAAATCTCTCTTGATATAATTTTACTAACCAATTTTTAATCGTATTTGGGTCCCTCGAATATTTGCATTATTATTTCGACTACTTAATCTAGATTTGCTCTTTGTAAATCTGTGGCAATATTTCAAAGGACTATTGTAGAAAGTTGTAGGCATGTGCCCTGAAGCGAAACGAGCGTATATATTATTAATGTCTGATGATGCACGGCACGTGGCAACAAATACCTCGTCTGAATGACAAATTAAATTTACATAACTTAGTGGTGCTGCATTATGTTAACGACACCATGAATAGAACATTATAAAACTGTACCCACTCTCAGTGAATTTATTCAGACAACAAAACAGTGTAGGAACACGATTAAATTTGACTTTATGAAGAACTTTACAATGTTAAAACACAACAATTACAGATGAATCATTCAATGAAAATTTCTAAGGTGACAAATGAAAACTTGTAATTACTTCATAGCCAAATTGATGTTTTCAACAATTTTAATTCGTGTGTTTGTTGAGGAAAACGGTGACACATTTAGAGGTGTATTGTGTACATAACTGTGGTGACCATTCGAACTGGATTAAACCGGTACTGCACTGGTTTTTTTTTGACATCGGTCAGATGAAATTAGTATACTAAACTCACTTAAAGACAAAAAAAAGTTAAGCACACCCCACACTATTGTTTAAATCTATAATCTCCAATGACTATATTGTTATTACGTTGACCAACTGAACTATTTCAAATATCCTGACCAATTTAAATCATATTGTCGCTTTAGGCATTTGAGTTTAAGTTAAGGAAAACATGCTTTTGGAAACCTAAGGAGCAAGTGACATAATAATATTTAAATTACATTTAAAAGGTGGTACTACGCGTCAGAAACTTGATGACAATGAATTGTTGAAACAACACTGACTTGCATCCATGTAATACAATGCCCGAAGATACCAAAATGCGAAACCCTTGTCATTAGTGACAATACATGTAGAATCACATGAAGTTTCAACAATTCAAATTTGATATTGAAATTTCATCAAGCGCCTTCAGTCGATATCATAAATGAACGATAATGGCTGGATTAATTAAATGGCCATTTTCGATTAAATTATGTACAAGAAAACAATCATGCAAGGCTTAAGAGGTATAATAAAACACTAATTTGTATAGAATTCAAATATCTATTGAAAATTCAATGTATCAAAGTGGTTATGAGGAAGTTTGAACCGGACAAAACGAAACCCATGGAATCTGCAACGGACATTTTTAATGAATAATTTCTAATAATAAATTTTAAATTATTTCCCTAATTAATACAGTGAAAATCTTGAATTGAATATTTTTTTCAATTATAATGCGCTATTAGAGCGATTAGTCCTATTTATATAGCTATAACAGAGGTGTAAAAACTAATAACCGTAAAAATAATACGCTCTGAATGACATCTTGGAATAGAATATAATATATATAATAATTTAAGTGCATTTTTGAGTCCAGGCTGTCAACTATGAGTTAAATCTTGGGCCCGTGCCAACGAATCCACACGGCCGTGCGTCGATTCTAGATGACATTAATAATATTGCCGTCGTGACATGTTTGACGTAAAAAGCCAACAATAGATGGCACAGGATGTCACGGTACGTGGACACTGATTGCCCATTCAGAATGACCGTCCAACTAAAACATGATAACATTCCCAAATCATTATTGATCGAAAAATGGAGTATTTACATATTATGCAAATCTGCTTTACGTAAATATTAAATGGCTGCAATAAATAACGGTTGGTTAGACTTCAATGACGTGAGCGAAATGAAAATATTTTTTCAATATCAAGGGTAACACTATCAGAAGGCCTTACGATAGTACTACATGCATAATATTAAATTGCGTTCAATAATTCATACTATTTATTTGATAAATTATATAGAGGTCATATTCTAAAGAGTATTTATGTTTACCTGTTTTTTTTAACTAGATACATTGTAAGCTACACTTTTGTTTTTCAAATGATTCGATTGAAAAAAAAAACAAATGAATTAAAATATGTATTATAAGTGAGCGTCAAATATTTGGTTCCACACCGTGCTCCACAAACTTTGCAGTTTGTCTTTACTTGATTCAAGTTCAAGTAATATGATAAAGTTGTTGTATGATGTACCCAGTATTAATAAATCAAACATTTTTTTCAAAAATCGATGGTCGACTTGTAATTTTATAAGTCTTAAGATAGATTAATTATCACCTAACATAACACATATTTTTGAGTATTTTTATTCCACTTTAATGACACGCTGAATTAAAAAATGAATTTAAATTAAGTTACTACATATTAGATAAAATCCATATCTGTCTCCTGGCTGTACAAGATATAAACTTATATAATATACTGCCAAAAGTGAATCGATGTGATTGCCTTAAAATACGTCAATATATTGAAAGGTATTTTTATCTCTAATTATATTTCTCCATAACAGATTATAAAATAATAAGTAATAAAAGAATGCGTTAGATAAAAACGAAATGAAGCAGTAATAAAAGTAATACGCTCTGCGTTTCTCATAAAATAAGATTGTTTTATACTAAGAGAAACTCCTATATTGGTAGGTACAAAAGATAACGTGATGGCTCGAATAAACTTTTATGATCATAATTTCATGTTGGTTGGTTATCAAAGTAGCGGAAGTAAGAAAATATTTCGAGATATCAAATCCCTTAATGTTCAAAGTTCAAAGGGGAAAAATACACAGGAAAAGGAAGTATTTCCTAATATTTAATGAATCTATTGTGTATTTTTTTAAGTGTGAAAAATTTCTTCATAGTTCCATTTAAAAGACCGCTTTGAGTTTTTTTTTTTTAATTTGTACAAAATCCAATATTTCAGTTCAAAAATATGGTTGGGATTCTGTATAAACGCTACAAATTAAAGTCTTGTTTAGGTGTAAAGATGCTTAACTTTTTATTTAAATATTTTAATTCTTGGAAATGAGTGCTCTAATGAGTTTTATTTTCGTGTTTATACAATATCGTTAACATTCTTAAATATTTGACGTAATAAAATAATTGTATTTCCACATGTTTTTTTTTGTTTTTTTGAGATGTTCTGATGCATTGAGCGGGAAGACTGTGGTTTACTAACTAAAAAAGAACTTTTACTATTAATTTATGTCACTAGTTACAGTGTTCTAAATTTAGGTTTGCTGTATAATTTGACGTTTGATTTTTGCGGAAAAAATACTCAAAAGTCATTAATCTTGTAGTTTCGTTTAATACAGTTGACTTTGCTTTAGTTTATTCTCCCTTCAATAATTTGTATATAATAGCTATATAAGAACACTTTAATAATTTTGATTCTGGCTTGTTTCTACTATAATTTACAGGCAAAATCATTGAAGATACAAACAACGTACACGCAATACGTAATTTTGCAAAGTATTGCCTCGCCTGATGCAGGCCGGCAAGTAAGTACCGAGTACCGAAAGGAAATGCAATCTTTCGACGGAATCCAACGATGCGCGTAATTCGCAAAAGGTGAGACGCACCTCCACATAGCTGCAGTCTGTAATACGTGGTACCTTCTTCGCAAACTGCTCGATCATATTTTCGATACGACAGTATTTACAAAATTGCTTGAGAGATGCAATCGCAGGCTCTTTCTCTTGCAACTTGATACCTTCCTGCGCACGTGATTCCGGCGCCGCACCTTCGTGCTGTAAAATATAACATTACCTGTACCTGCACTTACGAATTGTGATTTTACAGTACAATGAAAATATGTACCAGATAATCAAACGCTATAACTTTTTATACTATAAACATTTCAGTCGCAGTGGCATTTCTTGAAAAAGAATTGGTGTTTTTTTTAATGCTTCTTAAAAATGTTAACTTTTCTTTTAATTATGTTAGTTCCTAATATGGATACTATGTTCATTGATTTAATTGGCATTTACTTGGTAGAACTCCATTATAACACGGTGAAAAAATTTCAACGTATTTTAGTTCTACAAAAATTTCGGCTCACGCCATCGTCAGAACTATATAGGTAAAATAGCCATCAATTATATCTTATAAAAATTTTGTAGAACTAAAATACATTGCTAGTTTTTCACCGTGTTGTGGATATTATGTATTTCTGAATTGGTTACTACTGAATTTGTTTTAGTATTTAAGTTGTTGAATCACTCTTTTTCGAAGAGGATTCTTTTTTTCTCCGAAACGACTTCCAGATAGCTAATGAAACTCACTGCGTCCCGTTTTTTGGATTGGTTGTAAAGTTTGCAAAGTTAATCAGCAACAAAATTCACCAACTAATCGATGACGAAATTGACATAATGTGAACGGGCAGGAGCGTTACCTAATCGACTGAAACAAAACCTTTCTTTGACTAAAAATTATAGCCGATTGTTTGCAATTATTATGCAGGTAAGGTTTTGTCGGAATTGTTTGATTATATTTATTCAGTTTGACTGAAAGAAAAAGGTATTTTTCATTGATCATGAAATATTTTAATTTGTGAAATCTGTTTTATTAAATGGCGAGTATTTTCAAGACAAGACAACATATTATACGCAAATAATTAGTGTATTGAATATATTAGTAGTATTCTCGTAAGACAGACAAAATAACATTTGAAAAAAACCAAATAAAGTTATTATATAATTATTGATACTGCTGAAAATAAATTTCTCCATTTAAGACAACGAAATTTATATATACCGATACTGTTTTTATGATTGCAGTTAAAGGTTAAGATTATTTACGGTCATAAGCGTATTTTGAGAAATCCAATAATACAGTTCCACAGTGTCAGTATATATAAATATATTTACAGTACATTTTTTTTCATTGTACATTTATTGGTTGAAAGTTATATTGAGAAAATAAGAAATCATGGAGCCACATTTTTATTGAGCTTTATAAAATTTACGCCCACAGTTGGAAATCGTTTTTGTGTTTCCTGTAAGTTGATAAAATGGAAATAGGACCGTTACCTTCTCAGGTACGGATTAATAGCCTTTACATGAGTAAGTATGTAATTTGTCCAAAAGTATGAGAGAATGGGACATCGTTAAAAAAGTTAAATCATGACAAGGCGCCAGAAGTAGCATCCCTATTATTTGAAGGCACGACGGTAAAAGAAAAAAATGGAAATAAATTGTCTCGACTATGTTTATGTCAAATTATGATAACTTTTACGCGAGAAACGTTTGTCGTTTCCATACTTTTACTAGTTAAATTTCAAAATATTTTCAAAATGTTACAAGTAAAACGATTGTAGTGTTTATGACCATTGATTTTAAAGTATTTTAAACATGACACATTTGTTAAAACTACAAAATATGACCGACACCAATCACCATTAGCAATGCGCGGATAAAGAGTGTGTGCGTGTTACAAAAGAATCAATATAAATAAAATTATATTTTGTAATACTTTTTGAATTCAAAATTGGTGGGGCAATTAAAAATTTTGTGTGAAATTCATAATAAAAATAAACGTATTAACAGAAACGTAAAATAAAATATACTGATAGAATATATATGCTACTTTTACTTAATATTGTTGATGTAAAGTATTTTTTTTTTATTATTATTTAATATGAATGGATTGGGTCGCATATTTTTATTGCATAAGTATTTTTACTGAAAAGCTTAATGCCAATTCTATATTTGACTTGATGAGATATTAAATTGTGTAGAATGTTTTTCCTAGTAAATATCATCATTTTTCTTTCATACGTAAAGGCATCGTACACATTCCAAGACCAGATAGTTCTAAATTTTTGGACGAGACATGTCCAAGTAATTAATTGAATGAGTCTACTAGAATCTTGTTAGAAACATTTATTCCCCGCCATGCTACATGACAGTGCATCTCAGTTGCCTAATTGAATGGTTTTGTAAATTCCTGTCGCAGTCAAAAGACTTCCTTTCCCCAATAAAGACGTATTGTTATCTCCTGACAAATATTTAGTACTAAAGACAACAAGGCAACCTCAGATAATGAAATATTATTTACGGCACGACAGGTTTTTATTCGAAATCATTTAGTGCGAGTTTTTATGGACACTATCGAGTCTAGACTTGGCGGTGCCGAGGAGATATTTCTACGGATTACTCGGGGTAAAATTCGGAGACACGCGTTGGTATTCGGTTCTGGAGAATTATGACGTCCTGTGACACAAAAAAATAAGTTGATAAGATGCTGGACATCAAATAGACGCTACTATGTGGTCAATATAATGTTTTAGTCGTCGACATAACATAAAGCACAAAATTTGTAGCGTTTGACGAATTGACAATTGTTAATTTACGGAAAAAATGTAGATGTGTTGAAGGAAATTATATGATATTGTTCATTATTGACAAAGAATAATTATAGTGCATTTATGCTACCGCCTCCCTTCTCGGGATTCCTATCATATCATATAAGGACTTATATTTTCATTAAATGATGTTTATATCTCTTTACATAATATAAAACAACATCATGCATAACAAGGTACAGAGCGAGTGACCCGCTAATTAGAAGTAATTTTCTATCGTTACCCCGTTTTGAAGTATTAAATACTTTCAACTAACAATATTTCATCTTTTACTTCATCAAGAGTTTATAAATGTTTCACATATAATCCCTGACCACAAAGAAAAAATGCACTGAGCAAGCCGTTAATTTTTTTTTCGTAATAGTGAAATGTGTTTTATACGATAAACGAAAGAAAGCCTGTCATTTATTAGATAATCGACGTATTAGTACAAGAGAATACATTTTGTGTAAAGGATAATGGATGCATTTATTTACTATTGGCGTATATATATTTATATTAGCGAGTTAATATTAACACATTGTTATCATACAAAATCTTTCCAAAATAGGATGAATAGTAAAGATTTGCTAGCAGATAAAAATAAAAGATCGACAGGAAACCGTTTCCGCTAAATCAGGAAATCTTCGACTTTGAACGAAAACAAACGATATTTCCAGACGCACGGTGCCAACCCTTTTTTCGATGCATCCGCTGGTGATTACGATAATGATATTTGAATACGTTTTTCTTGTCAAATTTAAGACAGAGAATTCGATGTCAACTGGCGAGTGCTCGTAAAGATTTGTATTTTTTTCGCACTGTCTGATGTTCAGTTAGCGACCGTCTGGGGACACAGAAATAACAAAAACAAAAGCAATGCAGCTAAAAGCTTTTTTATACACTTTGTACTTTTGGAATGACCCTTATCAAAAAAACCTCCATGGATGCACATAAAAAAAGATGTAGATGTACACATAATTTATGAATCTTATTTAATATATTTTTTTCGAATATTATAAATAAATATATTATTAAATTTGAATTGCTACATCTTTGTACGTTTCCACATGTTTAGTCACTAACGAACCGGGTTTCGCCTTTCGGGATCCTCAGGTATTCTATCACACGGATGCAACAGAATTGACCAGAACTTAGGTCAGTTCTGTTGCATCCGTGTGATAGAATACCTGAAGACGCCGAAAAGCGATACCCGGGCCGTTAGTGAAAAAACATGTGGAATCGTACAAAGTTGTAACAACTCAAATTTGATATTGAAATTCCATCAAGCACCTTCAGTCGATATCGTAAATTAAATATATTTTTGTACACCGGCTGAAACAGAATATTTCGATAAACTATCGACACGTTTTATTTTGTTAAAATAAAAATTTCTCCTGCTTCTCGTGAGCTTATTCATTACGAAGTACATGCATAATTATCCCACAATACTTAAAAACGAATGCTCCCGAACTAGATTCGAATATTGGTTAAAACAATTTGATTTTTCAATGAATTTTCGGTTTAACAATTTAATTTTTAAGAGGTCTAAAAGTTTTCACTGCGTGTTTACTACTGAAGATTTTCTCCCAATATCATATAAAATATATCTTGATCGACCTAGATATTTTGTGAGTTTTTTCAAAATACGATATAAGTTTTAATACCGAGTTGACCCGTAAAAATATTTTAAAGACGTATTTATTGTTATAAGAAGAAGTTACGGCATTATCCCTTGAAAATACAATCGTTTATTTTTCATCTGCACGTAAGATTATTTTAGAGATCCCAAACGAGACTGTGTAGTCTATCTCTCAGTGGGATTATTTGAAATAAGGCGGCGGTCTTATCTCATTTATCTGCTAGTTTTACAGTCAAAAAATAAAGGCGAAGATAATCATTGTCTTATATGAGAGTACTGGCTATAGTTTTTATTTGTACGTTAACTCGCTCATATTGTGTTTTCAGACAAAAACAATTTATTTTATGATATAACTTACTAAACACATGGCGTGATACATTTATATTGTTTTTACCTATAATATTTTCCGTAAAACGCAACAATGAGGCAATCTGATTCCGGATTGTTTTTGTGAAATTTAGATTCCAGGTATCTACAGTTAATAAAATCCAGGATTTTTCACTATGGTTGATTAAATTTTAAAGACAAATCAGTGTGTTATCAACGAAATCGTGCTACGGGAGTCTTATAAATGGATGTCATTATAGATTAATGGAGGTAAAAATTTTTCAAGAAATCAATACATACATATAAATTAAAAAATATATTTAAATATCCTACCGACATATTTATATATATATTTAAATGAAGTATTATCCATTATCGCTTTCACTAGAAAATAACTCCAGATTTGAAAAAAAACCATGTGATACGAAATGAAATGAGAATTGTTTATTCAAAATCATATTAATGAGGATGTGGTATATCACCAACATCAATATTCAAGATTTTAAACTCATCTGATTACTGGGATAATGCTCTCACAAAGCACAGACAAAAAAAATATATATTTATGTAGTTTAAACTCAATACACATACGAAATATTTAAAATATACAAATAAATGCGATACTAAAAATAATACAATTTTAATATCAAGAAACTATTTAAAAATAAGTAGAAAAGTAAGAAAAATAAACTTGTCTTCGTATTCAAAATTTTCTTTATATACTTAAAAAAATATTTGAGCTATTTTAATTGGAATTTTAATCGTTTATTATCGAAAATGGTGCGCATTACAACGTATTTAAAAGTAGTAGCAGTAAAAAATGTGATACGGCAAACATAGAGTAAAAAAGTAAGCGATGCTTAGCATAGTAATTCCTCAATAATTTGTTTTTGTCAACAATAAATTTCTAGAAACCGGTTGTGTCAAGTCAATAATAATAAAAAAAAAACACAAATGACTAAGTAATAATACAAAACACTGACAAAAACGTTTAATATTACCCACCCGTACCAACATTGGTTCTAGGCATGAAGTTAGATAGATTAAATGCGACGAAATTTTATATTGTTTTTATAACATGACTCTTCGTGAGTCGTCCACATGAAGAAACATTACATGATGGGCAATATCGTAATAATGTTGTCGAAAATTGGAATAAATCGATGTGACGAATACTCATTAAATTGTATATTTTAAGCGTTATTATTGTTTTAATTAATTAACGCATAAAAACGAATGAATACAATAATTTGACAACTGCCATGTTTATTTTACGTTTCATACTTAATTATTGAAGATGCTGTTTTTTTTTTGTTTTGGAATTTATATTTGAGAGGTTTTATGTATGTTTTTTGTGTTGCTTTAACTATAACAATTTAAAAATTCTTGATTTTTTAATTGTAGTTAAGGTCAAAAAATAATTTGAATAGTTTGTATTGAAATGTGCCCCGACAGGACATTAGTGCACTATTGAGGAGCATAACAATGCGTAAACATACGACTATGATTATTATTACATTCCCAGCTCTATCAAATTTTGTAAGTGTATAAACTTTGGTAACGATTTAAATATATATTTCGACATACTTACTACTGATATTCATCAAATAAAATTGATTGTGATCTTAAACTAAGACAAACCTTATATTAGATATTACATTGATATAAAACTTCGACATATTTCGGTGCAATATTGCCCCATTCGAACGAACCTTTATACCATAAACACAGATTTAAATTCTGTTGCCTATCCCAACACATTCTAGGAACGCGTGTTATTTCTTATTACTGGTATAAAGATAATTCCTATTTATGAATGTCGCTTATACACATAAAAATTTAGATTTTTGTAGGGTTGAACATGTTCAAATGTAATCATAATAATTAAGCTCACAATAAAATGAGATTAAATTTAAGTACCCAATACGCATGCTTCAATTGGAGAGACTTAAGAGTATGATTGAACATAATAAGTCGTACCTGCTTCTAAAAAAATAATCATTAGGTTAGTTCTTACGATACAAGCTATACAAATGGATATTATATTCTGAATATTTTTTTAGACATTTTTGAAACGAAAATATAGACAAATTTATTTCATTAAAAATATTAATATTTTTGGTATCATGAAAATAAAATATAATGTTTTATATTCGAATGAAAAAAAACCTGCACTGCTTATTATTACTACTGCTGTTATTAAAATATCATAAAAACAACTTATTACATGTTTATATTTAACTCAAACTAAATGCCACTACAATGTGAAATTCAGATGAAAGCTTTCGAATTGTTTACAAAGCTCTATGTACATATTGGAAATTCTGCATCAGACGTGAAATAAAATAAAAAAACGTAGGAATTCGTTAGCATATTGTGATTCTTGTACGCAAATATTTATACAAACATACGAGTAATTTTCATTTTGCTAAATTGAAGTCTTATATAGAATTTTAATGATAGCTAATTATTATTTAATTTTAAACCCTTACAAGAATTACATACTCATTAATAAGATTAATCGCTAATGAAAATTATAACAGGCAATTGTGTTAATTATTAATAGATCAATATTATTAAATTTGTTTTAGCTGCCATTTAGTTTTTGCCTTGGGGTCTGTGTTTTCCTTTAACTAATACCTTTGGTATATAGACGTTGCTGTTTATTCTGCGTCAATTCTTTTGCATATGTATGATAGAAAGTCTGAAGATGCCGGAGGGCGAAACCCGGGTCGTTAATGACAAAACATGTGGAATCGTTCAAATTTGTAACAATTCGAAATTATTGTAATTGATTTTTACTATAATATTGATCAATTTCGAATATGTTTTAATGGCATGATTTCAATTGTTACTTCCAGAAACGGTGAAAATAAAATATAGCCCAAAATGTATAAAACATTAAAAATGAACATAACTAACTGCTCCTCGATTATTAACTTTGATGTTTCATTGAAGAAACACGTGAAAATGTCGGTAAAAAAGGGGTTATTTATATCATATAATGATTGTATCGAATTCCGGATGGTTTATTTAAAATTATTTTCTATCAGTTTACAAATAAAACAGTAAATTTAGCTTGTGGTGTATTCGATATTTCCTGATACTTAACGTTAGTAAAATCGATTCCAAATTTGACCACTGAATAATTTGCAATGTTGATATTATACTCCGTAAAAATAATATAAGTTAAAATAAATCGATAATAAAAATGAAATTTTATTTCTATAGCACTGGTTATTGGAGATTCGAGGTTTAGGTATCGTTTTATATATTATTTATGTATTAACGAATCAAGTTCAAGGAAAACTTATATGAGGCTTCTTTGTGTGACTATTGGTTACGCAATATGTCCTATATTGTGTTCATGTATTATGTGTATATTTATCTACATATATATAGAGAAATTCAAAGTGAAATTAAGGTCAAAGCCTGTCAAGATAGAAGGCTTAAATAGTATGAACATCCAGATGTATTTAATCGTTTCGAATAAATTAAATGTTTAGAATGTGAAAACTATCACTCTCAACTAATACTTTTTTTAAGATTAAGGATTATGCTTTTTTATCTAAAAATATTCATAACATTTTTGGGATGAAATTTATGTAAAAAATGCTAAAAATGTATTCCGCATATATTATAATAATTAATATCTTCGTATACTTTCTATTCGCCTTACAAGATGGTAGCAATAAACAAACAATATTCTATGAAATTCAATTAGCCGTTACTCAAACCATTGGAAAAACACGACCGCAGTTGTAACTTTTTTCGGTAGAGTCCGCTATATGTAAGCTAAGATTAAATCAGAACGGCTTGTATTCACTGTGATAATTAATATTATTGCACCTGATGTTATTTGAGTGATTCTGGGGTGGATGAAGAAATGGTTAACAGGGAAGTCATTTGGGGTTCAGAGGGAGGTGTGTGTCCTTTCGGAATTTTTATAAAACAAACATTTATCATTTTCTTGCCCGTATAAACGAATGACAAAAATAACGTATGCCCCCCCCAATTATAAAACTAAAATGACATCTAATCATCGTAGAAAGGAGAATCTTCGGAGAAATCTTCGCAGACTCCATAAATTGATAATAGTAAAGTTTTTATCATCAAGAATTATAAGCATATTCCGTATGTAATGTACGTAACTATGATCAAACCGCAAATGTATTTTTTTAATAGTTTGAAGTCAGTAATAAACATTTTTTGAAGAGCAGGTATACAAATTAATGTTAACGATTGAAAATTTAGGAAAACTGTATTTATACGAAAAAAAGCCGCTTGCAAATGAAAATTAGGCCACACAACCGAAACTCAAAGATTCCAAGCAGAAAAGCACATTTACATCAAATAAAAGCTTTCAAAATATCACCGAAATCGGTTGAATATAAACATATACTATATATATATATTTAAGGCACTCTTTAAGACGATATGTAAATATCTGTGGAAGTATCTAGGTTTATGCCATCAATACAGATTTGATAAGCACATCAATCAAGGCGGGCAGATGCTGTGCCGTGCTTCACACTTCTGACATAAGAGACGTGTGTTTTAATCCGCAAGAAGTGAGCTGTAATAGGGGTAGTTTTTTTAATGAATTAATGACGACAAATGGCACTTATTTATAAAGCAAAAGCATGTAAAATAAAGTTCATAAAATATTTTTTTATATCAGTTGTCTTGATTTATTTGACAAAATTTCTTCGTCAACTCATAACATAAGCACGAAAATATCATTCACATTATTTAAACTCACATATTTTTAGTTGTAACATTGAAAAAGCTTTACCCATACATTTAAGTATAATTATCATAAGCGCGACTCGAAAGCTGGATAGGGTTTTTAACTTTTAGTGCATGTACTTAAACACCACAGACTTTCACTACATTTTTTAAAAATTAAAATTGACTTGGCTTTTTGTCCAATTTTATGATACCATGATCGCACACACCAACTCGTCTATTACTTGTCATACAGTACATTAAATAACGGTTCTCATTAGTGAATTGAGAACTTAATCCTTCACATGAAAGCAACTGCATGTCCTAAAGTCTCTACAATACTAATATCGTTTTATGCTTCTTACCAATACATATTCGAAAAAAAAAAAGCATACAAGGAAAACTATTACTTTGGATTGGGATCATGTTGGTATGACAAAAATAACAATATTGAATGCTTCGAACTGAAATTTATGCATGAGACCAGCCTAATAAAATATGAATTCAAATTATGTTTCTGGCAAATATTACAAGCTTAAATATTTAAAAAGTTAAATCCGTCGTCTTTTGAGAGTTGTGGTATAAGAAAGCTTCAAATAAAATACAATTAGAATGTATTCTAGTTAGTACCGTGATGTTATTTGTTAAGAGATGTACCACCTGGGGCGGTACTAGATGTTTATAGAACGAAGGATAATACAGTCGACCTATATTTCCATAATGAACTATTGACCCAGGGAAGGTATACATACCATAGACGTAGAGCGTTTGATTATGGTATACAATCATCGGACCTGCATGGCTCACTTTTATAACTACAATATCTAATTGTATTACCGATCATTGGCCATCTATCAAGATTTATTTTTCTTAGTTCTTTAATAAATAACATATCTTTAAAACACAATGAAAGTATATATACTGAGCACACACACTAAGACTGTGAAATAAAATATTAATTAAAAAGCATTATAATTTTCCGGCACTGCGAAAACGTTTCATTTGCAATATGTTAAGATAAAAAATATATTATATGTGCTTTTAAATAGTGAAATTTGGTATAAATACAAAAAATATCAATACAATTGAATGTTATATAGTAGATATTCAATCGTTATTTTAATGTATCAAATTTCATAAAAAATAATAAAAATATATCAGCAGTCGTCCAAAAATAATTTGGCCGATTAGTTTTCTTAACGAATGTACTAAAATACAATACAAAATATTTTGGACGGCTTTTCCATTTACAATTTTAAGAGCGAAATACGTTTAAAACGATGAATTTGAATGAATATGAATATGTATACGTGTAAGCTTTTTCAAGCGAGTAACCATTGAAATTTTCAGTTTTTATTCTTTACATGAATAATTTATTTATTCGATTTTGTACGAAAATTATATTACAAAGTTATCTTATTAACGAATCCAGAACGGTCACTTAAGGGTGTTTGATGATAAAAGAACCCTATTGTAAAAACGATATTGATTTGGTAAAATGATTACGTCCATCCTGAGGGCATAGCACCGCCGACCTACAACGTCCTACGCGTGGGGGTACTCAATAACTATCGCGCTGCCTTCGCAATAGTAAAAAAACTAAAAGAATCTTACAAAAAATTGACAGACGACTGTCAAAATTAAACCTTAACACATACCTGCAAATATTTAACATTCGCACAATTAAAGAAAATATTTTACATTGTATGTTATTCACAAATGAAACCTTTTATTTCGAGACTGAAAAGTTTACCATACCGCTTCAAAAATATTGTTTCTTTGAGTATTATTTATTGTTCATTTAACAGGTAATAAATCAATACAATGTCACAAAATACAAATCTAAAATGAATAGGTGTAATTTCATTAAAAATGTATTTTAACCGAGAAAAGTGTAAACTTAAAAATTAAAACTCATTAGGCAAATCTTGCTTTATTCATGTTATAACACAACGATGGAAGCTTTTAAAGTAAACATTGATACTGCGGTTACGAGAGGATATTTGATATTGGAGTTTCATATAGCGATAGAAAAAAAACCCTGAAGAATACGACAGCTATAGAGTATAAATTGTATATGAAATATAAGCTTAAATTATAACGATATTATTAATAATTAGATCTGAATTTCTTCATCGATAAAACAAAACGAGGAAATAATAATTATTTTATAAAGGAACGAAATTTATCGGGTATTAATCATAATAAATACAAATATACATTATATAATTTTTTTATTGTGTTTCGATATTAAGACCAAAACATTTTATTTTCAAAATTGGTTTCTAGGTTCAGTATTTTTGGAGACTGAGAATTATTACAATATAATATGAATATGGTATTGAAAATGTATTAAATATAATATTATATATTTTCAAAACTCCACTATATTTTTTTAATCAACCATATCATATATTATCGTAGAAGTAGGCCTACCTGAATAGCAGTACTAATACATGTGGAAGGTTGTTCTGCCGAAAAAATAATTTTAGGGGTAGATGTAAAAAATGGGTATAATTTAACAAAGGCCTATGATTATCCGCTATTTGTCACTACAATAACATCAGTATAAATATTTAAGATTCTTTTGAACTATAATAAATTGTCTTTACAATTCTACTAATTTTGGTAGTATATTTTGAGTTCTCAATGAATTTGAATAAAAAACAGTTTTATAGGATTGATTATTATCTGTAATTAGCCAGACATGAAAATCAGTCAATATGACAACTAAATGCATATTTCAGTAAAAAGTTAGGACAGACCTGTATAAGAAGATTAAGACCGTTTACCAATTATAATACATTTGAACGAAACCGGTCCTGATTATATAAATATATTGTGGAAATGTTACTAAAAATGTGTTTGTATTATTTAAAATATCATGCCTTTCCAGCAAGAAGTGACATTTACTATTTTAACAATAATACACTAGGTCAACTTTTTAACATTTTTTGATTAAGAGCTGTGTATTTGGGCCTACAGTTTGAAAGTCATTGAAATTTCTCAAAGCTACACTTTATGCCTAAACTGTAAAAAATATTGTGAAAAATAGTGTATTAGAAAATATAGATATAAAATATGAATATTTCATGTTTCTACATTTTTTATGATATAGTTTTATTCCTCCCTATTACTGGCATTGTTAATTACTAGTGCACAACAACTTATAATAGGCATAATAACTTTTCAAGACACTCTCGTTAATAAGGGAATGAAGGATCTTTGGATAAAAATATTTCCAAACTCAAGCACCCCATGAGGTCAAAATTTTATAAATAAAACTGACACTGTTTATCACTTTTCAATTTTTTCCAAGGCAATGAATTCCTGGGTTTGATATGATACGACCGGCGAATGACAGGTGAGCGAAGGATCAAGAGACGCGCAAGGATAGGACCTTCTCAAATTCCAGGTACTTACCTGACTAAAAATTACAATATTAAATAAAGTGAATAAAATTATCCTTTATTACATCACGTATTTTATAAAGTTTATACTATTACGCTTAGGAAGCATATTTAAACTGTTAATAACTTAAAGAGTACCATATAATTTGATTATTCTTTCTCTCGTGAAATATCATATTTTATTCAAAATAACGCGTGAATGGTTTCTTATGTAAAGTGGTGTACACAATTGCATCATTGATGTTTGTTTTTAAAGGCTTTCTACACTCATCTTAATTTTATCTCATATAAAAATGGTTTTCTAATCGATAATGCTCCAAATCCTTCCAAAAAGTTTATCTCAATTACAAATTAAATACTCAGGAATATATGAGTTACTTACGCCATTTAGTGCATTTAGTTACGTGAATGGAAATACTTTCAGCATGTATATATCTATGATGGCAAAAAATTATAAAAAGTTAAACAAAAATAATTTGCAAGTCATCAGTTCAGGCATAAAGTGGTGTAGCTTTGAGAAATTTAATTATTTAAAATAATTAGATGGCTTAGGTTATATAAAAAAAAAATGTTAAAATTGGAGTGCATACCTTCGTTAAAAATGACAGCGGGACGCATCCCGAGTTTTTCAAATTATATTTTATTGTGTAATATATTAAACGAAAAAGGATTCCCCAGAAATGATTTGAAAATCGATTGGAATAATGCTGGCTTCTTGCAATGAAAAGTAAAAATATTTTGATTAGATTTTAAGAGTAAATCTTCGTGTTTGAATTTAACGCCATAAGAGAATTCTACTGATGAATATGATGTAATGATTGGTGTCGCAACAGAGCGAAATCATTTTGTACAATATTAACAAAAAGAAGAGACAGGAAGTAACATCGGTGTGAATTGTTTGGAAAACTACAATGTTTTAATACCTACTGCTGAGAAGGATATAAGGTTCGCTGGGCGCATTTGTCCTAAAAAAAATGAATGTCTAAATGAAATAATGTATCTGTAGAATATTATTGGCGGAGTGAATACGCTAGATCATGGGTTTCCAAATTTTTTTGGTTTCCGGCGCCGTTAAAATATTAGATTTTTTTGCGGCGCACCAAGTCAAGACATTGCTTATCTCATAGAAAACCTTATGATACCTTACATTTTATAAAGCAATAATATTAATAATATTTGGAAAGGAAACTTTTCAAGGCACCCTGGTGCCGCAGTTTGGGTAACTCTGCCATAGACCCTTGTTTAACTTTTGCACATAAAAGCAATATTAAAAGGTTATGGTTAAATTGTACTGTTTTTATTAGATTGGTTTATTTTTTTTTCACATCTCTAAAATCCAGTGGAGATAAAAATGAAGAAATAAAGTTTCAAATCTAATCGGTTTCAATTTATATCTTGCAGAAATATTAAATTATTAAACACGATTTTAGTTAATACAAACGCGTTACAAATGATCACTTTCACGAGTTTTAAATTTCTTGTCAAAACATATTGCGTTTTTATTTACGTGCATTGAAGTTTATACTATTACGCTTGAAAAACTATATACTATCTTAATGAAGCTATGTTAATCCATTATTTTTGAGCGTAAAATCTCCTATTATTTTCAAAAAATACCAAAGTGAATGGGGACACCAATGAGATAATATTGCTACGAAATGTTAAATGATACGAATCATTTAACGCACAGGATCATTTTGTAAAAGTCTGTCATAATATATTGTAATCCATTATTTAGACTTTCTACAACAACGATGATTTATATTTTAGCAATAATAATAACATTGTCACGATTAATTTAAATATCACAAATATACTTCAAAAACGTAGACGCAACCCTAATCAATACCGGTATGTTAATATCGGAATTGAAAAAGAAAAAAAGTTATAACTCCTAATAGAGATTGCTATATCGGTATTTTAATATTTCCTATAAATTACGGATATAATAAAATATATGTAGTGAAAGCAATCAATTTATTATATACAATATAAAAATTATCAGTACATCAATGCGTTCTATTCGAATTAATCGATCAACGTGCAAAATAAAAACAGAAAAAAGCTCAAAGTAGATTCTATGGAAGAATCAAACAAGAATTCTTATGCAATAACAGTATACCATTATTGAAAAAAAAAACACAATTCAATAAACGGGATCCCGGATAACCGATATTGCAATACACAACCCTAATCAATCAATAACATTTTTGTTATATTTCTACATTAAGTTCCTTTGACTAATTACAATCGCTGGATCTAAATTCTCAGAATTTCTTAGGGTATACAATCGTCTTTAAGAGCAGATTGCTATAATTACTACACATTCCTTCACAAACTTTTCCATTCTTATACGTAATAAGGGTGCATGAGAACAAACAGAAGTCAGCGATGCGTTGAACATTATGCAGTTAAGTAGCTTTAGAAGCTTGGCCTGAGAAATTTTATTTACACTCAGGCGCTTAGCTTTGTTTATTTGTCCTCAGACTATAAAGGGAAAATTTATTACCCATTAAATTAAAACAATTTATAATGAGCAACTATCCGTTTTCAATATCAGTATATAAGATTTATCGTTCTATATTTATTTAGACATACACATTATTTATGAAACACAAATAATATTTAACACTGTTCCATGTTTTATGCTGGATTTCGCGGGGTCTTTAAAACATTAATGCAATATAATTGGCATTTTGACATTTCAATTATATTATTTAAACAACGATATTAATACAAATGTTATGTTGAAAATACCAAATAAACAAAAAAATGTGACTTAAGGAGATTAGGTCTTTTGTTTAAAGATCAAAGATATTTGAGAGTGGACATTGTTTATATATTATTGTTTATTTTTTTTTCGCGATTTTACGGATACTTGATAGACTTACGGATAGTTTTACTTGCGCGAGTTCTGACAACGCGTATTCGTGCTACTTGATATATAAATTCACGTTATTGTAATACACGTTGCTGAAAAAAATAATGTATAATCTAATTTTGTATAAGTGTCGTTGTCCCAATAGCACATTTTCAGCTAACGCGTCCCCGGTTATCAGGGAGAATTATACTGTACGAGAAAGTTTTGCGAATCATATTGTTAAAGTTGTTATCTGATTAGTCTTAGTATTTTAACAATTGTATGGTAGAGAAGTTAATATCAGAAATATTAAAAACAAATTATGAACAAATGGCACAAGGTAAGAATTATTTCACATTTTGTTTCAGCCGGAACATATAAAAACAAAATAAAAACAAATTTTCAAAAAGAAGAACAATGAAATTGAATTTATCATGCTCGTTTTAAATTTAAAATAGGAACGTTTGCGAGCACCTACATAATAATTTGATGATTACGATGTGAATGTAAAAGGGAAATTTGTATTGTTCCAAAGCGCTGGGAATAGTCTCATGTTCTGGTCTAGTTACATAATGGATGAGATGATGCACCAAATCAGTGTTACTCGTTAATTCAATGAATCGTTAATATTTTAGGTTAAGGACCTGTTGGCTTCGATATTTAAATTTACAATTAAGATTTCTTAATCGAGATTAAATCGTTACTCATTTGTAAAGATTAATTGAATTAATGCATTAGAAACGTGAAGTGCTTGATTCACTTTAGTTAAATGCTAAGGAAATATGACGCTATAATACAATGATGAAATATTTATATAAAGCATGCTTAATGAATTATCATTTCAACGTATTTTACTAAATTATTCCACTAAATGGAGCAAATTGTGTACTTACTTACATAATTTTATAACATTATCAAACATTGAACTGTCAATGTTGAGTTCTCTTTCTAAAATTTTAGATTTTTATAATCGGACCGGTTTTTCTTATTGTTAGCATTATCAACTGATCTGACTGTGTTTTTGATATTTCAATATAATGCCTTGCCGCCAAGAAGTGACAATTAACTCACTAAAAGTGAATAAATTAAAAAAACTAAAATAATAAAATCCAATTTATCGTTCGTATTTAATTGAAAAGTATATATTATTGGTAAAGCAAGGGATATTTTATTATTTTTCATTTCTATAAGTTTATATCGCTAGAAAATCTACATCATATAAGTCACTCACAAATTGTTTTATTATATTTCAAAAAAAATATTGAAAACAAATGAATGATACTTTTATGGTTACCATTTAGAGATCAGTTCTTACTTTAAATAATAAACTTTATGAATTGTTTTTATTTGAAACTCACTCAAGTAAATGTTAATTCCAAAAAGGTTAATCCGTAATCATTGATGTTATAAATTAATAACTATATTGAATCGCATTCAAATAAAAAAAAACCTACAACAATACGTCTTTCCACATATTGATAATTACCTGATTGCGATTATTTATATAATATTTTAAGCACACATATGAGTTCAATGATACTTCGTAAAATTTTACACTAAGCTTAGAAGAGGTAAATTTAATGATTGCCCAACATGTTTTCATTCACTGCTGTGGGAACAATTGGCATTTATGCACATTAGCTACTCGTGGCATGAGTATATAACAAAGTAGGTTATTTAACGAAGCAATGGTTAAATTATCGCAAACATTAAACCGGATTTCAGTTTAAGATTTTCGAGTAATTTTGGCATGCGAGTTTCAGTTTGTAATTATGGTCTAGCACACAATAAAATATCAGACGTTTGATCTACATTTGGAGACAATCGTTAATTCGGAATGATAACTGCGTAATAAACACCCAGAAGTGGCACGACTTACATTGTAACACAGGGACGTGTGAGATTTAGTGATTTTTGATTGAAAAAAGTAATTAGCAATCCTCACCGGTTTTTGAAGCTATACTTTAGGTGTCGAGTGGTATAAAGAAAACAATTTTTATATTTTAAACATTCAGGATAGAATGCAATATTGTGCCATAAAATTCAATTTTATTCGATTTATAAATGTATTTTAAATAATAAAAACACATTTTTTTAGTACTTATTTCCACAATATATTTTTTTATCAGGACCGCGAGCATCAACTGATAATGCTCGCGATGAGCGAAACCGGTCCTGATCAAAAAATATATTGTGGAAATAAGTACTAAAAAAATGTTTTTTTATTATTTAAAATATAATGCCTTTCCATCAAGAAGTGACAGTTAACACCTTAAAAGTGATTATAAATGTATAATAAATGTTGTACAATGGAATAGTCAAATTGCCAATATAATCTTGATCAAAGTATTTTAGAACATACATTGTATTCAGTTCACTTCCTTATATATTGTATGTGCATATGAGTTTGTGTGTGTTGGTATGCATATTTATGTGTGTGAATATATTGCGTGGGGATGTAAATATATAATATTCACTATGGATTACTCAGCTCTGCAGCGACTAACACCTGTCGGCAATGGCAAAATACAATACAACAAATAAATCAATGTATAAGATGGATCTTAAAGCTCTATAAATTTGATAAAAAATGCAAATGTTAACTTATCAATGAATTTAGCTTTTCCAATGAAATATTTAAATATCACCTTTCCGATGGATACTTAAGATTACTGTGACAACGGTACTTTAATTTAGTACATAATAATTTTCTCGATGGATCAAGTTAAAACATTGTATACAAAAGTAAAATTTTGTTATTTATGAATAAAAGTGTGAATGTTCATGATTGGCATGCTTGTAATAAAAAAAAACCTTACGAATAGAAGTTGTCGTTTTTTAAAAAAATAATTTAAAAGACTTCTTTACACTGACAACTGAGAACATAACACATTCTGTATTATTTAAAAATCATTGAAATGCTTTTTGTCACGTCACTGATTCCAAAACCTGATTGACGACAAACTCCTTTGAGATCGTGAGTGAAATTGAATTAATACAGACGAGGAGAGTTCTTGGTTGAAAATTGTCACCAGTGAAGTATTATTAGGAACTTGTTTAGGAATCGTGCTTTAGCAAATCATATTTATCAATTTTGCGTAATTGACTTCAATGATCAATCAAGTTTTACTACTCTTTATTCCTGTCAAACATAACGAATCGATGTAACTGTATTCAAGAGAGGTAAATTATTTTCTTCTTTAATTCGTATTGTGATAGGATTTACTATAGCTAATAATATATTATAGTTATCAATTTCATCATTCATGTCTGCAGAAGAAGAGACGCAATTTATTATAAAGAGCTTGGTGGATGGTCTTATTTGAAAACCGAAGCGTATTTTTCTACAATTAATAAGCTCCCTTACAACTTGAAATGTAAAATTACGAATCATTGCAAACAAGGAAAATGACATTTCAAAATTATTTTAAATTCATAAAAGTATGAAGTCACAATAATCCGTTAACCAACATTTGTAGTCATAATTTGGATAATATTGTAGAATATTGTTTGAAAAATTAGCCTGAATATAGAATATGCAAAGCTTACTTAGTAGAATTTAACGATCAGTGAAATTCGAGAAAAATATATATTTGTGTGTTACTAAAGTGATAGATTCTTTTAAAGATTCGAGCTTAGTTTTATCGGTGGTGTAAATATTAATCATGTGTAGGTAAGTATGTTCCAATTATATCATTACTGATCTAAAGCGTGACCAAAATATTAAAGCTAATGTGACAATTTCTACAACTCGCATTACTAAATACTCGCTACTGTAAATTACGGTAAAAAATATCCGCCATAGAACGTGCACAGAATGACACCAATAGATTCTGTGAGCGGGAAAATGTCCGATATCCGGCGGGCAGATCACTTCCTCTTTGATTCAAGTGACTCGCCGCCGGGAGCAATCGGCATTCCTCGTAATATTTCGCGATTTAGAGTGAGTGACGGCTATCTTTCGTAGTAGTATGAGTAAGAAAGGATGCACGCATTACACAGCATCATTCATGACTGAACCCGTTGGCAGTTTGAATAACAGGTTCGGCAATTTGATTATTAAGTGTTGCCAGTGTAATAGCAAATGAAACAAGAAATTCACTGAATTTTAAGCGATGGTTTTTTTTAAGCTAAAGAATTTTCCCGGAAATGCCTGAATTAACAGGAAAGGTTTGGTGCTACAAGGTAAGTCAGGTCAATCTGCCATATTAATGATAATATAATAACGCTGTATGATTTGGGGAATTTAAGATACGAACTTTAAGAATGTGTACATTTTGTTTTATACACATATCAATTTGAATTAGATCAACGCGTTTTTATTTAATGTTTATATAATTATATAGGCCTGCGAAAAACTAATTTAATTGTAGTATTTCAAATGTTGCGGGGGTTATTTAAATGAATCAAATAACAATACCCCTCCAGATCGTTTTATAAAATTATATCAAGAACGGTGTCAATTTGCCGAACAATTTTTATCATTTACCAAATTTTGAATGTAAGTCAGTGAGAAAAAAACTCATTTATAAAATAAATAAATATGAAAAAAAAAACATAACAACCATATTGTGTTAACCAACCTCGATTGATAAATTTCAACATTTTTCTATTTAAAAAAAAAACATCTAAAAATAGCTACGTAATATAAATCGTAATTGTGAAAGTAAACTATTTTTTTCCGTGTGATTTAATCGAGTTTAATTTAAGAACTATTTTATTTTCAATTTAAAATAATATTAACGCTAAAATGATGCTAAACAATGCGTATCAAACATTATTATTAGTGACGCCTACACCGTTATTAAAACATTAGCGCCGTTTTAAAAATCTAGTTCACAGCGTAAGTTTACTGTAACATAAAAAAAATTGGCAGTTTGCGAGAAAAAAACTGTTTACGATAGTTAAAACGTAACAAGTTACGTCGGAATTAGGCAAAGCATTGTTGTCATCAGGTGTATGCAATGTTCTAAGAAATTTATTATACTTAACTGGTAGAGCACCTTACAGACTTATTATTTATACGATAGGATTTTTTAAAGCACTGCCTACTCTCAAAAGTAAGATAATAAAGCACTAAGAAAGGAGTAACATAGTAGTACATCACTTCTTCATTTTGCCAAAGACAGAAGAAATATTTATTGATCTCTCAGCTCGATTCATCTCTCTATTTATCGGTAACATTTAAATTGCATGTCAGAATAACTCTCGCTGTAAAATACGAGGTAAAAAATAAAAATAACGAGACGACTGAACAATTTATACAAAGGAGATCAGTTGGGGTGCCATCAGCGGAAACATTGTGATCTTGAAATAGTGAAATAAAACAAAAAATGCTGGTATAATATTGTATAGAGTATAATCGATTACGATAAAATTCCTGATGCAATAACAGCCGAATGGAGTCATGCACTCCCTCGTTAGCATGATATATGTGTGATGGAAACTATCAGTCATAACGCTGTAGTAGTTATCCACTACATCTAGAAAAACAGCAGAACAATTAATGCTAGGCGTAACATTGAATCTTTGTGTGTATGGCGGGACTATAGAAAATCCGCGATACATACGAGAACGATAGATCGGTATTATACTGTCTTATTACGCTATCGCTATGCTCCGTTTGTGTAAACATTACAGATATCCGCTACTTTGAACGCAAACGCAAAAAAATAAAAAATGCCCAGGGTTTTGACCTATCGATTATAAAACCGCCAGTATAATATATATATTTTTATAAAATATTGAAAAAAGCAATCGAAATTTTGATTTAAAGAATAAAGTTTCATCCAGAAAAAAATAGTATATTTAGTATTTAGCAACGCATTGTAATTCTGAATTATAAGAGTAAATTGATAAAAATAATCTGACGCCCAGTGTGTGTTTATTTTTGTTTGTAAGTTAAGAAAAAGAAGCCCTAAATGTTATGTTTGAGAAAGATTTGTAATGGGCTTATTTTAATGTCAACCAAAGCGATTCACATTATATATATATGTTAGATTGTTGATTCTTTACAATTAAAAGTTTTAGATTGCAAAATATAATAAAGAACGGACAAAAAAAATATTGAAGTGATTTAGAACGCCTGTTAGTAGCAAGATTGAGTTAGTTGATTTTCCAAAGAGGCCACTGTGAATAATCCGATTTAATTAAATTAATAATAAAATGTCGTGGGTACTCACCGGAAGGTGCGAAACAGAGCTGAACACGGTACGTATGTATGCATGTTAACTTACCTGAAATAAAAAAAATATTCATTATACACACTGTTCAAGTAGGTTTATTATTTCAGCACAGTTCTACAGACGCATTAACATTATAAGTGAATTACATTTACTATTACTTTTGGTGACTGTAATCAGTCACCAATTATTTTTTTCATTGAACCTGAAAGAAATATGTATTAAAAAAAACTATTACAAATTGCAAATACACTGTTAAAAATATTAAAAACATATTTTTCGTACTATCGCCAGCATTATCAGCTGATAGGACATAAATTACATTGAAGTTTATACAAAAATTTAAGTAAATAGTTAGTAGGTATAGAAAACCAAAAAGTCAAGAACTAAGAAAATAAAATAAAGGAAATCATACAGTATACATTGAAATGAATTAAATTTATTGGAAAATTAAATATTAACAATTGTGATAAATAAATAAATAAAATATGATAACTCTGTAAAAAGTAAATTGCATATTCTTAAATCAAATTCAACAGAGATTAATTGTTTAAAAATTATCTTTAGCATCAATTCTATGTATTGGCTTAATTCAAACATAATGGACGCAGGAAGACTTTTTTAAGTACTGAACATTGAATATCAAAGTAATCATCTAAATACTACACGGTTTCGATGTTATCAATACGCCATAGCATTTAGAAAATAAGTAATCAAAATTGAATCGTTAAATGGCCATGTGTTGCAAAACGAAACAGGATATCGATAATTTTATTCAATTATTTTATTATAGGAACAAAAGAAAGTTGATCAGAGTGCCAGCCGTATAAGAATATGTTGTTTATGCCATATATTGTATATTGCTAACAAATGTGTATGATTCATGCATACAAATCATAAAAATAAGGCAAATACTGGTTTGGCACGCATGGAAAAATTGCCACTCGTTGGGATCACTTATTGGCCATATAACAGAGGTGAATACAGAGTCGATCGCGATTTGTAGGTAGATTGTGATTGATTTTCATATCTTCGCTATTTTTACAGCGGAAAATTGCATACTTAGTTATTCATTGACCGAGGCGATGGATGTTTAAGTTAGAATTGAATATCAATAGAAGAGTTGGAGATTACTTATATGAGACAGCAGAAATAGCACTTTCTACCATTCTATTTAAAAAAATTGGCGGGAAAATAATTTGAATTTCGAACACACAACATACGATTTTATTGATACAATTTGGCGGGAAAATATAGTCAACATCAAACATACGACATACGGACTATTTTGAAAAAATCATAGATGATTTGGCGAAAACACATTTTTAATTTGGAACATACATCACATCATTCTATCTATTTAATTGAGGATTTAAACTGAATTTCAAAAATATTTGAAAAACATATTTGGCACATTCAAGGATTTAGCTATCACTTTTTGATGGAGAGGCGTTCTATTTAATTAATAAAACACAATCGTTAATTCTAATTCCACAATTTTATATTAGTAAGATGAGAGCCGAATTCGCTTATCGCAAGTATTATCAACTGATACAATTCAAATTAAATGTCCTAACTTTAACTTGCATTGAATCCATTGAATTAATAAAAAGTTTTCAATAAAAATTTGTCCATTAGAACGGCTCATACGAAAGTGTTATAAAAATCCATAGGGTACATCACGTAATACCCAACACCACCCGCTATTATGTCTCACTCAAACACCGTGTATTAAAAAATAAAAAATGCTTGCGATGAGCGAAACCGGTTCTGATTTCCGTAATATAAAAATTTGGAAGCAGTGTTATGGAAGGATTATGTTTTATTTTTTAAATATTTTAACCGATCGTGCTGGGACATAGTATTTACAGGATAAAAAAATAAATACGTTTTGCAAAGAAATTATTCTTATGAAGTGGAAATTTACTGTGGAAATTTCAACAAACGTATTGGATAGCAACGATTGTAACTTTCATTCATTTAATGCTGCAGCAAAGACTATGTGATTAAAATTACTACAGTAATAACTTAGTAAAAACTAGTTTGCAGAGAATGGCACGCCCTTAAAAATGAAATCGCAAGTCTATTAAATTTGTTGGTCGATTTCACCACAGTACATAAATCTTGAAGCGGCCGCGGGTGAGCGAACCAACATCGAACAACTACAATATTATTGCGAATAAAAATATATTACTGATAATATTATGACAAAATAAACATCGTAAATTAAAATCCACAGTCTCCTTGTAGAATATTTCTTTCAAATCAGAATAAAAGGTAAAATATTTAGACGTAAATCGAAGCAAACTAAAAACGATAACCAACGTTGTAAACATTTAAAAAAAAATGAAATCATTCTGATAATCTGTGTTTTTAGAATCGGCTTCGTAATTAAATAAAAATCATAAGACAGTCGATCGGCATGATTCTGATAAAAATCATTTGTATTTTAACGGCAAATAAGTGATATTTTATTTGTATCATATTTATTAAGAATAAGAATTGAAGACTAAATTGTCATTTAAGTAGTACGAAAGAACTATGTTAAAATTAAAAGCATAATGAAATAGAATCTTAGGTAATAATTGAAGTTCGTACAAATCGTAATTAAAAATTTTGTATAAATGTCAATTTATAGTTTGGAGGTAATCGTGACAAGTAAAAAATACATTTGATTTTAATTTGAGCGTTAGATATTTTATATATTATGACTTTATAAAATACTGTGTGTCTTAAAAGATATGAAAACATCTTCATGCTTATAATATTTGTATAATGTAATTATAATTCATTAGGGCTGTATAAATAGACTTGAAGAAAAAATATTTTAGCTAGGTAGTCAAGACTTCTTGAGGAAAAGGTGTATTCATAATAATATTGAGAGAACAAGTTATTGAGTACGTAGATTGACTATGTAATAATAAATAGAATACCTTTCATACATGAAAATTGTTGAACATTATTTTCAATATGTATGGTGAGAATTGTCAAAGGATGAAAATTAAACTACTGGCTTGTTATCTGCATGACCAGTTTGCATATCTTATAAGACTCTCATTTCTTTCAACGTCGTATGCGCGGGATGGTGATAGTTTTCCACATATAATTTTATGTATAATAGAACTTCACTGAAACTAAACATTTGGGTTTTTTTAATCGCTTTGAAATCTTTGCTTAGTAAATTTAACTAATGTCATCAATAAAAAAACATGGCTTAAATTCAAGTTCACCCGGTTCTTTCTTCGAATGACGGCGTCGGGAAATCGTGACTGATATTGATTACATATTAAGAAGTATTATTTTATTTATTGATACAGAAATTGCAAAGCCGCTTTCGCTGTTCGCTAAGAGTTCAATACAATGAAGTCACAATAGAAGAAAATTAGCGAAGCGTTTTTACGAAAGAGCGCATATCAGTTGTAAGGGAAATGTCTTGGGTAAATAGCAGGTCGTGATAATTTAATTATTTAGAAAACTATTCAATCATATCGTAAACTTTCCATTTAAAATGATTAATTTGTGATCAGCTTAATGATTTCATATAATTATAATCTTTTAAAAAAAATAATTTTGTTCAGAAAATGATTTACAATAATTCCTATTTAGTCGCATCAAGCTCAAATTAGGAAGCTGTATATTTTAATTAATTGATCTTGTAATTAATAATTCTACTAGAATCCCTAGTGGTTTTTAATCCGTTTGTAAGATGACTCTGTTCTTTGATAAATAATAATTATTAATTTCTATGAGATGTTGAATATAATATATTTTTGTGGATTTTCACGTTTATTAAGGATTTTATGATGTGTTAGATTTAATAAATAGGGGTTTATTTATTTAACAGTCAACCACAATAAAGCATATTTTTAATATAAACAGAACTCTATATTTCAATAAAATATGTAATTTAAGGATTTATTGTTACTCTAAAATATCAAAATAGGCAGCGATTTAATGCATTTGATATGTGGTATTTATTTACTATTTAAAAAAGAATGTTTATGTACATTTATTTTTTACATTCGGAATTATTTTTTATTTTTAATTATGCGCTGTGCGGATTATCAAATAAAATGATTTTTGGGGTAAAGTACTTCGAATCGAAACATTTTATTGTAAACGATAATCTTCAAAAAATGCTACGCTATATTATTAGTGTTTTATATGATTTATGTGAAAGTGATCTCTGCGACAGTATAAAGCCAATTGAATTATGAGTAATAATGTGAAATCAGTGAGAAATTCAAACCGTTCCATTTTCGTTGAATCATGAGCCAAAGACCAGTCTCGATCGAGAAATAATATACTAATATTTTAATGATGTAAATTATATGGCTTATATTCAATATGATGATTGAAAACGGTCGTTAACTTCGTCATTTATGAGAAAGTTTTAAGTAAATCCTCGCTGCAATCTAAAGATAAATGGACCGTTTATTTAATTTTAGAGAAAACGAGATTACGAGATTATATTGAAATCAGATATGTGTATACTCGTTAAGAACCCCAAAAGAAAGGATAAATTCAAAAAAGAATTCTCTTTCAAACTGTAAAGGATAGCAGAAATCGAAATAGCGAAAACCTTTTAACAAATAATAAATCATTTAATTTAACCTTTTGATTTTTAATAATAAGAACCTAACTGTATTATTACTTATTTTCTTATTTTACCGATGTTGGGAATTATTTTCTAGTATACTATGTAGCAGTGGCACCTATCAATATACCATCAAAGCTATGAGATTAGAAGCAAGACATTCTACGTTCTCGTACTGGAAACCAACCCGACATGCTGCAGTCATAGACAATCATTTTCAATATTATTTTTGTATAAAATATCCTGTCACCAGGTCGGGTTAGACATAATACTTTCGTTACCATTTAAATGTGTATATAAATTAAAAATACAATGAGTGTGTCAAAATTTGATAAATTTATATTTTTGAGTATATTTTTATACTAACATACCTATGTATTTTTAAGTATTTGATTTAAAAATGTAAGAAAGTCAACGTTGTCAAAATTTTAGTGTAAGAGGTAATTTTTGCATTAAAATATAGCATGATTTCTTCTGATAATGACCCAAAATCTTAACACCAACACTACTGAATTAATTATTGAAATATTCGATGTTCCAATAACTTTTATGATTATACGCATAGTTTATACCTGAAGCTTAATAACTTACTTATTAACTTTTTTACTCTCCTTTTCTCAACATTTTCGAGATTGAGTCACTTGTTTCATGTTCCGTCAGCATTAATTCTTTTAATATATTAATTTGTATAGCCCTCTACTGTCATTTTCATATTAGAGAAGTGGATATTTTTTCTCAGATAAATTTCATTAGAGATGTGAAAAACAATTATTTACTTTCAGAAATAAATAAAAAAGATATTTATAAGTGACGACAATTACAATAAATAAATTCAGTATTATTGTTAATTAACACTTTTCTTTATTTTCAATAGGTTCATCATGACTGAACAGTATTAGTCTTGGGAATCGAAACGAAGCATACGAGTCTGCCATAAACTAAAATTACCAACAGAACAACTTGATAACAAGCATTTAGTATCAAGAAATATTTTATGTTAGGTGGGTATATGCGAGACAGCGATGGGTGCAATAGAAATGCGATGTGATCCGTACAACGTGAGAATAGAATAATATTATGATTGCTGATTGTTGAAGCATACAAATTTAAATAAGGCTGACATTGACTTCGACTTTCCAACATTGTTTTGATGTTTTCAACTTGGAATCGTGAAATAAATCCATAAATTATTTTTTTACAATGTATTGAAGCATTTTACTTTCATTGTTGAAATGGGAATTCAAACGAACTTTACTACACAAATTCAAAAATCCCAATAATATAATATATTTTAAATAATAAAAACACATTTTTTTAGTACTTATTTCCACAATATATTTTTTGATCAGGACCGGTTTCGCTCATCGCGAGCATTATCAACTGTATATATATATATATGTATATATTATAACAAATATAATATATGAGTATGTCTTACCGACAACACAACTGACTGCAAGTCATTAAAAGGTGATTTAAGGAGTTTAATCTAAGCAAATATTAATTGTTACAACTTTGTAGGATTCCACATGTTTTGTCAATATCTAACCGGGTTTCGCCTTTCAGCATCTTCAGGCATTCTATCACACGGATGCAAGAGAACTGACAGAACGGGTGGTCAGTAAAAAAAACATGTGAAGTCGTACAAAGTAGAAAAAATTCAAATTTGATATTGAAATTCCATCAAGCACCTTCAGTCGATATCATAAATTTTACCTAAACTTTATTTTTTAATAACTATTATTAAACTATTGTATATAATAATGGCTCTTTCATCTTAATACATCTCTGAAATAACAGAAGTTGATCAGACGTATTCGTGTCCTCTGCCACTCGTCAATAAATCCACTTATATTATTTTTCAAGATGTCGTAACAGTTGGTGCTTGAAACATAAAACGTACCTTTGTATGAACGTCTATCATGACGCTATATTTCATTTAATTTATTGAAAAAATACAAAATATTCTATCACGACCAGTTAAAATAATTTAAAGTCATCGCGAACATGACAATTTACTGGCCAAAATTCGATATTATAGCCTATCCTTCTATATCCACCAAAATTGGTTTAAGCGATTCATAAAACTAATGCTGATTAACAGTGTTACTAAGGATATAACATTTATAAATAATTATTTTCTTTTGTAGTATACAGAAAAATTTGATACTGTAAACATTGGCATAATATTTCACTTTCATAAACATAATATTATGTTAGTAATACTATAAGTTCTGGTTATTCTTGAAAAAAAAAACGGTGTCATTGCCAATTGATAAAAAAAAATTATTTTATTTTACTTTCAAAATTAAAATATTCTTATTCTTATAATTTTGATCAGTGTACACATTCTTTAGTGTATAAATTAATTGAAAATAAATTTATATTCTTATGATTTTCAGATTGAATTACTGGATGTATTGACTTGCCATTGCTGCATAGTTTTCCAGTTTACTATTTTTAATATTTATTTACACGAGAATATTGATTAAGCGTTGTTGAATCTGGCTATTCATTAAATTCCCGTGTTAATTTATGCATATTATAACTTGCTAGGATGTGCAATGTATGTATGTATATACAGGAATAAAAAGAATGCAACTCGTCGAGATTTAATGAATGTTTATCACTTAACAGTCAAGGTCGCTCTATAAACATACCTAACATCGAACTGGTTGTCATTTTTTGTATATATGTATACCAGATTTATAAGAATGCCAGTTATAATCAAAGGTTTATAATATAATACAAAGTTCAGCACGTTCATGAATCATTCTAATGGAACTATTTCAATTCATGTGATTTACTCCCATAAAACACGTTTCATAAAATATCTTAGAACATATTAATTGCGAGATAAATAATACATTTACAATTAAATAGAATAAATTTTAGAGTCGAGATTGGTTTGAGATGTTTGTGTCTCGAATTCCGAGATTCAAAATAGTGCTTATCCATAATATTTTGGTGGTAAACAGTTTCTAAACTTGGTTTTTCCACGTGCGGTTAACGTTGCGTCAGTCTTCGTCACAAAAACACAGCAAATAATTTCAAATAATACTCTGAGTCATTATTGACCCTAAAATAAGAGCATTTTGATTGCGCTGATATTTACAACTTGATTTTATGCTACCGGCAGTAAAACTTGGAATGCCACTGCAATACTGGAAAATATAAGTACGTCATTAATAAATGGTAAACGATAAAATAACAAAACACCAATCGTTTTAAATAGAGTATGACTGCTGATGTAAAATGAAAGAATATAAATTCAAATAATACAACACTTTTTACATGAGAGGTTTCAAGGATCGATAGTGACTTTTAGAGGTATGCAACCTGCTCAACGTATATTTTAACTTTTTATTAAATAATAAAAATACGTTTTTTTAGTTTATTGATTAAATTGGCATTTACTTGGTAGAAATCCATTATATAACGATGAAAAAATATCAAATTTTTTAAGTTCTACAAAATTTTATAAGATATAGTTGATTCCTATTTCGCCTCGCCTCGTCAGTACTAATACTAGTACTTAAAAAAATGTGTTTGTATTATTTAAAATATCATGCCATTCCATCAAGAAGCGACAGTTATCACATTAAAAGTGATATATGTTAACATTTAAGTAGAATCAAATGATTATTTTGAAGTATGAATTTATTTACAGATTATATATATATATAAGCCAATAAACTTTAAACTAAAACTGTAAGCTACACATAGGATAGAATGAAGCAAGTACAAAATTTATTTTTTATTAAGATACTTTTATTCGGCAAATAAATAATTATAAAAAATATACATTATTTTACTAATTCAAATCAAACATAACGCTTATGATGTATATGAAAAGCTTGGGATAAAGCTTTCGAAGAGTTTTAATAATAATGACTAAAATAGCTTAGTATGTAACTAAAATAGTATGAAACAAATAGCAGTAAAGTTTCAGGGAAAGAAGCTTTAATAAATTAAGGCTGTAGGTAAGAATTTGAAAAAAATAGTACTGGAAGCTGAAGTGAAATTGATAGTTTTATTTTTAAAGAAAATACACACATAAATATATAAAATAAAAAGAACAATAGAATGATTATTTTAATGCAACCGAGAGAAACCGGTCATCACAGTTTCAAAAATTAAGTAAGTTCATACCACAACGTGTGTTGTCTTTTTATATAAACACTGATCGTATACATGCGGAAAAAACTAATCATCAAAAGTAGCACATTTGAAAAAATCTTTGATATTTATATGTAATAATGTCTTCCGAGAATCATCTCTTACAGTTATTTTAATGCTACTGCTCATATTATTAAAAATGTGATATTCAACTAGAAATAATATCATTAAAGTGTCACCAGAAAGTGAGGTCAGATGTGAAATTTTATTTGAAAGTGACGAATAATGACTTCATTGCGTACCGAGCGGCGATGGACACTTTTGAATATTATAAGAGGAAAAATATCAATACACCCAGTCCTTTTTTTATGCAATACATTGGTTCCAGAAAAAGGCGTGTAAAAAAAAAATCACAACTTTCATATTATTTAATAAATTGGTTCCAAAAATTAAAATATCGCGTAAAAAAGTATCAGAAACGTATGAAAAACCAAAATTTGCTCTTCGTGCAAAATTCGTGCAGTAAAAATATATATTATATAATAATAATTTTTAAAAATACACATATTGTTTTTATTTAAAAAAATAATGAAACGTACATGCCTAGCATCATATATAAATTTCTTCAAATTTGGGGAAAAAATCGCGTAAAAACGAGCGAAGCGCGTAAAAAAATTAACCGTGCCGTCCAAAAAAATCGCGTATAATCGAATTCGCGTAAAAAAAGGACTGGGTGTACTATGTATATTGTGTGCATGATGAAAATAAGGAATCCCTTTAATAATTGATACTTTGATAAATATTTTCAATAGGAACATTAATCAGGCGAAAATAAGGTAAGTATTTATTTATACTTATTAAGCTATAAGAAATATCCCATAATTTTTACGACACCATGCAATAAATAGTTCTGATGTTTTCATAGCGTAAATCTGCTAGCATTCATTGTATAATATTATAACTTTCTTATAGACAAAACGCGATATATTTTTTCACTTATCAAGGAAGAATTCCGTCGGTAATCATTTAAAAAGCATCTGATAATTGATAAACAGCGTGTCAATACTTATTTAAGACGTACAGTATGCTTCAAAATGGCATACTTTAACTATTCTTTAGTTATTTTCGAATTGCAATATGTATTGCAAAGTGTTCTTAGAATGTCCGATAATGAGTGACTGACTATAACTGTAAGAATATTTTACTATATTTGCCTTATTAATATTTATTAAATTAAATTATTATTAATTTATAGAATGCGTGTTAAAATTCCGTATTTCATTCAAAGCGTCAGAACAGTGACTTGAATCCAAAACAATAATAAGTTGTATTACTATAAAACTTCGTACATATAGTATTTTGCTTTTCATTATACCAAAACTACGTATAATGAGTACTACAAAATAAATGCTGATTCAAAAAATAAATAATTTTACAAGCTGGTTCGCTCTTTATGAAACAGATGTTAGAATGGAACGATATTTGAAACGTAAAAAATTTTGTATAAATAAAAAATAATTTTAGCTGTAAACATAAATTGTCAACCATTTAAAAGAAAACAAAAGGATATTGTTAATCAAAATATTACAGTTATTCAATCATCGAATATATTTACGAAAAACAATTCAGTTCAGTATTGATAAAAAATGTTTTTTTTTTTTATTTAATATGACTTATTTTCTATCTTGTTGCTTAACTTTTAAAAAATCTACCGTTAAATGCAAAAAAATGAGTGTTCCACAAATACACATATAAACACAGTATGTTGAGTTTGATTTAAATAGTAAAAATGCAAATGTTATATAGTTTTATGGTCGATTATCACACCTAAAAAAAATATCTTGAAAAACCTCAGCAGTTTTTATTGGCTTATCATCTTTTATGACGTGATATTTTGGGCTTGAGAAATGTGAACTTGCCGTGTTTATATTAATTTTCTCGCCATGCGAATTTGTTCCAGTTATCATAAAGCTGTTAGTTCACCTACTTAAGATATCATTACGTTTGTTGCATTAATTTCTGCCCGTGCACTGCACACGCTACTTGTAGCCCGAGTGTGTTGATATGTAATCATATATTCTATTAGATCGAGCGGTTATGCATTTAATAGCTACGCCGAGAAAAAGAAATTACTTACACAGTTTTCAACCGATGATTTATTATAGTAACAAAAACATTTCTTCTTTTTATTTTGGCTTTACAATAAGTATGAATTAGTTAGAAATCAGAAACTGTCTCTCTAAAAAATGATATTCAAGAAATTTTCGTATATATTGCTTTGCATATTTTTTTTTAATAAATCAATTACTTAAAATATTTCGATAATTATTATAATTTCGTGTATCTGAACAAACACATTGACAGTTTAAACGTGTCGCAAATATTGAAATAAAAAAATGAGTATTCTATGTTTCACAATGCCTTTTTAATGTCAGAACGCAACATGATAAAAACGATTCAAATATAATTTAAAACTAAAAATATGTGTATCTGTCTGTTAGATCTCCTCCCAATTATTGAACAGTAGCAAAGAGACATTTCCTCGTGTTAAAGAAAAAATGTACCATATTCAACACAACGCATTATAATATAATACAACTAATTAATAGTCTATATTGTGTGCATTACATAAGCTATGTTTCACGGTGATGTGCTGAAAATTAGCTAGTACCAAATTACGCCATAACAACGACAACATCTAATTGTCAGCATAATCTCATGCAAAGCCGGACAAAAAATACTTTCAAATTAGAATCCCTGTGAATTCTAAAAGATATTAAGAATCATCGAAGACTTTCCTACATTTATCGTATTTTATTAAGATTTTTTTAAAAATTAAGTGCTGCTGTTTGTTTTTTAATTTGATAACATAAAATAACAAAAAAATAATTGAAAATTTTATTATTTTTTAATTACGATATAAAAACTGTTTGAAGAACGTAGTGGTGTCAGCAAAGCAATTTTAAATTTGTTATAGTAGTAAATATATTCGAAATATCTTCACTGGACTTCTTAAATTGCAATAGTTTAAAAATACCAATCAACAATTAAATCACGACAGACATGAAGTAGCTCAGGGCTTGTTGTCAGTTTTATTAAGTAAAATGTACACAATTATGTTAAACATTTTTATCTACACCTTCATAAAAAATAATTGTTATTAACAGTCGCAAAAAACTGTTCGTTAGAGTAATTAGTCTTGCTATAAAAAATAATTGTTTTAGCATTAACATTAACGAGATACATTATAACTGTAAGACGTATGTGCTGTTTGATGTTGCCATTACTTTACTATAGTATAATTGCATGATATGAAGTTTCCCTTCAGTGTCATATCCGTTAAAGTCTTCTTGGCATTAACTGTTTCTTTAAATGATGGAATCTTACTGTTAATATTCAAGTGCATGACAGTACGTCTGAAGAAAATTATTAGCATGACATATACGGCCTACTATCGTTTTGTAACATTTTCTTTTATTACAGATACACTTTTCAAAGAATTGCTATAACAAATTTATTCAAGAGTATTTTTAAGATAGACAGCCACCAAAGAAAGGAATGTGATAATTAATAAAATGTAAGCATTAAAAACTTCTGTTGATACATATTGTTTGACTATTTTATTATAACACAAATAAGTAAAATAATGTGTTATTTTTTCATCTATCATTACTTTGATTTCAAAAAAAATCTTAATAAATAATCGAACAGTTAAAAACATCTATGACTTATAGTATTTTTTCATAGTAGTAGACATGAAAAATAATTATCAATCAACATATTTATACTAGTGAAATTATATTCGGTTCTTGCCTTTCGTTGAAATCATAAAAATACTTATTGAAACTAAAATTGACTATTGTTGAATGATCAATCTTGTTTCTATACATAATCAGACAGCCTTTTGACAAAAACAATATCTATAGTGGTAAAACACAATAAACTAATTTATAATTGTTAGGGATATTGGATTGAATATTTGTTAATACAGAATAACTTTAGAATTATTAAAATATTTTATATATTTTCGACAAATACTTTCATTGTAATATGCATTTCGAAAGCGAAGGGCTATGACTATTTTTGATGTTTAAAAATAACAAAAATTGAACACACTAAGCCAAAAGTATTAATTTTAAACGATTCAGAGTCATTTCAATTAGAGTTTACAATAAATTTTAAATAGAAAAATTAACAGCAAAATGGAGAGCATTCTTTTAATCAAAGATATTAATTGATGTGCAGTGAAAAAAAGCTGTATATATGTATATACTTTTTTTGGAAATCTTGTTATGAAGTGAACGAAATCTTATTACTGTAAATTGAACAAGTGTGAAGCAAACGAATCACAAATCTTTAAAATTTGAAAGTGGGCAGAGTTAACAGATTATCGTGTAAAATGTAAAACATTGCATTACATGCAACAAATGTCATAGAAAGCGTGCAAAGCGTGTCAAAAATCGGTAAGACACGAAGAAACCCGAGGAAATTTACGTAGCAAAATGTTAGATATACGTGCAGATTGTCTTTGAATTTCGAATGTAAAATAATTTCAAATACTGATCGGAATTTTGACGTTAATCTGTCAGACATGCTGCCGTTATTATTATTGTGAAAATATATTTAATACCAACATATTTTGATCGGATTATTGTTACGTAAATGATTGAAATAGTTAACATATTGACGCACCATTATTGTATTTAGTTAATTCTTAAATTAATCACCGTGAAGTAATTATGGTGTATCGTATTTTACTTGATTAATCTGCCTGTAATAAATAGCATAACACTGTGAATGTTGCCAGGTGAAATAAATATAATAAATAAAAAATAAATAGATTACCATAGACAGATATGGAAGCATGTTACCAATTTCTTGGAAATTTTGGTTTTATAGGTATGTAAAATAAAAAAATATTCATTCTTGGTATAACCGTGAATTTTAAAGATAAATACATTCTTAGCCCACTCAATTGTTTATAAAACTCAAATTATTTTTTTAGTAAGTAAGAAACAAGTTTTAGGTATAAGTTGTCATTTATAATATTTTATAATGGATAGTCAACCACTGGAACATCTCTTTTAATGTTTCGTCAACGCTGTTTACAGTTGACATTTTGTTTATCTCAAACGGAATCTAGCGAGGCAATTGCGAAAACAGATCCAAGATAATGTTTATTGTAGGTACGTTTTCAGATTAGAATAAGACACCATTGCAAAAATGATTTATTCTTCCCATGTTAGACGAGTATCCAGAAAGTGTATTTTCACGTATAACTGTGTAATACATTAAACGAATTACCGTTTATAGCTGGAGATTCATGAATGAATATTATATGCGATGGTAAATACCGAAGGGGTGTAATATATCTCACGCCCAGTATAATATATATGTATTCCTGAATTTGTTACAGTGCAGGCGAGTTCTTTCAGTAAAAAAATGTATACATCCAGTCCTTTTTTACGCGATTTTTTTGGACGGCACCGCTACATTTTTTTACGCGCTTCACTCGTTTTTAGGTAATTTTTTCCCCGAATTTGTATTAAAGAAGACATTTATATATGATGCTAGACATGTACGTTTCATTATTTTTTTAAATAAAAAAAAATTATGTGTATTTTTAAATCTTTATTTTGTAAAGCATTCCATTTTTTTAAATACACATACAATTGCCAAATGTTAACAAATGTATCGGATATTATGCGAATTTATATTTTAGGGTGTGTAAAGAAATATAATGCAATTGCGTGAAATCATTTTTTACGCGCCTTTTTCTGGAACCAATGTATCGCGTAAAAAAAGGACTGGGTGTAAATTAGGAGCACTTTAATTTTTGTTTTTTTTGTCATTTTCAAATGGAGCGAACAAACACGGACTCAATTATATTAAAAAAATAAAGAAAACGATACTATTTAATTGAAGATGCAAGATGAATACTTTTTTACATCCCTTAGCACAATAGGGTAAGTGGTGCAGTTGTCAGATCGTTGTCTTCTGTTATGGTACTGACGTATTTGAGTTTTGGTACGGCCCAACAGTTTGAGAAACTGATAACAAATAGTTTTCATATAAAATTGAATGTCAATATATATCCATAGTCTGAGAAAAATTATTTCTTGATCTTATATATCAAACATAAAAATATTTATTTCATAATTTCCTCAACCTTCATTACACAAAATGTATTGTTTTGGGTTCGTCTCAAAAACAACAAACTCTGACTGCTAACGTCTCAATTGTTGAGAAGTTAATATCTTATATGATACTCAAAAATATATCTTCTAGAGTCTTAACAGTATTAATATAGCTGAATTAAATTTTATAACATTAAAGATTTTGGCATAACTTTTTCACGTCTTAGCAGGGTCGAGTTAATATTACGAACCTCTGCTTCAAAATGTAAATATTACTTCTGAAACAAACACTATAAACACAAATAAACATTCAATTCTGACATCACACGATATTGATTTTACGTAGGTTTTTTTATCACATCTGAGTTATGTAATACAAAACATAGCTCTGAATAATTATTTTTTGTAATTTATCAGTGCTACTACTAGTATATGTTTTCGGAAACACATTTATGGATCTAGGATAATGGAAACAGTTGCACACGTAAAAATTGTTTGGTTACGGCCGGCATTCGCACTTAGACATTGCCGCTTTGATTGCTTTATTGCCATTATAATAATATTTTTTTTTTTATAACTAACGTTGCAATCGTACAAAACAACCCTGTGCAATATCAATAAATGGTACTTTAAAGAAAAAAAATGTTGTAAATAGTCGTAATTTCATTTTTTAAATGTGCTGTCAAATGTCAAATCAGGCTCGACATAGGAGTTGTACAGGTTAACCAAAAGAACAGACTTCCTTTACACGCTTATCGTCAATGAGTGAACCGAGAAATGACCTCGCCATTAAACAAGTGAGCAATGTCAACATGGTGTAAGTTGAGTTAAAGTGTTTCAATAGTTGAACTTAAGTCGTACTACGAACAAAACATATTAAGTTTAATACATCTTAATATAATATTATGGTTGTAAATGACAGTGAGCGAGCATCAAGTAGTGATGTCCCAGAGCTATGTGGCCCGGCCTGGTTTATTTTCGGTCACAATAGCTGTCCGTCTGATCCGCTGTAGTGGGACAGTGGAGATTACTTCTCCAGCACGAGAGATGCAGAGCGTGACGAACGGTGGTTCGCAAGCACCGACCGCACGCCTCGACACGTCGGACATTTTACATTTGGAAAGATGCGGTCGGTAATCGGTCGCGGAAAAGCGTTATGTTAGACCGACTGCGGTTTACGCATTACTTGATCGGTTATGTATGAGCAGTACCGTATTAAATATGTTTTCTTCATATACGGTGATCTAAATATAGCATTGATATAATAACGATTACAGATAAGTCTATATTTAACTGCCTCCAGTGGGATCTGAAGCTATTAATAATAAAAAAATGTATGTTAATAAAAAAAAAATTCTAACATAATATAAGTGTAGTTTGAAATCATAGTTAAAAGAAAATTATCGCTTTTTAGGCGCCCCGTTACCTTAAAACGAATATGTTTTATAATTTATGATATCGACTGAAGGTGCTTGATGGAATTTCAATATCAAATTTGAATTGTTACAACTTTGTACGATTCCACACGTTTTGTCACTAAAGACCCGGGTTTCGCATTTCGGCATCTTCAGGTATTCTATCAAACGGATGTAACAGAGTTGACAATGAATATAATGCCTGAAGATGCCGAAAATCGAAACCCGGGTCGTTAGTGACAAAACGTGTGGAATCGTACAAAGTTGTAACAATTCAAATTTGATATTGAAATTCCATCGCGCACCTTCAGTCATAAATTATATCACATATTCGCTTTAAGATAACGGGGCGTCTAAAGAGTGATAATTTACTTATAGCTCTGATTTTGAACTGCACTTAAATTATTTTTCACCTATTAATATGACAGGTTCTGTGATATAAATGCAATACTGCATAAAAAGTTCATACCTTGCACATTATATGCCAAAATGGCTTAAATATATTTCATCCCATTCTGTGGATACGATGATGATATCCAAGAAGTAAAGCCGATTACTCTATCAATGAGAATGACATTCTAATAAAGATAAATCAACAGAGAATGTAATTAAATATGACTAGAAAAATGTATTTTTATGTTTTTATATTTACTAAACTAAAAATAAATTAAGCATAACTTTAAACATTTTTATAAAGAAAATGTATTCCGCTGTTTGTTTTTTGCCGTATTCAAATCAAATTGATAAGCCAATTAAATAATTCACTTTTAAAAAATATGTGTTCTTATTAATCATCTCTGGTTCATACATATACGTAAATGAGAAGATAAATTCATTCTTGATAAAATAACAATACCTTCCATATTGTGATGAACTTACGTAACAGTGTTTGCGCGCGAAAATTTTTACATTTGACACAGAAACGTCAAAGTGACAGGCCGTTCACGAAACCTGTGTCAATGCCCGATACCGACCGCGTTGTCAGACAGATTAAGTAAATTATTACGCTTCATGAGAAAATTGTGCAAATATTGCGTTTTATTTCTTTCTATTACATAAAAGTAAGAACCAATGAAGAAGAATTGCGAGACTCAGCGTCACTAAAATTAGATCTGTATAATATTATTCATTATTTGAGTAAGACTCAGTATTTTAACATCTGGATAAGCGTACCTAGAGTTTTTTGAGAACATAGAGATGTGTATACAATATATACAGGTATAATTTTAAATTATAAAGGTCGCAAAATTAAACAGCTGTAATCACTTTTACAGTGGTCGTACATGTAATATAGCTACTTATTGAGTTTTCTCCATTTTTTGAAATAATTAATGCTGGAAAACAAAAATTTCAATGAGAAATTCTCGTATGTTTAATGAATTATGTGAGATTTAAAATATCGAAGTACATAAAATGCTTTTTATTTACGAGCCAATATTATCGTGTAGAGAGATTAAATTTATTCGCAATTATAATAATTATTTATTATTAGCATATATCATCATGAAGGGACTTAGATAATGTTGAGATTTTATTCTTAAATCGCCATTGTTCTTATGTCTAACATCAACTCCAACACATAATTTGCAATGCATCTTCGATAGATATTGAATTACAAAGCCCATGAAAAGTATCTATTATATATATTATTTTTCCCATGATCTTACAAGCTAGTAAGGGGAAGCAAAACAAAAACATATTTTCTAATAAGAATACATGGCAATCAGAGCAAGAACAGCGCAACGGCTAGAGTATTTGCATATTTCATAAGTTATTGTTTATCTGATATTAAAGTTTCTTTCCACGGTTACATTGTAATTCGCCCAACTTAATAATCGCATCAACACATTTCTACCTACTTCTGTGAGAAAATCGAAACAAAGTTTCATTCTTTCATTGTGCCACAAGAAATGAGAACGGAAAATTGCGAGTCGTTATAAAAATATATATTTATATTATAAGCGCTCATTTAAAATGGCAAACATGCTCATACTTAATAACTTAATAACCAAGACAAACACAGCAAAAGCTTTTCATTTTTTCAAAGTCACGGCCGTCAAAACAGTTTACTAAAGAAATTTACGATACTTTTATGGCTTTAAAAATCATCAAACACATTGGTGATGATATGATTTAAATGATTAAGATATATTTTTTAACTTAAACGTTATTTAATTATTGAAACTTTTTAGTTTTTTGATTGTTACTTAGTTTAGGCATTTTGTAGAAAAGCTCAAAAAATAAATCAATATATAAGAAAACGCGTCGATCTTAACGCCGTATCAATTTGATGTACGAAAAAAACCTCTATAGTATTGAAAAACAAGTTACAAAAGATGTAAGATTGTTTAAGTGATATTAAACTGGTTAAATATACAATTTATTAGGTGCGTTTGTCAAGCGAAAGCTGATTTTGGTGTTAAAATATAGGCTGATTTTATGAAAATACCTTCAAGTTTGTTCAACATCAAACAGTACTGAATATTTTTATTTAAATACATATTCGGGTTAGCAATATCTTTTACGCAGCACTGCTGGGAACGGGTTAAAAAATTCGCCACACTCACTTCCACATATCTAAAGAAATAAATATGTATCACTATTATATTATAAATAAAATTGTATTGAAGTATTTGATTCAATAACACAGTTACCTATGACTATCGCCAGTATCGCCACCTTAATTGTCTATTTTATCGAGGTGAAATAAAAATATTTTCATAGAAAATAACAACTTTAATTTTATATACAAATTCTTGGTAACCGGATTCGTCAAATCAAATATAATTTCATTAAGTTAAAAGCAACGACGTAAAATTTATATTTGGAAATATTAAAATGCTTTTAATATTTATTTAAACAAGTTTCCCAAGTTTTAATTATTTTATGCTATTCATATCGGTAGCTAATCACTAAGAATTTAATATCTATTCGAGATAGAATACTAATGTAAACGTCCACTCTTAATGAGTCATAAAATCCGCTCCTGTTTTAATTTATTTGATTGCCAACGGAATGGTTCGAGACGGGATGACCATATAATAATAATATTCAGATAACTTACTCATGGGGCTAATTAACAGAAGTTAATGTCAATTTAAACCTTTAGTGATAATAAATCATCTTAAATATTACATTTCAAAAAGTATCTCAGGTACCTACAAGGGATACACGAACAAGTCGTTAATCAGCCATTTTCCTGATTACTGGTGAAAAAAAAACTCACTTTAGTCATTCTTTTATTTGATATTATTTTATGTTCTCATAAATTTATTATAGCAGTAGATGAAATAGGAAACTTTGAGAGCGTATTGGATTCAGAATTTAAAAATATATCAAAATGATTACTTTAAGCTTAAATCAAAACGCATCAGTTAGTGTAACATGTTTTGTTTTAAATTTGAATCGTTACAACGTTGTACGATTCCACATGTTTTGTCACTAACGACCCGGGTTTCAGCTATCCGCATCTTCAGGTATTCTATCACACGGGTGCAACAGAACTGACTTGTGAGAAAACATGTGGAAACGTACAAAGTTGTAACAATTCAAATTTGATATTGAAATTCCATCAAGCACCTTCAGTCGATAACATAAATAATGTTTTGTTTTATATAATTTAAATGTTATTTTTGCGTGACTCAAAATTGATTAAAATCAATTTATTGGGTTAATTTATATACATATATTGAATTAACGAGCAAACTTTCTGCAGATTTGCAAAGGTTTTTATTGGATGTAATATGTATACCGGATTATGCGGGGATACAATCATTTTATTTTTAATATACATTTTGATAAATTATATTACATTCTTAGTATAGTTCGATTATGCAATCTATTTTTGGGTTACGTTAAAACTCAAATACAGCCGACCAGTCAATTCGTTTACTTATTACATGAATTATTACAAAAGCGAAAAAGAGTATACGGTCAAAAGATTCGTCTGGAATCCCCGTGGAGAGCAAGTTGACTTCCCCGCGCGCGCCAATTTATTTACGCGCGATTATTAAAGGTGCACTTAATTCGATGCGAGGAACACGGGGCACGGAGTCGATGGGAGGTCGGCTGGACCTTCGCGCTTCGGGCTGGGCAAGGTACATCAATACAGAGATGAATCTGCACCAATTCATGAGACATGACCGATGATACTTTTTCGTCATATCCAGTCTCTCATTGGATTATATTTACTTTGCAATATATATATATATGAAATAGTTTTGAAAGCGATAGCGCGTATAGAACAAATATTTTAACTCGACATTAAAATTTAACAGTATCTCGATACATTTTACGATGAGCGAAAACGAAAAATCAGTATCTCTCAAAATGATTGTAAAATATTTTTTATATCTAATTCTATCAATCATTAACTTATTCAAAAAAAAATCGAAATTATAGGCGTCATTTATTTAAAAATGATCATTGAATAATTTCATGATATTAATACAAAATCTCTTGTTCCCTCAATTTTACTTTGAAAATTTGCCTTTCCTATGTATCAGCAATCTATGCTTATCTATAAAACGAAATAATTCAAAAAATTATTATTGTGATTCCATATGACTAATTATTCAACTTAAGCCGTAACCCTTTAACTAAAAACCAAGGAAATGGGATTTAATTTACAAAATTACACACATATTTTGCAATGGATATTTTACCCTTCAATCTGTGAAAATAAATAAAAAGTCAACGCGAAAGAGTCTATCAAAACACAGCCTTCTTACAACAAAATCCAAGGTAAACCATATGAATAAAACACAAATTTTCACATAAATCAGTAGATTATACAAAACAAAACAATAAAAACGAATAATAAAGCAGGTGGAATGGCCTAAATTGGGCAGAGCGTGGTGTAAATATGTAAACTAGTAAATGGATTTTTTGAAATGCTAGTGAATCCTTCCGTGTTAGTCAAAATAAGCCAGTGATATTATCGGATGTTATATGACTCGCATTTACGATGAACAGTCTTGACGAGAAAAATATCTAAAAAAGGAAGGCAGCAGTGCCGCATGTGCTATGGAAAGTCAATGACCATACTATCATCGGCCATGAACAATGGTGGGACACATAATAAAAGGTATCTTAAAGAAATCACTATTTTTAAAAAATGAGCATATATTCGTAATGCTTAAAACTGGACCTGTGGACTTGGAGTTTCGAAGTTATAAAAATCCAAGCTAGTCGTGTTTTATTTACTTGTTTAAACCTGTAAATTTTAATGGCTTAATAAAATCTAAGTTTTAGTATTTTTGTGTTTTTTGAATTCAGATAACAAAGATTAATTGATATGATAATCAACTATTATTTCCTTCTTGTTGAAAGTTCCGTAACAAACAAGCGAGATTTTATATTTTAAGTGTCATCGAAATTAAAAACAACTTTGAAGACGTTTTTATAACGACTCAAATTTAGCATCTTTTGTGATTAAGTTGAAATTTTATAGTAGAATATACTTAATGTAATGTTTCTTCATGGAAATGCCCCGATGTCCTTGCATATTCTCAATGAAGAGAATACGTGGTTGTTATATTTGCTTCTTGATCGACAAAAGATTGACTCAAAACTTTTAATATGTTTGGATTAGTCACGATCAGTCCGTAAACCACCCGTCTAAGCGATCGTATATTTAGTAAAAATAAATAAGTTCGTTATATTTACATAAAATAAACAAGTACCGAAACCATAAATAATTATGAAGAAAGAAGTAAGTTATTTTAAGGTATCTGATATTGAAAAATTGATATGGTATTTAGAAATAGTAACACTAAAATATATTGCAATATCAATTAATACAATAAAAAAAAATGTTTTTTTTTTTCATTCCAATTTAACTTTCAAAGGTTTGATAGCTGTTATAATTGGTCTTAAATCAAGATAACATCACACGCTGACATTCATAATTTAAACTTTTTATTAGTTGTATAAAATGACGATATAAATACATATCCGTCTATGAATTCGCTGATAATTTATCTTGGCGCCTATATGTTTTACCCCATCGACTTGAAATCCTTGGCATACCAGTGGATGGCGGTCGGATCAGAAGTTCCAAGTGGAGAAGGAGAAGAAAAAGATAATAAAAACGACAACAATAAACCAGTAGACATGTCCCAGGGATTGCCTTATAAAGGGAGTGAAACCGAACAATACTCGATCGAGTGAGCGATGTCTTGCACTCACATAAATAGCACCCTCTTTCCATTTTCCAACTCGTAATTTTTTATGATTTAAAAATATTTCAACGAAAGACAAACTTTCTTGAAACACCTCATGATTCTCAAAGAATAATCGTTGTAATAAGAAGCAACCAGTATAATCCACAACTGCTTGAAGACCAAAGAAGATGTTATAACCATAATTACCTACACAATTAGACTGAACGTAATGATTTCATTTCATTTAACTAACTTGGTTCGTTCTCTCATCTAGACAATGAACATTAAATTGTTTAGTGTTCTCAAGCGTTTGGTTTCAAAACTTATTAGATAACGCAATGCAATCAATAATAAAATATGTGTTGTGTTTAATTTAATAATATTAAATTGAAGAATTTCTTCAGGATAATATCAGCATCTCTTAAATGGTTTAAAGATCGGTCTAGTGCATCAATTTACTAGGCCAAAAATATGATGTGTAAAATCGTTTCCTTTTATCAGTATTACGTTATGGAAGTTGGCCGTGAATCAGCGTCTGAATTCAAATAACGGATGAAGGTAGGTTCATTTAAATTTAATTAAAAATATGTCACAGTTCTTCGAATTCGGATTTGAATGTAAAATTAATAGCATGACTAGCATGAGACAAAATACATTTGCTTTAATTGATACGACACTTGTCACTGCTATAATCTTAAAGTTTGATTAAGTGAGCTATCTTCAATAATTCGTACTAACACTGTCTACTTGCCAATATATCAAACATTGTGTGTGTAAGTTGTCTTCAAAATAAAAAATATTTTTGAATGTCAATACATCCAGTAGGTATTTTGTTCACATGCCAAATATTACTTATTTTCGTAAAAATTTGATTAGGCCACTATTTTTGAACACCGTTTATGAATTGATAATAATAATTCGTTAACGATTCACATCAGTGAGATTGAGAAAATGTCATTTATTGAGAAAAAGGTATTCTCAAGGCTGAATTGTTTGAGGATTGTGGACGTCACGGTGCGCCAACTCTGCCAGCGGCGAATTAAAGGTTCACATTTTAACTGACATGGCAAGAAGTTTTATAATCCTGATGCAATCAGCAGCTGCTGCTACCAAGAAGACTTGTCGACGTCAAAATAATTCTCAATCGCGGTGCGGAGATTGTAACTGGTCCACGGCTCACTGTTCTCTGATAAATCCACTTTCATTTTGTGATTCATTACCAGCATTTAAAGATAATAAGGAATTACTTATCTCGATCCCGAATGATGCAAACGGCAGCAAGAGGGTGCATTGCTTATAGAGAGTTATTTAAAAAAGTGTATTCGTTACTTTTGTGTAGTATTCATTCAAAACAAATTCTTTTTAGTCAGGCATAAATTGTAAAAATACAGTTCAACAATAGAACTAACTGTATATGAGAAAGCTTAAATAATACTATTTGTTTAAAAATAATTAGAAAAAATACTTTATTCCTAATGAACCGAACACTATTTGTAAATTCGTTACATAAAATAATTGGGTGTGAATTCAAATACAATCTATTATATTGACTTAATTAGCATTCACTTGGTAGAGCTCCATTATAACACGGTGAAAAAAATAGCAATGTATTTTAGTTCTACAAACCAATTTTTTTAAATATAGTTGATAGCTATTTCGGCTCACGCCATCGTTAGAACTATTGATGACGGCGAATTCGTGAGCCGAAATATTATGCTTTTTTTTCACCGTGTTACAATCTATTATATTTGAATAAATTTAAACATGATTACAAATAAACCACGAGAATCAATAATTTATAACAATATGAATTAAGCAAGTAGTACATGAATACATTTGAATAAATTCAGATTTATTAGTTTAAATATAATGATTTTTCACCAAAAAATGGTAGTGAATGACGTAAAAAATATTATTTGACTATACATATCAACATTTCAACACATCATCAACATTTTTCGAACAAAATTACTCTGGCATTTTTTTCGAAATTGTAATTAAATCATTATGAAATAAAATTAAATGATTAATGTGAACTTCTATTCGCTGGTACAATCAAAACTACTGAGAAGAATCTAAATATTTCGGTCAATTAATATATGCGTTGAAATTTTTTAGATCCACGACGTCATTGAAAACCAAACTAACAAATACAATTTCGTGAAACCTAAAATCCTACGATATTTCAATTTCGCATTGTAAACCATTTGTCATTGGTTTAGTGTTATTAAAAGATACATTAGTTAAAATAAACGGTTTTATTATTTTTTTTACGTTTTAAATAAAATATTACGGTTCAACTTGATGTACTGAAACGTATCTTTGTTGTTATTTAAATGAGTTTATTATGGTATGTACAACGTCTTCTATTGCAAGTTTTTCCAGAGGGCACTTCCTCAAATAATCATTTTATCCCTCATAATTCATCCTTTTAACACCAATTTAGAAAACCAGGTGCATTATATAATACTTTAACAATACGACGACCACAATGGAAAAGAAGCATCGTAATAATACGCGCATGATAATCCACATATACACTGACAGATTTAACCGGGGATAAAGATGATTATCTATATATGTAATTGGCGATCATTTATGTCATCTTCGTCAAAAGTGAATAATGCGTCACTGTTTATTGTTTCAAGTAACAATTAAACTCCACGAATATCTTAATTATTGCTAGATGTAGACTCTTCATTAAACTTTAATTCTAAAATAAGGTTGTCGTTTTGAAAAATAACTAAGAACGCCACTACACACGACAATGATTTCATAGATTTCAAAATTATTAAATATTCAGCAATTTTAGAACTCTCAAAAAAAACTGGTTTCCCTAAGATTGTGAAGCATTTTTGATACATACTAAAAAAAAGCAAGACTTATATAAATTTATTGGTTGAAGCCCCTTAAAGCTCGACTGAATATTTATGTCGTAAAACAAAATCAATGAACAGTTGTCTTTTTCTTTAATATTATTTGTCAATTTCTGATCGTATTTCAAATATCCTCTATTTTCTTGCGCGACATCGATTAAGGGTGCTTAATGGAATTTCAATATCAACATTTTAGAACACGGTGAAAAAATAGCAATGTATTTTAGTTCTACAAAATTATTTTTAACAAATATAGTTGATAGCTATTTCGGCTCACGCCATCGTCAGAAATGTGACTATGGAATGTGTGTGTGTTATAATGGAGTTCTACCAAGTGAATGCCAATTCAATCAATAAACATTTTAGAAGTTTACACGGTTTCGACAATTCAAATTTGATCTTCTATTTTATTCATCTCTACCATATGCCATTTGCGAATGATGAGCTAATTGTAATAACGAATAGAATAAGTATAAAATCAAATCTTAAAATATCTCAGTATAAAATTAAATCTGACCGACAACCGACAATGTATGCGTTACTAGAAAAAACCGTCGTGTGCAACGAAGTTGCAAAGTGCATTCAAGGATCTGATAGACAAAATGGCGAGAAGATGCTCGAAAGAGACTTAGAGAGAGAAGAGGAGAATTGCAGACAGACGACACACCTATTGCGTCACCTGTGCTACCTGGCATCCTTGACTTGCGTCACTTGTTCTGTAAAGATTTTTGCGATGCAGCTCGTCTTTACTCATTACAAAGTATGTTTTAAAGAGTATTTGTATAGTTTTCAAGAAAAAGAAATTAGTTTTTCAAAGACATACTTTCGATTATCTTTCTTCAATAAATCTATTCCATAAAGGAAATATGTTATAATATTTATTTTACAGCGAGATCAAGTGTTGCAAATTCTAAATGTAAGCACATTCATTACCTGCATTTTAGACAGACGATTTTTTAAAATCTGCTTGAAATATCCGATACTGACAGTGAAGAATAAAGAAAGTTAAAAGGTTACCTACGATATACCTAAATATTCTTAAAAATATCATTTATTTATTGTTCGAAATGTAATTATAAATGTATATTCTAAAAATGGTGAATATTATTAACGTGTAATGCAAAATCGGTTCTGGTCTCCTACATTAAAAAAGTGGCTGATACATTATAATAAAATGTATGACATTCTTAAAGTATGAACTCATTACGCAAAATTAAATATTATATTAAATATTAGAGTAAAATTAAAACTGGATTCTTGATAAAGTAAATGGTAATACTACAACAATTTATTGCTTTGAAAAAAAAGTACAATGAAATATTATAACAGTTCCGCTAAGGTGTCTTAAATTAAAATTAATCACGAGAGATTAAAATAATTACTAGACGTTTATTACAAAATCGTTCGTTATAATAAATAATTTTCATTGTATTCACAAATATAATTAAAAATCTCTTCATTTTATGTAGCAGGTAGAATCCGAGAATTACCTTGATATTTGCAGAGCCTAGGTATATTATTATAAGTTATGTTTGCCAGGTGGGTTAATGATTTGAAGGTGGGCGGAGTAACTATTCCTTAGTGAATTGCTCGCATATTATTCTGGGCGAGGCAGAAATTTTGCAGCAAGTAATTTACCTGGGTTATTACATTTTTATCAGATTTCTGAAGGTAATTTCGAGCTCTTAAATAAATGAGCTATAATTTTACAACAATCGAAATGTTTTGTCAATAAGAATTGATTCGAGAATATTAATAACACATTAAAATCTAAAATATTAATGACCATAATTAATTCATAGATCATAAAATAGTATGTTAGAAAAGCTATTTGAAAATAAACAGATAATATTTAAGTATTTAATCGAACTACAGACATAAGACGGTTGTTAATTTATAATGAATGCAATAAATTTGAGCTAGAATAATTCGAACTGTAAACTTGCAATAATTATGATTTCAATCTTTAGACACATTAAAGTTTTTTTTTTGATCATTTTTGTGTGTATAAATGTCGTGTTTATTTCAATAATCAATTCAATTACGAATAGAAAATTAGGTTGAAACATCATTCTTGCGCAGATAAATTCGACCGTTTTTCAATTCGAGTCTGAGACATGTCTACGTTACGAGAATTACAAGATTAAACTTACAACAAACATGAGAATTGTGTAACAAATAAATATTTACAAGGATTACTTAAAAGTCAGTGTGATTTTTCATTCTTGAAAAAAACGATTATAGATAAATCTGGGTGATAATTGTTGGACGCAGAAAAGGTTGCTGTGTCCCATGTGAACCGCAGGTTGAGTACAGTTGTTCTATCGTGTCTCAAATGAAGATTTGCATCATAGAACATAATTCTGACTCAAAAATGAAGATGTTATGAAATTAATATATAAATGTACGAAATTTTTACTACTTTAATTTTTTAAAGACATTAAGAATAGAGTTAGCACACTTAATACGCGAGTCTAGAAATATAATTGATTATATTATAATTTAGATAAATTTGAAAAAAGTGTAAGTATATTTTTGCTTACTGTGAGTGGTATACTATTGCTTACGGTAATCATTTTATTGGTAGAATATGACATAGCTCTACACTAACGAACAGGTTTCCAATAAAAAAAACTTTCCACGTGAAGAGTATTACCAACTGAATCAGTTGATAATGCTCGCCATGAGCGAAACTGGTCCTGATCAAAAACATACATACATACAAAAAATGTATTTTTATTATATAAAATATCATGCCTTTCCATAAAGAAGTAACAGTTAGCACCTCAAAAGTTGAAAAAAAAATATATTTCAAAGGTAGATAGACAGAGAACTTTATCGTATAACCATATTTTTTATGTATGATCGATGCATGTTTATTAGATAAATATATTATATATTATACAACTAATAAGAGCGCACATAGTTTTATAAGCTTTGGTTTTAAATATTTACTCCGCTAGGCAAAATCATGCAAAAATTGTTTGAATATTTTAAGCTTTAACTTTAAGCTTATAAACGTGATCAAAATGAGTTAGCACAATAATACCATAAATGGAAGCCTGTGAACTTTCTCTATATGCGTTTAATGGTAAGTAAACACATCACTAGAAAGCAATTCTGACTATTTGTTTCATATGAAATGACATGTACTATTAAGGATATTAAAGAGTTGCGTGATTGGAACACAAACATTTTCTAATCATATAATTATTACTGTATGATATACCTGATGACGTCATACAATGAAAGCTTTTAAACTTATATCAGCTGTTTAAAGTGCTTCGTGATCGGCATAGGTTTTGATTAGTTTATTAGGAATATACGTGATTTTATAACATAAATATTACTGTAGCAAACCAACAGATGCTTATGTTGTTACTAAAAAAGTTTTATTCACATATTTAGTTAACGTATTAATCAACATTTTTGTTATTATTCGATTTAATTCTGTCGCAAGTATTATACTAAACATGGCAATTAATGACCCAATTTAATTTTTCGCAATCATTAATACCAATCAATTATGGAAATGGCAGCATTCCGTTAGGCAATTTTTTAATCAATACTAGTCTTTTTTCATTATATAAAATTATGCAACCCTGCCACGACTGTCGTAACATTTAAAAAAAATTGTGTATTGTATATATTTTTTGAGCCTACCTAAAACTAAATATTGCGTTAAGTGTTAATAATCTTGAACAAAAGAGTTATGAAAGTTACTTTATTTTATGTTTTCAGAAGAATTTTACAATTCTTTGAAATACGAAGACTTAAAAAATAGAACCAATATTTGACAAAGTAATAAATATTTATTTAAAGAACACATTGTTTCATTTACGCAAAACTTTACACAAGTATTTAGAACATATATATTTGAAATGAATGTGTATTAAAACATTAGTAAAGTAATATATTTAATTAATAATTACGTGATTATATTGCGCAGTCATTCCTTACATTAGTAGGAAGAAAATTCATTTCAACGAAAAGAAAAATTTTGTGAAATAGCGAACGTCTATAGAAATCTAAGCCTTGTGCTTAGAAGTTAACAAAAAATTAATATTAAAACTTAAACAAAATTAAAAAACATTTTGTGGTTTTAATAATTGTAATATTATTTTTTTATAAAGTTATGTGAAACAAATACACACTAGTAGTTTTTATTTAAACTACTATAAATAATAAAAATATTCACATAACGTTATGAAAATTTGGCAATAAAAACGAATTGATTAATCGATATAGCGTGGCGATTGAATATTGAAATGAAGATTTAGTTTACCATGCAACTCTTAATTAATTACTCTATTAATCGTATTTATACGAGTAATATTGGCTTGTTTTATAATACATGTCACTCGCTTTTCACGACGAAGTTACAATAACAACAATAATATGACAGAAATACATGAAAAGATAAAGAAATCATATATATTCTATACTCTTAAAATAATTATCATTTATCAATTGACAATCATATTCAACAATTGTACTTACTCCGCTCCATAATATAAAATTTATTAAATGTATAAATAGAAAAGAATAAAACAAGAAGATACGGAGATACGTGGCAAATATTTGACAACCGATGTAAAAGTGTTAATGTATCTATACAAATGCCATATTCTGATTTGCTGACCTGAATATCAAATATGGCTGCACCACAGGTGCTTCAACAAAACAAGACAGGTTGACTCAACGTAACATTCTTACTTGCGTCGGTATACCGATCACAGGCTATCATTAATACAATATTTCTGCGTGGTTTTATTTACATCAAAGTGTAGCTAAACTTGTTTGAATCTATAAGTATTAAAGTTTCTTAAGATATCATCTAAACCGATTTCAATGAGAAGATTTTTTGCCAATCTTTACCGAAGAGAAGTGAAAGCGTTCAGTCGACTGAATTAAATTTGAAGGCGTTTAATAAAATTTAAATTAATTTCATGGCTGATTGTATTCGGAAATAATATTTAATACATATCAATTGTTCGCCGTCGATATTATGACCTATCTTAACACATTTTTTTATATTGAGTACATGAAATGTTGAAGTTGGTCATCTCGATAAATAGCAGACTAATTATATTTTTTATGCGGACATTTTTATTCGTACATCAGAAACGATTCAAGTCAATTATGTTGTTGTTTTATTTATATTCATCTCAATAAAATGTGTGTTATGCTTTAGCATACCAAAAATTTCACAGTGAATTCCGATATTAAATGAAAGGTTACTCTGTGATAACTTTGATATTCAAATAGTTGAGTAACATCGTGAGGTATGTGTTTTACCTGTTTGAGAAGGATTATAGATTTTTATTTTATTTATTATTTTATTTGAAGAAGACAGGACAATAACAGACAACTAGAATTTTCGCTTTAAAGAATCGTTGTTTGTCAGCATAATATTTTTTAAATAATTCAAAACTATCTACCATCGTGTCCATCATATCATAACACATATATTACAATGAGTCAAAAGTTTGCCATCGGGCAACGATTTTAGGAGAAGTACGAGTATAATATACTGGTAACTGAAAGTAGTTTCCAATCACATGCGCTTGTCGGCAATCCCCACTGTGATCCTCGACGCACTCGCTTTTTGCGAAGAGATTTTTTTAACAATTCCGGTCGACAGCATTCACTTGCATGTCGAAATGATGAACAGGTGGTGTGGACGAATAGTCGCAACACAAAATTGGCAAGATGTGCATTGTATAATAATGAATACGCCAATCAAAATGAATGGCTCTTATTGATTTCACAAGTTTATCAAATATAGTCATTAACTCCATAGAATGGATGAGAAGAATAATAGCATTGTTTTATACGACATAAAAAGATAATGTCTTTTTTGCATTACGAAATGTTAAGTCTTTTAAATTAAAAATTTCAAACAATCAAATAAATTTTTGGTCAAATGTATTTTAGATAAAAATTAAATAATAATTAAATGCACAGACAGTTAAGCGAATATTTTCTTTTTCAATTTTATTCAATTTCCACGTATTTATAATGCAATGCAATAGTTTCGCTTATCGCATCAATCAACTGTTGTTAACACTCGTCATAATCCTGATCACTATTTGAAATATTTCGATTATGATAAAAGAAAAAAAAATGTAGCTAATAACATTTGCATATTTACTAAGTATTAGATCTCATATTACAATAAAAAAAATACAAGATATACAACGATTGAGTATCAAAAAAACCAAGCAAAACACTAACAAAATAATGATTTGTATTTTAAATGTATTTATTATGTAAATAGAAAATTTTATATTTGTAACATCATATATATTCAATATTGCAAAATCTAAGCGACGAATTTTTGGGTAGTTTTTGAGTGGTAGTTAAATTTCTGTGATAACTACGAACGGAGATAACAGATAACTGAAATATATAAAAAGTCGCCACCTAAAATATTATTATACCACTTTGGTAGAATCCCAATGAGAAAATTCGTGATATAAAAATACGCACATATCAATAATTATATTTGAAGTAACCTAACCTTACGCAGTGAAAGGCGCACATACAACTCTAAAGAACCATTACTGGAATAATTGAGTATACTGCAAAAGATCATTGGTGGTTTTGATTCTCCAGATCTCAAGTATAAGTGGATAAAAATCAACTAGATAACCATTCAGTAATAATTATTATTTCTGACCTCAATACAACATGCATTTTATAATAGGATATTTTTTGTCATACATAAATTTTATTACGTAACATGTTGTACTGTAGCAGTTTAGAATAGATATATATTATAATTCAAAGTATATTTAAAACAAAATTTAATCACTATAATAGGCAAAGAGAACTAGTTTTTTTTTTAATTAAGCATACCAAAATTATCAACTAGAATGCCAAATATTTTTAAATTACATCAGTAGAGAAAACACATGATTAACTGGAGTAGAAAAATCATCCCAAGCTTCTATGCCCAAAAGACAACATTTGATATTGACCTGGGCTGGACTAGAATCCTGACCCACCGAATCGCTAATGCACAACTCTGATTACGAGACCATGGCGACCGCGCACTGTTTAGTTCCGTCTAAAATTTAATATAAATACTATTGAGAACGGTTACATTATAAATTAAAAAATATTAAACGTAGCATTTGACTTACGCTACGTAAAGTGTTGACGAAACAATGCTTTTTCATGAATAATACAACATATCTTTTGACAGATAAAATCGATATGAAACTATCATATTTATTTTCGATTCAATTATTCTGAATACTGCCCTTCCACTAACCGTTAAATGTAATGGTTTACCGGCCTTCAAGAGAATTTATATGCTTAAACAATTTGATTAGACCCGTTGTATCAGAAGGTTACCGACGATTTTCCTATTAAACAGGCATCAATTTCTAATGGCATCTAAATAAAATATACCTTTGGTTCATGAATAAGAAAAGGAATACAGTGGAATCCTAATGTATAATAGTCATATTTACCGTGTCGCTATTTTTATTATTATATTACAATATTTAGTCCCAGGCTAATGATCCAGTTTTTGCCGTTTTAGGTTAGCTTTAAAAAGTGATAAATCGGTATTCCAATGTGCGTTCATTATTTAAGGATAATCCTCTTTTTGGTATTTGATTTACGTTGAAAAACAAAATATTTTTAATTTAGTGTTTTCATTGACGTTACGTTAAATAATAAACAATGTACAATAGCATGCTAATTATAATTCTGGATTATTTCAACATTTGTAGATGTATTATTATAATCCTTCTAGACCAGTATATTTCAAATTCTGAGTAACGTAGCTTGAATGTAAGTTATTTATTCTGCGAATTCTTGTAACTCAATACAAATGTTAGCAATGGAACTATTTAACGAAACCGCAAGATTTGCAAAGCACGCAGCGTACGTTTCAATAACTTAGCTATTTTGATGAAATTCCTTATGGTTTGCGGCATAATGCAAGTATTTATTCTCGTCAGAAGCTTCCAAGAAATTAATTTGAGGATATTATTTTTAATAAAATTCAAATCAAATTTCTCATGTTGTATATTGAATTATCGCAAATACTTGATGGGACTTTTAAAAAAAAAAAAAGCAATCAAGGAGACATTATTTTTTCAATCAGTCGTTCAAAATGTCTTTTGATAAGGGAAGTGTAAAATTAGATCAGTCAGTCTATTGGAAAAAAAAATTATCTTAAAATTTCAATAACTTTTGGGTATTGCTACAACTTTTCTATATTTACGATTTGCAAAAATATTCTAACTATTTTTGTTACAAAATTTATTCAAGTATAAATGAAAAATGGTTGCTAAATTCCTGAAACGACTTTAAAACGAATTAAATTTAATTAAAATATACTCTGAATATTATATAATCATATACAAGGAAACATATATATATATATATATATATATAATATTTGTTAGTTTAATAACATTCTTTTAATTTCCAAATACGTCGATAAATTCAAATAACATTTTGCATTACTAATATCACTTAGTCGCTTTAATATCTCTTAAAATGTATTTTGATAATTGTTATGTATTTTTCCAAAATTAAATTTTATAATTTAAAGTATTAAAACAAGTACAATGTGATAATACTATGTTCTTTACCTTTGGATTTTGGTGTTGTTCGTTTTTTTGTGGAGCTCATAAGAACGATAAATCAGTATTCCACTGTATGCATTTTATGCTATCATATTATATAAAGGATTTTACAAATAGCATAAACCATTCAGTCATAATTATCTCGTAAATGAATATAATCAATATTCCAGGACAAATATGAATATAGATGAAGAAAGATTGTGAATTTATGATGTTTAATTTTATAAAGCTATTAAAAACTTGAAAATAGATGAACTTTTAAATCTGCAACATAGCACTGTGCAATCTATGGTAATAAAAACACGCCTATAGGTGTGTGTGTGCAGTGTGCGTAGCCAGAATTTATTTTGCAAGCCCATACCCGTACCAAATGATGCAAGATATTTACGGCAGGTCAGCAGATCACGGCAAACGAGGAAATAATTTTGTGAGAGAAAAATTGTAGTGTTCGGTTAAAATTATTAAACAAGATTAAAAAATACTAATAAGCTATCAATATCAATTAACCACTCAAGTGTTGTGGTTAATCGTGAAAAGGAGTGCTCTTTTTCAAAATGAAAAATAGCAACATGTTAAATATTATCAAGTAGAGATAGATGGAAAGAATTTAAACTTTTTGAATGTATATGTAAAACATAAAATAATTATTTTATTCGTTACAATGTTGGTACTTTAAGAGTTAGATAAAAAAATAGATGTTTGAACTATAGAATTATTTTTATAATTCTAACGTTATTTAATTTGATTCGTAGCTGAGAGATTGAAAAAAGCTAGTGCGTGGCATCGATAAAAACACAAAAAAATATTAAATGGTTATGTAAAAAATGCGTACCATTTACATTGATTTGATGTATGCATTTAGATTACAATAAAAAAATGAAGCAACAGATACGGGCTAATATTTTTATTTAAAATATACATATAAATATTGACAAACCTCTTTGATTCCATCAAGACGTCCCAGAGATTTCGATGGCCTAAGCGGCAGAAAAGCCCTCAGGGCAGCCATGCCTCTGGGGCTATCCGTCGATGCGGGGGTCGCTCTCCTAGCGCGCTTTCGCCTTTCTAGCAAAGGGCGAGCGCCCCTTCCGATGACAGGCTGCTCCTCTGTTTCCGGATCGCTCTGAACCTCTCGCGTCGCCGCAGATTGGTGATACGAATGACGACGTCGCGACGCCGTCGGACTCGTCAGACGTGATACCAACGTCTCAAACATGTTGATTTATTTGAATGTTTCCAATTTACAAAAACAACTGTCACTTCAAATAAAGCATTGTTTGATTTGTTATTCACGTTAATTACACGATCCTTTATAACTTTGAATTTTACCGGTGATCACTCAATACAATTTTAAAACGAAATAAAATTAAAAATGGCGATTGAAGATATATGTACTATAATGTAAATCTTTTCATTTTATTGATGCCCTGTCACGTTCATGTTATGTTTCTTGAGAAGTATAAACTCCAAAGTCCAGGGGGTTCCACTCGGGAGCAGTGTAAGGAATGCATATTGGCGATTGTTAATCATTTGCAGCTCTAAAATTTATCTCCGTCGAGTCATATTTGTAAAGAATAAAACGAGGCTTGGAGCCCGTTTTACGACAGCTAATGAAATTTCCTTTCAGCCTTTTATGTGGCCCTCCAAAATATCCGCTGTTCTTGTACAAGGAAAATGCTATAATTTTTACTAACGAACTCTTTACGACGAGGCCTATCACTTAAGATACTTAAATTTTATAGCTGAAAAGAGTAAACAATTTCGGCAACGTTTGCTTTTTTTGTAGGCACTTGAACTTCAAACTGTAAATTTAAGCAACACTCACAATAATACTTAAGCACTTGAACTATTGTCATTATATTTGGGTTTATTCTTTATTATATATAATGAAATAACACAAAAACTTTTTAAACAGTCTTTTTCAGCATTCCAATTCCAAAGGACTGTCTTCAAAATTCCAATCCTTAAAAAAAATGACAAATCATTATCTAATCGTTCATTAATTTCTATTCAAGATATGAGTTATTTATCGAATCTGTATAATCAACAGTATGTGTAAAAATATTTATATATGCCGAAAATGCCAATGTTTTCTTTGATCGATTTAAAAATGTGATGAATATTTCGTATTAGTAATATTCATATTATTTTATGGTGATACGAAGATATGATAGTAAAAAAATATTTTGACAGGACAATACTTTATATTTCTTCTATTTGTATTCAAAGACCATTCACGATTCATTCTATACATGTATATTCCATAATTTGTATAATGTACGAAGACATATTTGAAAATATATTCAGTATTGTATTCTCGTACAAAAGCTTCAAACATAAGAGGTCAGTGGACTCTTCCAATTGTATGATGTACGATTTGAGCTTTCGTAACGTACGACATCAAAGCTTCGTATTTCAATGCCTCGGTATTTTTTTCAGTTGATAAATTACGAGGGGAATAAATTCAGGACGCAATAAAAGTATGTGGCAAATTAACATAATAAATGCAAACAGGAATGTTTAAAAAAAGAATGAATGATTTTAGAGCTTCGATAGTTTTGAAACGTAGATTAAAAGAATAATTTAGAAGGTTTCTCTTAATCTATGAAGGTAAATAGTATATAGATATTTATAGAAGTGTTCAACTAACTTTTGTTTAGACGTGCGTACATGTAATAGTTTAATGATTCGCGTATCGGGATATTCAGTATAGACGTGAATAAATTTTAAAATACACATAGGCCTAATATAACACGGTTTTATACAACACGAATGTATAAATTGTGAGATATTTTACTCAACACACTTTATATAACACGGTCAAGGGAAAGAAGATTAAAATGAAATGTTGAATGAACCCACTACAATCAATGACTGGGAAAGCAGTCGCAGCAAATTAGCTATATTTTTCACATTAAAAACAATATATGACGGCTTGAATTGGCTAATAAATTAGATTTTTTATTGATAATGGTCATATAATGGAAAGGAGTTCGAAATTCAAGAGGGAATTAAAGACATATTTTAAAACCTTATGACTGAATATGTAACGATTTATACGTTAAAAGCAGACAATCACATATTGACGAATTTGTTAAGGGTAAAACCACAACGATGAAAACTTACAACCGATCTCTTAAAAGAGTAAAAAATATATATTTATAGCGATGATGAATAAATGGTATATTATGTTATTAAAGATTTTTTCAGTTAATATGTTAATGTATATTTGTTTATTTTAAAAAATAAAGTACATATTTATATAAATTGTTTTCGATTTTCTTTTTTGGAACGCAAACCTTAATTTTGTATGAACTTCAAACCTTACACAAGGTTTTTGTGGAATCATATAATCGTGTTATACACATAAATAGTTCGGAAAAGTTTCTTGCTCATTTAAAATATTGTTTTATTTCAACTTTTAATTATTGTTATTTTACTTATCGATTGCTCAATTTTAAAAACCAATACTTTTGCTTTGCATAATACACACTGCTGTTCTGTCTTGTATAAAATCAGTGAACAAATTAGTAAGTCAACTTAACATTTCATGTTATCAAATTTTTGGTGGTGGGCCGTATGACACACGTGGACATGCTTTTACTCAATCAAAAGAATTGCTGTAAACACACTTCTAGGTTAATAAGTTGGAAAGCCGCCTTCTTTTACCATACAAAAAAGCTCGAATGTCAATACGATCCAATAGCCGCTATAATTGTAATTTTTTTCTTTGATCTAATCTCTGACATTAAGAATTGGGTCTTGCATTTTCATTGTTTTATCTATTTAAATTCGATTAAAATTATCATATATGAGTGTGTATGTCAGAGTGATTTAGATTGATTCTAATCTTACGAGGCAATAGTTTCGAAATCCCAGAAAAATTTATTCATTATATTCTAAGCATAACAAAACAGTCAATTGTAATATGTGATTTTCTACTCATCTTATAAAGCTTGGCATTTGAGTGCATCGGTAGTTTTATGAATAAATAATTGAAAAGAAAAAATCTATTTAATGACCGTGAATTTTATTATTTCATATATAATTGACCACAGATGGTATTTTTATGAAGTGAAAGTCTGTCCAGTCATTTGTTGTTAAGAATAATAACAGCGTGAATGACCAATCATTTATTTTAGTCTATACCTTCCATAGTAATTCAAAATGAATGTGTCATAAGAAATGACGTGTATATTGTTCATTAGAAAAAAAAACAACATTGTATCCTTTTTTCGATTGTAGTTGCAAATTTTCGGAATCGCCTGAGGAGCGTTACATATTATTGGAAATAGTAAGTTGTAATGAATTGATTATATTTAACAAACTTTTCTTAAACTACACTTGTTGATACTCTACACAGTTATCGCCAAATGATTGCTTTCGGGCTACCGGTAGCTCGCGTAGGATAATTTATCATATTTATAAATTTGCCAATACAATTTTATTATTGAAATCCGAAAATAAAAAAAAAATGAATCGAGCTAAATTTTAACGAAATGCTTGAAAGGTTTCGGTTGTTATATATATATATGTATTACAATTTATGCGTACAACGAAGTAAATTAGAGAAACGGTCAGAGATGTATTACGATTGATGCGAACTGCACCATACACTTTGTCTCTGTCTCGCTAATTGTATCACCACTTATAAAGAAGGAATATGTATAGGTAGCTTGAAGGTAGCTCACACCCTTATTAAATTTTGACATCACTTCTCTACAACATACATAGACTGTAGGTATATTGCATACATTGCAAACATTGTAAATTTAATTTACATTGAATAAAATATATATTTTAAATCAATTGGTCTCGAGGTTTTTTAAGGTCCTGGTACCTTTATACTACTATTTAAGGCAGAAAGAAAAAAGTTTAGTATGACCGGATTCTATCGACGCATATTTTCTATAAACTCGAAAGGAAATGTATAATATAGTATATATATTTATATATATAGATAGATTGATTTTGCTTTCAATATCGTTATTGAAAATAAATATTCTGTAAAACTACAAATGTTTATTTCAATATTGTAAGAGACAAAATAGTATAATAGTGCTATCATTGAGTCTTTATTCGCTTGAGAATTCTCTATTTTTACGAATCTTGGAAGTTGTTTGTTTAGAGAATTCAAAGTGTGTTCGTATCATTTTCATATAATATAGATGTACTCTTGCGGCGCAGCCAAACCACAAACGAGAAAATTATAAATTCTATAACCGAAACGTAAATAATGTTGCATTATTTGTCTACGAAAACCTCAGAGCGAGAGAGCTCACCCAGCCAGCTGGCGGCAATGAACTGAAAATACTCACAAAAAATACATCACCTGAATTTTGTGAGCAATAGAAATTGTGCGATAAAAAGATAATCAATAGCAAAGTTAATATTTGTACTCTTAAAATTATTAAATGATAACTTTTACAACTCACAACTCTTATACGTTTTGATCCGAATTGCAACATTCAGGAAACGCCTAAATCATATATTTGGTCACAGTTCCATGCTTTATACCTTTATGGCATGATTTAAATTGAGTTCACTACACAATGAAATAAAAGACACTAAAATTTCACACGAAATAAAGTTACGATATTTTTTGTTATGGTTGTGTAAAACGATTAATTAAACAAAATACAAATTATAATCATTTTGCCGTACAACTACACAAATCAGATGCGAATTAAAAGAATTATGTTTATGAATAAAAAAAAAGTGGCAATTTTGAAATAAAATCAACGTTTAATTTATATATCTTTCATTAATCGGAATGTGAGATTAATAATTCATGACGTAGGTGATATTATACAAAAAAAGTCGTTTGTTTTTTTAAAGTGTTTCATTTTTCATATGTTATTATATAACGTAAAAATAACATCGTTATAGACGTTTATAACACATTTGCACGTTGGCATTATTATATTTTTTTTTGAATAAAAATATAAGGTTATTGACAATATATGCAACATAGACAGTTGAAAAATTCAGTTATTTTCTCATAAATGTGTCCTACAATGAATAGTAGACCAAAATGAGACAGGCAAAAGAAATAAAAAGAACGAATGGAATTTAAGCTCTACGTCAAAGCCTCCGAATATTTTGCAAGACAAACACTCGTGCCGTGAAGTGTTTAAATCAAATTTAATTATTAACCTACTTTTAAACCGTTAATACCGACAGCTGACAATTTTCGCCTAAGGGTTCTTAAGAATTTCAAATTGTTATTTTTAGATTGACGAACAACTGCGTGAATAATATTCAAAAAAAATAATGAAATTTTTAAAAATCATGGCATATAACTATTCTCAAAAAATTAATATTGAACGACTGTAATCGACAATTTTCTTCGAGATTTATTCTATTAGGAATCTATTGTATGTAATTCACATTTTGCAGTGAATTATTTTTTTGAATAAAGTCGGATATGTTTTAAAAAAATATGAAGGTACGTCCCAATATGGGAAAAAATTAACAATGTTCTCTCAGTTTATTCTGAATGATATGACAATTCTGGGAATAACCTCTGAAATTCAAAAGGGATTTTAAAAAGAATGCATGGCGAATAAAGGTAATAAGCAACCAAGAATCTGACGGATGATGTCAGTTCGGGAGAATGTTGCGAAAGGATATAGCAGTTTTTTCTGTTTTATCTTACACCAGGTATAGAGATATAAGAGATGTGTAAAACCGCACGATCCAAATTACTTAAGACCTACACGAATGAAGCCTACGCGATTTTTGTTACCTGCAAAAATAACGTCATCGCTAAAACTTAACATTCCTCAGATAATTTTCATATGCATATTATGTCTTAATGTTTCGCTACCCTTAAAATCAACCGCATTAACATTAAGTTGAAAATGAAAAAAAATTGTCAATTCCAAAAATTATTTTGATAGTGTAATTAAATAGTATAAGGCTCGTGGAAATCGGAAGACTGTATTGCCTTTCTTCTGAAAAATATGAGTTGTTGAAATCTTCAATGAGTGTCATGTCAATGGAAATAATGTGCTTCTATATTATACTCGGTAGATTTTGGATATTTTATACTTTTAAAAAAATACTTTAAATGCTTATTTACTACAAATTGATATACAGATCAATCAATAACGGATTGTTGATATCCAATATCGTGTTGAATAATTTTGACTGCCAAAACTCTAGCGTATAATCTTCATAATCAAATATTCTATTTGTCCTTTTTTTCATTATATACACTAACAAAGTTTAAGCAAAGGAACAGGATATACTTTTCAGTCATTTTAGCAACGGTCATAATAATTAAATTATAAAATTTTGCTACTATTATGAAAAATGTGATATAATAGTACAGATTAATAACAATCCTTGAATAATGATTGTATTTCCTGTAATCAATAGTGTATATTTCGGTTTACACTATTTTGAAGACATTTATGACGTATTACGTTTTCTCGCTAAGTATTCGTTAAAACACGTTATGGTACTGGTAATTTTGTACAATGCGGTAGTCTATACGTGTAAGTATTTCAGAACACGAAACAATATGAGTGGCCTTAGGCAAATGAATAGTTACAATCAACAATGTGCGATATCGAGAAAAAATGTTTTCGAATGTCTGGTTTTACTAAGACTCTGCGTATCCGCGTCGAAAATAAAAATGAATCGATGTTTTAAAGAAATGATATTGTTAACAGAAATGAAAAAGTTTTCGCCCATGCGACAATATGACACTTATTTTTCAGTTGATAAACAAATAAAATATATACAAAATCATTTTATACTTTAAAAATTATTTTTGTGAGAAAATCAAATTTATCTCTCAAGGTCTCTCCCAAGCAAAATATTTATTATTAAAAAAAATTTTTTTTTTGCACAGAAGAAATGTAACAGTATAATTTATGATATCGACTGAAGGTGCTTCATGGAATTTCAAGTGTTACAACTTTGTACGATTCCACATGTATTGTCACTAACGACCCAGGTTTCGCTTTACGGCATCTTCAGGCATTCTATCGTATTTTTAATAAAAATTCAAAATAGTCTACTTATCATTTATGTATAGAGAAATAATGATTGTTCAGTTGGATTCTCAACGAAGCTGTTTTGCGTATTTTAAAACGAAAAGTTTACATGTTAATAAAGTGTAGCTTAATTAAAGCTACAATCAATCAGATGATTTGAATTGTTACAGTTTTGTACGATTCCACATGTTTTGTCACTAACGGCCGGGGTTTCGCCTTCCGGTATCTTCAGGCATTCTATCACACGGATGCAACAGAACTGACTGTGTGGAATCGTACAAAGTTATAACAATTCAAATTTGATATTGAAATGCCATCAAGCACCTTCAGTCGATATCATCAATTAGATGATTTTCTTAGACAAAGCATGGCTTCGGATATTTGTGAATCAAACATAATTTTATTGTGGCTCCAGCAATTGTAAAACAATACGTAAATATGATAAATTTTATCGTTAAAGTAAATCTTGTCATCGTAAAAATTGTTGTTGGCTCAGTGAAATATGAGATAAAATTTGCGGATATAGCACTTGGCTGCGTGAATCTAGTGAGTCCAGTTCTCAACATCGCTGCGGGAGTTTGACGTGACCAATAAATCATTATCAATGTTTAATAAAACGGCAAAATCATTTATCATTCGATACAAATTCTATGATTTATACATCGAAGTGTATTAAGTGGCTGTACCGTTTTTGTCCTCATGTGTTCAGTCATAAATGTTCGTCAAATTAGATTTTTAGCATTTATTGTGCACGCTGACTCAAGAAAATTAACATTGTATTATATTTCTCAGAAACATGACCGGAAAATGCAGTATACAGCATAGACAAATTTACATCGGATAGACTACTACGAGAACAAAATAAAGTACACTCCATGAGTAAAGAACATATAAGAAAACATGTCACAATTTAAAAAATGACGGGAATGGATATATTTAAAAAAAAAAAAACAATATTATTTAAAATATGCATATATTTAAAATACCTAAGCATCTTTGCTTTGACTGTAAATGTAATGAAATATTTTAAGATTGAATGTTTTATATTACCTTATAAGTTATTAAGACAAATCAGGTTATAGTGCAATAACAAAGTAAGTTCTAATATTTTTAAATTGTCAACTATTAACACATTGTAATTAGCCGTTTAAACAGTAAAGAAGTTAGCAGTCAACGGGTGAAAATAATGAAATTTTGTTGAGACATTTCATGATATTATATAAACATGTCCATAATTTATCACAAAACCACTCAAAATTTAAAAAAAATGTTTCATTTTCTATGGCGTATAATTAAGAACGTATATTTAAAATATTGATTATTTATCATTATAGTTTTACTTTGTACACGGTTAACGTTGCTTAAACGTTGACATGTCAGCAGGTAAAATTCAAAAAGAGAACGTGAATCTGGCGGTTGATAAATGGGATTATTGTACGCTTATGTCATCGATTAGCAACGTATTGTTATTTTTAACATTCGATTCTCGCTATCAATAATAGAGGTAGCCGGCCGAATACAACAACAGAGTCCGTTGGGATATCGATTCTATATTCAAATTTGAATTTTAATTCGAAGCTCTGTCTGCCGGCACGTGAATATTATTAATGAGACAATGGCCGACGAGAGCTGAGTCCATAAGGAAAATAATGGTTTATCGAACATGTTTATATGTGCAATCCAATGTAATACACAATGCGATTTACACTTGCCGCATGCTAATATTTCATTACATCAATATGCAAGCCATCAAACAGTTTCAAAAGCTTCTAAGAATTCAATATAGAAAGTAGAGAATTTAGTATAGCAAAGCTACATCTTTTGAAATATGTTTGAGTACTTTCATAGTTTTACTTGTGTGATTTGATTAAATATATTTTTCATAAAATACTATGCTTATCATGACGACAACTTAAAAATACATCGACGATTGTGTAAAGATTTTATAAAATAAAAATAAATAAAAATACAACATACTTTATATAAAAATATATCACGAATAAAAATCATCTAATATACTTATGAAAATCGAGTTATAAAATCAATATATATACAAATGTTAAAATGAATAATAAATAATACTAAATTTTTTCCTCAGTGAAATAATCACAATATAATTAATGTAAAATTATCGGCGAAGTGCATATCTTCGAGTTACTCACTGTAGCATCGGTGGAGAGCTGGGTTATATTAAATTAAATATTTAAATGCTATAAAAACAATGCTATATGCAATTCCTTATAAAAATTTGGCGTGCATTTGCTTTTTGAACATACACAGTCAGTATTCTCATGGGGGTATTTCTTAATTACTCTCACGGTTTTAACGAAAAGAAGACATGAACGATATATAAAAACATAGTCTGTAAAAAAACATTGACCACAAAAAATTGTGTAGTACATTTTGTATGACAAAACTATAATATTATCAGTAGTTTAATGCTGTATCAATACGGCATACCACACTAGCAGTTGCATAGGCAATTATACTATAAAATAAGACGTTACTCATCATGGTTGGAATATTCTCAAACACCATTCCGTCCGAGTAATGCGAGAATCTAACGCGTGATGAGTTGAGACAGCCTCGCGAATACATACACCGATATCTTGATCCGTCTGCGCTCATGAAGTATATCGTTGCCAAGTAATCAATACTTCAGTTCGTGTTAGTCTAACCTTCGGCCCGTGGGTCAAAACTTAACATAATTCAAACAAATACCCTAAAATCATTTATTTGGACAATAATTTCGCTAGTTACGATAGAAAATTAATTTGCACAACACTGGTTTGTTTTATTATTCATGATGCGAATTTGACAATAGACGTACAGCGCCAAAAGTTGCGTAAAATTTTCCTCGAGCGTCGATGTCACTTTCGCTTCATAATTGCATTACAAAACCGCAAGATTTGTTACTAGCTTTAATTCCATAGCAATAATATTGAAATTGTTATAGAGTTTGATGTGACTATTTTATATAGCAATCTAATTTAGATTATATCATATCTTATAAAATGAATTTATTTATTACATGCTAGAGATGCTTAAATATATCAATCGCCACATTTTATGATTGAATAACATAAAACCATAAAATTTAAACGACAATATTCATTGCAATCTGAAGAAAATAAAAAAAAACATCAGTTGAAATGTAATTCTATTAATATATATTTTTAATCTATTGGTGTCGGGTTTATTGTATTCTGGCGACACGTTGAAACTAATGTTAGTTTATCGAACACTGGTTGTCTGTCACTAAGTGTCTCCCTTCATAGGATAATGTTATACTATACGCCTAGTTTTATCGATCAGATACTGAATCGATACTGCGCAATATAAACATGTCAGACATAAATATTCATGAATCACTTATAAACTCATTTCGTACTCCGTTCCATTGATCAAGCATGAAGGGTACACACAAGGGTCATCTACAGTGTTATTTTTGAAAAATAAGAAAGCTTTTAAGTTATTTTGGATAACACATTTATGTTCTATCTCGGGAAATAAAGTCGGGCAGTGAAAACAGATTTGAAGACTTCTATTATGACGAAATTCCAAAACTATTAAATTTAGTCTTTCCAATTAAGCATTCACTCTATCGCTAACTATAAATCTGCGTTCTTGAAAAAAGTGCTGTAATGTGACGGCGATTAGAAGAAGATATTTTTCAATTTTCTTTCATGTCACAAAATGAACGATCTTCCGATAATTTTATTAACAAATATTTAATGGAAAACCGATGGCATGATTTTTAATATCAATCGAGACATATAGAAAACAAAACTTAAAAAATCTTAATTAAGAGCATACATTTTATACATAAAAAAAGCAAATATTCCTTATTGAACACGATAGAGTTTCCAAAAGAATTTGGTTGCTCAGTGGAGATGTTATTGTCAGTATATGAAGACTGAAATCACCATAAACAATGCTTACTACATCAAATCAATATGATGTTTCAAGTTATTAGGGGTAAACATTGTGAATGCGTATATAATCAAAGGCAAAAAAAATATGACAATTACTACCAGGTACCAGAACTAAATCGATAAATGAATGACGCTATATTTCTGTGCTCCCAAAACTTTTTCATGTCACGGCCTCATAAATCTGAAAGAATATAAAAGAGACGCTTACATTGATATATTGCATATAAATCAAATGTCTTTCTAACATCGTTCCATAACAAAACAAAAAAAATAGTTTCTACAATATCAAATTAATCCATTATAAATATAATAATCCATGTACTTTCATGTTTAGTCCATGGCATGTCTGTATTTCCTTTGAAAAAATGTATTCACTTATAAGGTGTTAAATGTAACGTCCACGATATTTTAAATAATAAAAAACACATTTTTACTATATTTCCACAACGTACTTTATGATCAGCGCCGGTTTCGCTCATCGCAATCATTATCAACTGACACTCATTGCTGATGATGCGGGGTATAATTATTTTTAAAGTTGTAGATACAGATTAATATTATTCTGCAAAAACACCTTTTATGACATTTCATTCAAAGCGTTTTGTTGTGATCCTACCATAAGAACGAAAAGTTATTATATTTGATAGCAACAATGCTTAAACAGCGTAGCGCTTTGATTGTTCTACTGATAGCCGTTTGGGTACATTAACTGTAAAATAATGTAATTTTAATTGCTAATGATTCTATTTTAGCATTAGGATGATAGTACAAAGCAGTTTCCGCATTGATAATAACGATTAATAATTAGGCATATGAAAACATGCGCAACAAGATCCAACCTTCCACGGTAAATTATCATCAGATCAATCTGACGTCTGTGAAGTTACAACAAGGTAAAATTATGGCTTTGACATGGAATGAGGAAGTCGTCTTCTTCGGGAAACCAAGGAAGATTAGACAGACTCTTAGATAGGGCGCGTGCAGTGACAGGCGAGTACGCGCGTGCCACGAATATTATACAATGCTTCACAAACAAACGTGCGGACTCTTCAAAGTTCCACTATTCGATTCCGCGAATTGTAAACACGGTATTTACGAGAAAATTAATCATGGACAATTTTACTCACAAATACTTTTTTCATTGAAAGACCTTTTCGAATACAAAGCAGTTACGATACAGTTGTTCCAGAATTATTGAGAACCGCTTTCAAATACAAACAACAAAATCGATTTGTTTTTATAAGTAAAAAAGAAATATTACAGAATGGAAGGAATACGTGATATGAATTGTAAAAAAAAAAAACAATAAAACGCTTTTGAGATTTTTTTTAGATTCCTTTTCGTTCCATTTTTTTAAATTACAAATTAAAGACAATAACAGATTTAACCCGTAATCAAAATAATCAGTAATCGTTTAAAATTCAGGAAAATACATCCACACATAAAAAATCGGTTAACTTTTAGCATCGTCGGGGGCCATGGTTCTACGCCATGGTTCTTTACTAGCTAGCCACTAGTAATGTCGTATCTCTATCCATATGTTTACTTTTTTTTAGAAAAAGAGAGATTTTATAGAGTAAAAAAACAGTTCAAGTAGACAGGTAGAAAAAAATGCTTCGAATTGAGAACGAACACGACTGTAAAAATTAATCATGAATTTAAAAATATTAATTTAAATTAGTAAGGTGATCAAAGAAATTCAAGAACAATTTGTCAATGTTTAGTTTTGCTGAGAATCATTATTCCAAACAAAAACACTCTCACGGTAAGTAAACACGACATTCTTGTACGTTATAGTAATATTTACATATTCCCTTATTCGCCTGAGAAGCTTAAATATAACGTAACTAACTGTTTTGCATTAGACTTGTGCGGAAAATGTCGTAATCATCGTCAATTGTTGATACAATAGCTTAAAGATTCGGCACGATTCATCCATAATATTTATATTTCTTCCATATATTTTTTTTAAATTATTATATTTATGCACGATTTTATAATGAATAATGTTTGTTAATAACCATTTAAACATTCAAAAGAAAAAAATACATTCCAATGATAAAAAATTAAGAATCAAAAATAAAATGAGTGGTTTTATTGTAGTGTTTAATTTATCGCTTTATTAGCAACAATCTTAGTTAATATATTAAACACTTTTTTTCAATCTTTATATTTTTATCTTAATTATTAACTAATTCCACAATCCGTTGTTAGTGTCGATGATACACCATGAATTAAAAATTAAGTTTGCTCTACTCGAAAGTTATACAGATCTTATGATAAAATTGAGGAATCGATAAATCCAAGTAAACCAATTTTTATAAACCGTATTTAAATTTAATAAATAAAATTTATCAACATGGTTAGTGTCAGATTTTAGTTGATTTTTTTAAATTTATTTAGAATTATTGAAAAGAAAATAATTTATTGCAGGATGTAATCGTATGTTCCGGCCAAGTACGGGAATATTTTAAGCTAAAATAAAGAAAAATAACCACAATATTGTTTCACAAACCTAGAAAGGGGAATTTATGAATATGGGTTATAAAGACAATATTTATGGATACAAAATGGCGTTCGATATTGTGTAAACGAATTAAACCATTAAACCAATTACTAGTTGATTATGGTGAAAAGTTTGGATTTGTTAAAAAACTTCGCAGATTGTAAACTATTTAATTAATGACATTTTTTTAAAGATTTTCTACAATTAATAATTTTATGGCTGGAAAATAATTGATTTCATATGTATATATATATATTATATCCAACCAGGAACATTTTTTTTCAATTCAACGAAGCGCTATATCGCAAAAAATATGTATGCACATTTTATATGCACCATGCAAGCATTAACTGCAGTTTTCTTTAGTAATAACATCTCACGTACGTTAAAGGAAATCCGTCAAACATTGCATAATACTTTTTTATATATCAATTTCTTCTTGATTATCTTACCAAGTAAATAAAATTTTGTAGAAACGATAAAGTGCCTTTTACCTGTCAATACTTATGATGCCAGTACAGAGTTTGGTATTGAAAAAATATTGTCAAAAAATTATTGAGTGACATGTAGGAATAAATTTATTCGATATACTAAGAAATACAATCTTATCTACATATCCAACTATAGTTTTCAATGTTATCTTGATTTAATTCCTTATATTTCAATGGCAGTACGTATCTATATAATTATGAAACGTATCGAATTTCTGCACAAATATTATTAACAAAAAAATATTCTCATTATATAAAAAAATGCATTTTGAAATGATACGTATCACTTACTTATCTTTTCGATCACCAATTTTATCGCCGTTGGTAAATTTCTTGGAACGCTTAAGGGTACCTACGGTCTAGAGTTTTTTTTTTGCTATTCTTATATGATTGCATTGTAAACTTGAGTACCTATTTGTTGATACGGTTATATTAATAAAGGTTTCACACTGCCAACCAGACACTAAACGGATCGAAAAAAATGCAATGTGCATATTTTTACTGTTAATCCTTTATGGAATGCCGTTTTAAGAATATAAAGAGAACATCTTAAAAGTTTATTGTCGGTATATTTTATGCATACAATCGCCAGGACTGGAATGAGATATGTAATAAATTGTATCGATACGGACAAAGAAAATAACTTCGTAGTACAGTACAATATTAATAGTTTCGTAAGCAAATCGGCAAGAGTTCGATAAGGTTCATTTTTTTCATACAAATAAACTCGTAAATACGTCTCTCAGGAGACTGTTAAAAAATTATGCAATGTTATCTCAAATGACTAACATATCTGGCATGTGTTGCTCATAAGCTGTAATATTAATTATTTTTAGTGTGGAGAAATTTATTGTTTACCGAAAATGTGCAAAATAAATTAAGAAACCCATTGAGTTGGAGCTTTAAACTTTGCAAAAGGGTCCTCAAGCAATTAGAATTGTCCGCGAATATCCTGGTTGGATTATCCTCAAATTTGTTTGAAATTTTGATGAATATTATCACCTGTAGTTTTATGTAGTTATTTTCATCGAAAATATGTATATAAAGTTAATGAGTAGTTATTAATCAGAATTAAATAGGTGTATAATAAATATTCTGTTTTGTCACATCTTTAATATATTGAAGTTCATTTATATAATTTATGATATCGACTGAAGGTGCTTGATGGAATTTCAATATCAAAATTGAATGTTATAACTTTGTACTATTCCATGTGTTTCGTCACTGACGACGCGGGATTCATCACACGGATGCAACAGAACTGAGAATTCAAAGCTGATGTATATGCTTATATCTGACGACTTTTTAATTGATTCATATTTCGTAAAACAAACGCATGAAACTTAAAAAATAAAAGTATTGAATGAAAATGTTGAATATACAAGAAACGTAAAAACAACGTTTAATTATTCAAAAAAATACGCATTCAAATTAACATCGCCGACGCTAAAACAGCATATTTTATGAATAAATAATAAAATCGAAGGATTCACAAAAACGTTTGTCAAAAAAATTTGATATGCAATCCCGTGCCATGAAAATAAACTCCTGATATATAGTAGAATACGTGTTAAAGCTAGTAACGATGTTAGAGTTATTATATATTTGATCAAATGATTACTTATCTAAATACTTGTATGATAATGATAATTTTGGCTCAACGTCAAATTCGTCTTTGTGCTCTTTCAATAAATGTTGTCAGTCGCATTAAATAATTCTAACAGCTATCGATAGGTACAATAACCGATGCAAAAAAGCGACCTAAAGCTTCATCGCGAAGAGCATGGGCTTTGCAAAAAAAAAACTAAGAAAAACCATCCGCAAACGAACTAAAAATGCACGTTTAAAAAATAATACACACCTCAGTAGAGAGAGAACAGGTTTGACTCGCGCATTTTTACGCCAGATGAATACGTTTAAATGATTTGCATAAACCGGTCACCGTGGATAGAATAAAGATATACCAGAATCAACTGTGTTCTTATACTAATATTTTAAATTCACACATGTGCTTATATTTGTTATTTAAAATCTTAATTTTTGATTGACGTTCCGGATCCCAATATTGATAAAACAATAAAAAGAATACATCTTTTAAGAATTGTTACGAGTTACTTAAAGTGGAATTAAGTAACTTGTGTTTATATACGACACACGTAAGCAATTCGAGGAGATATAAAAAATATTAAGATTGTACCATGAACCTATTCTTTAAACCCATGCCGTGTGGAAGCATATCAATTTGTCAACTGACGTTCTTCCTCTCTTGTGATAGTTGGAAGTAGTAACTCTTACGGTGTTATCTGTATTTTTTTTTGGTGGAAAGGCATATTTTAAAAAGTAAAATCAAAATCTTTAGTACGATTTTTACAATATATTTTATGAACAGGACCAGTTTCGCTCATCGCGAACACTAGCAATTGATAGGATACAAATTAAAGATTTTTATAGCCATAACCGAATGAGCGAAACCAGTCCTAATATAAAATATATTGTAGAAATAGCACTAAAAATGTATTTTGATTATTTCAAATAATTAGTTTTATTAGTATACATGTACATGAAAACGTTTGACGTTAATATTAATGCAATAATAATTAAGGTTAATCTAACATTTTGTTTTTTTATTATCATAAGCTTCCACCGGTATTGTTGAAATAATTTTCCAAGAAATGATTCGTAAAACGACCAGCGGAATTGTTATGCTATGTTGAGTATCGATTAATTAGTTTACACGCGTTCGACGTTACATTGAGTCTGTGAAAATAAAGTGATATACATCTTGATATCATTGTCAAGATAAATTGATTGATTACTGGCAAATTAGTTAGGTTTGAAAAAAAAATATATATATTTGAAGAGCAGATACGCTCTTCAAAGACTATGTCTAACCAACCTTAGGATAACGGCATAAAGTCGGTACATGTTAGGATTGGTAAAGATATTATATGAGAATGTTCACATAGGCTGAGAAGTCTGTCGTTTATATAGCCGATCCGGAACATGTGTAGGCAATTTGAACGATAGCAAGGCTGCTTGTTCAGACTAAGTACCAATATATTACCTACTAGACATGGAAAGCAATTGAAATATTGTTGAAAGTACCAGTAATCACCAGCTCGCGTTACACGAATTTAAATATTCAGTGCTTATTATGCATATTCAGTATGCTAAACTAAATTGTGAAATATTTCCAAAAGACTCAATTTACATAATAATGAGTAAAATTAATTAATCTGTGATCATTTTCAACGTAGTACTGTTATTTTGGCTATTTTTTTTTAACCGACTATAGCGAAATGAGTTTTTGTACAGCTTGATTGAAAGGTTAAGAAAATGAGTCCGACTCAATTTATCTATGGATTCATGTAAAAATCCTTGTTACCAATGCTATTAGTGTTGCATAGAGAGTGACGCTTATCATAAATTATTTTCAAGCCTAATTCAGATTTCCTAACATATTATAAAATAAGGGTATAGTAAAAAAGACATTTTACGACGAATAAAATAAACAATATGAAAGTGTTTTAAGCAAATGTTTACAAACTGCTAAATATAACAAAAAAAATATCTCCTCTTCCCTACCTGATGTATTTAACACTCAGCAACCGCACATTTTTCGATACTTTGCTATTTCTCGCGACATCGATTATTATGCTTATAACTTTTTACTCAGTTGAGTGAATTTAATAAAATAAGAAGTATTTTATAGAGTATTGTATAATATATGTAATTTAAAAACAGTTGGCTTGAAAAAAGATTATCAAGCTACAAATGCATGATTCAATTTTTTTTTTCATAAAAATAAAAAAAAAATCTTTTAACACTCATATAAGTCCACAAAGGAATGTCAAATTCTTTAGAAATCCTACACCATGTTACACATTATTGTGTGTTTATTATATGTGGAGTTTCTCAAACTATGGATATGTTTATTTGTTTCTGTTATATTCTCATATCACACGGTTGTCGGGAGTCTCGAAAAATAGACTCTAGCCGAAAGCGGGCGTTTTTCGGCACAACTTGAAAGCCAAACAATATATTTTTTTTATATTTCAAAAGAAATTATGTGTGATATTTGGTCATCATCGACTAAATAAAAAAAACGATTTGATTATATCATAATTTCAGCATATTTCTAAGCCGAATATAAACATCTGTTTTTTTAATTTTGTCAATTAGGTAAATGGCACTAAACATATTTTCAATTTGAAATATTTAAGATATTGCGTGTTCGTGAAATAGTTTAGTTTTAATTATATAATAAATAACAACATATATTCGATATTCCTACAATTTCACAATCACTGGATCTCAAGTTGTAAATATTCGAGAAACATGTTTCACATCTTTTTTTATGTAATTAATGAAACCATTCTGTCTAATAACTTAAGAGTTTTATTGCTTTTGGTCAAAAATGGTCTTAGTCGGGTTGTCAAAACGGAATGGTTATTGGCTATCGATATGTTGATAATCAATCATATACTATAGGTCCCTGTATCTTTACTATCATGATTTTGTGAAGATATTTTTAGGGATTACGTCTAATGCAATGATAATATATTCAAATAATAAAATACGAAACAGTCATCGACAAAAAATATTTATGGAGAGTTTTACACTTCCGAAAATTAGGGTCAGGGTAGGCGCTTACTATTCATCCATCAGTGATTTACGACAGGAACAGGAGGCACACGTTGAAACATTTATTAATATCATTTTTTATAAACATTTAAATATTATTATTTAAAGGTTTTGACTGCCTAATAATAAAAAGTAAGTAATAATATAATAATATTACTAATGCCTAATCATTAGTAATAATATTCTATTACTAATTATAATCACTTAAATTTTATCAATAATGCTTTTTTGTATGATTAGTAAACAATGAAAGTTTATTGCTGAGGTGTGATAAACATAAAATCTTATTTTTTTACAGTCCAAGAGTAATTATAGGAAACTTTTGGAACTGGCAAATATTGTTTACTTCAAGGACGATTCGGAGCTATAAATTTCGGAGAAATAGAATGAAAGACACGTATAACAATAAACAAAAAAGTTCTAAGCCGTAAATTAAAAAAAAATATCCACATGTATCATGCATTCGAGCAGCAGACGTAAAGATGCAGCGCGAGACGAAATCCGCGCGAACGCGGGACCGGTCGTTAACCGATTGCGACAATTTCCGCGGGAACGCGGGACCGGTTGCTTGAGTGTTAAACAAAATGATTTAAGATAATCAGTCATAAAAAAATCATTTAGCGAAACATTTTTTACTGCATTAAATAAAACAGACAGATAAGTCTAAAACGTGAAGGCGTTAATAAAAGCACTTGATAGTTATTGTGTTGAAGTCTTATATTATTTCGATCGGTTTTTAGAATCATACAAAATTACTACACGCTCAAGTAAATATTTCAATAAAATACATATACTCTCGTGCCAGTGAAGAAATTCTAAATAAGTACTCGTAGTTGACGGTGGTCGGCGAGTGGTCTAAAAACTTGCCACACTGGTTTCGCATGCCGTCGATGTGTAACCTCTGGGCCCGGCTCGAGTCAGCATAGAAGTAGTAGGGGGCTTAACAAATTGTATTCTCTCAACGACCAAGAATTCGATTTGCGGAACTAAAATTGTTGCTCACTTCGACGCAGGTGTCTGCCTGCACGAATGAATTACACGGGATAGATACTTGGTCATTATTTTCTTCCTCTAAATAAAGATTACACATAAATCGCTTCAGTGCATTGTATGATATGATATCCATACAGAACACCGATGATTTTATTTGAATTAACCGAACAAAATCTGTTCCGAACTTCATTTTTGAAACTATGTTTCTTTAACTCAACGTTGATCAAATGTAACGGCATAAGTATATTTTTTATAACTGGTCAATCGTAGATATCATATTATCTTTCAATGGGAACTAGAACAATATATTTTTAGAAATAGTATTTAGTTAAACTGTATATAATAAAATTGATTATCTACATAAAAATATATACATACTAGAAAACATATCTCAAATGTTTCGTTAAAAATATATTTGAGTTTGTAAGATTGTTGACATGATATTAAATTTAAAGACATTTTTAAATTAAACGAGACGTGTAAATGATATTCCTACACGAAGTACTTAAAAAAATATTGAATAACAATGTAAGAAACAATTCTATAGAAATTTTCGGGACAAATAAAGCAATTCTTCAACACAAATCATTCATACAAATACTATACAAGCTTATATATATCTGAAGGGTTGCATTTTTTTACCAAAATCTAATATTGTTGGAGATTCAATGCGGAGTAGATTTAACTTTCCTGTACACAGATATACTAAATATCACTTAAATTAAGAGGCTGAGAATCTCACAATTTTTTTTTCTTCTTTTTCAAGCACAATGTGCAAGGGTTTATAGATCATTCCGTGCAGCTCTGTATCGAGCCAATAACATGACAAGTAGAATCGATTCTTATATATCAATATTGCGTTATGGAAAGCAGCCGTGTAACAGCGCGTAAATATACATAACAGGTGGAAGTAAGAAAAAAAAATTATAATATAATATACAACTCGAAATTATTTATTTTTTTATAAAGAATGTTTATTGCATAAGCTGATTAACATCTTTTCATAAAAAATGAATGTTTATTTTGAAGAAATATACATTAAATATTTCCGACATTTAAAAACATTCAGTTTAATAAATTCAAATTGTTCAAAAACACTATAATTTTCGGTAAAAATAATACATTTAGTTATATAAAATCGATCGAAATCAAAAATAGCCATGAATGTAAGATGTTTACAAGAGAAGGTATCAATATGCAACGCAGTGCAGCGACCTGCAGTACAGAATTTCATTCACAGCCATCCCACCTGGCAACAGAAAACCTTCGCCAAACGTTTTAGACTTTGTCCAAAAAGAGGCCGAAAAAGTTCACGAAGAAAAGCAACATTTTATCAGACTGTGACCAATTACCTGTGACTCAGGCCAATTACCATTTATCATAACTTAATTCGGAAGAAATTTGTAAGTCGATCTAATTTTAATTTTGTCGTTAACAAGAATAAACGTTCAACGTTTACTTGTGCACTAATATAATTAATATTAAAAAATCTCATTTAAATAACCAACAAATTAATGGGCGCTTTTGTTTGATAATATAAGTATTTCATTGAAACGAAATTTGTAAAAAAAACTACGATTTGTAACAAGAAATTACGTTGATTATTAATTATATAATACATAAATTTTATGGAACATTTTATTCAGTTTACATATTTTTACAAAATGATTAATGAAAGAAATGCTTGTACAACTTTTCTTAATGCAAACCCAATAATAACTAATTTCTTTTCTTTTAAATTCTTTACATTGTCACTTTATATATTGAAATTTATGCGTTTTAAAATAAGCAAAGCGTGACGGATCAATTAAGACAGCTCTTAGTTTGCCGATTCCGATCCGCCAAAGTAACTTTTTGCTATTAAATTAATGAGAATATTTCGTTTTCTATCATCCATAAAAGAAATGATATAATTATCACTCAATTGGTAATGAACGTTAAATGAGCAAAGACAAATAATTAAGGTCAGAATTTTTATTTCAAATATTCCGATTCATATATTATAAATGCATTAAAATCACAATTGCATTGTTTGACAACAAAATATTTTCCATATTAAATGCTTTTATTTATGTGTTACTAACAATAAGCGGATTATTAAGCGGTCATAAATTTCGACATTCATGATCACGACAATAGTTTTGTAGTGAAGAATAAACATTAGTATGACTTTTTCATAATACATAAATGTATTAAATTACGTCATACAAATATTTTATACAGCAGTATTTCAGATTAAAGCAAGCAGAAATATAAGTTTCATGTGAGTACATCTGCGGGAACCGTAAAATATATGGATTTAAATCAAAACATAACGTGTTATATACAATAATAAATGCTTGTCGTTATAACAAAAAGAGTAGGTTACATATACTTGTTTACAAAATATAGTATAACAAATTGAATTTTTAACTATTTGATACAATCGGTGACTATTTTAAAGGTCACAATGCTAAGTGTCCACAAAATTTTGTCATTCACGTCACATCAAAGTACTCGCTAAAATTTCGCGACACAACACATCAAAAATACGTCAATTTCATTTTCAAAAATAGGTGGATGTAAAAAAGATTTTTTTTAATTATTCTATAAAGCGATTAAACTACGAAGTGAGGAAACAAATTTGTTAAAATTTTAGTTTAAATAAACTAAGTTAAACCTTCCTTCAATAAACTACAGCAGTTAAGAAACACTGCTGTATACAATATAATACTGTATTTTTTTTATTTAATATGGTTTTATATATGAAATTTTTCGATCATTTTAAAAAAAATCTCAATTTTTGTCGCCATAATTGCACCGGTTATGGAGCATTGCTTTAAACAATAAAACTCAAAATATGACTAAGTCAATTACAAAATCACACTTAAATAATCGTTGATAGTATTAACTTTATTAAACATAAAATAATGTATACGTAGTAAAATATACTAACGCAATGCGTCTTAAGGACATTAGCCAATCTATTTACCTTGTTATATATTTACTTAAGCCTTGTATTTGGAGATTGTTTGACACGCTTCAAAAAACAAAAACCGCTTTTTTTCGTCAAGAATAACAAAAACGCTTACGACACTTCGAAAGTTCAAATGATATCTATGAGAAATAATTTTGGTTATTTAATCCTATCCTATATTGACTTTGCTTTATGTCAAGAAAAAAATAATATTCAACAAACCGTGTACAAACAAAGATATTCATTTCACAAGGCATTGTCTTAAATATAATTATCAACAAAAAAAGTCAATGTTAAGAAATCAAGCCTTTTGGCTAAAATTACAGATTGTTTTCAAACCCATTCATGAATTATTTTGAATCAAAAATTCTTTATTACATACACAAAATAACTGTCAAAAAATCTTTTAATATTCATAATGTAAATTAGTATTGTAAAGACAAATATTGATACCATGCTTCGGTAAGTAATTATTATAAAAAGAGACAATCATAAAGCTTCCGATTTCGGTATTCAAGGAATTTCGGGATCCAATGTAAAAGTTAAAAATTAGTTCAGGCATCATTTAAATGTATCGAAAACTCGAAACGTTGGTTTTTATTTTTCAATATATTATATTAATTTGAATGTATCATTTTTATACATAATATATCAAAAGTCGACAATATGAGAAGTTATTTAAAAACATTATTTATTGCAATAGTAAAGTAACAAATTAAATATATTATGATTTGAATTCAAAATCTTTTGAATTTATATTTAAAATACGATAAGAAAACTTTTTAATATTCTTTATATTTCACTAAACACATATAAGTAAATATGTGTAAGTAATCGTAAAAGTATCTAAAACTTTGTAATATCTTTTTTTTTTCGTTAAAATAACATAATTTTTCGTCGTCGTCTGTAAAAAGATTAGATCCATATCTGAGATATTTTCCTTGATCCAGGACTAAAGATGCACTTCACGATTTATATTTACTAACCCCGCTAAGTGATTACATAACAGTTAAAGCACTTTATTAATCAACGGATTACGTGCACTCTAGAAGACACGAAAACAGCTGCATACTTTGATAATAATTATATAAATAGAGACGTAAAAAAGAACCAAATGGTTTCTCCCATTAGTTTCAATTGAAGAAAATTGTCATTTATACAATTTTTAATCCATTTTTTAATAGTAATCAGTGAGATAATTTGCACGGTTGATTTTAATTATTTTGTGAAGCTTTTTGCGCTAGTAATTTTTTGAATGCGAAGATATTATCATAGAATTTTCTATCAACACCGTTCATTGTGTGGGCTGTGTTTTTGCCGATAAGAACCAAAGAGCTTGGTGAAAGTTGTCAAGATAATAATCAACTGATTCTCTATATTTACGTTACTATTGTAAAAACAATTTCTTCATAAAATACACTGAATCTTGTGTTTTGGACTTTTACCTATGGTGAGAAGACAAATATGACTGTAAAATTAAACAGATTTTGTTATTACAAATACAGAAGATGTCAAATTTTGAAAGATTGGAATGTCCTCACAATTAGTTGTTTATTTTACCAACACAATACTTTAATAAAAGACAACTATGATATCTGTATTAAATGATAGCATTTCAGAATATAAACGCCGTAATTGTTAAAAAAATGAATTTGTTAACACGAGCTGTGTTTGTAGTTCCGATGTTCCTACTCCAAGCCAATATTTTCTGAAGAAAAAAATTACACATTATTTAATGCGTGTGTGCGTCAACTAAATCACTACGTGCGGGTTACTCTTAATTTATTTAAAACGAGTGATCTATGGATGCAAAATTGCGAAGACGATCGCGTGTCTTAAAAAACGTTGCCGGGAATGCAGTTGAAAGAATCGCGTATCCGATGATATTGTTTTCTGGTTTCTCGATCCTTTGCGGCCGAAACAGGAAATTCCGGATCCAGCATTGCGCGGCCGCGATATTATATTCAGAAAATTTGACCTTTGTGTATGAAAGGGTTAAGCGTTGCGTGACCAGGAAAACGTCGCTATTGCACCTCAAGGGCGGGAATAATATTCTAATCCTGCAATAAAGCTTATGTATACGTAATCCTACTTGTTATTCTGGAACAGGTTGTAAAGTTAAATGTCACTTTATAAAATGAGTCACGAAAGCTCGGCGATACTAATCCCAAGGAATGAGGTATGAATCAAACAATCCGATCGGATGAGTCTCATTGAGGATAAATATTTTAAACTAAGCGAATCCACCATTATATTTTTGAACACCGTGGAATAATGTGGACGTGGTATATTTATATGTAATTATATTAACTTAAGCTATGTCACCAACCGTGTGAAATAAATATGGAGTATGTAAAGCTATATGAAGAGAATTCATAGATTAGTCGGTCGTATGATATTTGTTTTCCAAATAATACAAGAATAGAAAAATTATGTAAAAAGTATAACAATAACCAACATTATCCAGATAGATTTAAAACAACCACAAAATTTATAAGAAAATTGATTAGAAATTCAGGGGAAGAGGTATCAGTTGTTGATCAACACTTAAAATATTAATAGGTTGAATGCGAAACAATTAAAGGATACATTAGAATAATTATGGTGTGTGTCAATGAAGTAAGTATGCATAACATTCTACTATTCTTATTGGGAAATTGAAGAATGTTAGATGTTTTAGAAAAAAAGATCCTATGTTGAATATGATTATCACAAAAAAAAACATGGAACAAATTTTGGTAAGAAAATCAGTAACGTATGGTTTTACGGTAGATAGTGATAAATCAAAGGCAATAGGACAAACTTCTATATGAAGAGAATGAGACGAACAAGATGTCATTCAGTTTTAGTTAATTTGTAAAATCAACAATTTTGATTTCCAAATTTTGAATGATGACGAAATAAATGTAAGCAGAAATCATTCGTACCAGATTTAATTTTCTTTTCATGATAATAATATATTTTTTGTCGATTATCAAGATTCTACTGTTCTCAGATAACCGCACTTGCACTGCCTACGCACAGTTTTCGGAATAGGATGGAGTGTGTGGGAAGATATGCTAAAACGCTTTATTCACGTATGACTTTGGACACACTACAATAAATCCATTCGACAATCAATCAATAAAAGTGTCCATTTAAACAGACAGTCGAACCATTGATCGGTCAAAGTCTGCCACTCAACTAAAGAAGCAGAACTAGTAGTATCAATAATCTACATGAAAATAAGTGATATATATTTGACAAATTTACGTTACTGAGCTAAAATTAGTTTTAATAGTAATAGTTTTTGTTATAATGATTGCTGAAAAATATTCATTAGGAATAAATTATGAGCGAAACATTATATACTCGGTGTAAAATTTATGAATTTATCTTTCATTCATATCGCCATCAAACACGCCAAATGACATTAAATTATTTTCACATTTGTATCGAAACGATCCATTAAATCAGCGGTGTCCAACTGAAATCGCTCGATGGACCAAACAAAATATTAATGATATGTAACGGGCCGTACAAATAAAAAAATAGAAATGAACAACTTTATTAAAATACTAGTATTTAAGAATTTTTTCATTTACGTTCATTAAAATGCGAATCGATCTCCAAAATTTAAAATAAGCAATTCCCACGACTCGCTTTTTAGTATTAAATTCGGATAAATTAAAAAAAGTTTACTTTCAATTACTTTCAATTGTATACATACAAAAAAAATAGCATGTATATATCAGGGATGTGGGGTCGTCAAAAAAAAAACATGAATCCGGCTCCGGCATAGACCAAAAACACGACCCCAACTAAAAAAAAATATTTTCGTACGTTTTTGTGCTAACTTTCCTATTTATGAGCATTAACCCTTTCCACTCGTATGTCCCCTCTGGAGAACCAAACAAGAAAAACGTTCTACTCGTATGTCCCCACTGGGGAACCAAAACTTTAAGCTTGAATATTTTCTATGTACCACATTTTATTGATTTTCATTGCTGTTTATCATATTATATATATCGTGCAGATAATATTTTCTCTATCATATGATTAAAATTCATATGAAAATATTTAATTTGAATGGATATTTGAAAGCAAAAGTCGAGGTTCGATTTTCGTTTCGAATTGGATTGTACCTTATAATTATTATTATTGAAAAATTTCAAGTTTATGTATATCAAATGCCTGTTTTGACTTTAAAAATATGAGTTTTAGAAATAATCGTTATGAAAATAAACGATATATGTGATATCTACAATGTTTTTAAAGCCTTTAATAATATACTCGGATTAAAACTCTCGTAAAATTGAAATTAAAAACTTTTTACGATTGTATTTCTATGAAAATACTAAAAATACAGTCTTATGCACGCTGTGTAACTTTTCTGTTGAACAAAAATCCGTTGAAAATGCGATTTATTTTCATTTTGAGTTTTGATTATGAATCCTGGAAAATGCGTGAAATTAATTACGAGTTGAGGCTACCCTCACCCAAAAAATATACGAGTGCAAAGGGTTAAATTGAAGATTAACCAACCAAGCCGACAATTATACGTTGAGATACTCTTTAAAATCGTTTAATCGAAAAAGTATTCGGAGTCGCATTTTCACTACTCCGACTTTGATCAAAAACACGACTCCATAGCCCTGGAAAATAATAGCCATGGAAAATAGATCGAATTGGGCCGCGTGATGACTACACCTGCATTAGATTAAAAGATAAATAATATTTGTATATATTGTTGTGTGTTTTACGTTATTACCGTAAAAACACGTCAACTGAATCAAAATAAACCTAAGCAACATATCAATCATAAAATCGATATAAAAAAACCTGCCAATTCTTTGTGAGCCATCGCTATCTTCCAATCTGTAATAAATTTATAACGGAAACTTACTGTACCTTGAGCATTCCATACTTACTCAAAATATCTTCATTTTAAAGGATTTTAAAAGCATACACATTCCGGAGTTTATCACTTACGAAGAACGGTATCTATAATATTATCGGACTGGCATTCCTCCGCTAGGGTTACCGCATGAAAATATTGAGTGGAGGAGATGGGAATTCTAAGAGATTATAAGTTTAGTGGTTTATATAAATAATCCATTTATTGCGATACATATGAAGGAACTACCGTGCATCAAAAACCAAGTAAAAAGGATATAGTAAAAATCAAATTTCAATGTTTAAATTATCTACAGATAAATGATTTTTCATGCATTTCTGACAGTAACAATATTCGCTATTATGGTGTTAACCGTCATTTCTTGGTGGAAAGGCATTATTTTTTAACTAATATTTCCACAGTACTTTGTGGGAATAGTACTAAAATGTATTAAAACTACAGTATTCATCATAACCTCTACTTGAATAGCACAGAAATATAGTAGTATTAGTAATACTGCATCACGAATGAAGTTGTTCAAAAAATGTGTTATAAATAAAGGATTATTCAAATACTTTGGTGTTAAAAACAGTTTCAAAGCCGTGAATGAAAAAAACTTCTTCATATCGTAATGCAAAAAATGTGCCTACTTCGTTTTATAAAGATATCTAATCCAACAACAGTTAAACACAATTAAAATTTCAATTCAAAATCATAAAATTTCATAGACAATTAAACGTAACGGCTCGAAAACGACGTTAACTAAGCGAAATTTAATGACCCACAGATAAACAAAGGTAGGTGTTTTTTTCATATGAGATTATTAGCGGATAGGATTAAGAAAATGAATGGCAAAATTCATTTTAGTTAGAATCGTATCTATGGTCGGTCATTTTCGCGAGCGAAACATTTGTAGAATCCGTCTACAAATATTTGTTAGCAAAATGTTTCAGTAAAGTACGGTACATTATCGATAATATCATGTTTTGTAAATATCAAACGAGATTTGTCATAGTATTTTTATTCATTTCCGCATTTCACATTTTTTAACATTGCGTATTTGGGACAAGATATTTAGAACTGCATTTTATTTTCAATATACGTTTCGTTTTTTCCTATTGAAAATAACTTCTTTAAAATTGTTTTCTAAGAATATGAAATTAATAACATAGAAAAAATGTTTTCCCACTAAATTGACTACGAATTGAATTGAATTTGAGTGTGTAAAATTTTTTATACAGAAATTAAAAGAAAATTTTATATCAAAATTACACTAGCAATTTCTAAAATGTGTATTTTCAATTATTAAAAAAATAATTTTCTGTTTGAAAATAACTAAATAAATTTGATTTTACTTTAGCCTCTTGTATACACTGGTATAAAAAATATATATATATACATATTAAACATATTCAGGAAATTTAAACAACTAGTAATGAACAGAAATAAATCTTCAAAATTTAGAATTTTTTTCATTTTAAATAGAAAAAAACTCATTTTTAGTACTTATTTCCACAATATATTTTTCGATCAGGGCCGGTTTCGCTCATCGCGAGTATTATCAACTGAAAGCAGTCCTGATCAAAAAATATATTGTGGAAATAAGTATAAAAAAAAAATGTCGAAAAAATAGCTATGTGTTTTAGTTCTACAAAATTTTATAAGATATAGTTGATAGCTATTTCGGCTTACGCTAGCGTTGGAAATAGCTATCAACTATATTTTATAAAATTTCGTAGTGCTCAAATACATTGCTATTTTTTCACCGTGTTATAATGGAGCTCTATCAAGTAAATGCCAATTCAATCACTAAAAAAATGTGTTTATTTTTATTTAAAATATCATGCCTTTCCATCAAGAAGTGATAGTTAACACATTAAAAGTGAGTATTTTTTCAAATGAATATAATATTGGTTGTTCGAATTGAATGCTGCCACATATCGAAGGTATTGGTCACGGGTATTAATCAAAATTGACTTTTGATAGGATGATCAGCGTCTCCCACAAGAGCCGTTAGTCGGCAATCACGCTCATCGTACACGAGATAACCAGCTATAGGGATTCATACAACGAGAAAATTAATTGTTAATTATCCGATGGGAGTGATGTTCGCATTAGATTGATCAAATAAATGAAAGATCGTGTGTTTGGTGGCCGTGCGCCCTCCCTCCCCCTCTACCGCTTCGCCTTGCATTACTTTCCTCAGCCTCTTAAATCGCCAGCGTTCGGCCTTTGTACAGTTACGTTACCCATATCATGATATTTGAGTAAGGCTTTTGCTGCGACTGTAGGTACACAAGCTTGGTCCAATAAATTCCTGACGATATTGTCATTAAGTCATCAATATGTAAAGAAGTTGTGTAACATCAAGTATTGAGATAAACACTGAAAGACTATAACTATTCAATACACCAAAGTACTAAGAAAACGATAGAAATTTTACTTTATAATAGCCATATTTTAGCACGGTGAAAAAATAGCAATGTATTTTAGTTCTACAAAATTATTTTTCTAAGATATAGTTGATAGCTATATCGGCTAACGCCATCGTCAGAACTATGCTGAAATGAACATTTGCTTATCTAAATATAGCTGTGTAGAAAAGGAACACAATTCATCTTCCCTCCTGTTTTAACGACCTAGCTAGTTTCTTGCTCGCAATAAAACTAAAAATTGTAAAAGAAACTAATATATATATATATATTAATATAATATATACGGCTATATCAATAAGTTTACATATGGCACGGAAATGGTCTATTACGGAAACAAAGCAGCCCCCCGTAGAGGGTTAAGCAATGGCGATCGACATATATATTTTAGTTTCTGTCCCTTCAACGAAGCACGAAATATATTTAAATTTTACTTGCATAGATTAGATACTATGATTGAATATTTAAGTTTTTTACTTACAATATTTACTTTATGTTATTTTTTTATTCAAATACTTTTTCAATAAAAATACTTACATGCTAAATCTCATAAATAAATGTTAAATGTGAATACTTCATTTAATTTTACGATAATTACCATGGATTAAAAATACGGTCAAATGTTCACTTCAAACGAAAGTATATACATATAAAATTGATTTGTTTGCATACAAATATATTGATCAATAAAACTTCGTTTATAGGTATTTTTAACGATCTTTTGGTCAGAAAATTCAAAAAACTTATGCTATATTTGAAAAAACTAATCGACGACATAAATACTAATCGTCGCTCACGTATTTCTGATGAACTTTGTGTACTATTAAAGAAGTAATAAAATGCTGGTTTTGTTTGTGGTGATATGGTTACCAAACAAATTATGCACCGATAATGTGACTCATGGTATATTAAAATTTTTTGATAATGTGCATTGTTGCCATTTAAAATTGCACTGACGTCCGGTCCATTGAATACCTGTCTTATGAAGCTGAATGTAAAAAAGAATATATATGCAGAAATGAATATGTCCAAAAATTTTGATACGTAATTTAAATAAGAATAAAATGATATAACTTTCGATGTAACTTTTTCTTTGAAAAAATTATAATTAAAATTATAAAATGATACACACGGAGAGATCTTAAGCTTTTGTAACTTTTAATGAAGGAAAAAAATAATAGCCAAACTTAATGGGGGTTTTAACTTATATAAATAAAAAAATGGCATTTTAATCAGACCAATAATAACGATTAAATTCACTTAAGTTTATTAGGAAGTGTTTCTCAATCGTATGTTAGTTATTATCTATGTAATAAGTAAGTCGGAACTTATACATTTTACGAATGTGATCTCGGTAAATAAACATTATTGTGATCGGCAAGTTAAAGATGTAATATATTAATCAGATTGACTGGATGAAAACATTATTTTAAGAATATGATTCATTTTTAATAATTTAATTTAATGTGTGTTTTAATATTTATAATTCTGCATGTTATTTGAAATCAATACGACATTGCGGTCTTTATAATGTAATGCTAACTAAATTGACTTTTCTGCCTTTGGATTACCTTAATGCTCTCGTTGAAATGCAAAAAAAAATAAGCTGAAATAATCACATATTAAATTATACATTCGAATCGAAAATAATGTCTAAATGGCGTTTTTGTAATCATAGATTCAATTCAAGCATTTGATTCCGTTAGATCACCGGTTGGCCCAGAGAGAGAGAAGATCGAGACTCGGGTGACGTCACAGCCGCGAAAGGACCGGGCGTTTTGATAATAATAATTTGAAGTCGATGATAATAAGTCTTCGAAACAGGTAAGCAATAGGCGCCAGGTTCGAAATCCGCCAACGCCGCTGGACCGACAAACGTCAGCGTAGAGAAATTTGTGCCATCATATATTAGCTATGTGTGTGTGTAAAATATGCAATATTAGAAACGGTGACGCCCTGTTTATAACGGACACAAGAAACCATCATTAATTTATTAATTGCGTATTACTTTACAAAATTGTATACAATTTTAATCGCTTTTACTTTATTTGAATCGAGACAGCACATGTTCTTGAGAATAATATCTGCATAAATAATATTTTTGCTATAAACTTTTATCTTTATACCATCATATTTCGCATATTTTTTTTTTATTAAAATGGAATGTCAAGGTATTCAACAATTATTACGATATCAAGGCATGGATTTAAATCGGCATATTATTATTTTTCTCGGAAGTGTACATGAGAATTTAAGTTTAGTCTTTTGATAAATCTTACATTATTACTTACCCAAGCATAAAAACTCGATGAACCCGAAATTAAAAAAATACAGTTAAAGCAACTAAATAGATTTTTTTTAATTATCGATAAATTTGATGTAATGCATTTCGACTAAAAATGGCAGTTAACACCTTAAAAGCAACTATACGTAATTTACTGACGGAAATACCACAACGTTTAACAAACATTGTCAGAATAAGGAATTAATGTCAATCGAACGATTTTGGTCAACAGTAATTTGTATTATAATGCTGGTCGTGAACAAAGAAAAGTGAAATTCAATCTATTCTGTTATTGTATTCGTATAAAATATTTTTCTAATTTTTTTTGAGATTTCGTATGGGTATCATTTTACCTAGGAATAAATATATTTGATGAGTATTATATAAGAATAAATAGTATTTTTTTTTAATTAACAGATTTTATTAAATTTTGACTCACCTGACGTTATATCAAACATAACGCTAGAAAAAAAGATTAATAAAATTATTGACCGCTCAGTGTATCCAAGCTTTAGTATTAAAGGCAACTAATTTATGACAAGCGACGATGACCTCATTGGAAGCGTCGAAGATGCCGAGAAACTAGTATGGTAGCTTTGATATTCAAATTTGACTCAAGTATGCAATATGTCCTATTTGAAAGGGTATCCTATGAACTAAAAAAAATATAAGAAACCAAATGACGTACCCAAATTTTGTCTGGGTCAACAAACTATTCAAAAAAAACAAGGTAAATCATTTGAGAAATGAAAAATTCTTGACAGATTTTTCAACAAAAATGGTAAGTAAATATTTTTTTTGACACGTTGTTGTTAAAAATAGGATATGAAATATTTGACAAATTGCACACTTTTAGCTAGATAAAATCAATTAAGATGTTTAAGTGGATTATTGGTTAACATATTTGGCACACAGTAAACATCCTAGTCCGTTGGGTGGATTTCGTAAATATTTTTTTCAATCGATTTAATTAATTAATTAATCCAATTTAAGCCCAAAAATTCCACAGTATGCATGAATAGTTTCTATTATCTATGGACAACATCTCATAATACGCAAGAGTAAAAATGATCAGTTATATTAAACTTCAATAATAGCTCTCCTACTTTATAAGAAAATGTCAATATGTTAGACAGATAAAAGTATTTTTTCTATGCAATGCAAATATAATACATCCTAGTTAACGTCGAGGAACAAAAGATACAGTTGACAAAAATTTAAGATAGTACGTAACATTGTTTTTTTTTTTAAATTCATTGATCATAATTTATCTTTATACAATATCTTATTAAATAACACAAGTAGTTTTAAATTCCAATATAATATATTATAAAAAATGTATTCGCTGCATGCAAAGTATTATATTAAAATTTACTAATAGACATCTTTCGCAATAAAAAAATATTCATCACATATTAATAACGATGAAATAATAATTGAATAGTCTATTTGAGAAGAAAAAATCATAATTTTAAGTTGACAAATAAACTATAATAAAAAAAAATTTAGGACTATTGTGGAATAGGAAAAATACATTTGGCGATGAGCCGCTGATATAATAATACATAGAAAATTAATTGCACACAATCAATGCGAGACCATTGTTTCACAACTCAGTAAAGATGAATATTTTACAGATGTGTTAATAAAAAATAAAATAATTAACACCTGTTAATCGAATATATGCCCTTGAATAGTTGTAGCAAAATACCTTGCATTAAAGCGATGACTTAGACGATGATATTAACGATTCCGCTGAATTGATGTTTGAGAGCAACAAAGCCAAAAGTTATCTATTATTGAATAATAAAATGTTGATAATTTCCATTCGCTTTGACCTTAAGTGAATCACGACCATTAGAGATCTGCACGCGTCTGATTTTTTGGCCCGCGAACTATCTTCATCCGGTAAAAACGGTCGAGTTTCGGGCCGTTATGAGTTATTGAGTATGATTTTTTTACTATGTTCATATGAGTTTAGTAAGGTAAAATAACACTTTATTTAAAAACGAAAAAATATTTTTTAGTTATATTTTTATATGTCGCAAAATCATACTCAAAAAATTCGACCAAGTTATTAAAAAATGTGTTTCACGGCGGTGTTAAGTTATAATTTAGATAAATTTGACTCCCGAGTCACGCTGGATACTTATATTCTATACAGGGTTAATGGGGCCCATCTGAATAGGGTATATGAAAAAAAATTAGGGCCGCGCAGATCTCTTTTGTTTGTTAATACGATATACATAGTCACATTGCAATGTCCCAAAAAAGAATATTTCCTGCTCGAACTGAACACCTGTCATGGTCTTGAAACAATTACTTACATACAAAAAAATCTTCCGACTTAAAAGAAGCGATTTCTTATTTTTTTATATTTTCGCAATTGATACAGATAAAATAGATATATAAATGACACGGCAGAACAGTAAGGACACTATAGTTTGTCTTGCATTATTTTAAAGCTAATCGCGCTTTGTATCAATTAAATGAGCTAGATGCAAAAAACCATGTTTTTTTTTTTAAATCTTGAAAATGACAATTATAATGAAAAAGCTTCTTTTCAAGTCATAAAAGAGCATTAATTTAATACCAGAACCCAATTTTCTTGGATAAGTCTAAAATATATTGAAGATAATTAAAACTACGAAAAAAATTAGTCACTCTTGAAGATTTGGTTAACTTGTTTTTTACTGTATAATATTGGGAAATTTTCGTCTGGAAATACTAGTTTTGTTAAGAAAAAAATATATTTAAAAACACCACAACACTGATTCATAGCTGAAATTTTGCGGATAAATTTCATAATTGATTAATTTTTATTTCAATATTCAAATCTATAAAAGATCTGCACATTGTCATCACTACAAAAAATCTGAGATTATTTATTTATTGTGATGTGGGCGAAACAACATTGACAAACCGCAGAAAAAAGTGAATTGCTCATATTAAAATCAAGAGAACAATAAAATAGCATTGAGGAAATAGTAATGGTATACTTTTGTTCAAAGAAATCGACAAATCAATGATACATTCTCAGTAAAATAATGATTCAATGTCACTAGTAGAACTTTCGCAAATGCCTGTGTCTTGCATACCGACCGTTTATTTCAACAAGCCATTGTGTTCTGATATTTATAAAATATTTATGAGCATTTATCAACGAATGCGTAGGAGTATGCCTTTTACTGTTATGCATAATTGTAATAATTATGTTTGTTTGTTTGTTTAACGATAGTGATCAACGGATCGAAAGATCGACTTTTTCTAAAAATATATCAGCAAATTTAAAACTTCACGCAATGAATTAAATCGGGCGTATTTGTCACAGCGGCTATTTTAAATATGTTAGAAATACAATTTTATAGATTCCGATGCAAAAATAAACCTCAGCAAGGAATATATATCTAGACCATTTAATTCGATTAGCAGTTAGCAATTAACAAATAGATTGATATTTAATGATTCATAATAGGTGGTATTTTCTTTCACGAACTTCAAATCACCGATCAGAAACATTATGAACCTCAATTTTTGAATAGTTCAATTGTAATGGAAATCGTTTGATAATATGTACAAAATAAAGAGGTATCGCATACTTTCTTTTATTTTTAAAATAAGTTTATCAACGCAACTTCTCTGCGAACCACCATTTTTTTTTTCATAAATCACCGATCGCCGACCACTGGTTTAGATACTTTCAACTCATGTACGTTAAATGAAATTTTAATTTCTCGTATGTTTACATTCATCTAAATATTTAATTTGTTCGATGATGTTATGTAAAAATACTAAAATAAAAAACAGTGTAGTGACGTTGCAAACTTTGTTTAAGCGTTTGAATGAAATTGATAATTGGACAAAGTGCTTGTTTCAAACGTTCACTCATTACAAAGAACTTTTATCAATCTGTAATCTCTTAAGGAAATCAGAAGAAACAAAAGAAAATAGACAAATACTCGAAGCGAGATCGTATTTCAAACATTTGAACGTTGCATCAGCCCAATTGTGAAGCTGCTACATTGCATTGTTCTGTTATTAATACGATAATTATAAATCAAAACAAGTCACGGTGGAAACTGTAACAAATAACTCCCCCACTACATAGAACACTCAATAGTTATCTCATAAAACGTTTTAAGAGTCGAAATGAATATCCACAACGAAATAAAAAATAATAAGTTGAATTACAAAAGTGATAACTCGTCATGGCGAGAACAGAGTAACGGCAACTAAACAACATCCATTTAAATTATCAAACAAAGTTATGTGAGCAATATCTTGACAGTACACTGACAACGCAATGCCCGTTTAAGAATGCTACCATTCAACAAACAAACATAATATCAATTTTACGCTGCTATATCACCCCGAAAGTTACACAACATTGGATTGCTCTGAGTTTCACTATGCATGATAAAAAAAAATCTTTTTAAATTTCGATGGCACAAATATTTGCAATCTTCACAGATTTTGACACCATCAATAACTATTGCAAAACATTACAAGTGAGGCCAATTGACAATTTTTTACTTTTAATAATCGTCGTTGCGATCCCGTAGACAAGCAGTAATCAATGTTTTGAACTAGTTGCTATTTCGCAGAATAATCAAAATCTTAGTACCTAAAAAAATCTTGAACTGCAATTTTTGTATCTGACATTATTTAAAATTTGTAAAATAAGTGAATTTCTTATAAGATATTTCTTTATAACGAGAAAATTATTTCCAAAACAAAATCGATTGCGGATTCAAATATAATATGATTAATAACCGTGTGTAAAGATTATTTTAAAGTCATTTTTACTTGTTTTCAACCAACAGACAAAACTTCTGATTGGTAATTTGGTCATTACATTTTCTTCGCTACAGGTCTGCTCCGTGCAGCATCCGATAAAACTGTATTTTCGACGAGCTTTAAGTATTACAATTGAATTACGCTTGAATTAAAGTTTCAGGTCAACTAAAAGAATCATATGACAGCCGCTTATTTTTATTTTCACGTTATATATATATATATACATATATAACGAAAAAAAAACATTGAAATATAATACAGCAAAAATCGGAGCAGGTCTTATTTCATACAATTCATCACCAGATTGGTGTCGTTTATAAAAATCAATCAATTATTGTCGCTTTCACAGTAAGAATCAACATGGTTTGTTATATTTTTGAAAAGTTAACTGTTAATAAAAAGTTCGAGTATTCTTTCGCTGCGGTGAGAATAAAAAAAATGATTTAAAATAAAATTATTTGCCATATCGAATTTACTATTTGATAAAAGAAGTCGCGGCATTACTTTTTGCTGCTAAAAGATAAAAAAATATGTAGGTAAATACGTCATGATGGCTGTTGAAAATAAATTGAATATTATCTTTCACTGTTGAATCTTTGAAAAACAATTTAACACCTACCTATTACATTATATGTGTTAAAATTTTAAACAAAAGAAGCTCTATAAATTTTCAAACAAAGTGAAGAGACGAACTAATGAACGGAGCTCAAGCATACCTCGAGTGGTTAAAAAACTGATAATTGGGGTTCCCAAGAGTTATTATTCCAAACTATGCAATCAACACCCATTCAAAACAGACACGAGAAAAAACTTCCCCTATTGCGCAATACACATGGTGAAATATTGTGCCATAAGCCTCATAGATTATACAAAGGATTTTTTAATCAATACATTACGTAAATATGAATCTTGGAGAAATTCTACTACTTCACCCAATGTGCTAAATAATTAAAGAATGAAAACATTATCATTAGAATGACCACGTTTTCATGAAAATTAATATTTAAAATAAGAATAGTAAATAAATAATTATTTATTTCAGAAACTACTTCTTTGCACATATCCAATGCCATCTTAGTAATGAAAGGATTATACAAAAGTGGGTATAGACAATTAACTAAAACCTTTGGTTTTAATTGATTAACATAAGCATGTTAATGATCGAAGTAAGTTGGTATATAATTTTTTTACATTTTATCATAAAGACGAATATAATAATATGTGAAAGTTATGCAAAGTAAAATGGTTATTTATTTATTGTGCCTCTAAATATTACACTAACCATCATCTAAATTTTAAAGCAGTAAAATAATATTCAATGGCAATCAAAAATATCTTTTATCTGATTATGTTTCGAAGAACTGCAGTCCTGCAATATTATCCGAAGTTTTAGTCCGAAACACTTCAATCATCATGGTATAACAGAAAGAAATCTTGGTTGAACTGTATGAAACGTTTCATATCGTGTAGGTATTACAAAAAAAGGGAAAAAATAACACGCACCGAAGGGCGACACGATCCTACAAATTACGCTCATTATTGGATGAGTGTTATTATTTTTAATATTAAGAGAATCAGCAGCAGAGGAACCGTATTTAATAAGACGTATACCTGCAGCCTGGTATTTCGGAATATTATCTACTTTAAGAATAACATTCATGTTTCAGGTAACTTAAGTTTTAAGAACACGAGAACGATAATTAGGATGCGAGCCGATTCGTCATATCAAACATTATATTGTATAATATATACCACATGCTGCGTAAAGGATAAATAAGCTGCATGTAGTGGAGGCAACAGTTTGTTTTCGTTTTTGCTCTCACTTTTAAGGATTCTGCGTACAATGTTTAAGCTAGCTAAGGCATATGGCGCGAATCAATATTTTGTAGGCTGATAAAGTGTAAAAGTTCATAACCGCACCCATTGTGTGAGCTAATCAAATTGTGATACAAATAAATATCATTGTAATTTTCATGAATCTCGATAAAAAAAAGCTTTTACTTCCCACTTTTATTAACGCTTCTTTGATATATTAACGACATTAAAACTGGAATGAGTGTATAACTCTCAAATGACCGCCATAATGTGCGATAGAATTATAACAAAATTATTTTATATTGGAATATACTAAAATTCATATTAATAAGACATTGTGCTATAATTATAGACATTGGATAAAATTCTGTTTTGATCATATCTATTTAAAATTTAAAATTTTTGAAGTGTGAACTGCTAATGAAGGATATCAACTTTCAACTTATTGCGTACAATAAGAGCTGATCGTATCTTAGATAGTCACAGTATCTTTTTTTCCAGAAAATCATTTTATCTACGCTTACTTTTGAAAGTCTTGTAACGTTGATGGAAAGTGATGAAGAACATTTGTATACATATCTATAAAATTACTTTTTGAATTTGACATCAAGAGGATTCGACATATTGACTGCACATCCGTATTATTCGAAATCTCATTAGAAAACGAGAATCAACACACAAATACTAACGAAAAAATATGTATTTTAAGTCATCGCTTTACGTATGTTTTCTATGAATGATAAGCACAGTTTGATAATTGGGAATTTTGTTCAACAATCAAAATATTTTGATTGTTGTCGTAATTTTTTGACTCAGTTTTCATGTGTACTCAGACTATTGTCTCATGACAAGTTCACAATGGCGTGTGCAACAAACGACGCTTATGTGACGTAACGTTCCCACAGAACGAACAAACACGGTGGATTTTTCAATCGTGACAAACAAAAAAGTTTTCAATAGAAAAAAAAAATAATGACCGAACGACAACTGTATTTGTTAATTAGGAAAACTACCTTTCAGTAAAAAAAAAAATAATACATTGAAATAGTTTAATGACACGTATCATTAACCACTTACCGGAGTTTATGACTAAAATATTGTATTGTGTCTTTGACGTATTTCAGATAAAATAATAAATCCGAGGATAACTTATTATTTACAATTGTATTCTACCAAGTCCTGATGACTAAATTATACAAAACATGCCAGTCTTATTTTATAGTTTTATTCAAAAGACTTTATGTAAAACTAATGTGATATTTTATGGCTACTGAAGTGTATAATTTACGTAAATGCAGTATAAAATTTTATGATTTTTTAATATTTCAATCAAAATTCTTTTAAGCTTCAAGTAAATAAGGTTAAATAAACATGACCACTCATATAAATTGAGAATATTTATTGTGGAAACAAAATCACAATGATTATCAACAGAACCTATTTTATATTATTCATTTCCACGATAATTTACCAACATTTATAGTTTTACCGTTTTTTTACATTTTAGTTTTTATATCCTTAGAAAAAAAAATATATACAAAAAAATACATCGCTTAACCTTAGTATTATATATTGCGTTCTGTATTATAGAATATGCATTTGGTCTGAAGTAATAAACTGTAGACCGATTTTTCATTAATTGCTTATTGCATATGTAAAATTAATATAGACGATTGAAAATGATACGCTTTAATTTTCTACGATTATACGTGACTATATAAATACATATTGATATGCAAAAATGCACTGATCTGATGATCGCAATATAACTATAATTTTATTCTCGGATTCCAGTTACCAACATAATTGCAGCATCTTTTCAAATAAATTAAATAAATATCCGAGAACTTAAGCGTTAAAATATAGAGGTCCTGGAATACACCTGCAAGGGTCGTTCTGATATCACCTGAACACACACACTAGTAATAATATTGTTCAGTTTAAAAAGGGTGAGTTTTATACATTGTTAGGAATATAAAATCAAATTTTGATTTTAATCAATATTTATAACACAAAATTTTACGTTTATAATAAATAAATTAAATGGCTTTGTTTCGATTTCTTAAAAAGCGAAGATTTCAAATATGTATATAAATACAAAGTTGTAAATGATTGTGACCAACATTTTACAAAAATCAGGAAATGAAAAAGGTTAATACCGAAAAAGACGCTTGTTTTTTCTAAAATCATTATTAAAGCTAAGAAAATTGAATTGTATTATGTACTTTGAGTTACATTTACATTATAAGAATTGCGTAATTGAAACAATAATTTTCAACGCAATACCCTGTATAATGGTTCCATTATTTATTTATTGTTTATTTAGCTCTAGCAATGTTTTCTTACGATTTTTTAATTGAAGGAATTTATGTAATTTCACACTATATAACATCGATAATTAAATTTCTTTCTTTTGTAAATTCATACAGACTATAATATTTTAATAAAATAATATATTACGGTCTGTTAACGTCACATTTTATACCTCTCCTAACACTTTCATTCTATCGCCAAATTACTTGAAGTCCTCTCATTATAGAGGACTGTAAAATATAGACATCGCCTAGTATCATCCCTATCAAATACCATCAGCTAAAATAATGTCAATGTGTTTTAAATTTTTTGCAAACTTCTTTCCATGATTCATCCGTCTCACTCGCGAAAATGTAACATATTTTTAGGTATCTCAATGTCAACGAGCAGATTAGCGAAACGTCAAAAAAATGCCTGGTACACTAATGTTCATTAAAAAATTTAATCTCTACTTTCCTGATTTGGTTTATATATTTTGATACACACACTTGTGCCCCGTTTCGACGCTTCTGTTAACAACGAAACGCATCCAAAGGGTCTCTACAACACGCAATATTCAAACAAGAAAGAAAAAGAAGCAGAGCTACATCTTTTACCAAATTAACACATCAAGATCACATACTATGGAGGTGAATTTGCAACGTAACGATTGTACGAACATCAATTTTATTTTAATTCTTGAAAACAAATATAATGTTCTAAAACGGCGTAACGAAATGAAAAAAAATATCAAAATTACTATTAGTCAATCAGTATATGTATTATTAAAATTTAACTTAATTTTTTTGACAATTAAAAACTAATTTAATATCAATATCATTAATTCATATTTTTTTTCACACAATATCTTTGATATGTGAAAAAATATGATTGCGATAATAATAAGAGAAAGTCGTTGTTTTTATCAGAATAAAATATTTATATACATAAATATTGAATTTAATTTCAAATGAGTATTTTATGCTCATTACAGAAAAATATGCCAAAACAGTCTAAGCCGAAAGTTAATATAAAAACCTATCAAGTATCGATAAATAACCGACTATATTTATCGCGTGAGCTTAAAACATAATTTGGCAATATGGTAAAACATCAAATAAGATTATATTACACATGAAAACTCTATGATATATTTAAACATCTGTAAGATTTTCCATCACGGACCTCAACATGTCAAGAATTGTGTGTTCATATGTTTTCATTGTATGAAGCTTTTAGTCCGTCAGTATTAGTGAGTAAGTACATTTGAGGGATGCTGCCCTTTATAAAAACGGGATTAATAATTTAAGGCCAAACTCCACAGGACCAGCAGATGTTCCCATGAGATTCGAAGATAAATCTTACATTCGCCTGAGGTACAATTTAAAAGTGTAGTAAGCGTTCAATCGGGAAGCTTCTTGAAAAAGAAGCAAGAATAAAATTTTACATAACAGACATAAATTTAATAATAGAAGCGTTGAAACAATGTTTCTTAGTCGGGGTCGGTTTAATTGGAACCCTTCAATAATAGAGCATTTCCTTTTTTTAATTACATATAATTAATATCAATGAATTACTTACAGGAAAGAAATCAGATAAACAAAAAGTTTATTTAAAATATATAAAAAATAGACAGTTATAATAAATCTTATAGTCAGTTATAAAATCACGGTCAATACAATAATACAATGCATTATATAAATAGGATAATTTAGTATCAAATATTATGTTTCTCAATTATGCAACTTAATTTAAAACCACTGATATCGATTAAACAACGAAATAATATAGACAAGCAATATGATTGTGTAATTTAAACAGTGCACAGCTAATCGATCTACTGATTTTAATAAGTCAAAATCCCTAATTCTGCCATATTATATCCAATCGGTAAGTTAAATGCAATCAACCAACAATTTAAATAATATAATTCTAATATTGATACTCAATTAGATATTCGATCGCACTAATTTAACATCTCTCTTAGTTACATTTTTTTTCAATTGCATTAAAATGGTAATTGATTAATGATTATTTTCAATTTTATATTTAAAGAAATCATTTAAGCTATTCATAACTTGTATAATATTTTATGTATTTATTCATCGGCAGTTCTAGTACCTGATCCGTATCCTGAAATGGCTGAAAATGACAAAAATTGAAAAGCGCGACGTTAGAAATAGGATGTTTGGAATTGTACAAAATTTGACCGATTAAAATTGTATATAATTCGAATAAGCGTAGTACGTCAATTCACCCTATATCCAAAAGTTTGAGAAGAAATATTCATTTTCTAACAAAAATCGATAAATCAAACAACACCAAAAAGTGTCGAACTGTATTATACTAAGAATTCTTATTAAGTAAAGAGCTTAGTAAGAAGCTTATATTCATAAATAATGTATTCTCCTCGGTATGTTATCCTTCTACCGTTCGTTGGTAAAATTATTCAAAACAGAAAGATAATGATCCATAACTTGAAGTTTAAGATTCTGGCTGCTCGTCTTACGCACAATTTACCTTTGTCCTTTTTTTAGAGATCGACATGATTTATGGTGTATGTCAAAAAACATTTGACAATCAGTTACATCATCAACATCATCAGCGGGGGTCGATCCACTGCTGGATGAAGGCCTCCCCCTGCTTTTTTTTCCAGGGGGGTTGTTTGGACATAGCGACACCACGCTGCCCAGGCGTGTTGGTGTTCAGTTTTCTGTCTAGGTTTTCCTTCTTATAGCCAAGAGAACACGGCACGCGGTGTACCCGAGCGGTCACCCATCCAAGCACTATCTGCGTCCAATGCTGCTTAACTTCGGTGATCGCACGAGAGCCAGTGCTTTCAACGTGGTATGGTCGTTGGCTAATCAGTTACATAATTCTGATATATTATATTGTACCATGCTTCGTGGCAAACCTTGCAGTGAGACCAGATCCTACAAACGAAATTTAAGAATACTACAATATCGTTGCAGTTTTAACAAAAAATAAGCCATTTCTCATATACAAGTTGTTTCAATTTAGCAATTATAATAATCACAATATTCATGATCTACTTGACCTTCTCCATGCATCCATTAATGAACAATTTATGATTTCAAGTTAATTTATGTAGACATACAACATTTTGGCTAGCGATTAATTGGTGTATCATAATGATAACTTTCTGAATAATTAGTTTATTTTTGTTATAATTAAAAATATTTGTTTTTATTGCAAGAAAATGTGTGAGCAACATTTTTAATAACTGGATACTATGCTTTTAATTTTCATGAATTTATGCACATAAATAATTATAATGAACTATCACGGGATTCATTAATATGATTTAAAAAAAAATGAGCTCCAATTAGCAAGCCCTAAAGGCTAAATCAGACAGGTGTATGTCAATCAGCAAACCCGAAATTCGGTGTCTGAACTCAGTCAAGATAGAATACAGGAAGGCCGGTGCAACTAACTCAAAAAGCTCAACAGTTAATGGTGGCACATAAAAATTTTGTGAAAAAGTTTTATTCCAATTATTATATAATATTTTCTCAATTCCAACATTTATTTTGATTTATTTATTTTTTCTCGTTAGTAAACTACTGCATTTACAAAATAAAATATTAACAGTAGTCGATGCCAATTTCGAGTTAAAAAATAATAATGTACACACATATCTTCTTTCACTTATTCTTATGATTCAATAAGGTTTAACACAATATGCACAATCACATTGTAAAACTCACCTAAGATTTTGCTTACACAGTGTCTGCACAACAAGCTTGCAACACTGCGTGCTGCTTTTTTATTGTAGGTTTGCATAATTTTTTGAGGACATACTTTTTCAATGCGTGTATTTTCGGCACATATTATGTATCACAATCTTAGCGAAAAGTATGGCAAGCATATTATGACGAGTGTTTAAACGACATCAAATTAAGTGTATTTATACATTATTTTAATTAATTACTTCAAGATGTTGTATGTTAGTTAGTCGAAATTAGCATGCGATAAAATTTTGGCTCGCGGGCCAAGTCTTACCAATTTATACTCTAAAATATGTCGGATTAAACGGGAAACTGTGCGTTAAACATTGTTTATATTATTGTTAAGTACTTATAAATAAACATGTTCCTCTATTATTTAGCGGAATTCTTATTTCTCATGGTCAGTTTAAAAGAGAACGGCGCCTTCTGTTATTATTTCTATAACATACGTAAGTGTATCATTCGCCAATTAAATGTTTAAGCGACAAATGCGTAACGTTTTTCCCACGAGAGCCTCGTTCGATTGATCAGTCGAGTCCTCAAGTCTGTAGTCTAGCATACTAATTATATGTAATGAGCTGATCAAAGACCGTTAATTTGTATCGTTAATGCATCACACTTTTTTCACATGTCAATTTTACCTGTGGCTAGCTGTCCACACGTATAACAACATCTATATACGAACCCTGCATAAAATTATACAAAGTTTTTCACATTTTTTTATTGAATTACTGAAATATTTATAACTTTTTTACACAAACTTTCTTTTTGCGATTAAATGAATCAATCCATCGATTTTTATAATTGACTTAGTTTTAAGCCAACAGAGTTTTCATTCATTTTATAAAATTCCATAGTTTGAATGCTCGTCTCTCATTTATCATTGTACGAAAATCGAAATCGGTCATGTGTAAAAACATGTACACTGCGAATTACCACGTGTTTTCAATAATCTAATTATACGAATTTTACATAATTCATTAAAATATTACCTTGTAGTCAAGGCTGAATAAAACATCGTGCCTATAATTAGTGTAAGAATTCTATAATAAAGCAAAAATATAAATAGTAAACGGTGTAAATACAGGTACCCTGCTAAAATAGTAATGATAACATCGAATTTTGGGAAATTTATGAATTGAGTAATGGATTTCGTTAATTTTTTGAGCATATTTTTCTCTCATGAGCAGTTTAAATATAGATATCCAATCGCCCCATAAAATCAACTCAAAATACGAAATTATTTGGCTCAAAAATAAATTGATTTTATTTACTATTTACACAAGATGCATACATAAAAGTAATAAATTAACATAGTTTTTTACATAAAATAAATTGAACATAGACGCGGATCCTAAAAAATAAAAAGTGTTATAAATATTTGTTTCGTTTATTTATTTTTTATAACTTTTAATGACTTAACTGTCACTTCTTAGTGGGAAGACATGATATATTATTTGAAGAGTCCTGATCATAAAATATATCATTGAAATAAGCTGAAAATGTATTGTTATTATTTGAAAGAAAAAAAAAATATTTCTTATGTTACGTAATTATGAATGAATAGGAAAATTATTGTTTGATGATTGTATACATGCAAACATGATTTATTCCTTTAAGGTTTGCTTAATCAGCGTTCATAAAAAAAATGTACTTTATATGTGTTGATGCTATTTCCAAGTCGTGCAAAAAGAAGATAGTGTGAAGTCAAAACGGTACTAAATTTTATTTGTGTAAACATGATATCTAGACCGGGATTCGATAGATATTACTAGTGGAATATATTGTATAAACTGAAACATTCGAAGACTGCTAATAGTCGAGTAGAACTCGATATAATATATCATAATTGACGACTCATAGTGGAATATGAGGGTTGTTGTACAAGGCGTTGCAGTTCGTCTCAACCTGTCATTTCTTCAGTGTTATAGCATTTATTTTATAGCTTGCTGGCATTAATGTATGGCTCCGACTCAGTACTTCGTAACTAGGGATTACACTTTCGGAATCCGGGAAATTTTGCCGTAAAGGATATTCGTATTTTATAAACAAAAGTTGATTTTTTTTACTCGTTCCCTACTGAGCATTTCAAAGGATATTCCAACACATAGACTCGAAATATTTATTGAATAACGGTGCGGTTTGAAACAATCTAATTGAGTTTTTTAGGACAAATCAAGCAATGCATTAACTCAAAAATTAGCGAGTACAAGAATATTTTAACCACTGTTAATTCATATATTTCGGGTTTCAACTATCAACACAGTAAGATCGGCCGTATCAACAGTTGAGACGTTAGCAGTCAGAGGGATAATCAAAAGAAAAAGACTTTCTGGGTATCATGGCAATACTTAAATATCGATGAAATTAAAACAAAGAAATTTTTATTTGTTTTGTACTAAAATAAAATTAAAAAAATATATAATGTCCGTCAATTTGCAGGTGTAATTCTCTTTATCAATAAAGAATACCAGTAGATAGTAATAAAATAATGAATAATAAGACAAAGCATTTTTGGATGAACTCTCATAAACATTCTAAGTAAGTAAAGTAACACGACAATATGTATATATATTGTTTTCTTTCGATAAAACAAATTCTTCTTATTTCAAAAAATATAAATTATTTATAGAGATTTTTTTTTGTGATCGTCTCGTTTTCAATATTAAATTTATGAAATCCCGGGTCTGCAGCGAACCCTAGTTGCAACTCTTGAGAACATGTTATGACGTATGTTAATGCAGAACTCTTAATAATAATAATTGCCGGACGCTCTTTGCAGCAGTCGCCAGTCAGCGAATGCAGAAGTTTAACTTGAGGCTATGTGCGCAAAGCACGAAGTACACACATTCACTCACTTATCAGTCACTTGAAAAGGACCTATGTATACTGCAATTCTCAGGCGATGATCTTTTACTTATATTAAAGACATCATGATATTATAACTGGGCAAATAATAGCTGTTTGATATAAGCTCTCATTTTTACAAATATTCATGTCAGTATTTGTAATTTATAGAATGCAGCGGCATTAAATAACTATTTATTTATTTCACTTATGGATTGATGAATCAGTATATTATACAATGTTTTTAAGCGAATTATTGTTGATTTCCAGGTAGACATACAACATAAAGAAATAACATATATATATTAGCGTATTGATTAATTTGTATACGAATTCAATGAGACTTTTTTTTAATTCAAAGGGTACCTAGAAGAGCGATCATTTAAAAAAAACCAACTGCAAGAAACAACAAAACATGTTGGGCAACAGTCAGTTTTCATTCATAAATATAGCACTTTTGTTATGAATAAATATTCAAAACTAAAAAACCCACAGGGTAAGTAATTTGATTGATTACCAGTTAAACATATTTCTAAAATTAAATGACTTCTGTATTAATCGAATCATCATTAGATAACTGTAATTGCTTTATCTATAATATAAAAAAATTATACGGAAATGATGTATTTATAATAGTAATGTATCCAATGTGTAAATCGGTTTCATCTGGCATTTATTGGAAATATTATTGTTTTTTTATATTTTTAAGTTAGATTTGAAAGAGGAGATTAGAGGATATATTTGTAAGCTTGGGCGGATTTAGTAATCATTCACACGTATTTTTCAGCATCCATATTTGATTTATTAATTCATTAACATATTATTGATTGAATTCGCATTCACTTGGTAGAACTCCATTATAACACGGTGAAAAAAATAGCAATGTATTTGAAAATAAAATTTTTGTAGAACTAAAATATATAGCTATTTTTTTCACCGTGTAATTCATTAACAGTTTATAAATAATGTCATGTATATCTATTGTTTGTCTGTTGACAAATTATGAAGAATAAAGAATTACTTATATGAATATAAACAAAGAAAAACCTTTTGTTCAGATTAGTAATGGGTCACTTTCAATAACAGCATAGGTATGAATTTATATCGGTACAAATCCGAAGAAGCCTTAAAAAATTGAATGTCGGATGGCCAAACTGTACAATAAATGTGCACAAGTATCTACTTAGGTATTCAAGCACTCGTGAAATCTATTTTGAAAGCTTCTTATGTTCTTACGTCATATGCATTATAGTCTGTTTCTTAGACAGAAAAAAAGTTAAATGAATAAAAATTGGTTATTTTTTATCAGGGCTGTAAGTTTTTCAAACTCGACATTGATCCAGATCAAACTTCGATATTATAATATAAAATTGATTTTCTTTTTTCTACAATACGTGACATTTTAATCTACGTATTGACCGGTAAAAAGATAGATATTGGTAAGCGAACATAATAATAAAATAATATAATGTTTGTTTTTTCAAAGTGTTGCACCAGTCCGCCAATGGGGATGCCAATGGTAAGAGCTTTAACAATGTTCAACAGTATTGCTTCAGATGTTGACATATTCCATGTGGATGAAAGTGAGTTCAGGCGAATACTATTATCCAGTTAAAGTAGATGTTTCACGAGCTTGCTTGGTTGACTTTCTTGCAAACCTTATTGTTTATTTGTTAAATTTTCAATATTAAATGTTCAAATATTTTGACGTTACAAAAGCAATAAATTTGTAATTTTTCTAAAGTATATATATAAATAAATAAATAATAACACCTTGTGTAATATACCCAAAACATGAAAAAGAGACTAGACCTGTACACATTTATTGACGTCATCGAAGCAGACAATTAATATTCAGTTAAGATTCAATATGAACACATTTTTTTATGATACAAAACTTATTCGAAACCGCTTGGTTTTTTATGATTTTGATTCGAATATCACCAAGGCTCTCACCTCTAGTTGATGCAACTCAATGTACAATACTCAGACTGGTGAATTCAAGATAGAACGCTTTCTTGGTAAACAAAAAGTGAATGATCGGATAATTGCAATTTAACGAGATATGAAATATAGTGACCTAACTCAACAAACTACTTATAGATAAATACTCACTAACACATGAATTATAATACTTACAAAACATCAGAACTGCCTTTAACATGGGATAGTTATAGTTGATAATAATAATTAGTTCTCTTAGCGATAAGAAAATCTTTCGTCTCAAGTGACAAGTCTGACGACAATTCAATTTTTTTATCTTTTAAAAATTTTACTTGATTGAAATATTATTTAATCGGCAGTGTAATTTTAATTTCCGTTTTACTTTATAATCCAAATTCAGAGATATATTATGAGAAAAGTTGTGTATAAAACTTTTTCATAGATATTGTCTACCTATTTATGCATGCGTTATTATTTATTAACGAAATTGTGTCTCAAGTTTTGGAAATTCTAAAAGAATAAAATCAACTGGGATTTCATTCAATGATTCAGTATCTAATCAGTTCATAAGAGTATGAGGCACGGCTTGGTACCTGCTAATGTAAGAGGCCTTAAAATATATCCGCTATCAACGAGTAGCATATGCCATCCTATTTGAAGTAAATTCAATTTGGACTATTTTCATGCGACACACTTTTCTAAAAATATCACTGCAAAATTATTGTTTTCTTTTAAATGCAAACGAAATGAATATTTATTTGAATAATTACATTTAATTCAAGATCTCGAAAAAATGCAACGCTTATTTACGATCCGGTAAACAGGGTTTTAAAAGGGCTTCGTTGCTGTCAAAGCCTTCGGCTATCATATTTAAACTGAACATTTATTTTTAAATTTAATATTGTACTTTGATAACATGTTGCTTCCATGAATAGCAATTCGTATATTTAGATTAAGAGATGAATATACATATTTATGACGGCCACTTCAATTGCGGTAAATATGCGTTATTACCGTGACTATTAAAATAAGAACACCGAGGGCTGAATTTGGTCCAAGTTTAGATAAATTAATTAGATTATTCAAATTTTCCGGTCTGTATACTATTGTCTAATCCGTGCTTAAATAGCCGTGGCCGCGATGTTTGCGATCCGTCCAGATAGTGCAGCATCTCGCATAATAAATATTAGTGGCTCAACCTGCTGCAAAAGGCAGCCACCGCGGCCGCCGGTACATCGCATCGCCAACACATCACGATCCAAATGAAAGGCAAATTGCGGCGAGGAGATGAAACGATCACAAGAAAACAGGCAAACGGACAGACGGTGGAAGTGAACGTGCATTCAAACCGCACATCACTTGGCATTATAATATTGCTATTAGGTAATAAGAAAAAACCTTCACCTGTTCGTTAGACGTAACTCTAGACGGGCGATTGTCCTTTATCATAGGCTACTGCTCATACACAGAGAGCCCACTGCTACTAAACTAATGCAACAATGTAAACATTCACAACGTTTCAAATCCACTCATGAATACTTCAACTGACCCGTTTGAATTCACCAAAACGTCAAATGTAGATATAATTGCAACAGTTTAAACGGGTTCTTTCTTGTCAATTTAATCGGCTTCGGATAAAAATACAGGCAAACATTCGCTGTGACAGTCTGAATCCGTAGTCACGGGAATATATTCGGGTCCATACAGAGGCGTATCGAGCGTATGTCGGGTCATATACAGGTTATCCGAGCAGATCGTCGGGTCCACATTCCGCGCGGGGCGGACGCTCAGAGCCGCCGCGGCCCCGGCCACCGGTTCGGGCGCTCCCAGCGCGAAACTCGGTCACGGGCCCCCGCCTCGTTACTCACCGCTTCCCAGAACGGTGGACGGGCTGCCGAGCAAAAGACCCGAAAAGTGAACGCGATCTCCGAACGATTCAAATCAGCGGATCGCAAATATCACACACACTGCGCCGAAACTTGCCGAGCGCCTTCGCAAAATTTAACACTGAATCATTCGACTGTCAACTCTCCGCTGTCATCGACGAAGAGTCAATAAGTTTTTTTTTTCACTGATCACTGCACGTTCGCTCGTCTTCGCGATTGTTTACTGCTTTGAACTACTGTGAAGTCGACCGGTTTCGCGGGCAAATTGCATAGATGCTGCGCGCGCAGGCGTTCGCACGCGATCTGACTTCGAAACGGTTTGAGGCTTTGGAGGAGCGAGAGGCGGCCTCGACGCCGCTCGGTCGCTTCCGCCGGCCGTCGGGCGAGATCGAGCGCAGGCTCGCCAGGTAAGTTCGCAGCGCGAGAGGTGATCTCGCGTACAGGTGACACATTCGAGAGGATTTCATGTCGAGCCACTTCTTGCATGCGATTAGAGAATATTCCACTGCGGGTGATTATCGTCGGACGCGACTCGGAACTCGAAACGATTATGCCGCAACGACCGTTGACGCTTTTTTAGTTAATTTTTCGTTCGACACTCGAGGCAACGCGCTTAGAAGAGGGACCGTTAAAATATGTATACTATCATATTGAAAATATTCGTTAGAATAAATCACATAAAATACAAATATACGCACTTACCGTAAATATTCAACTGGCGATAAATATTTCGTAGTAAAAACGACTTTACATTTTCACCGTATATTTACCTCGATATGCATAATTATTCTCTATATTCAAATATCACTGATGGAATAAAAATTATCTTCAGATATGCCTAGTGTAAACAAGCGGTGAAATGCAGTCATTTCTAAGCATCAATAAATTAGAGTAATTCGATTTATGCTTAAATACTAGCATTTTCCGTAAGAAATTTGGAATTCAGGAAATAAAAAAAAAATTACATTTAAATGACACTACGCTTAAAACTGTAAATCTTTAATGAAGCGAATAAATCTTTCAATTCATCAGTTCTAAAGATCACTATAAATAGCATTGACAAATTTATATCGAGTGCCACCGCAAACTATTGAATACACTTGGCTTTTTGTTTTGTTAAGGACTCCCTGATCTTATTCGTCGCTCAACTCTTTGTCGAAGAGAATATATTTATGAACATTACCGCAAGGAGTTTTATGGAAATCAGGCGAAAACTGTAACCGAAGAAAATGATATTTACCATTTGACAACATACTTGACAAGAAATAATATTCTTAGAATATTTAATAATTGATAGTTGAGAAACTTCTTTGAATAACTTCGCATACCAGCTTTCCCGATGCGCAGTGATGACTTTGCTCTCGGAGTTTTTAAATGAATAACACATTGATATGCCAAATCGACCTCTTTTCTACGCATGCAATTCCAACGAATGCGAATTCTTCACATTTTCTTCGTAGCTCAAGTCTGTAGCAAAAGTAGCCAAGTATTGGAAAAAATTCCACAAAGCAATTAAATGGACAAAGCAAATAAAAGAGAAATTAAGTGGAATTCGTACTACATCGACTAAAATACTACAGAAGGCTTCAAGCAGAAGATAATTAGAAGCCTTAATCGTTTTTTAGCATTCTAGAATCGTTAAAATATTAGTCATTTACGATGAAAGTATATTTAAATTTTATGGCAAGCCACACACAAGCGATTATTTTATAAAAGTTTCACGTAAAAATGAATCAGTAAAAAATAAAAGCAATGTGACATGATATAAAAATTAGACAATCTTCAATATCTTAAAGTATCATCAAAAATTGAATTGGAATTTTATCAATCAAGTTATCATCTCCAAAAAGAATTTATATGTTCACATGGATAAAATATACTTCTTTGAATGTAACTTCGGTCATTTAAACAAATATAAATGTTTTTTCATTATCAAAATTGATGTTTGATTATAAATAAATATAAAATATAATTTATTTTCAATGAATTTTAACGATTTATGATATCGACTGAATATGCCAGTATAATATCAAATTTGAATTGTTACAACTACGATTACGATTCCTTATGTTTTATCACTAACGACCCGGGTCAGTTCTGTTGTATCCGTGTGATAGAATTCCTGAAGATATCGAAAGGCGAAACTCGGGCCATTATCGACTAAACATGTGAAATCGTACAAAGTTGTAACAATTCAAATTTGAATGTTAATGATTTCTCGAAAGTAATTAAAATAGAAAAAGTAGAAGGAAATAAAATATAGGACTCGGAAACGTATTTTGAGATTTGTCCCGGAAACTTCTTAGAAAAACATGGCAACATTAGTGAACACTGATGACAATACCTCAAATGATTGATGTGTTGAATTACAATGATTACAATGATTGTTATATACTAAACCAATTAAACGTAGGATTATAACGGTGAAGGATAACAAAGAACATGTAATGTTGTACGAGGTGTGGTTAAATTGAATGTTTTATTACGTATATCGGTCAACACATTAGGTGGGAGTGCTATCAACCTTGGGTATTGACTTTTGATCAAGATGACTTCGCGTTAATCTAACTACAGCTTATTGTCTCTGGCACATATATGTATTTACAGTCACGACAATCTTGATAACTTCGAAACCCAAGCATAAAAATAGCTTTTTAGTCAACGGTTTTCAATAACACATTACGTTCTTTTTAGTTAAAAATATTAATACATATAACGCTGTTTGATAACTGATAGTTGAAACCAGGACTAAATTGTTCGTGAGCATAGTTATTTTAGTCTTCGGAATGATACTGAATTCAGATATAGCACAATAACTTTACGGGATGAACTGCCAATAAATGTTCTTGCAAAGCTTAAATACTCTCATGTTTATAATGTCTTATTCCAATTTATCGTATTGCCATGATCAATAAAGCTCCATACAATTAAAGTGTTTTTATTTTATTGTCACTAGCAAGAATCTAGTTGAACAAAAGCCAAATAGTTAGAAATCTATTTAGTGCTTGCCTTTGTAAAGAAATACTAAAAAGGAATGCTGGCGGACAGTTTATGACAGGTCTCGTTTACAATTAACACAGGACTGTTAGTGTGTTAGGAAAGGATAACTATTATATTTATGTAAGAAAACCAGTGATGTAGAAATTCAAGATTTATTCTGAAATATCTTTAAAATTTGACAAACAAAAGGCGGTATTAACGAGTACAATATGTGTATAAGTAACATGGCAGTAATATTTTTCTTTGAACACAAGTTGAAAAGAAAGAAATCACACACGATATCTAAAATATTATCCATACAAAAACTACATTGCACCTGCAAACTTGAGCCCGGAATCGTTAAATTATAATTGTTTAGTTGACAATATTTTTGAGTAAAATTTAAATAATTACATAAGTCTTACCTTTATATAATTTCTTCATTTGTTTTTTATGTATAAATACAATTTTTTTTTTTGTTGTTTTAGAGATTATTATTTATTGATTGAATTGGCATTCACTTGGTAGAACTCACATTATTATTTATCTTTTTAAGCTTTGGTTTTTTATTCGATATATTTTAATAGTTTTGATAAAGGCGTTTTAGATGTCTTTTCATAAGATAAAATAAATAGCTTGAATTTTTAGTTTTTTACAATTAGAATAAACATTTGGGCACGCTACTGATACAGGTGGGTAATCATCAGCCGTCATCTTCGAAGGTCTAAAAACAAATAAGCGTGTGCCACTTGTTGCTATGTGGCTTCGGTAAGCAAACAATGACTTAACACTTCTGAAAGGGATTATGGCAGCTATGAATAATGGCTACTTATTACTGTACAACTTGAAACTACTTGTTAAAATTAAATAAGAAATAAGCCGGTTGCTTTTGTGTTAATTGACAAACAAACTATCAAGTAATACAAGGTAGTGCTAAAAATAACGGATAGGTTGTTGTAGTTAGGATTCGTTCGAGATTAGAGGGGGATGATTTTTCAATAAAAATAAAAATATGAATACTTTATTTCAAAATAAACCTATATTCGTGTTTTTTTTTCAAATTCTAACATCAAAATCAACGTAACAATCAATTATATTTGATAAATAATTACTAAATACAAATTACTAAATTTTGGTAAAAATATTTTGCCATCTGAGTTGTGGTCTTTGCTCTTGCTGCGCGAATGAAGATGAACCCTGGCGTCAACACTTTTAGGTTTGTTTTTGTAAGAATTCAAACACCTAAAACATCCATAATATATTCATTGACTTTCATTCATTTCGATCTTTATGCATAGGTGTTTAAAAAACTTTTTTCAATCTCAATACACGATTCTCAAAGCAAGGTACGTATACTAAGGTTATTTCTTTCCTAACAAAATCTTTACTTCTCTAACTTTAATTCAAAATGATGTCCGACGAACTACTTACGAAAGTTTCATATATTCATGTTCTTTATATCGGAAGTCGATATGATTTCAAAAAACCGAAAGATATATACATTGAATTATTTAAACATTGTACGATTCCACATGTTCTGTCACTTATGACCCAGGACTCTTCAGGCATTCGATCACATATATGCAGAACAGAACTGACACACAATACACAGTTTTCATCCATTATATTTAAGAGGAATAGTAATTGAAGATACCAAAAGGTGAAACCCAGGTTGATAATGAAAAAATATCTGGAATCGTATATAGATTCAACAATTCAAATTCCATCAAACATACATAAATGACATTGCGTAATGCCAATACTGAAAATGTACAAAAGCAAACAGTCACAGAGTTAGTCAACTCTTGTTGAGTACGGTTTTGTTTAACACGGTTCAAAAGGTACATTTTTTCAATGTAATCTTGCTCTTTTGACCGTACGATTTTCAATTTTTAAACTTACTTCCCAATCACTGATACAAGTTTAAGACCAGTGAATCGTTTACAAATTCAACAGGAATTTAAAAAGCCACCACGTTTGAAAAAATGTTCGAAAATATGGCGGAAAATCATATCCTTACAATTCCCAAGTTCAAAAAAATTACACTCGCAATAAGTTCGATGCGGTCCCATTGCAAAGCAGTCTATCCTGAAATACAATACTGTGAATTAATGACATTGCATTTGCAGAAAACTTAAAAATTAAGTAGGATTGAGAGATAGAAATATAATATAATAAGATAGATAAAAGATATTTATTATTATTTTAAAAGACACGTGTAGATAATGTTTTCTTGCTAAAATCAGCAAAAATAAAAATTATGATTATACTAAAAGAAATAAAGCAGACGATATTCAGAGAAAATGAAAAAAAATAAACAGTTTTCAATATTTATTAGTGATCATAATGAATAATACAGTGGCATGTATATCATTTTTCATTAAATGTTTTTGATATAAATATGAAATTCTTTAGCATGTCTAAAAATGATTATATTCCTAATTTTACAAAAATATGTTAGTATGTTTTTGTAGAACTTGATTAATACACTTTAATTTAACACGGTGAACTAGCGTAATGATATGTGAAGCAAGGGACGAGTATACTCTTAACCCTCTTACTGCTAACGGCTCATTTTACTGTGTTGATAGTTGATACCCAAAAATATATGAATTACAGTCGTTAAAACCTTCTTGTACTCGCTAATTATTGAATTAATGCATTGCTTGATGTGTCCAGATGAACTCAATAAGACTGTTTCAAACCAATATTATTCAATAAAAGTCTAGGTGTTGGAATATCCTTTAAAATGCTCAGCAGGGAATGAGTTAAAATACTCTTTTAGTTTTTTAATAAGGGGCAAAGAACTTTTAATATTATGTAACGCTTTGTATCCCAGTTAAATCATTTCCAAGCTGAGTCACAAACAAAGCATTATATGAATTTCTTGTCTTTTAAAAAATTATTTTAAATTTAAATAATTCTACCGTAACCGTTGATATCAACATAAGGTAAGGACATTCACTGCACAGATCCAGTCCATGTTCTACTAGATAACTAGACAATTTCAATGCATGGGTACTTAAGTCCTGCGGAATAGGCAGAGATTGAATACATTTTCTATACCATGCATCTCACCATTTTGAACGACTAGTTCCTTGAACATGCCTGTGTTTTTAATTAAGCAATTGAATTAGATCAAGAGGCGAAATTTATCGTACTAATTTATCATAAGGACACGTTAGATGATATAACGAACAACAAATACGAAATAACAGTTTTTACACACTTCAGTTCAAATAATACTCGATAAATTCAAATTACAATCACCATAAAAATCAGCGATTTTGCATTAATAGCTAATAATTGTAAACTAAGGCTAAATTTTAACTGTAACAAATTCGTATGATTCCCCATGTTTTGTCACTAACGACCCGGGTTTCGCCTTTCGGCATCTTCATGCTTTCCATCACACGGATGCAACATACCTGACAAAACTGACTTAGTGACAAAACATGTGGAATCGTACAAAGTTGTAGCAATTCAAACTTGATATTGAAATACCATCAAGCACCTTCAGTCGATATCATAAATTAACTGAGACTAATTTTTTTTAATGATTTACAAGAAAAAAGCTTATGTGATAAACTGTATGGTGAATTACAAAATAAAAGAAAGACTACCTTGAGCCAAAATGTATTTTTCCAAATAAGTTTATTAAAATCATCAACTAAAAGTTGCATATTGTATCAATAAATATATTAAGTATTGTTATCGTATAAAAAAATGTTGTCAAATACGTTATTACGATGTACTCTACCAATATTATGAACGATCACAAGCCAAACCCCATCTTTCAATGTCGCATGTTATCACATGGTTTTGGACTTAAAAGAAAAAATATCAACCAACGACCGCTCATACAAAAAGATGTGGTACTACACTGATTTTTTATTCCCTTTTTCGTCAAGTAGTAGCTAGATAGTAGACCTGAACACAATGGGGTCGACGAAAAAAAATGTGATCCTATTTGAGCCACGATCAGCTTGCAAGTTCCATAGTCACAATAATAATAATTCCTACAGAGTAAAATATCTAAAAGGATTTCTCTAAATGGCTTTCGAACGTATTCTTACATGAACCGTTTCAATTTCCTTCTTTCATTTAATTTATAATTACGGTAATGGCTAATTTATTATTTCAAAATCCGTTTTTTATGTTATACCTTAAATATATACAACTCCACTGTTCAATATATTTACCTTATTTTTAGTCAGAGATAGAAAATACGAATGAAAAAAAATAACATTTTAACTAGTCAATGAGTACATTGACTAACCAAATTAATTAATTAATTTCTGATACCGATATACTCTTTTGAATTTGAGAGTATGATTACTCCAGACATTGTTTTTGGCTTCGATCTACCAATAGGCCATAGGCTCCCAACCTGGGGGTCGCGTAGGGTTTTTTGGGGGGTCGTCAACTTATACAGTCAACTAAAAAAATATTCAGTTTTGCATGGCTTTTGGATTATATAGGGGGTCGCGGATCACGTGGATTTTGTGAAAAGGGGTAGCCACCCGAAAAAGGTTGGGAGCTTGTGCAATAGGCACAACTAATAATGGGTAAATTCATAAAACATTAATTTTTCCACCCGAATTTATAATATTGAATTAAAAATTACATTCCTTTATTATGTTACAAAAATCATGTTATCTTTAATACGAGTTTTGATATTATTATATTGGCGAAAAATTCGATTATGAAATCAAATATGGCTAGGCGTCGAAAAACAACTTTATGTGATTCACAGCAAACCTGTTAAATGTTGTCAAAATAATCATTTTAAATAACATTAAAACTTTTTCATCACTTGAAAATAATGTAAATAAAATTGATCTTTATTTATAAGAGTCGTAAAGTAAATAATGTAGTGTCACTGTTTTATGTTTTGGGATACCGCAGCAACGACCGCATTAAAAAGATGGGTCGGCGTTGAACGAGAATCCAATTTTATCCTAATTTAAAATCTTATTACAGAGTCACCTCGTTGTAAAGTTTTGAAGGCGGCAATATAAAGTGGGCGTAAAACTTTTTGTGTTCTCGATAAATATACATTTTGAAATGTTAAAATGCTCAGATTAGTTCACTTGAGTCCCTTTCAATTTCCCCAGAAGTAAAAATATAACAAACAACCAAAGGTTTTTTTAAACAAGCCGCTGCATAATTAGCTTTGGTGTTTCAACCTCAGAAATTTTCTTACTTATTTACCAACATACCGAAATCATACTAAGGATAGAAACTGTTCAACGCACTTCCGTTTCCTGTGTATTTTTCTATTATTTCTAGAGTGGTAATTGACCAAATATATCTGTGTATTTGAGCTTAATGTATCTCATTAGAGATTTTTTTTATTAGTTGCAAACTTCTAAAAGAGAAAAGTTTTAACAAAAACACATAACGACTGACGATTTTCATTGATTAGATACTTCAATTACTGTTTATCCATCTTTAAAGAGAAATATTGTACGTTTTATTAAAAATAAGACGTTTTATTGAGCAACGGTAAATATTTATTCAATTTGCTTCTATTAAATTTCAATTGATACAACTTTGTACGATTCCACATTTTTTATCATTAACGATCCAGGTTTCGCCTTTCGGCATCTTCAAGCATTCTATCACACGGATGCAACATAACTGACGTACAATAAACAGTTAACATATAATATAATATATATAATATAATAAACACACACCACAAGAAACAGTAAATGGCAACTAAAACAAATTTAATAATAATTAACCTGTGATAATTTTCATTAAAAATCTTGTTAATGAGTCATTTAAATTTGATATTGAAATTCCATCAAGCACCTTCTGTCGATATCATAAATTGCTTCCATTATTTTTAGTATGAAAAAAAATAATTAAAAATATATCAAGCTTAGTATATGAGCAATAGCTCAAAAAATCTCTGAATAATATGAACTATGTTTTAAAAGAATTAATGGATGTTACTGGAGATATTTTTGATGTTGTTAGCGCCATTTATTGAGTGTTCTTGAAAAAGCTTGAACATTTCTCCAGCATAAAAACATATAATGTTAGAAAGTAGTATTCATATTGGAAGCTATTGCAATTTTAGCAATATAAAACCACAAAAACTTTACACAAATCAACATCGATATAATGATTCATTCATCGTGTTTTTTACGAGCGATGTGACATCGATTTTGAGTTTGATTTCGATAAACAAGCGGGTGACGAATTGGCAAGCAGAGAAAATGAAGTTTTTATTATATTTTTTTATTTTAAATTACTATTATATGCTTCCGAATTAACCGAAATTGTTCATCTTGTATTAGTTATAATAACAACGGAAGAAATATATTTTTGATAATCTCGTAATCTAAGTGCGTAGAGAATTCTTTTTGTGGTCGATACTTCGTTACATTGTGTAAAAAACTGTTCAAATAATTTATCATAATAGTTTGATCTGACAGGGGCAATGTATTGTGAGATCTGGATTGAAACGTTAAGAACGTTTGGACTTATGCGTTATTATTACAAAAATGCGTTGCTTCACTGCTGCAGCGCCTATCTTAAAATATAATATATTCTTGCCACATTTTCCGTCAATACGCCCACAATATTATATTGACGTTAGTTACGATACAAAAGATTTTTTAACATATCTTTATTATACAAATCACAGTAAAACTGACATAAAATAACTATCACCTCTATCGGAAGCACAAATAAAATACATTTATTATATAACTTCATGTGGATTTAAATTGCTGGCTGACTACTCATTCGAATATCACACAAGTACATACAATATTTCATAATAGAATCATGGAACAAAATTATGAATATTTTTCTAATTTTAACATTTCAAAATTTTGTCGATGCAGTGACCCAGAAGTCAGGTTTACACTAAATTTAATTTATTTTTGTAAAGCATGTGTGTTTTTCAATGTTCTCTTTTTTCGTGATGATATTGAGTGCTTTTTCCAAATTTTAATTATTTAGCGTATTAATAGTTCGGTGTAGTGCCAACAATTTTTATAAAACTTAATACGAATAATAATATCAAAATTTTAGTAAATCTTGAATTGGGTTCTCAGGATTCTATAAGATGTACATATTCATTATAATTTTTCGCGTTATTTTGTTTATACTTCCAAAATGGAATAAAAGCACACTCACAAAATTTCATGAACAAATATAAGTTCAGAGACAACAGTCTAGTTCTAAAGTCTATTATTCTCAATAGAAAAAATATTTTTAATGACTGGATGTCAGATATTTCCAATTAAATAAAACGTATGTTGCAAAGAAACGTGTTGTCCTAAAATTAATGACATTTTCTTGTTTGAATTGATAAAATATTCCGTCTCGAATGATATTTCATTACGAAAAAATTCTTGTCTATATGTTTAGGTATAGATAAGCTTTTAATTTTAAATGCTTGTAAGAATCACCTATAGAAACCTGTTACATGCATAATTCATAATATAACGTAGGAAGTACAATAGTTATTTTATGTAAAAACGGATTAGTAGTACGTTGATTTTATAAAAATCATTAATCCTTAAGGTGTGTAATCATCCAAGATAATATCAACGAAAATGAAACCATTGTCTTTTTTGTTATGCTTTTTGATTGGCTGTTGGTCAACTTTGCTCTTCTTTGTTGTAATAGTAAACAATGCGCGGATGCCTTAGCAACGAGAGCAATGGACCTAGCAGTGTTCAAATAAAAGAAAATATCATTCGAAAAAAATCCACCGTGGCACGTGACTAGTTTCGGAAGCCACGTGTCAATAGGGTAGGTAAATAAAATACAGCCCTGGTCGTGCGTGAAAAACTCGGAGCAATTTAAAGTCCTCGTATCTCCAGGTAGACTGTTATTATATCAATAACTAGGACTTAAAACAATCCCTTTTTCTACGCAATATCCTGCTTAAGATAACAAGCGTCATTAGGAAAGAATTTCGATCCACGTATAGATGTATTTACGATTCTTTTTAAAATACTCAAAAAAAATATAGATTACTTTGATTATTGGTAGTTTGTTTTATTTACACACTTTTGATAATTATAAGACTTATAATAAATCATGTATGTAATATTTCTATAGAAAATATTTACTCTATGATTAAATTTTATTTTAAAATGAGAATTTTCGTAGAAAAATCAATTACAACATTTTAATTTATATGTAACGGAAACACTACGTAAAAATGTTTCACTTGTCATTTTCATCATTCTGATATCATTGGTTATAATTTTGACATCAGCTTGGTAAATTAATAGTAACATAATTGCTTTAAAATTCTCAATGTACCAAAAATAACCTGTAATTTTAATTAGTTATTTCGTAAAAATAAGAATTTTCCCATTTTTAATTATTACTGCAGTGGACTAAAATTAAAGCATCAAGCATTTAGAGTAATTTCTTAAATACTATTCGTTAACGAAGGTATTATACCGTTGCTTCCATATATTTGATTGCATTCACGGAGAGCCGGTTTTTCTATTCTTGCCCATAAATTTGATCGTTGTCGAATAACCGTTCGAGATTCTATTCGTTAAGATCATTTACATTAGTATTATGCAACCGAGATGCTACATAAGGAATCTTAAATGCAGGCAGTACGGCTAAGGGACTAACATAAACATTATTCCTAATAGCCGCATCAAGATTCATGACGGTCGTGAAGTGAAAATGGACATTTTGTCAATACAAAACGCATAGATTGACACGCTGATAACACCAAAGAAATGTATAGAAAGAGAACCCTTTAAGATGTATGGTTAGTATAAAAAGTTCTTCTTGTGAAGGCGAGTAAAATAAACAAAAAGTTTCAAATAAAAAATCTACAAATACTCAATTGTGATTCTTTTGAAGAAAGTTCAATAGTGTATTAAATAAGATAAATCTATCAAAACCACCTGATACTGTGACATTTATCATTTTTCATAAGAAACTGTTCAATAAGTTTAGTATGACAATGAAAAAGGCAATAGCTTACAAAGTTCAGTATTTAAAGATATACATCCAAAATAATGCGATCTATAATGACAGTCGGAAATTTACGAATTAAATTTGTCTTGTCAAATATAAACTTAACCATTCTTAGAATACAACAATTTTACACATTAAAAAAATGAAATATGACAATTATTTAGTTATGTATTATAAAAAAATAGCGTTTGGAAAATGTTATTAATAATTTTGACAAATTAGCATGTTGCCACTAAAACAAGTACAAAAGATTATAAGCATTTTTTTTTGGTATTCGTAGAAACTAAGCCAAAAATATTTCTCCAGTTTTCTAGCTAATTATAGTCTAAGCGATTAATTGAAACTAGCCGCTGTTTAGCTTTATTAAAATACTAAAAAAAATACGTTTCTTCAATTACCTGATTAAATTTGCTTAACAAGAAATACACACAAAATGATGAAGAACGCAGTGTGCATTTTTAGTCATTTTTAGTTTTGATCTGTATAATTGTAGCTATTGATTATATAAGACTGGTTAATTAGTATACACCTACTGAATATCAAATATTCTGCAATGTTTATAAAAAACATTCTAGAGAATCGTTATTTTTAATTAGATGCGTTGCCCAGCGTGGGTGTGAATTTGACCATCAGAAATAATTATCTTCTATATATATAAAAATGAATGTCTGTCTGTCTGTCTGTCTGTCCTTCATAAACTCCTACACCATTAATCCAATTGCAATAAAACTTTGTCGAATTATTGCTTAGACTACCGGGCAGAAGATAGGATACTCAGAATTTGATTTGATTACAAAAATTAATTGAATATTTACGAAAAACATGTTTTCATACAAGACTATTGTAATACAGAATGGCCATTTATGACACATTGTATCCATAGCAACGCCGAAAACAAGCACGACGCAAATCTGTCACATTCACTCACCTACAAGTACTTACGTAAGGTACTGAATATTTTGAAACAAAGTTTGATTTTCGAAATAAGTATTTCTATGTTCTATTTTTTACCGACTTTTTTGTTTTGGTTTTATGTCGCATGACGGAACGAATTGAAATGAATATCACGTATAAATCGTGTGTGATATAGAAAGAATTTATTCAATATATCAATAATTTTTTTTTTATTTTTCAAAAGTGAATTTCAGAACGTAACATTCACTGTGAAATCAATTATGCCACCCAAAGAAAAGGAATAGGTCAGAGTACAACTCAAGCACGAAAGAAAAAGATGAAACAATGAGGTTGAAGTTGATAATCGTTGGATTGTACCGTATTCACAGCTTCCTTCGAAAACGTACAAAGCACAAATCAACGTCGAGTATTGTAATTCAGTGAAATCCATCAAATACATTTGTAAAAATGTCAACAAAGGAAGCGATAAGGCAGTTTTTGGAGTGGGAAATTCAATTGCATCTATCGATGAAATCAACTGGGACGCTACATTAGAAGCAATGAAGCAATATGGCGCATTTTATCATTTCCAATTCATGAACGGCATCCACCAGTTACTCACTTGGCAGTTCACCTTGAAAATGGACAGGGAGTGTACTTCACAACAGAAAATGCACGTGTAAGAGCATTGTAACCACAGCCAACAACGTTAACTGCATTTTTCTTATTGTGTAGGAATGATATGTTTGCAAAGACGCTACCATACTCTGAAGTGCCAACATTCTACAGATGATATGCATCAGAAAAAAATTCAACGTCGCAAACAAGGTAAAGCAGTTGAGGGTACATTACAATGTATATTCAACCGACGCATTAGGCTGTCTGTACACTGTTCAACCAAATAATGCAGAATGCGTTTACTTGCGATTACTGTTAATCAATATACGTGGACCGACATCCTTCCAAGAATTGAGAACAGTAAACGGTCGAATATGTTTCATTTATCGTGAAGCTTGCCTCAAATTAAATCTTCTAGAAAACGATGCACATTGGGACACTTCACTCGCTGATTCATCGAATACTGCTGACCCACAACAAATACATGCGTTATTTGCAGTAATATTAACAATTTGCTTTCCATGCAATCCAAAAGATCTTTGGAAAAAATACAAAGGCTACATGAGTGAAGATATTTTACATAGTTTGCGTGAAACAATTCAAAATCCACACGTTCAATTCACACCAAACGTGTATAATGAGGCATTGCTATTGATTGAGGACATATGCTTAGTAATCGCTAACAAATCATTGGTACAATTGGGAATGGCTGCGCTGAATCCATCTGTAAACGACTGACGTGATCGTGATTTCTAACGAGAAACACACTTTGATGTGAATGAATTGGGTAAATTTGTTCAAACGAATCTTCCGAAATTGGTTTCAGATCAACGTTTAGTGTATGACACAATTATGGATGCAATTACAAGTCAAAGTGGTAGATTTTATTTCATAGATGCACCCGGAGGCACAGGTAAAACCTTCCTCATTTCACTCATTTTGGCAGCCACACGATCACGAAAAAACATTGCTCTAGCAATTGCATTATCTGGAATTGCAACAACTCTTTTGGATGGTGGCCGAACAGGGCATTCAGCACTGAAACTGCCAATGAATATGTAAATAATTGAGAAACCAACGTGCAATATCAACAAAAATTCTATAACGGGCAAACTACTTACATCATGTAAAATCATTGTATGCGATGAATGTACTATGGCACACAAAAAATCATCGGAAGCACTTCATTGCACACTAAAAGATTTGAGAAGAAATGTGCAACTTTTCGGTGGCGCACTCATTTTATTGTCTGGTGATTTTCGACAAACTCTACCTGTTATATCACGTTCAACAATGGCCGATGAACTTAATGCATGTCTCAAATCATCCGTTTTATGGCGATACGTACATAGATTCACTTTAAAGACCAATATGGATGTATGCGTGCAACTACAACATGATGCATCCATTGAACGTTCCGTAAAACAATTGTTGCATATAGATAGGAAATGGGAAAATCGCAATAGAGGAATCCACACGATGTATCACATTGCCAGCGAATTTCTGTAAAATAACCACAACTATAGACGAATTGATTCACAAAGTTTTTCCAAATATTGCACACAATCATAAAAGTCATCAATGGCTCAGTGCACATGCTATATTAGCAGCCAAAAACAAAGATATCAATGCAATCAATTTCAGAATACTAAATGAAATACCAGGCGAAGCGATAACGTATAAGTCCATCGATACTATAACGGATCAAGACAAAGCCGTCAATTATCCAACAGAATTCTAGATTCACTTGATTTGTCAGGCATGCCGCCGCATGTTTTAGCATTGAAATTTGGCGTCCCTATCATTCTTCTCCGAAACATAAATTCCTCACGACTTTGCAACGGTACCAGGCTTTCAGTAAGGAAAATGATGAAATATTGAAGCTATAATTTTAAATGGAAAATGTAATGTTCAATTAAATTAATGTTAAAGAAGATGTAATGTTGCCACGCATCCCAATGATTCCGACAGATATGCCATTTGAATTTAAGCGTCTGTAGTTTCCAGTGCGAGTCGCCTTTGCAATGACCATCAATAAGGCACAAGAACAGTCTTTACAAGTGTGTGGACTAAATTCAGAAAATCCATGCTTCTCACATGGACAACTGTATTTGACCTGCTCACGTGTTGGAAAACCTTCTGATTTATTTGTGTACGTACCAGATAGAAAAACAAAATACATTGTGTATCCAAAAGCAGTCCAATAAATAAAAACACATACGGCCGCCACTGTCAAATTTCGGTAAGAAAAACATAACCTAAGCTTATCGTTTGCAACGCGTGCAGGGTACACGCTAGTATAAATTAGACTTTAATATTCTACTATAAAATTAATGTTTTTACACCTATTACGCGTATGCCTCCGACACCAACGCAGATCAAGAATAATTATTTCGGCTACATACTTGTAACATTAAATAAAGTCATGCCATTAAATTCAGAAGAGATTTCTTCCGTTTTACTATTTTGATATATAATACTTAATTTTAACGAATGAAATAAATTAGCGTGGGCTTATTAAACGAGGCGTTAGATGTCCGTATCATTTAGTTACTTATTTTATTCCGACATTTACAAGCCTTAAATATTACCTGCCAAATTTATATCGACGTTAAATATGACTATTCATTTTCGAAAGGCACTAACTTTTCTCTTACTGCATAACAACGTGTTTTTAGGATTAAATTAAATACTTTTCTATTTTGATAGATCAAAATAGAAACATTTGTATGTATATATAAATTTCTAAGCTATATTTTTTCAAACAAACTTAACTTATTGGGATGCATAATGTTACCCCCCCAGTCAGTAAAATCTTGATGAAATGCTATGCTACTGTACTTTTTACAATTAGCCCTATAATAATATCGAAATATAATAAATACATATAATAAACTCTCATGACTGTAATGATATGTGATTATTGTCAGAGTGCATTTAAAATAATAATAACACACTTTCAAAATAATTTCCATAATATAACGTGCTATGTATAGCACCAAAAATGTATTTTTATTACATGTTTAAAATATAGTCCCTTTTCACCGAGAAGTGACAGTTAACACATTAAAATTGATCTATAATTATCCTAGTATAGGTTGATACTTCGTCTTAGGTGATTTCTAAATTATCACATCATAACTTTTTTGGCTTGCTTCTTAACCATATTCAAATATTGTTTTAAGTAGAGCATTTTATTTATCACTTCGTGCTTTTGTCCATTTTGCACGTTTGTTTATCCATATAAAACTATTATTCTTATGAATATTAAGAAATCTTTAAATTAAATGTGTATCAATCAAATGCCAACATTAAATATTGTAGTATGTACGTCATATTTAGATCTTCTTTCTCTAAAAGATGTTGCCTACTATCGTTAACATGAAACGTAATATAGTATATATATATCAAAATAATTTATTTTGTGATTTGCAACAAACAAAAATTTGGTACAGAAAATCTTTGGGAAAAAGTAATACTTATCCTTATAGCTAAGTTTTTAATCATTTTTATTATGTCATAATGATATGGATATCTCTGTGTAGTGGTTTTCGATGGAAGGTTGAATTGTACTTGGTTTGTCTCATATACGATAAAATACGTATAATAAATTATTGATCACTATAAAAATCACATAATGAGCAAAATTATTGTAATATGTCATGTCAATCGTATATTACCGTAGTTTTTTTTTCTATTTTTATTTAAACAGTTCTTTGTTATGGCAATTGTACGAGATTATATTTAACTTGTATCACGTTTATTAAGCATGTAAAGTTATGGTTCTCACTAAAAGTGACATGTTTCGCAAAGAGCCGGATGCAATACTAAATGAACTTCTTAATAACCATGTCACGCAGGTTAAGCATCGTAAACTGGTATATAATTTAATGTGCAGGTACTTACACAGAGAAGACAATAACGTCAAAATAATAGTACTGCAGACTATGTAGTCTAGAGAGATTTCTGTTGCAAAAACAAAATCAATGACCATTGATTATACCTAATCAAAAAAATCAGACATGTTTCGTTTCGAATATTTCGCCATTTTAATTACAAAAGCTTTTTTTATAGCACTTTCATTTAAATATAATCAAAAGATATGTCATAAACTTTGAATATGATAAAACGATAAATTCTGGACTATACGTGTTATTTCTATAAAAATAAACGATTTCACTTTCGACGCGAATGAAAACATTGAAAGTATAAGTAGATTTTTCTTTTTCGATTTTGCAAGTAAAATTAAAGTATAAACAATTCATTCTTTTGCGTGAAAACCTGAATACTTGTTACCAATCGCTATCAATGTTCTAAAATATGATGAGAATATGCAGGTATGTGATTCCACTGAAACATTGAAAAAAAAGTTTATTACATTGAATACATCGCTGTAACATATACATTAAAAGTTTGCACATTACAAAAAACCACGTGCATAAACGAATTAATGTGAGTGAATAAATACAATTTTAGCTGCAGTGTCAAAATATTCCGTCGTATAAAATGCCAACGTCAATGGTGAATTACAAATCATCCCTCGCGATGGAAAATACATTATAAAAAGCAATAACATGTCCACATATTACTCGCCAACTTAAATAAAATCACTTCTCAGTCGCCTCAGACCCATTTTAATAATGTATGTATTATTCATTGGGCGCCCATCGCAAACGAAGATAATAATATATGTGCACATTCCTCGAACCCAGCACATCTGAGAAACATCACAATTTGTCAGAGACAGGGATGCCAACACCTTCAAAAATATATTTTCATTAGTAAATGCAGTCCTCGAAAAAAGCACATAAATTGTATCGTAAAATATGAAATAAATTGTATTCTTATAAAAATAAGCTAAGATCATTGCGTACAATTGATTTTTTAACAGCATTTATCATTTTGCGATAGCCGTGCTAACGTTGGAAAACCGACACGTTGGAAAAAAGTTGATAAATTTCTTATTGTATCAAAATCTTTCAACAAGATGAAAATGGCCGTACTATGCAATCATTTTTCTTATTATACTTGAAAATCTCTGATCCTAGCTAGTTGATTCTTGAACATTTTTTTAAATACCAGTAGATGGTTCAGATATTACACATGTTGCTTTATGAACCAACCAACGTCTTCTTCTAACTGTTATCTTCTTTAATATCTCAAAGTTTTTCTTTCTCCTAAGGCACATCATATTTCAAATCCATATTGCATATGCTTCAGACGTTCTTTTCATATTGGAGACCTTCAAAATGCGCGTGCTCGCTTATCTGCCGTGGTAGCCCAAGGCAGAAAAAATTCCCTCCGAAGCAATAATTTGCTAACGCATTGTGAAATATGTGTCTTTTGTAAATAGTTCCCAGCATTATAAAATATTATGTCATAAACAAAACAGTAAAAATGTAAAAAAATAAATATAAACAACGATATATAATACAATCAAATAAAATGTACAAATAGGTATGCACTATCACCTTTTGCAATACAATAATAGAGGGAAAAAAATTACGGCTTATTTCACTTTGAATTACTTTGTCCAACAAGTGGTATAACATTGAATAAAACATTGTTATTTAATAATACATGAATTTTTGCTGATTCCTCGAGTATCGGTTATCGTAAAATTCATATTTGAATTTTATTGAACAGTTTAAAACCAGCTGTTACACTGAAAATTTAATCACTCGACAAACCATTAAAAGCACAAAAACGAAATAGTTGTGTTATCCTATTTGGTGGTTCTACCTTTCTTGGTTTCAAATCATTTAATAAGTCCCTAACCCAAGCGTTACTTTGCTTGTGTGGATTATGAGCTTTTTCTTCAGCAAAAGCTTTTATAAGTAAAAATATTACAACACGGTGAAAAATAGCAATGTATTTTAGTTCTACAAGTAATGGGCTTAGAGGGCTGCCCATTGGCAACCCGTCATTTTGTTGGTAATATGTTTCGTTAAATTTAAAGTAATTCGTTTCAATACACACTTGAATTAAAGAGTAAATCTCTTCAGATTCAAATGGATGTAACTTAGATTTTTCTAATATGTCATGTATCGTTCCCAAGCATTCCTTTACAGGAATGTTAGTGAATAAAATGGTGTCTTATACTTATTAATTTTTGCAGAAATTTTTATGGACAACTTCGAATCTAAACTTCTCGAATTAGATAAAAATTATATAGTATATTACTACCGCTATGTAGACGATATCTTGATTTGTTGGCAAGGCACGGATAGACAATTAGATAAATTTCTACAGAAAACTAACTCCATACATAGTAATATTAAATTCACACTAGAGATAGAGGTAGACAACTCCATCAATTTCCTGGACTTAACCATTAGCAGAGTTAAAAACAGAACCACTTTTAAATTTTTTAGAAAACCTACCTATTGTGATATCACAATTCACGCAAAGTCCCTCCACTCATGGAATCATAAGCTTGCGGCTTATAACTCCATGGTCCATAGGCTAGTAACTGTACCTATGAGTCGACAAAGAACTGCAGACTAAAAAATGCATAGCCAGTAATAATGGTTATGAGATAACGACGATAAATAATTTATTCTATAAAAAACAATTAAATCTAGCTAGAAAACTCATTTACCCGAACCCAATACAAGATAACCGCTTCTATAAATCAATTAACTACCTAGGTAGCATTAGTGAAAAAATCATCGGGAGATTAAAAACTCAATAAACGTAGCTTTCAAGGTCAACAATAACTTAGGCAGACATCTTAAAAATAGTAAAGATAAAATCAATAAACTGGATAGAAGCGGTATTTATAAAATGTCCTGTGGCTCACGTTTATCCGTTTATATCGGACAGGCAGGTAGAAGTATATCTACTCGAGCTAAGGAACATGTAAGATCATTCAACAGTAAAAAAACAGATTCACAATTCGCTGATCACGTTATTAATGAATCGCATAATATAAATTCAAAATCAGCCCCTAAATGTTTGCATCTTTGTAGTAAGGGTCGGAGAATGACGGCTTTGGAACAGCTGGAAATCAATAGACACCAATTATCACAAAGGATTCTTAACGAACAAACTAACATAATAGTATCGCCACTTGTCCAGCCGTTGTACAAAGGGGTGGTCTGATTTGCTTCCATAAGGACCACTTCCGTCCCACATATAATCTTATTGTCATAGACACCTATTGTTTCATTTAGAATTTTGAAAATTTAGTGTCATTGTGTTAAAGTAACAAGCTAGGCCGTTGGAACAGGAGAGAGGATGTGTTGTGTGCCTTTTCTGCACAGCTATATATAGATAAGCGAATGTTAGTTTAAGCATAGTTCTGACGATGGCGTGAGCCGAAATAGCTATCAACTATATTTGTTAAAAATAAATTTGTAGAACTAAAATACATTGTTTTTTTTTCCACCGTGTTATAATGGAGTTCTACCAAGTGAATGCCAATTCAATCAATAAAAATATTACATTTAAAAAAACTAATAAACACGTAATTTGATTCGTATTTAATCATTTAGTAAGTAATGAATAAATGTTTTTAGTGAGTTTTTCATTTCATTTCGTACCTCGTGTTTAATGTCCGAAGTAGTGATTGATGATATAATATTCAAATTGCTACGTACCAGTCAATAAATATCTACAAATCTTTAATACAGAAAGATTTTTAAAATCACCAGCAATGACTTACCAAAAATGAAAAATATGTATACTTATAGTAATACTATCCAGGATTTAAAAAATAAATACGATTCTTTTTTTAATTACACACATTTTGTATTAAAGAAAATAAATAAATTTATATCAATTCGAAAACTAGAATAGAATATTATTTACTATCTTGCATTCAAATGAAGTCTTCCAAAGTATGATTACTAATGATTCAGACTCGGTTGGGTAGAAAATTCTCATACTGGCATTGTACTAAGTCAGTGTGAGGAAACTCTGCCACTTTATAGTCAGTCATAAATGATAAAAACGTGACGCTTCGAAATGTGGTAGCGATAAACTACGGAAAATACGGTAGTATAAACTCTGCTTTGTAGAGATTTCAACAGAGATCCATTAGTAAGCGAACCCAAATTTTTAGTTAATATAATATAATAATTTTTCACAGATAAAAGGTAATTTAAATAGTATATCGGAATGCAAATTAATTTATTACATTATTAAATATTGAATTGCGTTTTCTTAAATTTGGGTTGTCAATAGTTCATCAATTAGTATAACCAAAAAAATATTTAAAATATTCCAGTAGCATCATGAAAAAGTTGATGAAAATTAGTGTTAGTTCATCAGTGGTTGATAAATAATACTTGTTACGCCAAAGGCAAACTATTTTGTCGGTCACAATATTACCACTCTCTCCAAAGCTTTCTGGTTTTATTATATTTGGCAGATATAGGTAATTAGATATAGGAAAAAAAACGGGGGGAGGCCTTCATCCAGCAGTGGATCGACCCCGGCTGATGATGATAGGTAATTGAAATCCATTCACTTAAATCTTCTTTTATTTGTATAGTATTTTATTAAAAAGTCTAAGTTACTTTTGTTTCTCAATGTTATAAATAAAAATGTAGCATTCATATAACGCCAAGTCATAATAGAGTTTTTCACCTAAATATAAATAATATCGGATACATTTAGAAGGTTATGTTGTTTTGAATTAAGCATCGATTTATTTTTTTTATTTTACTTACTGATATAAGCGATTCAACGACAAAAAATGCACAGTGACGTAACAGAAATGGGGAAATTATATTTAATTTTATTCTAAAACTAAATTTTTAAGACATTCGATAAAAAATTGATATTTGTTTGTTTTTCCGTTGATCTATTTTGTTTTAACACTCTTCTGTCAAATTTGAATTATTAAAACTTTGTACGATTCCACATGTTTTGTCACTAAAAACCCGGATTTCGCCTTTCGGCAACATGCATTCTATCACACGAATGCAATAGTTCTGACAAAATCGGACAAAATTGTAACAATTCAAATTTGATATTGAAATTCCATCAAGCACCATTAGTAGTCAATCATAAATTATACTCTTCTTTCAGATTAAAATATGAATTGATGTCCAAGAAATATATTTTTTTATTTTAAAATGTGAGATGACCAGAAAAATTTTCATACATTTTAAAACATTTTTGTTTGTTTATTCCTCACCTATTAAAATATCGATTTTGTTCACATATTTTAAAGCAATAATCGTCGTTCATTGAAGGACTAAAAAATGTTTTTCTTGTTTAAGATCAACACACGAAGTAACGTATTACTACAAAAGGTGCCGGGATGAATGCGGGTGAATATTTTTTATGAAATGTTTGGATCCACTTCGATCAATGTACACTCCTATAAGCGATGCCATTATCATGCGTAGTCAATAATTAGGCACCCACGACAAATCATTTATGCAAGAACATTGTGTTGAACAATGCGGCGCAATGAGTACTCGGTACTCAGTGTGAGATGAAGACCGCACGTGGCCAGAATGACAACACCTTATTTTTGAAGAGCCACAAAAAATTAAAGCCATCAAAACACGTGCACTCACATCGAAAAAGGCGCGAAAACGGAACGGGACAACTTTTCCCGCGCGAAAGTTGTTTGATTGACCGCTCGATACCGCGAGTATCTTCTACTCACTACTGGCGCGGCTGCCTACTTCGCGGCCGGCCCACCTTTGACGATTATTCAAAATGCACCGACTTAATGGTATGAATGCAATTTAAATTTGAAATAATTAACGAAATACCGTTATCTATCAAAACATTTAAGAATTTTGTTTTGAATTAATACATGGCTTCAAATCAATATGGTAATGTGTGTGTGTAAAAATAAACTTATAGTAAAATGCTCACGCAGTCACATAAATTATGATCTTGAGCAACTCTGTAAGTATAAATTTATTCCATCATTGGTCGCTTACTTCTTTTATATACTATTTGAAACTATAATATAATTGCTTCTTAATCACATCAGCGTGGCTAAGATTACTGTAAATTTATGTGTCAAAATGATTATTATTTGCTAGTGCTATCATTTCTTCATTGATTGATTCACATTGATGAATACAGCTCTTTAATCGTGAATTATTGTATCCAGTAGTTGTATTAATCAATAATAATCCTGAAGTGGGAAGTACATTTCGTTTGACAACGTAAACTACCAAAACCTGTGATGTTCATTTTGGACTTTCCAGCACGATTCATCTTAACACTAACATGCATTTCTAAAGCAATTATTTATATTACAAAGAATGACCAACAAAATAAGACGTCTTTCACTTTTACTGTCGATTTCTATATAGGTACTTACATACAAGATGAAAAAAAGCACTTATTAGTCATAAGCATATGCAACTCGGGCACTATTGTCAAAATCTTCATACACACATATATTAGAAAGTATTTTGTTCGGAACAGTTATATGCAACATTTTAAATTTTAAAAAATAGATATGCTGTTGAACCTTGCTTAAGAATTGAATATCAATCAATAAAGATAGATTACACCGTTCAATGCAATGTTTTTTCTAAAGCTAAAATTGTTGAGGCTAGCTAGATGATAACAAATATATAAGATAACAAAATATGATGATTTGTGACCTGGATGGTTTGAAGTACTTTTTATTTTTTTTATTAATAACTAAAAACTAATCAAACTTTAGCCCTCATTAATTTCATCATTCATGATAATAATAAATTAATTATATGAAATATTCATCCCTCAACCCCTTCTCTGTTGATATACGTAAAGGATATTCTATTATATAAATAATTTTTCTCATACGAAAATTTTGACACTTTTATCTTTCTTATATTTTGAATTATCACCTATCTAGTACTTCAATCAGTTGACTTGACTGATGCGATGTTAGCAATCGGAGCATTAAATGCATCCCTTTAGCTTTCATAAAGATGTTTTTACCGAAGCTTGTAAATTTGAGTGGAATATATATTTTTTTAAATATCACAAGTTTTCCAGCACAGATTCAATTATTATTTTCAAAGCGTTAACTGACAATTATTTGTATCTATAAAGTTCATTATAAAAAGTGGAATTTCTACAATTCAATTTGTGTTTTATTTTTGGAAATGCTATCTAATTTCAGCGCAAAATTTGTTTTATTAATTACAGTTAATTGCAGATTTGAATACCCCGCGATTTTAAGGTACCTAAAAATCGCGAATATACATGACAAGCTAGGCGGGGTTCGCCCACTCGTTCGATGTAGGTACTCACCGTATATAGTTACTCCCCATGTATCCATTACCCATGTACCAATTACCATTGAATTAGCGACAACGATACACTATACTTACAACCCATTGTGCTCTAGGAGCGCTCTACTTTGAAATTATCTGTTTGAAAAGATAGTGGTTATTTGTTGAGATCTTACATGGTACCCAGTTCTAAGCATTAGGTATTAGGATTCCTCCTAGATATTCAAATCACGTTCACAAAGATAGCGATCATTGAAACATAGCTACACAAAAATATTTTGCCAGGAATTAAAGAGACAAATCTTCAATGTGAGGTTTGAATCACGACTTAATATTGTTTATTGTATTGTTAAATTTAGCATTTCAAACTTCTGCATTTTGTGACAAAGTAAAACTTGAATAGCACTTTGTTCATACAATATTTTGGTAACGTGAACATTCGTGTTACGGTTACCATATGCATACTCTTTTATCGACCATTGTAATTCTTATTTTAGATGTTTTTTAAAAGTTGTATTGAGTGCTCAATCGTTACATTAAAAGTGTAATGTAAGATGTGTTTTTTTCTTCTTTTCTTGATGTGCCTGAAAATAACTCAAATTAAATAATTTAAAAACTTACCGGTAGTTCTAAGTAGTCGTCGATTGTAAATCTTGCCGCTCCTTTCCGCAAATCAGCCTGGGCAGGAAAATGATCATCGTTTTTCAGTTTTTCTCTGAGAAGGTTTTTAGCTGCTGCATATCCCGAAAGAAAATCCGAATAAACATCCATTAGGTCACCGTTTACAAGTTGATTCAAAAGAATCATATTTTCATTGTCTTTCACAGCTATTTTCATACACTCATAGTTTTCCGAACTGCTTCGATTTGGAAACAAATCGGAGTAATATTCCGCATCGCGCGAATGAGCAGTGTCGCTCGCTTCGTCCGATAATTTATTAGAATCACTTGTAAATGACGTCTCGTACGACAGGAAACTACCCGATTTTAAACTTTTCCCTGAATTATTCCTAGCCATTCTAGGTAATGCGGAAATATCTAAATTATTCATAACTCTTGGCGAATCGCATCCCTTTTTTCTTTTACTTGTATCAATTATATTTTCATCACAGACACCAAAGTTAGGATTCGATTGTCCTTTAATACATTCATATATATCATCGATTGATTCGTATGGTGTACCGGCTAATTTAGACTGTACGTTTTCTAAACTCTCGTAAATGTTATCTTGGGAGTTGCTCGATATTTTAATATCTGAAAAACTTCGCCGCATTGTATCCATTGGAAGATATTCTGGACAGACATCGACAATTTTTGAAGTATCCATCTGTTTTTCTATAAAGTTCCATCGAACATTCTGCCATAAATTATCACTACACTGTGTTAACTCTTTATCGTTTAAGTAGCTTTGGAACGTTTCAAGAAAAGATTCATCGGCATGTTTTTCAATATCACTTAATTTTATCACATTATCATCAGATTGGAGTGTATTGAAACTATTGTTTTTAACTGGAATATCATAATCTGACAGAAGTATACTGGGTGTATCATTGTGTGTTAATACTTTACAATCCACTTCATCTATATCATCGGTGTGGTTTTTCAAATCTTTGGAGTATATATCAGTATTTGCTACTTTGGTACATAACGGAGACTCTAATTTTGGTGTGTTTGCTTGATCGATATCATTTTGGCAAAGAAAACCTTCGGAGACAAGGGCGTCAAGAATACTTTCATCTAAATTTTCCTCCTTGTTTCCTAATACTGCTGCCATTGGATCTTCGATTACAGAAGGGTTCGCTTTCAGTATTCCAGCTTCTAAATATTTCTCAAGTCTTTCGCATAGAGAAAACGAGGCTTTACTAACACAGTGTAAGTGAAAGAAGAGTATTTGATGCTCAACTTTTGATATGATATCCGCTTTCAACAATGGTTTGGCGTACAGTTCTATCGCGGAGCTAATTGTGGAACCTGAAATTAAAAACATTAATCAATGAGAATGATTCAGTGAGTTGTTTCAAAAACAATATGTGAAACTTCGGATCGATTTTGAGGAGTCAAAAGAGAGATCGCGGCTAAAATGTCAACATTAAAACACCGATGATTAATAATGTCAAACAATGCTACAGTGTACTGAAAACATTTGGAGTGTGTACCGTATCTCATTTACATATTCTAATTCACTTCTAAACAGATGACTGATGATAAGTAACGGTTCATTGTTTTCAACCTACGCAGCCGTTATGAGCATATTTTGTTTTCAATCAACAAGTTTTAATTTTAACCCTATGCTTCTATGATAAATAAAAAAATAGAATATTTCAAGAAAATATTAATAAAAGATACTAAAATTCTTGTGCTTGACACAAATATTTTCAACTATGATTCGATTTCGGTTAAGAAAAATCATCTGTGAAATAAGTATTAATCGAATATTAAATATAATACATTACATTATTTGTGCAACCTTTAACTCTTGTAATATGATTATTGTCACTCTCTCTCTATTGTAAGATTCGAGTTCTGAAAAGTTATGTGGATTTTTTCTTTTTTCAATTTATTAAATTTCAATTCAATGTGGATCTTAATTAAGTGACTCCTTTAAATTCATTTTAAATTTTTTTCATAGGAAATTATTTTCAAAACTGCATTGACAACTAGCTATAATATTCAATATATAAACGACTTCTCAGTTTATATAAAAATTTTATTTCCTTTACATTTTTTACATATTTACCAAATTTTCGAAATGGAATTCTACGAGGCGTTTAGGGTCAAATGGGTTCGATTAAAATGCAAATTAATTTTTATATCTAAAAAACCGACAAAGTTTTAATTTATAAAATACTGTATCAAATAATCATAAAAAAACTTTAATTATTTGGTGTACTGGACCAGAGTTTAATTGGAACGTTTATTATAATAATATTATGAATAATTGTAACCCTCTTCAAATTTTAGTCATGCAAAATTGAGCTAAACATGTCCTTGTAGATTGTGGCTATTGGCCACAAGTATCATCAATTCCTTGCTTGAGAGATAATCTAATGATATGCTTAATCGATTATGACAAACTTATAATAGACGTAAAGAACAATTCCTTCATTAAAGTTTTCATCCATTGTCAACGTCAACAATGGTCACTGAGCGTAACATCCATGACCTAATAAACAAAGCCATTGATATCAAAATTTAAATAACTATTTTTTTTTGTTATGAATAAAATTGATAGTTTATACATGTACATTGACAGTTTAAATTATTAGGTAACTAGTTTATAGAATAATACGAAACTGCTGTTTCTGTACGTCATTAGTATTACAAAACTTATAACATATGTAGTTGATAGCTATTTCGACTTTATCATTAGAACCATGTTTCACATAGTTCATAAGCATAGTTCTGATGAGAATGAAATTTTGTACAACATAAACACACAGCTATTTAAATTTGAATTGTTACAACTTTGTATGATTCCACATGTTGTGTCATTAATATGCTGTCATAACAAAAGTGTCAGTTCTATTGCATCCGTGTGATAGAATGCCTGAAGATGCCAAAAGGTGAAACCCGGGTGATTACTGACAAAGATGTTGAATCGTACAAAGTTGTAACAGTTCAAATTTGATATTGAAATTCCATCAAGCCGATATCGTAAATAGCATAGCTATTTTTACCGTGTTATAATAGAGTTCTACGAAGTAAATACCAAATCAATCAGATCACGAAAAATGGTTGTTTTGTGTCCGTCATCCTTGATAAAAAAACAGTTTAATTGTTTTGAAAGTGAGCTCACCAAATTGCTTTTCGGACTGAAGAAAACAGCTCAAATTAACACCATCCCACGCTGGAGCACAATCTTGCAAGATAATAACTTCACCCTCCAGCAAAGAAACTGGAAGTGACACATCAACGGGTGCTCTGGAGCCGGCTAATATGAGCATGGCGGCACTCTTCGGAGGTTTCATAATCTTGGACTCCTTTTCACCCTCGCAATTATTTTTATCGTCTATTAAAATTTCATTCACAGCTTCTTGTACTTTGTGATTCTTTTTCGAATGCTTCTTTGGTTCTGGAAAGCTCTTTTCGTCTAATTCAAGTCCAAACTCCTTCAACAGGGGCTCAATTATTTCAATTATTTTCTGGGAAGATTGCACAACCACCTGCAACAAAAAGAAAACAATAATAACTTATGTATCTTACCATATACCAATACAACCGGTTAGTTTTTTTCAGGGGCTACGATCCAGGTACCGGCACACAAAAGTATTTGATAAATATTGAGAGTGTGTTTTTTTTTACATACATACACACTAATAAAATTTATTTAATTAAGCTTAAGAAAGTAAATTAAATTTAACATTGTTTCAACGCGGAAGAAACAATGATATAATTTCATTTAATTTGGTCTGATATAATTATTATTAAATAAATTATAGGTTTATTTAGTGTGGGGGGTTTTAACATACACGGTTATACTATGTTAATAAATAACATCTCTTGCATATTGCATCAATATTGTATGATTACCACTGAGTACTAAAAAGTAATCATTTTCTTGCCAAAGTTTCAGAAAAGAAAGTAAGCACATTATACTTACACATAAATAAATGAAAGTATGGCCAATCGTTACTGGGAACCTTATACATTCAAAATAATTACCTCTTAACCGCAAAATAAAACATAAAGATCTTCGCTCAAAATATGGAAAAATGCAACGCCACTTTATGTACTATGCAAGCACTGATGTTTCTCAACGTGTGATTTCGTCAACGAAAATCCGAAAGATTACCTTTGATAATTTTATAAAAAAAACTTTTTTGATTTATTAAGTCTGATCATACAAGACGCACAATTCATGAATAGTATATTTATGAAACTAAAACTTTTAAATCATTCAAAATTTGGAACCCAATATACGTTTTGTAATTAACGACCCCGGTTTCACTTTCAAAATCTTAGGATTAAACCGAATTATCTTGGTTAACTTAAACGTTTCGCCAAGCACCCTCAATCGATATCATACATTAAATTTTCGTAAATAATGTATGTTATTACTTGATTAATTTTTGTATTTAAATAAAAACGGAATTAGCTTATGTATGCCAGGAATATTTTATGAGGTGATGTTTGATGATATGAGTGTTTTAGAAAAAAAAAAATATTTTTGATTTTCTATTCGTAAGTATTTGATTATGTGATGGTAAAAATATCGAAGTATTATATAGATAATTTAAATATTAAGAAATTTCAATCTAATTATCCCACGATGTACGGCAACACAGCGCACATATGATTTGAAAAATGATTTCTGTGGTCGGGAGTAAATTTCAATTATTGAAACTTTGAGATTCAATGAACATCGCTATAAAAGGGTGATACGAATTTCGTTGTCTACTTTCACTCAGTGCGTGTTGTTTTTACAGAGAGCTGTTTAAAAAATTGTATTATTTTAGGACACCTGCCTTCGCAGTAGGTAATTCTCATATATGCAGTTGCCGCTTTTTCCTTAATGCTGATTAATTAATCCGTGTCGCAAGATTGCTACAGATTGGGCAGTGCAGCAAATGCATACAGAGTGCATTAACAGGTAAGTAAAGGTAGGCAACAAACGAGTCAGCCGCAGGGTGTGCTGCGGTCAGTTTCCAATTTCCGCATCGAGAACACCGCGTGCCGGGTCCACCGTCTTCGCAGATATTATCTTTTTCACGCAAAACCATGCTTTGCATGAAGAAGAGGTCTCGATTCAATGGGATAACAGCGCGAAAAAACAACTATCATTTACCTCGGACCACACCGACGCGACGGGACGAATTACGTATTACAATATGGGGCCTTGGATAAGTTTCACGATTGCGTGACTTTCGTACCCGGATATTGCGGGTTCGAATCATCCCGCTGTGCAAAACATCTATAGTCAATGTCTTTTAACAATTCTATTCTATTCAAACTTGAATCTGACGTCAGCTATTAAAGAGCGATCCAATAATCAGTAACTATAGCACTCAACTGAATCTCATTTTTTGCATTCAACTTGATTAAAGCGTGCACGAATTCAGTTTATATTTGATAGGAATATGATCTTGTAATTGAAATATGGTTTCTTAACTGGGAAATATCATATATATTTACACACAATTGTAATCACTCAAAATGCTTCTTAGTATATCCCAAGGAATGTGGACATTTTAGTATCAGGATTCAAATCAAAATGTGAAGCATCTAGCTTCCCAATTTATATATATTAACTGAAGTTTTTTCAATGAGGACTGCCTTGTTATTTAATAGATCAACCTCTCCTTTATTTTTGAAAGACTAGAAATATAAGGGACCAAAGAGTGCGACTCGAATGAACGAATCTTTTCGAACGAATCGCTCACTATCGACTCGTTTCCCATGCCTGCTACCTACCCGACTTTGATTGCAGTAAAAACCACTAGATTTTTGCAGCGTATTCTAATAACCGTTGTTTTGTCAGTCGTATAAATATATTCCCAGCATTGCACGCATTTTTTGAAAAAAGAATATACGAACAATGCGGGAGGACTACTTCCTAGACGCTAATAATAATATGAACATTGTCATCTAATGTTTTTACAATTCGAATGCGGTTTGCTTGCGAGGCCAGAACCGCAAAAGATGTCGCCAGCTGTAGTAAAATGTAGTACATAAAAGTTAATACAGCACAACCTCTCAACGTTTCCATGGAGATTTCACTACAAAATGGTTACGTGGTACCTCGAACCGTATGCGAAACAATTGAATGGATAATTTTGACAGATAATTGACTTTCGATTGAAATGCTATTCAGTTCTTGCTCAAGTTAGTGTATCTGAATACAAAAATAAATGCCACTTTCTGTGTCACTAAAAAATAAAGTCGTATAAATCTTCGTAAACACTTAAAAAGAAGAAAAAAAACATTTTCGTTATATCAATTGCAAATATAACAAGTCTTGTTTATTTTAATTATTATTGTCTGAATAATGGGAAATTCTGATACATCAGTAACGTGTGTAAATTTCATTGAAACAACAAATCTGAAGTAGGTATTGTATTTGTAGTTGACTTAAATAAAGTTTCATGATTTCTGTGGACGGGAAAAAGCTTGACGAAGGGTGACGAACAAATAAACTATATCATCTTCTGATAAGAACGAGAGCCATGCTAGAGCATCGGGAAAACTAAAAATCATCGCATGAAAAATTCAAGACCCACATTGACTTATTGATTCAAGACAATAAAGTCGAAATCATACTTATATCTTTATAAAACTTCATTTTAAAAATAAATTGCTCGGCATTTAAACCTTTTCTGTGTTTTTATTTATTTCTTGACAGTATTTGAAGTATGCCAAAATATTAAGTAAAAATTGATTTTTAAAAAAAATCTTGTTTACTTAAAAAATTTCGATGATAATTATGTTTGCTCTTAACAATCAGGATACATCCTTTAAAGGTTGTAGTAGTAATTGCTTCAAAAATCTCAGTGCTTCTTTTTGTTGTGAATATTTTTTGTGCGCAAATATGTATTTAAAATGAGTCGTTGAAATTCTGTTCACGATTTATTTTATTCAATTATTTAAATCAATATTCTAGAAGCAGCAACGTTTTGCATTAAAATAAAAGACTAAGCATAAGCTTTTTTTTACATTCACTAAATAAGCAAATAACAATTCATTTAAAAGTTTTTACTGACTACAGAAAGATTGTCGACTTGAAATAATTATTTCTCGATTTTTAATGAGGTTTCTATTCGGTTGCGATGTTCATTGGTTCAAATTTCAAAGCTTATAATTTTCTGAATATTTATTTCAGCAATGGAAATGTTGAAGATGTTTCTATTTTGTTCACACTTCTTATTTATACCCGATATTTAAACGGCTGTAAGGAGAATTAATAATTAGTCTTTCCATTACCTTCAATCCATGTATACTTAAAATCTCTAAAAGTGATAGATTCAGCGAAAGATTCTCGACAAAACTACTGAACCATTCTACAGAGATTCCGTACGCCCCACATTGGATGCGGAAACAGTTGAAAAATACCATTGGATAGAGATCCAAAGTAGAGACTCAAAGATAGAATAAAAATGCTATAATTGCAATCATTTTTTTCAAATAAAATATATGTTTATTTAAATATTTATATACTTTGACCATCATGATAATAATTATGAATATAAATGAATTATAACTCAGCGGGTATGCATTAATCTTGAATAGCTGTACTGCTTAACACGATAAATATAATATTGTATATAATATCGTCGACCTTCTGAGAAACCTGGAGACTGCAGGGCTATCTTGATTGGCATACCAAACATTTACACCTGAACATATATCAAAAATATTACTCGATGTATCAAATTGACATTTCGCAAAAAATAAAACAACAATTCTCTTGTCCGAATATAAAACGAATACGTGAATAAGTGGATTTAATTTGAATACTTGCGATGAATTTAAACTTATGTATATTTAAATTTGAATTGTTGAAACTTTGTTTGGTCACTATCGACCCGGGTTTCACTTTAAGGCATCTCCAGGCATTTTTTTAAACGTATCCGATAGAACTGACAATATGGAAAAAGTTTCGACAATTCAAATTCCATTAAGCGCCTTCAGTCGATATCATAAATTAAGTACGTTTTTTTGGTAAATTTAAAATGTGTTAAAAAAAAAAACAAAAAAAGACTCATTTATAATATGCAATCCATAATACAGTTTATTGAGAAACTTCTCCTTGAATAATATCATTGACAATTCAATCATTAAGACAATGTTGACACTAATATTAACTTCTTATTAAATATGTTTTAACAGTGCATTTATCCCTTAAAAAACGATAAATCAAGGATCCATTAGTTTTTCTCATTTCATATAAGACAGATTTAATGTTAGCCTGATAATATTGCTGTTTTTTATATTATGATTGATAGTATTTATTAGTTATTCGACAGAAAAACTATTCACATTAAATATGGATTAATTTTATAGTTTTATATAAAAAAAAAATTAAATATTATTGTGATAGTTTATCTCTCAGGTACAGATATTGCCATACATATTGGTCTGAAAATGCCGAAATGCTGAAATAATATGTATGTTGCATAATTCTTGTAAAACTGTTTTACAATGTTATTATGGATTTTTAAACAATATTGCAAATGTTGACTAAATTATTTGATCGCGGTAACAGTATTATTAAAAAAAAACATTAAAATAAAAAGTCTTCTAATATGTGTGTTTAGTTTTGTATGTGAATGAATAAATAAATAAATAAATATAAACAGGTCAAAAATAATAGCGATAAAAAAAGGAATCTCAGTCAGTACATTCGAACTGGTATATAAGTAGGTGCGCCAACTTGGTTTGGCCGATTCTCTATAATAAAAATTACCTCAATAAACATTTGAATGTGGTATCAGAGGAGATGTCATGGGGCAAGTTAAATCACAGGTGTATATTTATTCGGCGGACAGGTCTGGCGGTAAACACTGAATTCCATTCGCAACGAGGCTAAGGTCGCTCACAGTGCCTGCGGCACCTCGACACTATCTTAACCGACGCTTGACATTTACGGCTATGGTCCTCAACTTGAACAAAATACAATAACCTAGCTTCTCCCATATCTCCAGAGCGAGGACTCTCAACTGAACTGTGTTTACGGCAACATTAGAGATTAAAAAACGTAGTAACAGACGAAACCGGTTATCACAAATAGCCAAATCGAATCTCCTTAATACTAATTTTATTACACGATGAAAAAGTAGCAATCTATTAAGGTTCTACAAAATTTTTATAAGATATAATTGATAGCTATTTCCGCTCACCATCGTCAGAACTATCTAGTATCTAGTAGTTCTGACTATAGACCGATGCCGTGATCCGAAATAGCTATCAACTATATCTTATAAAAAATTTATAGAACTAAAACACACTGCTATTTTTTCATCGTGTTATAATAGAGTTCTACAAAGTAAATACAATTCCATCAATTAACTAATTTTATTATAATTTTTATAATTTATGATATTAACTGAAGGTGTAACCCGTGTAATCTTACAAAATTTCAACAAAAAACCTAATTTATTATTAATTATTATATAATGATTTTAATGTGCATAAGAAAATAGCTTCGTGGACTAACGGTTCGCAAAGCTTGACCTCAAGTCGTACTAGATCTTCAGTAGATCGAGGACATTATTTTTCCTTGATTTGAAGTTTTAGTTTTTTACTGATAATAAATACTTTGTCGATGTTCGTAAAACTGTCAAATTAAACAAAATACAATTTCATATGAATAGCATTTTAACGATTCACATTATTGAAGTAATAAGATATCCATAGATGATTGTATATCTACAAACAAGTTCATAAAGATACTTTAAAAACATACATTATTAATATATAATCATTAGATCCTATTTTATGAAAAAAAATCAGGTATATAAATAATTATTTAAGCCGGACCACTATTTGAGGACCAACTGTTCCAACAGTATTTTTATTAATTTTCAATAGTCGGTCGATTTCACAGTGGTTTATAATCGCAAATTATAAAATATTCTATAATGGCTAGTAAGAAAATTTTATCTGAAAAAAAGAAGAATTAGAGTAAGAAAGTTTTTTTATATAGTTAAGCAATAATGTGTATGGATGCAATTTTTCTACAAATTTTAAATTAGTACATTTTCCTCGAACTTGAAACCTCCCCCAAATAATTAACAGGAAAATCACAATTATACTCAGGTACATTAATCTTTTGTACATAGAATAGTTTACCATTATTTTCAACATTAAAAGCATTGTGATATAAATGATAATATTCACTCAATTGATTGGTTTGGAATTCATTCCTTTGAATTGAGATACATATCAAACTATTCAGATTTTTTGTATTTATATATTATCGTTAGCAAGAACTTCGGCATGGTGGCCGTCTGCAGTGTTTTTTTCTGCTAATAACGTGTAATATTATTATGCACTGTACCCCTTTTGTTTTTATAAAATAATTGGTTGCAATATTTAACTATGTGAGCAAGTCACTTAAATATTCATGAATGATAAGGTTAATAAACAACAATTTGTTATATACTTTTACCTTCTCTCTTTATACGACTCACGGATATCGAAATTAGTAAGAAATGGAAAAACATTAACACAGATAATTTACAAAAGTATCCATGAAACCTCTTCACTCAATAATTGATAAAAAAAGCTTAAATTGAACATATACTTACTGCTGCGTTCTGACCAACTTTTTATGATTTTTTTTTTATTTCAAAGTGTGTAATACCAAATAACAAAATTTTGATTTTAAGAACATCTGACAAACTGTTGGGTTTTTTTTCGCCTACGCAAAATTCTCACCTTTCGAAAACTTAAAACAAAACAACGTCGACATTATTTTAGCGCTTGGTGTACGTACTTATTTACATTATATATTATTATTAGTATACAGTCTTATTTATCTTAAATTTTAATTAACGCTATCTGTGAGACAATAATCGAATTAAAAATCATAAATAACATACCGATGCGTTATGATATGTTATAAATCAAATTTGCGATCAAGTTAACTTTATTTTAAGAGTAGAAAAAATAATGAGACGTGTCGTTTTTTAATACATAAAATAATTTGAGTAGAAAATTTTGTTCGCCTTCGATTTTGATAAAAATAATTTATTCAAATAAAATCGTATAAAAAAAGATATATGACATCGCATACCTTTGTGCAGGGCCGTCAATAAAATTTAGAAATGTTAATGATATAAAAGATGTTTCTTAAAAAAAAAAAGTGCTACCTTTCATCTAACAGTTAACAATTTTAAAACATAAAATATTAAAAACCTCGTAATTTTATACTTTTACTTACAATAATAAATTAATACATACATTTTTTTTTACCAGCATTAAGTTCAGTTTTTAATATGAGAAATAATAATTATATACATATTATGTTTAAAAATAATCGAAAAATCGATTTTATCCAAGGAATAATATTTTTAATTTTAAGAAATAATTTAATTTTTTCGCTTACTTTATTCACAAACCACAGTAACACCATTGTAGTTTTGCTGTTTTAAGTTATTTCAACACCATAATGAATTGGTGTTGAAATAACTTAAAACAACAAAAAAAAAAAAAACACTTGTAAAAAATAGGATATCGCTACGTTTACTTCAATTTCAGGTAATCTTCCAAGAAAATTTACTTACAGAAGAAGAGATCTGGCTATGTTGGGTTATGTATGGTAGTTAAATTGAATGAAACGAATATGTGCTTATAATATTACAGATACAAAAATCGATAGTATACTTCGGTTTCCCGTCGCAGTTCAAACCTTCAACCGGAGCACCGAAACTCACGTGTGTACTAAAACTACGCCATTCAGCAAGATTTATGCAGATATGTTAAACACAATAATAAAGCATTTCGATATTCCATGAAACGTTTTTAACGCTTGATTCATCAATATATTATATGTTGTGATAAAAAAACTCGTAAAATCATTTTGAAAACTAGTAAACATATAGTCAAACATTGCATATGATGTTACTATAGAAGATAGGTCTTAGAATTTTTACGACATACTTATAATAAAAGTCATAGTTTAAAAAGCTCCAACGTCGCCCCGTGTAGATTTTGAGTCGCGGACTTAGCGATAACCTCAACATTCAATGGTTGCGACCTCGTTCACCATTGACCCATATGCTATACCCGCCGTAGATACATTGATAGATAAATTTATATCTTTTGTTATATGTTCATTGAATAAATATAGAATATTTTAATTCGTGAACAGTACTGTTGTAAAAGAACATATGATGTGTTTTGCAATCGGATGTAATATAAAACAAACGGTAATAAATAAGTGTTCTATATAGCATGTTGGCCTGAAAAGTTTATCTAATGAAAATAGTATTCAGTTTTCTTGTACCATAAATAGCAAGACAACGTATTGCTGTTATGTTATTTATTACTAGCAGGATCGTTCTCAATAGCTTGCCAACAAAGATTGATACAAATTAGCCCTTTGATGTATACTTAACGGTATAAATGTCTTGCAAATCAAGACAATGTTACTCGATACCAATTTAAAATGTTATTTTAAATAATAAAAACAATAAAAACACTACAATTTACTGATCATCATCAGTTGATAATGCTCGCGATGAGCGAAACCGGTCCTGATCAAAAAATATATTGTGGAAATAAGTACTAAATGAAAAAAAAAATGTGTTTTTATTATTTAAAATATCATGCCTTTCCATCAAGAAGTGACAGTTAACACCTTAAAAGGGTAAAAAAATTTAAATGTGTTGCGAAAAAGGATAACGGTACATATTTCTTATACAAGAAAAAAGTCTTTTTATATTGCCTAGAAGTCATCTATAGAAGTTTTTATATCAAGTCAATTAGAAAATATGCAACCCGACATAAAAAAAAAGTTGATCTTGGATTTCATATAGTCAAAAATCTTGCTGGGTTTGAAAACCCGTAAAATCGACTGATACCTAACTCTAGAATCTATAATTTCGATCATTATAGAATTGATATTCAACTCAATCGAATTATGAATTTGTCGACCACTGGCCTAGACAAAACGAGGAATAATTATGACCGGTCGTTGAAATCTCTGATCGTCATATTGGAAAATTGGTGAAAACTGTTAGATCGTTATTCGGTGATATGATAGCAGAGTTTGCTGTTGTCGACATATTATATTAAAGGACAGCGAAAAGAAAGTTTTATGTCCAGATGGATCAGGGTTTAAGGTTAAACATAAAGTCGGTAAAATAATAAGAGAGTACTACGTGGAAATATAAAGGTAACATAATTATACATTCGTATTCGTACTCGCACTTAATTTTCAAAAAAAAAAAGCTATCAAAAAAAATAATAGCTTGTTAATAAGAGATAATTGCACATTGATGTTGTAAATTAAATGATTTTCTAAGTCATCTTTTATAGCGTAGTAAATTATCTGAGTTTCATATGACAGATCGTTGAGTGTTTAAGTGTTATTGCATATCTAATATAAATTGTAGTCTGTGAAATACGAACCACGTAATGTTAACATTCTTCAGTTAATTAGTGCTTCATTGGTTCTTGGTAGTATTTTAATTGAAGGATATAATTCTACATGGCTCACATTCGTGTAACGGCGGTATTATCGTTGAATAATAGTTTTTACTGACATGCAGAGGAAATGCGTGGATGAGATATTTGAGAGTGGTGGTGGATTATATAAATCGCTACATTATGGGACGCATATAATAATCTATAATACATTGGATACGCTAGAGCAGCACTTTTAGTTTTAATAATAAAATAAATTAAAATCCGGCAGAATATTTTCGGCCGACATAAAAAAATTTAACTTATTTCGGTGCAAGTGCGGTAGAACCTCAGTTATCCGGATTAATTGGGGATGAACATCGTCCGGATAATCGAATATTATTTTTTTATTTTTTTAGAACATTGAATAGTTTTAATTTAAAAATATTTTTTATTGAAAAAAACAATTATTGATTTCTGCTTAAAGCTAGCTTTTCTTTTTGATAGTACCTAATCGCGATTACCTTTAAAACATATAATATAAGTTGTCCTGGATTGCACTCTTCTTGACTCTCAACCCACTTCATGGCGACATCTAAATATTGAAAAGTTTCAGAATGTGTAGACCAATGTCTCCCCTCTTCGTCGTCTTCATGATTTTGTTCATCTGAGGCAGAAATTTCTTTAATCATTTCCTCATTATTCAAAATTTGGAACCCAGGATCGTTTGAATAAATATAATATTTAAATCGTGATCATTTTTTCTATAAATAAATATTAAATGCTTATCGAATTTGGACAATTACTGACCGATATTTTGCACAGGACTTGTTGAAACAATTGCATAAAAAAATGCAACGATCAAAAAGGTATGATTGTATTCCATCACGTTCGTAAACGGTGGACGCAATTCGCCACGTGCATATCAGCAAATTTGTAATATTTTTGTTTGTTTTGACCAATCCGAATAATCGAGGTTCTACTGTTTGTTGATTGACTTTTTTCATATTGAAATATCAGCTAATGATTTACATAATCATAAATTACTTGAATTGGATATGAAGAAAGGTATCAAAAGTAATTGGGTGATGCTACATTGTCTCTCAATTCAATACATTACAATGTTGCTTTATCACAGGGACAATAATGGTATTTCAATCGCGTAAATATCTTGCACAGGTTCATGTCGGTGGGCGATATTGGCAATGTTATGACTGGTGACTATTACGATTTTCAATAACATTATTGAGCATTGAATGAGATGCATACATCAATAATTTATTGCTTACTATTTATGTAATAATATAAGTATAAAACGTTGGACAATAATTCAATACAAGAACAGTAATTGATATCAATCAATCAAAAATACTAGCGGTTAAACGAAAATAAAAATACAGTATAGTATGTTTACGCAGCTGTTGAAAATTTTTAAAAACTGGTGGGATTATATTCAGTAGTTGCGTGTGGTAGACAGCTGATACTAGTAATTAGCCCAATAATCAACTTGTGACTCAAAATTGAATTGGAAGATTAGCGTAGGATTGGTAGTTGAGATGTTGATTTGTCAATAATTTGATTTATATTAGATTAAAGTGTGTTTAATAAGATATAAATTTGTTTATAATACTTTTTTGTTTTGTTTTAAATAAAGTATTTATTTGTTTAAATAAGTTAATATGTTTTTTTTTGAGATGTAAATTTGGTAGTAACATGATTTTTATTATGTGGTGTGGTTTTCTTGATTTTTACATATATTTTAATAACATATTAATTTGATTATAATTTAATTAGATATTAATTTCGTTTTATTGAAATTTTGATTAGATGTGAGTTATATTTTGTTTTTAAGATGATTTTAATAAAATTCAAAATAACTTTCGATTTGAGATTAATTTGATATTAATTTAATTTAAAATTGGTTAGATTTAAAGCCGATTTGATTTTAAGTTGATTTTCATTTGAAATGAAATTTTTATATCTATTTGCAAGAACAGAATAATTTTCACAATAAATGTGATTTTCGTGATTTTACAATAATATGCAGATGACATTGTTAAAAAAAAGCATATGGGGTACATGTAGCAATAAAATTATTTTACTGAAATACACATGCTTGACATGTTTACGAGCTCTCGAGTAGGAAAAAAAGGTCCCTTCCATTTGAAATCAATAAAAGAGACAAATTTGTTTCGAAATAAATTAGTTTCTTTTGAATGCATCCACATTTGTAATGGAGCATAAAACGCCAGTAAAAATAGTTTGATACTAAAAACTATTGTGTAATAATCGCCACTGTTCCTTAAATCGAGAAGATATAAAAAAAAACAATCAGTAAAACACTCATTACTATAAATACCTTTTTTTATTGTTATTCATAAATACGAAAAGTTTTTTTTTAAATAAAAGAAAACTCGCGATATATGAATGTAACCTAGGTTAAAATTTCGCGGTACTGAAGTGGTTAATGAACGTTCTTCCTTTCTAATGGACCAAATAATCAATATATCTGTAAAAGGAGTACATATTAAATGTGCCTAAATAAGAATCAATGAACCACTGCATTTTTACCAATCGATCATTAAATAATCGACCGTAAATCGAAATTGAAACCTATTTAAAATATTTTTTTTGAAATTTGTCATTAGCAATGCCAAAAATGAGTATTTTTAGCATCATGTTTACATTTAGCAAAAATTTTCGAAGCTTAAAAAATCACCATACCTCAATTTCTAGGTATGGTGATTTTTTAAGCTTCGAAAATTTTTTGAAATGAAGTAAAAAAATCGCTCGAAAATGTATTACGGTATCTCAACAGATCTTATATTGTACCCATAGCGAAAACCGGACAATGCGTGATTGGTCGTTAAGGTGTTAATATATGGATATGTTTCTAGATATTTTACAGAATACCTGAAAACTTCTTAAGCCACTTAGACTAACTGTGGGGTAAAACTGGTCACGTTTCAATAATACCCGTAAGTACTGTAATATTATCCACCTTTGGAGCGTTGATTAGTGTAAATAATACGCATTCGTGACCATTGACATCAATTTCCAACAATAAAACGTAAATACGCCAATGGGTCACAGCTTATAATAATACTGCTCACGCAAAACACCAAAGTAAGAGAAGCAAATACAAAAATGCACTGTTCAGATTACGCGTCATGTTTTGAAAGGAAAAATCGGCCAGTAATTTTGCAATTTTACGAGCAAACTACGTATGGATTAGGGCGCATTCAATATCCGCGAAGAATATATTCAATGAATGCAAAAAAACAATAAATATAAAATAATTTTCACAATACTGATTCGATAAATATATTTTTATTATAAATAGTATGTTCCATATTTTTTTACTGTAATATAAAAATATTAAAAGCTATGCTTATTTAGTAAACTAAACATAATTTATCAAGATTATATGTGTCGGGAAAGAGTTGTTTTAAATGGCATTTTTTAGCAAATCGAAATCAAAAAGATGGTATTTGTAGATTTCTTATCAAATTTTTTTGCTTCTTTTTAACTTGTATCAGCAAATATGAACAAAAATTAATCTTATGCAAATATTTTTCAAGTAGTACTTCAAATATTATGAGTAAAATTTCATAGTGAGAGAAATCATCTAGATACTTATAAGCATCGTCAACCATGTTTTGTTTTTCCTAAATAAAAAAAAAATATTAAATAAGTAAATAACTACGCTCTGACAACCATATTAGCCTAAAAGATACATTTTAAAATTAGAATTGCGACCATTTAAAAATGATCTCATTTACCGCGTAAATTTAATAAGTTGTACTCACACCAAATAAATCATATTCATTAGTGAGACGGTAATAAAGTCTACAAAAGAATCATAATAACTTACAAGATAAAAACTGTAATTTCGAGATAATTTAGTACACTACATATTTTCTTTCAATTTTAAAATAATTCCTTACGTCAGTTTTTTTAAAACCTATAAAGTCAGTCATAATTGCAGATCATTTTTGTTCAAAATTTAACATTAATTAGTATTTCAAATATTTATTAGGATAAGTAGTTTAAAAAGTGTTGATTTCGACTCTTTTTAACATCCTAGTAAAAATCAGACAGTTTTGCAATTACTATACTGTTTTAAGACCATAAAGTATTTTTCATTGAGTTCGACTTCAATTGATTGAAAAAAAAACCACCAATCCATCAAAATATTTTTTATCCAAAAAATAATAGTATTATTCATATGGCAAAAACTGCTTATTGCTTCAAATTGTGCCGGTCTGTAATGGTCTTCCAGGAGAGAAATTGTATCAAAAAAGAGCCAGAACATTTTATCCAGGTATATATGGTGGTGGCAACATCTTGGAAGCAACAACGCAGTTCTTTGACAGTAACCTTTTTCGTGATATCAAATCAGGTCAACATTAATATTCGGTAGAAGCATGTATTATAATCACAAACCATTTTAAAGACTTAACATTATATTTGCCAGTTTCAGCAACAAACTCAAGGTCAGACATTTATATGTATTATAATATAATCAGTTTATATATACAATCGATTAAGCTCAGTCGAAAGTTTATGGAAAACCATTTATATTCGAAAAACTAAAAGGCAAATGCAGAGTTGATTGATCTCGTACATGAATATATAGTAGCAAGTTTGATACTAAGCCATGGAAAATCTTCGGGGAAACCAAAAGCCATATATGAACACTTTTAACGTGTTAACTATCACTTCTTGGTGGAAATGCAGTATACTTTAAATAATGAAAACGCATTTTTTTGTTGATAATTATGGCGATGGGCAAAGCCAGTTCTGATCATAAATATTGTGGAAAAATTATTGAGAATGTGTTTTTATTGTATGAAAGCCATATTTCATGTGATTAAATGAAACATGTCCGGAAAATTTTATTAATGTAATTAAGGAATATATGATAAACTTTAAAGTTGCTTATTTTATAAAATATTTATTTTGAGTTCGGTCCACCCTTATTACCACGCCTCCGGCCAACGGCGTTATTATTGGAAACAAGGAAAGTAGGTGTACATGTTTATATTCTTACTTTTCCAGTTTAAATTTAATTTAAACTCTGACTTGATGGTGATTTTTATTTTATTTATAGACATCTTAACAAAAACCATCAATATAAAACAACATTTTCATGATTACATTCGTTTACATTAGAAGTTCTAGACTTACTTCGGTGACTAGTATAAAGTGGACAGCATATATTTTGAAAATGGAACAAAGTTGTATACCAGAGAGAATAATTAAAATCAATTTTTGTTTATTATAATCAGTATAAAGTGAAACAAGATACTCAAAAAAAATGGTACAAATGTCGCTTATGAAATTCACCTGTCATTATCAAATACTAAAACACATTAAGTACAAGGATATGGGATTCGATTGTGTCTGAAATGTTCATGCGCCCGCAAGTATGTTATCATAATTATATTATCGATTGCTGATGAAATACCATAACCTGTCGAAGAGAATTCATTGTTTTATTTGAAGCTATTGATAAAAAAAATAAGGTCAGATTATTATAAGAGACGAAAGTGAACGACCTCGGGAGTCGTTCGCATATTTTCGTCATAAAATAACGACGCGATGCGACAAGTGCCTCTAGCAAAACTAAGCTTGGTAATTATTTATTTAAAATAGGAGTTTCAATTTTATTTTGTAAGGTTGGAAGTAAGGTTGATCCTGAAAATATTTTTTGCTTGTGCAATCGTTATTCAAACTTATATTTTAAGTCATAAGCATTTGTGCGTAGGTAGTAGAACGATTAGCCTTTTTTAATTTAAAAAGACACTAACATATCAAGGGGCATTTTCATAACATTTTGACTAGGATTAAGACAAAAATCAGTTAACAGATCACCACTGTAAAAAAATGACTATACAATATTGGCGATCGTATATCGCAACAACAAGCGAGTTAAGCAAGATAATCAAGAGTATGTGGACAACATTGTTCCATTTCTTCTTAAGATATATCTTGTTAAACACATATGAAATTTTTATCTGGCATTGATTTTATCCATTGCATTTTTTTATCAATTAACAATACATCCATGCCGTGTAAAGGCAATTCGGTAGAGATAAGTCACTGATGTTGATTTTCAAAATCTTCGCAAAATCTAAGTTTTTCAAAACTTTCATTTAAAAATTAAGTATAGATATTTTTATAAAAATAATTGGTAAAACATATGGTGCCACGATAACAATAATTAATTATTGTTATATTTCAATACTTTGTATACAAATTATTAATTCAGTGGAACTTTATAGGCATTTACCGACATCTGTGCTTGATATTGTAAACTTATTCATAATCACAACTGATGACTGGGAACACATTTTTATTTTTTATACTGCCATCTAGCGGAATTTTGTGTAACCATATATAAGTTTTTATTCATTCTTACTAAATAATTTAATGTATAAAATTAGCAAATAAAAATAGTAGTGTAAAAAATCGTTTTATGAGTTAATTTTTTGACGAGTGTAAAATAAGAATTACATAAGTCGAAATAGAAACAAATCTAAAAGCACCAATATTATAATAACTCATTAACGAATCCATTATTTTTCAGCGCTTATAAATCGAAGACATTTAATCGCAAATTGATTTTTTTAAATAAATTCGTTATTATGTTCATTTCAATCTATCAATACCTAACTAAATATTTACATAATAATTTGAGTATCATTGAAAATTTTATCAACAAAAATCTTTGTAGAAAATATTATACAATATTTAATACTCGTTTCTGACAATTTTAAGAATTTGTTTATATAATATATATTAACAGACTGAATCATCTTTTTTTAAATAAAAATATTGTGACATTCAGGTGAACGTACCGTGCTTACCTAAAGAATTATCGCAAAAAGATTTCTGAATAATTCATGGGATATTTATGTATTCTGTGTGCAATGTGCCTACATGCGGATCACAAAAGAAAACTTATTTGTGACGAGGTTATCCTTCTGGGCTAATTAATGCGTAATGAACTTGTCATACAATAGAATAGAACAAAAGCTAATGTAATTGTTAAAATATTTTATCATAAAGATATACGATTGATTTGGTTTGTGGAAGCTTCTAGCAAAAATACATAACTCTGTCAAATTTGAATTGTTACAAATTTGTACGATTCCACATGCTTTGTCACTAACGACCCAGGTTTCGCCTTTCGGCATATTCAAGCATTTAACCACACGGATACAATCGATATGGAGATAATTGCCAACGTTTACAATGCAAGATCGTCAAAGAAAATTATCACAGACAATTGTGCTAATTATTATTAGATTAATATTATTAAATTTTTTTCAGCTGCAAATTACTGCTTGCCGTGGGGTAGGTTTCTCCTGTAATTAATAACTTTAGCATATAGATGATGCTAAGAGTTTATTTTACGTCAGTTCTGTTGCATCCGTATGATAGAATGCCTGAAGATGCCGAAAGGCGAAACCCGAGTCGTTGGTGAGAAAACATATGGAATCGTACAAAGTTGCAACAATTCAAATTTTATATTGAAACTCCATCAATCACCTTCAGTCGATATCATAAATTACATAACCCTGTATTTATAATTTTAGATAATAAAAACAGTATCCAGTAAAACCAAAATTCTTATAAAACATATTTAAGAAACTCTTGATAAGCAGTAGTGCTTGAGTCTAAAACCTTCTAAAATGGATTATGGAGGATGAAATTACAAAATCACAGTTTCTAAATTATTATAAAAAATAACTTTGCTCGTTTTGTAATACGTGTACATAAGTACTATGTCACTTCCAAACTGGTTTGTAGAATGTGTCAAGCCTCAGTTTAAAAATAAATATGTTTAATCAAATAATCGACTGTTGAAGTTTGAAAAAAATCTTTGATTCACTAATAAGAAATAAGCATATAACAAAATGAAATACAATACAATTTTTTTCATAATGAATATGTCCTACAGTGTCAATAATTCGTGATATTAATAAATTTAAGTATACATGTATAAAAACTGAAAAAAACGTCTCATTAATAACATCTTAAATTATTTATATTGATGAGCTTTCTTATGGCCAAGCAATTTTATTATAAGTCTATAAAATTCTCCAGTGTAGAACAATAATTGATTTTAGGTAATCGTTATAATGTAGGCTTAATTTAGCAATTACTTCTAAATAAAACCTTCGAAAACTCCCATAATATTATGGCCACCAGTATTTTTATTGAAAACTAAATAATAAGGATTAAAATGTACCAAATACTTCAACAAGTGTGTTAAATATATTATAAGATATATTTTACGAGATATTCGTATCGCAAAATTATGTCTTAATCCAAATGAATAACAAAGCATATTTCATGTGAAAATAATTTATTGTTTCTTTAAAGTTGCGCAAAAATATTCTTATCTGTTATTATGTTAGTGGTCAACATTATAAATATATCTAAAACGTGATTCATTCACTCCCAGCATATTTTTCATATTGTAATCAAAATATTTTTAAAAGCAGTATCAGTAAAAAACTTTGGAATTTTATCATCGTCTATTACTATTAAAACTGCACTCGTCGAAAACAGCTGTTCAAATATTAATACTAATTAGTCATAATAAAAATGTAGAGAAAACTATCTATTGACGCGGAAAACACGGATATAGTCATATTGTTTTAAGTAATGATTGACAAAACTTTTAATTGCATTTTAATCATGACAACGATAACACATTGTCTTCCTAAAACAATGTGCGTAATTCAATTTATTTCTATATGGTGAATATTCAACGAAAAGAACCACAAGAATATTTAAAAAGCAGCAGCAGCCTTTCTTTACTTTATTGATGTTTTGTGTGTTTAAGTGTAGTATATTATCTTCGACAATAAAAATTATCAAAAGTGTAAAGAAATTGGGAATTATATATGTATCAAATATTTTACTTGATCAAGTGATTTAATTTACAAACAACTACATGGGTTGGTAATTAAAGACGAATTCATTAACTAATATAATAACACAAGCAAACGACTCGTTTCTTTCAATCGTTATATCCAAGCTAGTAAAATACTGTATTCGAAAAATTGAGTATTTTATTACTATTTTCTTTTCTAAACTTTTCGATATCATTAATTATTATTTTCCTGTATAACCAACGTTGCTTCCGAGAGATGATCTAGTTCAATGGATACGACTGAATATATGACACACCAAGTGCATGAATGAGAAACTTAGACAGTTCTTTATCAATATAAAAAGTGGCATTTCTTGTTCACTGTGACTTATGCATGTCAGCAAGTGAGCATAACTGCTTGTTATGTGCTGGAATTTATAATGTGCTAGTAGCTAATGGTGGTTGAAATTATTTTCATCACACGCTTCGGCACAAACTACGACACTTTCTAATAACATGCATGAAAAAAAAATATTTTGATCTATACGGGCAATAATAATAACTTCTAATACATTTAAAAAAAGACTGAGCTTAAGTGAGAATTATATTGTTTGTCTTTTATATTATCAATTGCACTTAGCAAAACTTGCGAAATCTTCTACAAATGCATAATGGCTTTTGAGTCATGCTGTGTTTAGTGGTGTACTTCGTTCAAAAGGTTAAGTATTAATAAAATTAGAATGTAATATAACAACAACAAAAAAACGCTCATTTTTGGTCTCATTGATGGTAGTTGTGTTTTTAGTTTTAATGGCTAACCCTTCCTTTTTCATCACCAAAGCATTTTTTTAATCTTACTTTTAAGGAAAACATACGTTGTGTCTTCTTATAACAGATGTAATCCAAATTCTTTTGCCTTAAATGCTCGCATTTGTACAAACTATACCGAAACGATAATACGGGCAAACGAATTGTTTGCGGTGTACATCTAAATGATATTTCGTAAAAGGAACCTTCATAACAGCAATAAATACGTGACTTATATTCCTATATAATAATATAATGGCTACCGCTAAAAGCTGATACATATAAATCTGTTCACAGGTGTGGCGTCTAAAATTTAATTAGTTGAGACAGCACTGCAAAATTGCCGAGGCCGTTTTGTTTTGTGGGCGGGAATACTGTTAAGAGTTGCAAAACTGCATTCAAAAGAAAGAACCCACACAGTCAATAAAACTGCATTCATATTAATAAATACACTTTGAAGTGTTTGCTCCCTACACTATAATGTTGAGAGCAATGCTTCTTTGGGCCTTACGTATCAGTGAAAGTAAAATTAAAAATTTCATATTCTGTTCTTATTATAGGTACCCGAATTTGCTTCGTGTTTTTCCCGCTATAGACAATTTGGCGCTTGATAAGATTCTTTTTTCGTGTCTATGCTTCTAATTCTTTTTTCAAAGTGTCAAAAATTAATTTTCAATGTAAAGAACATTTAGACTATCCTAATATCGTAATATTGAAGCTCTTAAATCACTAAAAGACAAATCCTTGGATTAACACGTTTTTAATCATATAAGTATCAAATAGCAAGTATTTAATTCTACGTAGTTTACTACACAGTTTTCGTTTTATTCATGATCATTTTTTTTAACATAATAGTAATAAAATGAACAATGTTTTGTAATAATTTGCTTAACTGACTTAATCATCTCTTTTAAAGATTTGTTCGTATATCGTTTATGCATATTTGCTACAAAAATGCTGGTAAGTATTTAATTTATAAATTTCTTTTCGAAGTCTTGGTCGAATTTGTGAGATTTTTAATTTAATGACAATGTAATTTTGCAATCCCATGCCTTAAAGTATTTTCAAAATGATAAATTTAGGAGCAAATTTTCTCAGAAGAGCAGAACAGAAGCTATCACACGATCAAACTTAAGTCACTGGGTATTTAAAACAATTTTATTTTTTCGATTTCATCATGTTTGAATACTTCTTCGAATGTAGAGCGTTTGTTACAAAACACATAATAATAAATCGAATAGATTCCAATGCAAAATTTCCAAATGAAGCGATGCGCAAAGCTTTCAAATAACATTTGAATGAGTTCACTGAACAATCCAATTGGCCGCCATTAATTTGCATTCCCAACGGCAGGCTATCAATGGAAGCGCTTCGTTGTTGGACGTTTGTTGCCCAGTGGTCAGCGGCCGATGCATTCTTCACCGATATCGAAATTAACCGGACGATCGCGATCATCGCCATCGTAAACATTCGTCAATACTCAACGCACACATGCCAGATCGAATCGAATCAATACAGAGTCTAGGTCAGTGACGTGTGCGGTTAACTTTTTGAGTTTGTCTCGTCAAGTGTTGTGGTCATTGTACATAGTATCAATATTTAAATAACAGAGTTTATTTTATGGTATATGCTTACATGTATTCTTTTATACTTTTTAAAGAGAAGTTGAACTATTTTTACTTTTATAAATAATGTGTCGACATCTATCGTTCAACACGTATAATATAAAACTGATATCAAGCAATCTAAACGTATATTTGAAACAAAGATTAGAGAAAATATCTTATTCACATAAGTAATGAGCACAATTGAGAATTTAATATAAACAATTCATTCACAATTCTCATTGAAATGCTTATAAATAAAGCAGGAGAACAAACGATTTATCTTGAACCTTGAAGAAATAAATCAATTTTTATTTATTAAGTCATATATTCGTACTTACTTAACCATTATAATAATTACAATGGCTACTATTCTACAATGAGCATAATAAAACCCACAGCAAAAAGTTATCAGTTTTACGCCCACACAATAATAAATACATCAATGACCGTCGAATCAAAGTTTAATGTCGACTGTGATTATTCACACAATAATTTGTTTTGTAGATGAAAATTATATATACATGAGTGTGACACATTGTGGCTGTAACATAGATATATAACCAAATGGGTTTGATATAAAAAATACCACTATCTTTAGAAGCATTTTTTAGCTCATGTTGCAATCGTTTTTGCGAATGCATTGAGAAAAGATAGATACACAAAAAATGAATGGAATATTATTTGAATAAAGTATTTCGATGAATCGGAAATATTTTTTCATTTCGTTTAGATTTTGTCCTTAATCAATTGTGCAGAAACAATTCATACAAATGGTATAATGGCGACCGATGACAGTTGTATATTATATTATGTTTGTGGTTTTTGCATTAGGTAACTAGGCTTATAGTAACATTTGAACTTAATCGAGTACAGTGGAAGTATTTTGAACATGATATGTTTTAAGAAAGTAAAAGTACTAACATAAAAGTTAGAAACATTAATCTATGCAATAATATGTCATCAGCACGGCGTATAGAAATTTAAATGCCTACATTTAATTCATGTAAAATTAAGGAGGTGGTAAAGGCGTCATTAACTGTCAATAAACTGAATCAAATCAAAACAAATGATAATATGATAAAATGAAACATCAAGTTTCTCTTCAAATTAAATTTGATCAACAAATTTATTTTACTAACTGTGTCAGTCTGTATGTAATTTAATGGCTGTTTTTGATTAAGATCATAGAGTCGCAAATATTCTATAGTAAATTGGCACGTATGGTATTTAAATGGCGTTCAAATGTGACCTTAACCAGTGTCTGACGCGTTATCGGAAGTGCATTTATAAAATGTATTGGTCCATATAACAAAGCCTGCAGTAGTTTAAAAATAAAATGAATTGCTAACAGACAGTAGCAATCAATAAAGCAATTAAAATTAATTGCTCTTTTATTTCTATTCTATAAATAAACCATAACAGTGCGATGGAATTTAATATTAATGTAATTAGCAATATTTATTATGTTTGAAAATTTTTTGAAAAATGTTTTGAAACTTCGCCTCAAGAGTATTTTCAATCGGCGTAAATTTAAAAAAAATCATTTCAACAAAAACATATTTCTGATCTATTCATTTTTTTTGAATTAAGAATGTATTTGTAAAACGCTAAATTCCTTCTCCATAATCAATTTTCTTGAATTGAAAAAATCAATTGTTTTTAACCGAATAAAATAAACATTTAAATAAATATTTAAAATACTGTCTCATTTCCAAAACATTTTTACTTTATATAGTTTCAAATATAACATCGTTTACCAATATTATTTAATCACGGGGATCTTATTTATTAAAAATAAATTATTTTAATTCCTAAATTATTTTAACTCATAGCTCAAAAAATGTAGGCCAGGCGAAAAAATATTTGTTGCTATTCAAACTATCTTTGGTCTTCGGCGACTTCAGGGACCCATTAAACATCATCCAGGAAAACGCTGATGTAATAAAAACTCAGTTAAAAATAGTTCAGACAATGGCGTGAGCCGAAGTAGCTATCAAATATATCTTTAAAAAAATGTAGAACTAAAATGCATTGCTATTTTTTCACCGTGTAATAAAAACTCCCTGACACCATATCACATTGTTAATTATTCCTTCATCAATTCTTATTTTCCTGTTTTCTTGGTATTATTAATTTCAAATATATTTTTCGTAATATTACAATTCCACCACTTCAAAGCTTCATAAAATAAAAGGAACATTAAAAAATAAACAAACATAACTTTTATATAAACAAATCGTCAAATACGGTTTAGGAAAGTGTAGTGAAGGGGATACAATATAAAATATTTGTTCCGGTCCGGATGCCAATAAATCTGGCAGCCTTGCCGTCTTATGACATTCAATATATATCATTAATTAAAATAATTCGTATGATATTCAGAAAGTATAGTTTAAGATACAAATTACCTTATAATATATTAAATTAAGATAATGATGATGACATTTTTTATAACTAACTGTTTGTTGAATTGCCGTAATTGAGTGTAAAATGGTGAATCTTTTTGGGTTGAATGTCCATGCGCCCTTTATCGAAATTTCGCGTTGGGGTTAATGATCCCAGACTTTGTAGTACCAAGAGATGATCCTGCACGGTATTGCGATTAGTAATTACCCACGCATTTTGACACGCAAGTTCAAAAAACATAAACAGTATTGCAACAAATATAGATATTTTTTATCACAAAAGGATGTATCTCTGATATTGTTAGCTAAAAAATATTTATTGCATAAACGTGCATTTGATTTTAATTGTTGAAATCTTGTACGTTTTCACAAGTTTTGTGATCGACGACTCGGGTTTTACGTTTAGGTGTCTTCAGGCATTGTAAAAGTTGGCAATTATCGCCAGTTCTATTGCATCAGTGTGATAAATGCCTGAAGATGCTGAAAGGCCAAACCCAGCCGTGAATGATAATAAATGTGGAAATGTATAACGTTTCAACAATTCAAGTTTGATATTGAAATTCCATCATGCACCCACAGTCGATATCGTAAATTAGTCATGCATGTTTGCATTCACTATTTCTACATGTATTTTAGTTAAAGCAAAAACTGTTGTTAGTGTTTAAGTAAGGTATAAGACTATATTGTCTTACTCGTCATCGATAGACATTACCTTTTTTGCCTAGCTAATTACACCAGACAATTATCGCTGATAAAGCTAAAACTACAACATTTATGTGGTACATACAAATTCTAAGTTCGTCTTAATTTGCTTCAAATAAACAGATGGATTTATATTTGTGCCAAAAAAAATATGCAAACTAACACATTATTGTTTACAGGTCGCTGTCTTTCATATTAGAAATATTGAGTTGAAATTGTACTTCTGAAGAATATCATGTATCATGGAGGCTTATCAGACATGGTAAGAAGGATGAAAAAACTGAAATTCATTTCTTTACACCTACAAATATCGACTGCAACAACGAGAAGTTGATGAGACTCAAACTTCTGGACGAGACTCGACTTAAATAACCAATTGTTCTCGAGAATGAGAGTAAATAATTATTAAACCGATTAGAAAGCTGACAAATGAATCATCGATTTTTCCAATACAAAGTAGCAACTACATATTATTTAATAACTTGCATATTTAAAAAAAATCTATAGATACAATTCTTATTGCGGCCATGTCGTGTTTGGGTTTTATCTACAGCATTTTACTATTCTAATAAACCAAATGCTGACAAATGCTTAGGTTTCTATGACATTAAGATATAATATTATTTATAATAATTCCTTGTAGGTGACCGATAATTTAAGGCTCCAAGGGATACCTGTTGCATAAACTTATGATGATGGTATATCATTTAATTTGTTAAATGAGCAATATGTTTTTTTGATTTTTTATAATGGAGAGCCTTTAGGGACACAAGTATTATTTTGAATTTTTAATTGAATTTTCTTTACCTCCACATACCGAAATATGCATATATATATTGTGTAAAATAAGAATATGTCCATTTCCCCATACTTCCACAAGTAACCGATACTTTTATGACTCGTTCTAGCAAATTAAAGAGAAGTGAGAAATGCGTCCTATAGGAAAAGTTTTTAAAGTATTTATTATTATAATTAAGACTTTTTGGATGTCCGTTCAATAAATTCTCGTCGTTTTAAATTTTAAAACATAACAATGGAAACGTTACCCAGTATTTAATATATTTTTGAGTCATAAAAATAATAGTTAGTCCGACAAGCTGCCACGGCATATGGAAATACCATCGGTATGAATATTATAATGATATTGAAAAACGAAAATTGAAAATTGAAATTAAATATTTCAACGTTTCATAGTTAGAAAAATAATGATTTTTTTGCGTCAAAGTATTATATTAACAATTAATTTGCCCGCCCAATACGTTATTTCAAGTAAAGATAAACGTGGGTATCATATAATTGTAGTATGGAAACAAAAAAGTGTCAGTTATCCGCATTCATTTCATGTTAGATAAGCTACTATTTACTATTTTATATAACAAATAGAGCTCAGTGATTTAAAGTGCAATAAAACCTTTTTTTATTATGTCAGCAAAAAAATGCTGTAATATTTAAGATATTTTATGTTAGCAGCTACGGTTGTTTATCGTTGCGTGAGTGAAATGTGATTTATTTCTCATTTCTTCTTATGCTTCGTCAATAAGTTTATATTATATAAGACGAACATGCGATCTATAACTCAATTAGGTATCAACTTAAAAATTCGATATTCCATATGGAGAAATCAATGTATCTTCTATAATTAGTTTAACCAACAACAGAACTATAAATGTATTTTTAAATCCTGAGCTACTAAAGACACCAAAAGATTTAATGATAAGATGTGTTAAACCTTTGATTTACGATAGTTCCTACACTTGCAAGATACTCGATGAAAATTGACTCAAAAAGACGATAATAGGTGAATAACATACTGATGATGAATTTATGTTTTTTTTTTTTTGAATTGTTACAACTTTGTACGATTCCACATGATTTGTCACTAACGACCCGGGTTTCGCCTTTCGGCATCTTCAGGCATTCTATCACACGGATGCAACAGAACTGACGATTTATTATGTATTTTATTTACATAAATAAGGAAATCGACCAATTTTAAAGATTATTTTGGCGGATGTGTACACTGATTGCATTATTAATTAAGAACACTGTTTTTTGACACAGTGAAAAAATAGCTATGTATTTTAGCTCTACAAAATTTATAAGATACATAGTTGATAGCTATTTCAGCTTACGCCTTCATCAGAACTATGAGGTTCAAAAAAGTTCCAGCCAATTCAATCAATAAATTGTATTTCAAAACTTTTTTGTAGAAAGGAGTAGTTAATATCAAAAATATTTTGTCAATCCAACAAGTGTTCAGAATTTAATCTAGAGCTTCAATCTATTTGTCCGTATCTTACATCTGAACTTCAGTGGCATAAATTTAAATAAATATGAGAGTTTCTCTCTATTTCTCCCGAAAAAAAATCGTTTTAGTTTGAGGAGTATCAGAAACATCACATGGAATTTTCTTCATCTGACATATAAAAGTTAATAAGGCATACATAATATAACAATCGAGATATAAGGGAAATCGACAGTTAATTACAATTTAAAAAATATTTTAAACAGGCCACACGCATTATGTAGAATAAAAAGTAGTTTCACGTGAAAAATAAATATTTTCTCACGCTTTCCTTAAATACAGATAATATAATCGAGGCAGTACACGCAGTAACATTTGGATAAAAAAGCATTTATAAAACAGGTGATATTTTTTTTTATTATTATTTGATTGCCAAAATAGTTCGATTTTGCTTAAGGCAACAGGTAATGTTTTACATAACATATGAATGAGAAAATATTTTTATTTTAATATGTTTTTAATTTTAATAACCGTCATATTTCGCTTAAAAATTATCTCGAGGCGACAATCATAACTGGTCGGTAGTAACAAGCTACACATTTATTTAATTAGTAGGCTTTCTATGGTTCCAGCCACTTTTTTCACCGAAGATAATGCAATCAGGTTTACCAACAACTGATGTCGCTCGCAGCGCGAATTGCATAGAAAGTAGATCAGTGCCGATGCTCGAGGAAAGCAAATTAAGCACGACAAGTAGTGGCAACACTGGCAACACCACATACACGAATCTATTTCGTAAGCAAACACCAATAAAATAGAGTATTTTATTACGAGCGATTAATAATTTCATTCATTCGTAAAGCGGGAGAAAGACACCGAAGATTGCAAATTTATCACAATATTAAACATATAAATGTGATAAATAGGACGCAAATTTCAGCGCCACTGTCATTAAAAAATTATGGAAAAATAACTAAATAATTTCATTATTAAAAGAGTATATTGATATCATTGTAATTATTTTCAACAAGAAAAATTAGAATGCTTCCGATTTTCCATGCTAACAATACTCATAGTAGTATTAATAGCTTCCATGGTTATTATACAAAAAAAAAATAGCCTTAATTTTATGTCATATTTTTCCATGTTTACACATAAATCTAACCACATATTAACATAATATTATGTTATATATATATATAGATTGTTTTATATTTTTATCTTAATGCGAATTCCGAGTATCCCTTGCTTTATGATGATTTTATGACTGGAACGAATTTTATTAATTTAAAAAAAATGCATTTGAAACTAATGTACTAACTGTGTACAAAACATGTGGAGTCATACAAATTTGTAACAATTCAAATTTGATATTGAAATTCCATCAAGCACTTTCAATCGATATAATAATATAAGCTATTTATCCAGATAAGTTCCATCTTTATATACCGTTAAACAACATGTCGATTTTTTTTGTTACGTTTCCTCTTACAAATATTTTTACACTATTTATTGTTTCCACGTTCGTTTGCTTATCTTTTTAATTCTCTTATTTACTATTAACAGTTTTTTTTGTTATAATACAATTTTTATTATCCTTTAATCAATAAACAATAGTAAAAAACAAGAATAAAAATTGTTCTTAATTAAGCTTCAATGGATTGCTATTAACCGGGTGACCAAAATTTTGAGTGTTTTTTTATTTTACTTTAAACATACTCACATACACCTAGAAAGCTTTATTCAACCTTGCACCGATTTGGACTGACGATATAACAACAAACTATAAGATCACTAGGTAATTTTCATAATATATTCGGTCAAACTAAAAGGTGAGGTTATTGATATAAGATGGACCTAATAACCTGTGCAGGTACCTTGCAGGTACCAAGTTATGGCAATATGCTGCACACTTAAAACGGGTATAATTAAGAGGAAAGAAAATTAATAATTATGTTTGTTTATATTCTTAGAGTTAAAATAGTGAAAATATTGTATATATTTAGAATAGAAATTTTATTTAGCTTTCACTTTTATATGATTTTTTGGTCAAATCTAGCAACTTCATTTGCATATTTTGATTAAATTTGTTTCGCTTTTATCAGCTATTTTAAGAACACTGGAGACGATGTTTTAATAAACTTCACGTTCGTTGCTGGCGGTAGTTTCCGTTTCCACACCATTATGCGCAAATCTAACCTTTTGCACTCGAGCGGCGCAATTGAAGTTTGCCGTGAAAAGTATCGAAATTACTTTAGAGTCACTTATATTCATATTAGTTAGTTAGTATATCAAATTTTTGGAATTTCACAAGTTTTGTTTGACACATTGACTGCTCAAGAAGAGTAAACACATATATACTTGCACACCTCGATTGTAAAGAGTTAATATCCGGCGATTTTCTAATGATACGATTCCACGTTTAAGTAAAATGAGAAAATATCAGGAGTAAGTGGAATTGTATTGTATTTGATATATTTTATGCATTGTTTATAAAAAAAATGTTCAAGTAATTTTATTTTTTGAAAAAAATACAAAAAAAAATCTTTATTTGGTGCAATGATCGCAAATTCAAGAAACAACTTATTGATGTTTCTTGTACAATAAACGAAACTAATTATTTTCGACATGATCTATTATATATAAAACATGCAGATGAAATTTTCACTGCTATGATCTGTCTGATAATTAATTATATAAGATTTTTTATGCTAAATGAAAGTTAATAACTAAATTAAATTTTCCAAAAAATTTGTACCATATCTATAAGAAAATGTTGGATGATATATTTAATTTTTTTCCATTTTGTATAAATATTGTTTTTAATTATCTACTAGCTCTATGTAAATCGCTATTGACCGTTTGAAGACCGCTGTACTTCGGTGTCGATATTATCAAGTATCTAAAAGAATGCGACAAATTTGCATGAAGAATTGTATTCTTTATTGAAACAATAAAATGAATTTACAATATTAAGCTTGTGTAAGTAATATTATTTAACCCATTCAGTGTCTCTGCCGTCTTCAGTAGTTCTCTGCCTCTCTCTATAAATGCATTTTCGTGATATCATAAAATATAATCCAACAAGGAAGGATCGTAAAATTTCAATCAAGGAAATAATTGCGTAGTATTTATATGAATGAAAAGAAGAATTAAATAAATTTATTTATTCATCCGTATGATTTCAAAAGAATAAAAATTAAGCAATACACCTTAAAAATTTATACCGAAAAAAATTATAACTCCCACTAACAATTAAATAATTAGTGGGATATCTTTTTCGCCTATTCACATACATGTTCATACAAAACAAACAATTTTGTTAAAGGATACCGTGTTATTATATATGTTTGTGTGGGTATATAATATATATTTAAGTATTTAAATAATACCGAAGAATTGACACCAAAACACAATTATAAGAGTTTTTTTTTTAATTATACCACTAGATGACCCGTCGCGCGATGTTGCGATCATAGAGAAAGAAAATTCAAGGAAACTGTTTATGATAACAAATAATTGTATTGCAAGTAGTGTCGATTTAATTCTATTTATTTGGGGAGGAAGTGATATGGTAGAAATATTCGCAGAAGTGTACTAAAGAAAAAAAATTATATCATAAATAAAGTTTCATATCGATTAGATGAATGGTGTAGTAATGCACAAAAGACAAACACAAATTTTTTTTTTGGAAATTTTGCCATAAAAATATGTTTATATTACAATCATAACAACATTTAATGAGTAAGCGTATTCCAATTTCAATATAGCAAAATAAAAACTATAAATACATGAGTAAAAACCAAATATAGTAATTAGATGAGACAACACTTCCTATATCAGGGGCTTGCAAATTATTGCTCGCGGACAACGATCGACCCACGAGCACAATAAATCCTGCATGACATGCTATCTTTGCTTTATATTTATTGTGTATGTTTCTTTACCTGAAAGAGTCATACTGCATGAAACAACATAAAATTGTACTAATTTATAAGAGTTTCACGTTTTCATAATTGAATCGTATATTTCGAAAATGTTACGGATCACATTTGAAACATGAATTAAGTATGTAGACATCTCTAGAATACTTAAATACACATATTTAGTATGAAAATCTGTTATGTATGTTATTTAAACATTTTAGAGCATTTAAAAAAATGCACGTGTGTAAATGTACGAAAAAATTACGAATCGACATTAAAAAAGTAGATTAAATCCATATATATAATCATCTTAAAGAAAATAGTATTTTTTTTCGTTTAATACAAAAGTTAACGCTTACCAAAATATATGTGTTACATACATGAAAATTTTGATAAGAAAGGTATTTTTCATTCTCTGAATATTTAAAAAAGGTATGCCTAGTAACGTATTCGAAATACACTATTCAAAATAAGTACAACTGATTGAAATCTCATGATACAAATAATTTCAGATGAAGAATGACATTTAATGTGTGTTAATATGGAATATCTTCTTAGTGGTACTATACTGGTAAATATTCTATATATTCATAAATAAAAACACACATTTATGTATGCAGAATAGTAAAATCAACCTGTATATTAAAATTTATCATCTCACTGACTAAAATTTTCTGTGAATAATATCATACGTCGTAGATGAATTGTAATCCAACAATACCTTTTATTATTTATAAAGTTCGCACAGTCAAATATCCACCATTTTGTTATCCATTGAAATAAACAATGGAAGTTGAAGGTCATTCTAAGACTAGGCTTTGTAATGCTATGACATTGTCGAAAAAATCGAATGGTCGACTCACCCAAGTGTAAATTATTCAAAAATAAAACGTTTATTCATTGAATATAATTGCCAATTATTAATAAATACTGATCAATGGCATCTTAACCAATTAAAATTGAGGTCATTATAGGGTAAAATTAAGTACACTTTATATTCCATCGATTTATAGTTTATGAAAAATATTGTTTATGTAATATCAAGTGATGTAGCAATTTCAATATAAAAGAAAAGCTGGAAAAAAACATTTTTATTTGACAAAAGTAGCTACATTTAATTGGATTTCATTTTGTATATTATTTCTCATAAAAAATCAACATTTCTGAAATGAAATTATTTACGTAAAAAAGTTGAAAAATAAACAGTAAGATTTAAAAAAAAAATATTTGTGATTGTCATGAAATGACGATACCTGGCATTACAGATGTCGTTAATGTACCTTACATACGACATAAATTACATTTTTCAAAATCAAAAAAAAATAGAAAAAACCAAAATACTATTTATACAGACATTCAAATAACAAAAAAATAGAAAACAATGCATTGCAGTGTTCCCCAACCTTTTTACACCGCGGACCGGTCATAAAAGGCAAAAAAAAAATCGTGGACCACTAATACTGAAGTAAAATTGGATTTTTATGTAATATTTTTAAATTTATATTATGACAGACGGAAATAGCTATAACTTACAAATAAACATATAACAGTCTGATACAATTAAAATTTAATGAAAAAAAAAAAAACGATTTTTTCAACAAACTAATACGAAACTTGCTGTTGCATCTTTGCCAATATATTGGATATTCTCGGCTGCAGTGCTGTGTCCGACAGTTATTATTAAGTTCCTTGGTGTCGCATTATTCTACTAATAATTATTTTTTAACGCTAACCATACATACACGTGAATGTGCGAGTCGCAAAATTACTACATTTAATATTTTTGAATGGTGAATTTTGAAAATTATTGATCTTGAGAATTCCAAAAGTATGGATTCGGCCATGGAGTGAAGCAAAATGATTTGAATTCTAAGCCGAACTTTGAAGTTCTATATTAAAGAATTATCAATGAGAAAATATTTTTTGTTGAAATAAAAATATCGTTTAAATTTCTTATAAACTGTGTCTTGAGGAATTTTCGAATAGAGTCTTAATAATTCAAGCATACTTTTAAACAAATGAAATGTTGAGAGGGCGACCAATGCTATGTGTTCAAACTGTGCTTTTACTGTACTTTTACTGTGCCTTACTATAAACCCAAGAAGGTTATAAGTCCTCCAAATAATTGCAGTAAGGGGCAAATAATGCATGAAATAAGTGTCAAGCGTCATACAAAGCTGTACGAAAAGTTTTGGAAAAAAATATATATAAGCAATGTCGTCTGTAGGGTTACTTTTTTTGCATACCATATAATTTTCATGACGTAACATTCTTAAAATAACAACATAGACCGTAGATATTACTGGTTTATTATTCGTATTTTGAATAACCATTTTTACAAGGTCCTTCTATGTTAATTGTAAATATAAGATTTTCCTAACGAATTTTGGACCGTTGTTGTGCAAACAAATAAATTGAAGCCTGTGAATAAAATTCATTGATTGCTTTACTTGGGAACTATTTTGAAAAAAGAACCTATAGAATCAAGGAAATAACGATGTTATGAAATAATATGGAACTCAAAACTGCACAAATACATTGATGGAAATATTTTTTTTCGATGTGTTAAATCCTTTTCGATTGAGTATTAAATTTTAATATTTTCAAATGAACTTTCAACACTAGTGTCGTAAATATATATTATTTTAAATATTTACTGTCAAAATATTTTGATGGTCAGCAACTCGAGTTACATGATTCAGTGGAGGCTATGATCATTGTGAAAAACATTGCTACGGCATTTTCGTTCTATTTTAAATGTCAATTGAAATTTTCATGCTGTAAGATACCTAATATAAACAGGAAAAATACTTCCCGAAATTTCATTCGCCTTGCTTTATTGACAGTTCCATGTAAACAATAAACAATTCGCAATGATAACCACATTACGAATATATAATAACATGTATTTATAATATACCAGGGCTATGAAGACGGAGTTGTAGAGTGGCGGTATTTTGGTCGGAGATCATTTGATCGGTGAAAAACGAGCGATTCCGATTACTTTTTTGATTAGACGATCTTTCAAAAATATCCCAATGAAGAATTTGCTAGAGTGGTTGGTTGATCTTTAATTAAATGCAAATAAATAGGAAAGTTAGGAAAAATCTGATATAATTAAATTTTTTTTGGTTGGTCAATGTCGGAGTCGTGTTTTTTTAACGATTTTACATCCCCGATATATACCCAGAAATTCTTGGATGTTTCATGACAGGTAAAATTTTGAAAAAAAAGGACTTTGTATAATATACTAATAACTTCCATAGAAAAACGTTCAGTTAAAATTATTATCACGGTTAGATAAAAAAAAAATGATGCATACAGAAGTATCTAGGTCCGCAATAATTCATGGTTCGGAATCAGTCAGGCATAATATCCACCGAGCGACCTTGACTTTTCAAATAAATTACTCATTGTTTCCTCTGCCATGAAATCGTGGCATGGCGGTGATCACATGCCACGCTTTCACTTATATGGTCCACGAATAGATTCCCAGTTATGTCAAAAAATGTTATGTTACGCTTCTCCGCGTATCGGTCAGGCGTATTCGGCCATTTTATAACGGCTTTTAATTCATTTTATAATCGAAGTATTACATTGTAATACACTCTAAAATTTTTATTTACGACCTTGGTTCTCCTATGTACACAGTATCGGCCCGTACCAACTACTGTTACTTAATCGTAATGCCTTCCGTATGAACAGTTCCAAACATAAATTTGTTCAAGAACCATCGTGTAAGAATAAAAAAGCCAATATTAATGGTTATTGTTCATTCCGCTCGATTACAATGACATAATTAACTTGTTCTTAATCTTTAGGATAGCGAATAGTCAAAATACAACTATTTATTCAACTGAAAAAACACACTTTATAAGCTTTGGTTTTCGTATTTTAAAACATAAAAATAGGACTTGTATAATTTATAGTCGGTTTATCTATAAAAAAAACCTTATTTTGGTGACCAATAAAGTAAAAATTTTGCGACAGTGGTGACGTATATTTTTTTTTTACAAACAATTGAATTATTAGTAAAATAAAGTGAGCAGAAGTTTAAAAAATAGCCTTTCCGTTGATTAAGAAATTCTTTATAATTAATTTTAATTGGCCACTAAGGCTGGAAGAGAATAGGGTTACAGAGACGTTAAACAGTGACATATCATTTAAGGTAAGTTAAATAAATGTTCTTTTTTATACAATTATGACTTAATCATGCAACTATTGTTTTGTTGCATATGCGAAAAATATAATATTATTATACACCTAGTCCTTTTTTACGCGATAATTGGTTCCAGAAAACGGCGCGTAAAAAAATCACAACTTTCATATAATTTGACAATTTGGTTCCAAAAATTGAAATATCGCGTGAAAAAGTCCTATAAACGTATGAAAAACTGCCGTCCAAAAAAATCGCGTATAATCGAATTCGCGTAAAAAAGGACTGGGTGTAAATTTGTAGATATAAACTTGTAAAAAAAACTAAACTGAATCAGTAAAAATAAAAAATTAATAATGAGAATTCATTAACACGGTGAAAAAATAGCAATGTATTTTAGTTCTACAATTTTTTTTGAGATAAAGTTGATAGCTATTTCGGCTCACGCTAAAAAAAAGTGTACAACTAAAATACATTGCTATTTTTTCACCGTATTAAAATGGAGTTCTACTTAGTAAATGCCAATTCAATCAATAAAAATAATTAATTAATGTATATAATTTCATATTATACGAAGTTATTTTATGATAAAATAAAAGTTAATGAATTATTTATTTTTACGACGACAGAATTGTTAAATTTATATTATGACTATGTTATACTACCAACATGATTGCAAATTTTTAATGTCATATCTTGATTATCCATTTATGCTACAAGTAGCTAGTGAGAAGGTATGCTTATTTAGCTATCGGTAGGAATGTCTATTTAATATCGCTTATACATATTTTAAACGTTTAATTAAAAATCATATTGAGTTGCCTATTAAGTAGTTGCACTTTCCATACACTTTGAATAAAAAAAGATTGTAATGCAGATTATTTTGGTACAATCTTTGCTCACCTTATCATTAGTTTTCGATCGTTTATGTTTGAATACGCCTTTATATAATTTTGAATGAACTCGTCAAGTAGTGGTAAGTCACTTACCTTGATTCTCAAGAGTGTCATCGCACAATTGGCTTTCCGGATTTGGAATGATCATTTTTGAAGCCGGTTTTGTCCCCGCTGCCAAGTAGAAGAAGGAGAGCGAGTTGAAAGTGAAGGCGTGTACGTTTAGTAAAAAGCCGGTGACCGATTTATTCAGGGGCCAAAAATAATAACAAATTGTATGTCCAGTGAAAGTGAAATGAATGGAAGAAGCGATAATATAATATCGTTTCCATTATGTTAAATTTTATTCTGTGATAATGCCTATTCATAGACATTTTTATTCGATAAGTTGACGGCAATCGTGAAAAAGACAAGAAAGGAATCGTGGTTCAAGAGACTTAAGAATTCCCTACATTGATTGATTTTACATAAAGTGTCGGTGAATGTATTTTTCCCTGTGGGAAATGTTGTTCATGTATAATATAATCAACTGCACAATTGGAAGGTACTTTAAACAGTAACTTTCTCTTGATTCAAATTCTAAAATTTTTTTTAGATCTTTTTATCTAGTCAAAATTAAAGCACTCGTATTATAAATATATCTTAACAATTTTAAATAATTTATTTACCTGCAGATTTAATTTATCTCACGGAATCATTTTATAAGCTTAACTGAATTCGTTCTCTTTTCTACTAAACATCTTTTTTAATCCCTAATCATGGAAAGTAAGCGCGTGTCACAATTTGCAGTAGTTCGACGGAGAAAGAAATATACAAATGAAAGAAATTCCTTTGAGACATGTTTTTTTTTTTACAGAAAGATAATTTCTCTCACGCACAAGGGTGAATGGTAGACGTTTTTTCGACTCTCCGTATGTATCACAATTATATAATTATTATATTTCCATTCGGCTGAAGGCTAAACAGACGTAGAGCATGTTGACAAAATTCTCAAATAGATCTGTTCTGCTATCATTAGAATACAAGGTTCAATCATTTTCAAATAAATGTCAGCATCAATTAATTTGTAAAATAACATACATAGTCGAAAATCCCTGCTCTATCTATGTCACTCAGAGTAATATTCATATTTGGAACGAACCGCTATGCCCTTCATATTAATAGGAGTCATTTCAAACACATTGTAATCTAGCTGAAGTTAGCCGTTTGTCGCAGGAAAACAAACAAAACGTCAAAAATCCAACAATCGTAAACATGAAAACACTTCATAATCTGTCATTAATTACGTAACTTACAGGATACCTGTTTTGCCCAATAAAAAAATATTAATTTGTAAACAAGAACAGCGTTCAAAATAAAATAAGTCATACAAACGATCCGATCAGATTATTTACCAATGCCAAATGTCACGTGACTGATGTAACTTTATAATAAAACAATATTGAGTTGGTCTCCTTTGTTGTATTGTTGACCACAAATAGCGTTCGGTGTCATCTGTAGCAGCCGGTATGCTCTATAAGATCACAACAAACATTTTATGACTTTTTTAGGACAGTTGGTTTATCTCTATAAAAAAATACTATAGCAAATATTACATATTGTGTTTATTGTATTTATTTCAAATTATATTTTAACACGTAAGAAATTGATATTATCGGAAATCATACAATATTAAATACAAGTTTCACAATTCTTACAGTCTTAACTTACAGAAGGTTTAACCCACAGAAACGCGTTAAACTAAAAATAATTAGGGTGTCTTTAGATAATTACCTAGTTTTAGCAATCAATTATTTCTACTCACCAAATAATGTATAATTTTATAATATAGATTTATAGAACAAAATAGTTTGCAAAATTTTTGATCAATTGTCAAAATTAGAAACGACCTGATAAAATTGATTAAATTAATCAAAAGTTAAAAGCGAAGAATGCATTCCTTAGCTTGTAGTTAAATTTAGGTAAGCAATTTATAAATTGTTTTGATTAAATTAAAAACAAGATATGCGATAAACCTTCAACTGTTCAGACAAATTGAAATCAAGTATATCAGAATATTGGACAAAAATCTATAAATATAAAGTAAATCTATTTAAATTATGTTAATTTATAAAAACCGCCGAAATGCAAAATGGCGTTGTACTCGAAGCCTAAGCAAGCATCTGCGTTTGCAGCATAATACTTTTGCTGATTGAGAGTATATATTCTAACGTTCTACTACAAATTAGACAAGTTGGAACTAATGTCTAAAATAGTTTTAAAATATGACTTGAATAGTGTGTGATATCACGTACAGCCTGCAATGTGTTAAAATATTGTCTAAAAAATAATTGCAATTGATATGCATCGATATCATGCGAAAATTTACGATACAATATTAAATGTCTGTATGTTTGAAGAGAAGATAAATCTCTATGGAATTTGAAAAAGGAACAGTTGGATACCCATTATCCAATCACGACTCGGCCTCATAAAACATCATTTATGATAAAATATCAAATATGTACAGGATATAATATCTTTAACTGATCTTTTTGACGCTCCAGAGTATGACTAATTTAAGTACATACAATATTATTTGCATATATAAAAGTATATGTAAAGCCAGTCAGCACATTGCCGAAATTCCATCAACCGGCTCGCAACTTAGTAAACACCGACCTCCAATTTTATACAATTATATTCAAATTATGTGATTAATTATTGAATTAATAAATATACAAATGCAGCAAAAAATATTTATTAAAATTACATAAACTCATTCCAAACAGTGTTTTGATTTTCATTCGGAACTTTAACCGTGACAGGGTCTTAATCGTCTATCATCTGTTGTGTGACGGTCACTTCTGAGCCATGAGTTAACGAATGTTTTGGAATCCCACGAAGTCAGTAGCAAAACAATCAAATTAATAGTTATTAAGTCGTCCTCGGAATTACGATAATTAAGAAAAATCCGCATTTTAAGTATTCCATGTACCTATTTTACCATGGCTAATAAGAATTGATAGAACGATAATACATTTATAGAAAATTCCATGATGACAATAATTTAGTTCATTAAATTTACAAATATTTTATCAAAAAAATCTTCAATAAATATTTAAATTCTAAAACATACTGTGGTCATTTAATATTTTCACTGGAGCAATGCAACCGTATGCAATACAGTAAATAGCAGTTATTCGATATTACGATTGCGGTTTCTAAAAACGTTACTCGTGAAATAGTTGACAGAAGTGAACAATTTTTCCATACATTACATTAACATTTATTATTATATTATAGGTGGTAGATATTACGAAAATATTGCTTTTAAGAATAGATATTTTTACATTTAATTATCTTTTATTGTATGGCGTGTGAAGTGACACTGATTTGTTTTATTTGTAAAATAACAACATTTTTGTTTTAATTTGAAAATTTCACACGTATAGTGAGTATGTAATCGTTTTGCATGTTACAAATGTGGGGTTTAAACTGTTTACTTGTAAAACTAGCAGATCTTTTTACGGGCTCTGCATGAAACGAATTCGAACAGCCGTTGTGATTTTGCACACGAAAGAAAATTGTTAATAAGTCAGCTTGTCTGAACAATGTTTTTTTTAAATGATTTTAACACGTGATTTATTTTGAATTACAAATAATACTAGAATTATCTGTGCACACATAATTGGAAATCTTGAATTTGAGGCATTTTTCTGGATTTAATACTGATTTGACTGTTTGGACGGCAAATCGCAGAGTTTTGATAGTTAATACTTAACGATATAAAAGAGTTAATGGCGTCTAAACATTCGTATAAGAGCTGATTTTTGTATCGTAAATAGCCTGTTTTATTCTGCTTAATATCCATAGATTGATAAATACCAACACTACTGAATAAAATTTGAAATATTCGGTATTGGAATAATCAATATGTAATCGGCAGTGAATAGGTTAATAAATTGTCTAAGTGAATGGACGAAGTGTAGTCATAAATTATCAACAGCAAATTTTTTCAATATTATATATTGTTACCACCATATATTTTCCATCATAAGCAATTATTTAAAATCACAATTAAACTCACGAATGAAGGGCTATTCTTATCAAGATAAATATAAAAATCCGTACAACCTTAGACCATTTTGTAGGTGGTCCACCTGCCATATTTTCGGTAAGTTTTCATAATAAAATGTATTACTATCATTAATGGTGACGAAATCATTCTCCAGAAGCATTTTAGTTACAATATTTATTGTGAATTAATCTGATTTTATAAATCCGCGACGTTTTTGCCACTGAATTACTTTTATTAAGCAAAGTGTTAACTTTGATGAAACCTAAGTAATCGTTTGTTGTTACACACCTACTCACCTCGTTAAAATAATTTATTATAATACTTTGAGAAAAATCAAACACCTTGAAATAAGGCCAATTTCGTTACAAAATCGTCATTGCATGAAATTGTATTTTGTGAGCAAAAAATGTCTCAAGGTGTTTCGTGCTCCGACCAAATTATTGTGATTTTTTTATACATATTTCATCCTTTTTATATGCATACTTTTATTTCAATTCATTTACTCGTCATATTATGTATCATTCATTGACGTAATAAAATAAAAATAGTGTCAATGAAGATGGTCGCATCTTAATAACAAAAATCCATAAGGTATTCTTTTTGTACGAGTTATTTTATCAATTTATTTCAAATTTACCATCGTAATGTATTTGTATGATATCTTTAGTTGGTAAATAAAAAAAATACTTCATCGAATGGTAACACTATTTATCAGTTCCTTACGATGTGTCCAAGTGCTTTCAATCATCAAATGGATTTTTTCATAATAGGATATAGTTTATTATATTGACTGAAGGTGATGCATGAAATTTCAATAACAAATTTGAATTGTTGAAACTCTGCACGAGTCACGGTGTCGTCTTTCGACATCTCCTGGTATCCTATCACACGGATGCAACAGAACTGGCAGACTGACTGGTAAAATTTGGTATTGAAATTCCATCGAGCACCATCAGTCGATATCATAAATAAATAACTTGTATTTATTAATGATTGTAATCATGTATTCGTTTTTGTTAAATTTTGCTGCAATTTTTCTTCATTGATTGAACTGATATAATATAGAATGCCTGAAGGTGTCTAAAAGCAATACTTGATTCGTTAGTGACAAAACATGTGGATTTTTACAAAGTTTTAACAATTCTAATTATAAAATGATATAATGATTAAAAATCGATTAAATACAGTGTACATTTACAAAAGCGACAATGATATCATTGATTGAATTGGCATTCACTTGGTAGAACTCCATTATAACACGGTGAAAAAATAGCAATGTATTTTAGTTCTACAAAATAATTTTTAACAAATACAGTTGATAGCTATTTCGGCTCACAACATCGTCAGAACTATAGTTCATACATCAGTCACATAGTTCTGACGATGGCGTGAGCCGAAATAGCTATCAACTATATTTGTTAAAAAATATTTTGAAGAACTAAACTACATTGCTATTTTTTCACCGTGTGACAATGATATCGTTGGGAGTGGTTAAAAATCTTCAACAATGATTTTAAATTACATTTGGAACTATTTTTCAATGTAAACATTTATCACTCCATCGTTAGTATAGAATACTTAGATTGAGCTTCTGGGAATTGTGAGACGAAGGTGGATTCATTGAGGAAAAAAATGGTTCTTAAAAACAATCTAAAAAGGATTACTATAGATAATTTACAAAAACAGGTCAGGTATAATAACAAAATTCCAGCGAGTGTGCATAATATTATACTTTTTTTTCTATTGCATAAAAATCATAAGCAGGACATGATCGAAATTTAAAAAATAAGAACTATATATAACATATGTACATATTATGTCAATATTATCTTCAAGACATTTCAGACTATACTCCATAGTTGTATTAAAGACTCATAATTTAAACAATGTTTGCGCGTGTAAACCAATGCAAATTTACGTACAAACAAAAGACTTAATTGATATTTTGTTGTATAAGAAACATGAATTAAATTGTTGGAAGTGTCAACGCAATATAATTTATTATATATGTGACAGTCGATGTAAGAATTGTAGACATTGTCTATGATATATAAATTTAATTTATGTTATCTATTATTTAGAACTAAGAAAATACCATTCATTTTTTGAATTTATTCCATTTGAAAAACTCAATGAAATTTATTTTTGACACTTCTTGGCTTACGCTAATATCTTTACTGATTTCTACTGTAGATAATTACTGAACTCGGATGGAATTATATTGTTTATATAAATTCAGAGTTTCTTATCTGTACACATTATAATTCATCTACTTAAATATTATATGAAACGATAAATAATAATTGAATAATTCTTTGAATTGACAATTAATTGATCGATCCACGTTATAATAAACGTATATTGATATTGCTTACATTACTTCAAATCATTTGTATTATTATAATTTTACTCTTGTACAAATAAGTTAAATATGTGACTGAATTCTGTCGAGGAATTGCCATTTCAATAAACAGATTTACTCATTTTTTGGTCATCAACAATTTCCCATAATAAATTAACATCAATAAATAATTTGCTATATAGTCAGCCAACGTTGTATTGTATTTATTATTTTTACAACATAAAATATTTTGTAATGCAAAACAAACATAGTATTTTGAGGCCTGGCATATACTATTAAACTCTAGTAATCTCAAATTACATATAATTAATAGCAATGTTTATGTAAAGTTTTGTAGATTTTAACAGCATTGGGACAGTGGAAAAGCAATTAAAGTATAATATATTGGTCTGATGAAATTCTCTGGGTAAGTAAAATCGTACAAAACAATGGATAAGCAACAAAAAAGATGGAAGTATTGTAAGTCAACGTATAATTATTATTATTATCATTGTTTAGTAACAGTTCTGTAATTCATATTCTATGTACACAGCCTGCTATGTTTTGCGGAGATATCAGGTCTTGCGTGTAAACACTCAAGGATGGAAAACCACGACACCGACCTAATGAATATACCTAATGACGTATTGTCATAATGGTAAGTACATATTGTATTATGAATAGTTGGGTAAGTTCATAATTCTTCTTAAATTGCAACAACTTCATAAATATGTAATGATAAATTCGTTTTAAAAATTATAAATATAATATGTAAGTTGTTGATTGAATTGACAATACATAGGTACTAGGAAAAAAAATATTTATTTATTTATTTACAACTACACGGTACAAAACTTACAAATTATCAATTCATTGCTTTTGCACCGTAATATATTTAAATATAAAGTATTGGAAATTCAACCAATACACAGTGCAACAATCAATAAGGATTGCAAAAAAAAGTCAACCAAGTAAGCTGAAATGTCTTCTTTGACTGAAAAAATAGCATTCGTCTGAACTCACTTTCGTCCACATGAAATACGTCAACATCCGAAGCAATACTGTTGAACATTGTTAATGCTCTTACCATTGGCATCCCCATTGGCAGACTGGCTCTACACTTTGTAAGAACAAACAAATTATGTACACGATTTCTTAAGAAACTATTCGGAACACACAAATTGATATTATTAAAAATGATAAATTGTGTATTCAATCAAGTTATTTATTTTGTTATTAATAATTTTTATGTCGCACAAAGTAAGTTAGTCTCTTTAGAAAGTAAACATATCATTTTACACTGCAAGCACTTTGTTATTTAAGGCAGCTGTTTTGGTTCGTATTACCTAATAGGTATTAAATAATAAAACATTAATTTATCAATTCTTAGAACATATTCGTCACCAATGGCATTGGTCGGTAGCATGAGAAAATTTTAATCCTCTGCGGAGTTGTTTTGCGGTAACGTTATTTAACCGAAGATTTTATAAACTGACTTAAAACAAACAGCCACATACCTCACATTTAAAAAATAAACCCATATTACTCATCCTCGACATTTAAAGCTTAGTGGTTAGCGAAATCTAAAAGGTTGGCGGCCGCTGGGATTAACAACGATTATAAACAAATAGATTTCTTCAGTAATCTGATACACTTTCGTAATAATACTTACGTATATAAAAAATCTTTTACGCCTATTTGACGAATAGAGAAAGAAAGTGAAAAAATACTCAATCCACAAAACGGGTATATGTAATTTAATTATACTAAAATAATAACTTATTAGGAAAACAGTTTTGCACAAATAAATATACAAATTTTACAGACGTTGAAAATACAAGATGCCCGCTTCATGAGTAGTTATGTATGAGCGCATAATTGCGTACTTTAATTCGATGCGTTTTAACGAGTGAATGTTGTAAGCTGGTTTGTGGAGTCGTTAAAAAAACACGACTCTAACATTGACCAACAACACGGCTCAATTAAAATTAAAATATTAATAATAATAAAAAAGGCTATTTTTGCCAGGTTAACCTTTCCTCCATATTTGCATTGAATTAAAGATCAACCAAACAATCTGGCATGTTGTTAATTGAGATATTCTTAAAAATCGTTTAATCGAAAAATTAGTTGGATTCGGTCGTCTTTCACGACACAGCCCTGGTTTTTAGCCTTCTGCGTAATTAGTTTTTCAAATAATTACATAATAATTTAAATGTAAGTCTTCAACATACCATCACATTAAGTGTATACTAATATAATTCCCAACCATAATATAATGATAATAATAATTAAAAAATAATTTTTCACAATAGCGCTCCTTCACAGTTCAATTGCGTTAGTTATGAGCCTATTGCGTTAGTATCTGTTTTCCATTTAGTCAGTCATAGTTTCGGAAGTAATACTTATGATTGTTTACAACGGTTTATGTCGGGTCCGTGGTGGAATGGGTCAATTCTCGGTTCAATTTTGTTTAAATTAAATCGTATGGTTTTCTCTTCGAGTGTATGATAGTGATGTCTTAAAATTCTCACCAACACATTTGATTCAAAATATAAGCTAACCCATTAGTCCTGATACCACTACCATTGAAAAAATAGAAGAATACCAACTGTCTAATAAGCAGTTCTTCTGGAAAAATCTCCGCATAGATAACTCCATCGAGAAACCATAGCTCGACACAAGGAGCGGATATGAAAAAGAAATCTGAAAAATTCAGTCCAGTTTTTGTAAAACTATAGTAAAGGTAAAAACAACAAAGATCGCTTTAAAGGTGAACGGTCACTCCTTGGAAGAAAGGCAAAAATGTATATGTATAAGGGATGAAGGAGACCTGAAAAGCTCTGATGCTAACGCATCATAGATCTTAACGCTCCATCAATTTGATATCCCAAAAAAAAAATGATAGAAAGGCATTTATTCATACACTTATTACCAATACATTGTACAATTTCTACAATTTTATACTATTGAAGTGAATACCAGTTGCATCAATTGATATCACTTGTGGTGAGCAAAACCAGTCATGATCTTGATAATCTAAAATTCTGAGAATTGTACTAAGCATTTGGTCTTAATAACCAAATAAAATATAATCTGAATAATTATACTTGAAATTTGCTACTGATGCCCTAAAACTAATAACTGAATCCGCAGTGAGCAAAACAAAAACTGCGGAAAACGTCCAGCATTGACGACAATTGCGAATTGTACCTTGCCCTCCTTTTGGCTCTCCAACCTCGATTCTATTCGGAAGTATACATACAAATGCATCAGTACAAACATTTAATCAAAGTCTAAAACTGACATGGCACCTGCCATAATTGTTAAAACATTAGACACGAATTTAAATGTGCACACAGTAAAGAAGATGTACTAGATATCATTAAGAATGACACTGATTACCAACGACAACGAAATAAATTTAAACATAAATAGTATACAAGTAATTTACTATTTTTTTAGACGAATAGTATTTTAATGTGTAAAAATATATACGGTAGTTTACTGAATTTAACACAATGTTTTTTATCTAAAACATTTTTTTTGCGAAAATTATTCATCCTATTTTTGATTTCTGTTGAAAAAATATGGCATATATATGTACGTTTAGGAATAGACTGTTTTTTCTCCCCATATCAGCATAAGGAAGACCTGTCGGCGCTTTGGGTAAATTTACGTTGTACACTTACTTTCTTGTTGTTTTGGATTGTATGTTTTCCTATACTTCTTACAATATGAGAACTAAGCGAATAGCATTTGTAAATTTGGAAAAATGATAATAACTCCAAAGTAACAATTGTTACAGACGCTGAAACGACGACAGTCTTTTTATTACAGTTCTGAATCAGCCGGTTTTGTTTTATTCTATGTTAAACGAAATATTTCAATTGCTTAATCGAAATCTCAAAAACAAAGTAAAATCTTTTTTTACAAATTTCATTATTGTTTAAGTGTAGGTAGATTGTTATCGAATTCCGTTCCATTGAATACAGATATTATGGATAACATGTTGCGCATATATAATAAGCATTGCATATTTCTACTTTGACAAACAAAGAATCTAAAATAGTATTAACTTCCTGGAAAACATGTATAGTGACATGTGCTAGCAAAGATTTAAAAGGTATGATCATTCATCAAAACCATACAAAATGAGCGGGCGTAGGTGAGTTATTTTACGTAGATTTTAAAATAAGCACGGTGAAATTGTAATATGCAAGTACAGTGCACTCTCGATTATCCGGGCTAATGCTGGGGAGGATGGTCACGGATAATTGAAAAACACAGATTGTCCGAATCATCATTTTTTTGTTTTATTTTCTAATGTAATATCATATACCCAATACAGTGCGGGCACTCGCGCTGGTTTATGCACCTCACTGGAAATGTAAATAGAAACGTATGTGGAGTACAAAGGATTTAAATTCTTGACTCATTCTAGTCCCATAAATTGTGATGTTTATTGCGGTATATGCGAACATTCATGCATTCAACACACTAGTGGTTAAAAAAAATCACCGATTAGTTACGTAAACACAAACATATAGCTAAATTCATCCTTTTTTCAAACAACGCGCATATTCAAGATCTCAATTCATTAATGCGTCTCATAATCTTTATGGAAAAAAAATCAGTCAGATTATATTTGAATTCAAAAATATTTATTTTCATTCACGAATAATCCGCAAACCGGATAATCCCTACACGGATAATCGAGAGTACACTGTAATTGTATGAGTATTGCATCGCAAAACGAAACAAACAGGAGAGTAAATCTTACGACAGCACTGTAAGAGTATTTTCATAAATCCAAAAAATATTTGCTATTGAAATAATTGTGATCATCAGAATTTTTATCATGTTAGAAAATCAGAAGGTCACTCAAGATCAACTTGAAGAAAACAAACATCACAGGGCCGGTACTGGGCGGAATCAAGTCGTTCCCCGAATCCAAGCCTCACGCGTTAATATAAGATTTCGCTAAGATACGAAATTTTCATAAAAAGCAGTTTCTTTTATACTAGGACAGTTCTATGGTAAGATAAAACTTTAAGCTTTTTGGGCAGCCACGTATAATTTTGGAACCTGGTCCTGCAGAAGCTCACGCTGGCCTTGCCTTGGAGACATCTTAAAATATGCATATCTTACATATTATATACGAAGAACCAATATTTATTATCATTGCCGAGACTTGACCATAAAACATTCTGATCACTTAGAGGAAAGACTTGTATTTAATTATGTTGTACCAACTACATTATTACACGGAACTGATTCTAAAGCATAAATATAATGTATTGGTAATTTGAAATGTTTGTCGTAGATTTGACATAAATATACGAGGCTGCATATGCCTCGATAGTGCTTATGGTGGTTTATATAATTATCATTGTTAATTATCATATCGAATAATCTCATCTGGATAACTTCTTATAAAATTAAAATATTTAATATGTATTTTTATCGAAATTACAGTAGGCACCGTTTGAAAAGTTTTCACTGGAATATTAAGCAAATTTTTGATTTTTAGCTTTATATCTTCACATCAACACATAATTATGTATGGAAGTGTTGGACCTGCATTTCGCACATTGCATTACGGAACTGTCGGTTTCGTGAGTAAACACAATAATTATATTATTAATCCCAAAGGAAATGTGTAATAATGTTGCTGGTATGCACTCAATTGTAAAATATCTTAGAAGAGTGCATGTACATACTTATAATATATTCAATATAACATTTGTGTTAATTAACTTCTTCCTTTTGAGACTCCAAGACCAATGTCCACCGTTGTTAGATGTGCTGATCTCGTATATGTTATTCTTGATATAAATCCGAATTCTCGAAACCTCCTCGGTGCTAGTGAGTTCTTTTTTAATACGCTAACATGATTGATTGTGTCTTAGTTTCTGAAATACAATTTTAATCGCGAATTGTGCCCAAGTCCTCTTCAGTCAAATAAATTGCCATTCATTCGATTCACATATACTTATTATTGTCAGTTCAAATTGATTCAATAATTAAAAAATATCTCATAACATTGCGTTCTATTGTACATTGGTGCTTTCCAAAACTACTAGTTTCTATACATGTAGCTACGCCATTGAGGTTTGTCGTTTCACAGGTGGCCGTGTAGTAGGCGTGATTCCCTCTGGACGCGTATGGGCGTTCTATTAGTAATTCATATGTCTTCTTACTTACTACAATATAACAAAGTACCAAATATAAAATTGTAAAAAACAAAAAGACGACCGCGTTGTTGATAGGTTCGCGGAATTCAATACAAGGTGTGCCGATCAATAAAAAAAACTATCCCACGGTGAAAAAAATAGCAATGTACATATTTTAGTTCTACAAAAATATATTGCTATTTTTTCACCATGTTATAATGGAGTTCTACCAAGTGAATGCCAATTCAATCAATAAAAAAAATATTAATTTTTTTTAGATTTAAAACGTTTCATTTCGGGCCCTGATTATTAAAATTCTACAGTTAAAATTATATGACAGCATTATATTTTTTTTTAATAATTATAATTCTGTCATACGTAAAACCGAATCACAATTGTATGAAGAGTATTTTTTCAACAATAATAATATTTTTGAAAAACCTTGATGATATAATTATTATTTTTAACACATAATTAATCATTTCTAACATAAAATATTTTTCCGCAATTAAAACACTCAAGAATGTATAATATGTGTATATTTCTAACAAACAATTTTCAATTTACACACATCGTGTAAAAGTGAACTTTCTACAAGATGATATGCAACATAAACAACACGAAGATGTGTGAATTTCATTGGTTTAAAATATAATGCAAATCAAATTCGCAGATTGATCTCTGGGAATTATTCAAATAAGCTCTATTATATTGTTAGTCTGATTTTATTAAATAGCTTTTCGCAGATATCACCAGCTCGTTAGTTATGAATAAAGTAAATGAACACCAGTGAGATTTATTCATAAAATAAGAAACTATGGAGTCCAATTTTAAGTGACTTAAAACAATGAAAATTTTCTTTTATAAAAGAAGTAATCATTTATTTTATTATATGAAAAATTGCCATGTAATGGTAAGCTAGTCAAAAGCCATAACTATAATTAAGAGATAACTATCAATTTTATTATTCAAATAAATAAAACATTTTTACTTTGTTATTGTATATCGGTGTTACTTTTCACTTTTGTTGGATAATTATTCTTGCATATCGTTTGAAAGAGGAAACCAATAAATTTTAAATGTCATATCACGTGTATATCATATCATTTCCTTAAAGCCAATAATTACTTAATATTCACGTCGTGTGAAGAATTATTGAAAAAATATTTAGCAAGTTGGTCGATATTTTTTCAAATATCACAGTTTCTCAAATTTAAAATGAGCGAGTACCCTTTGAATTGACAATATATTGATTGAAATTTTATTTACAATTTTTTTGCCATATTTTTACCCAATGTACAATATATATATATATCCAAGGTATTAAGTAAATATTAAAAGAAGGAATACTTTCAGTAGTTTTTGGATTGAATACGCAGTGTTGTGATATCTGGTTTGCAAGTTTTAAAAATGTTTTTTTTTCATAATGATGACCATTTGTACAATTTCACATCATATTAAAACACAAAAGGACATAAGGCAAATAATTATTGAACTTGAATTCAAAAATTGTTTTCTCAAAATCTCAAACCGAAAATACGTATTTTAATGTATTAGATGAAACGGTAAAGGATTTTTTTAGGAAAGGATTTCTTTCTGCCCGTGTGTCTTAGTTTGAGAAAAACTGATCTTTACTATGAAATTTTAAGACACATAATTATAACGATAGAAAAGAAATCAGTTAATCTCACGATACCTTTGTTGTGACTGGGTCAACAAAAAAAACATTCATCTGTCAAATACATCTGTTAGCAGTTTCAACATGCAATATGTAAGGATAAGATTTTTTATTTAAATTTATATATAACGTATATTCACCAAATTCATCTTTAATATGACACTTAAAAAAATAATCTATGTTTAACATTAAGAATAACTGAAAATAAATGTAAGCAAGATTTTTCGATCGAATCCTATTTTTTTGACGTTTTCTATTTAATATTTGTATAGAATCAAAAAATTAATACAGACATGCTTTGCCTTTTACAGATGAATTAATATGATGAAAACGTATAATATCTGAATCATAGTCGTCATTACCAGTGAATACAGTAATTTATTGAAAAATATGTCGATAGAAACAAAGGCTATTCTTGGCAGAGCAAAATAAAAATCGTTCGTCGCACAGGCTTTAGTTATTCGAAAGTAGCACGATGACTAAAAGTATTCTTAGAACATTTAATATTGTTGAATCATGCGCAAACGGCAGAGATCTATCTAAAATGACTAATACACATATAAATTATAAAAATCAGCATTAATTTTTTTTTTGATCCTATGTTGAACAGTTTTATGCTGCCATGTTGATCTGAGATTTGTAAATACAAAAATCTATTTTGTCTGCGATTTTGATTGCGAGTATGTTAGCTACCGATGTGTTATAATATACGGAATCGTAATAGAATTAGCTCAGTAAAATTAGTTCTTCTCTTTTGTGGAAAAGATTCAGGATGAGATAAGGACACGTCAAGTAATTAGCTAAACCATCTTGCTACGCCATCTTTTAATCCCTAGGTCTCCAACCTGGGGGTCGCGACGGGTTTTTTTGGGGGTTGCCGAATTACTTAAAAATTTTTTTTTTTTGTATGCTTTTGGATTGTATGTGGGGTCACGAGTCACATGGATTTTATGAAAAGGGGTCGCCACCCGAAAAAGGTTGGGAGCCTATGTTTTAATCCATTGATGAATAAATTTACAAAAGTGTCCGTACTGAGATACGAACCGATGAACACTGCAGACAGAGAGCGCGATGTTGACCACTTATCTATCTACCACATGATTATATTATAATATCATATGAAATTAATTACGTTTAATTGTATATCAATGGTTAATATCATGAATTAACTAAAACCGTAATTATTTGAAATATTATATAAAGATCTTTCAATTGACTTTTTATATGCTAAATCTTTATTATTTAATGTATAAACGAATTTAACAATTTTCAATACTTGACAAAATAATTCGTTTCGATCGTAAAATTTAATGCACGCAAATAGCGGAGTTATCTTGTCAGTGGAAGATTACACCATAAACGCAAGAGGCGCGGTATTACTGCCTCAGAAACTTAAGAGCCTAAAAAAACTTATGTATATCTAAGCTTTTTTGAGTTCAGCTGTATAGCTTAATATTTTTACACAAAATCAAATTCTAAAAATATCGATTTAATAATAGTTATTGATGAATAAATAATTACAATTAATATGTTCAATGGAATGCTGTTGAAATTATCGTAAGATTATTATTTTACCGTAAATAAACATTATAAGATAATCTTAAATAAAAAATGCTTTTTGCCAACCAGTAGACCAGTGCTCCGCAACCAGTGTGCCGCGGCACACCGATGTGCCGCAGTGCATTTTTCTGACATAAGAAAAGTCATGTAATTCATCTATACCAGTGGTTGCCAAAGGGTAGACCGCGGTCAACTGGTCGATCGCGTGTAACTATTTAGTCGATATAGTCTCTGATATCCTCCGATACGAAATAAAAAATAATAGTAAATATGTATTTCCAATAACATTGTTCGGATTATTAATGAATTAATAAAATAACATGTTGTTTTATTTATAGACTAATTAGTTTTAAGGAAAAAAACATTACTTTCTCAAATTAGAAAAACTTCATTTTGAATGTGTATTTTTATTATCTATGTATATTTTTAATTTAAACTTATTTTTGGCTTTAAATTATAATTTTTCTTATGATCACCTAACACATACGATGTTGATAGACCGCCGACTATAATTTAAAAAATAGTCGATCGTAGTGGTCAAAAGTTTGGCCACCTATACTATTAAATATTTTGAGAAAATGTAATCACATGGAAGTAGAATGATTATTTTTTCATCAGAATTATATGTCATTAGTACATTAATATTACACACACGATCTACGATAAAAAACGTAAATTTATAAGAAACAAAATTGTATGTAAATAAAATAAGCAATGCAGAAAAAAATGAGTTTTAACAAATGTGTCGATGTTGCATATTCCGTTTTTTGGAAATATTTAGTGGTGGTGTGCCGCAAGATTTTAGAAAAAAACGTTGGTGTGCCGTGGAAGACAAAAGGTTGCGGAGTACTGCAATAGACAATGTATCTAAATTAATATTCGCTCGAGGCTCTCCAAGTGCTTCATCTGCCACTGGATAAAATAAGACTCTTCATTTATTGAAATGTGTTAACTTTGTGTTTCGTAAAAGTATGTCAATACTGTTGTAAAATATATGATATGTATCCGAAATAAAAGTAAAGTCATTATTATTTCATAATTTATTCGCGACCGATAAAAAATGCCGCAATGCTAGCTGCTAATATATTTATAATCAGTAATTTCATATTTCGCATTACGATCCGAGTTCCGGTGTCTGATTTTACGAACGCACTTGCTGATATTAGACAAATATTGCACAGAGCCAGCCACCAAAAACGATATAATCGCGTCTTTTATTGTATTGTGTGGGGTAAATTTTATGAATTACTTCGGTAAGTAAGCTGTGAAAAGAACAAAGCGAAAAATACCTTGCATAACCACACAAAACTTATGTTCAGGTAGGTTCTAAATTACAATAGAATTACAGGTGATCAAACTCCGAATTACAAAAAAAGACAAGTCTTTTGTTTGCATGTTAGCAATGTATTTAATAGTGCACAGAGTCTTAGGCAATTATAAAGAGACATGAACTACGTAGACACGACGAAGATTTGTCATCATTCATAAATATAATATATATTACTTATAATTTGCGTCTAGTATGATTATTATATGCATAATTGAACGAGAAATGCCAAGCCTAAACTTTTGTTTTTCTAATATGAGCAATAAATTATTGAAATAACTAAAGTCATTTATCCACTTGATTAGAAATAGCCAACTTAACTGAAGGCGATTTCTCGGTTGATTTCGTTTTTATTTCCTGTAAATTCTTTCTACTCAAAAAGGTGTGAGCAAACATGTGCATAAATGTAACAAAAAATGAAAATAAAAACAGAAGTTACAAAAGATAGAGCTCATTTCATCTGGCAACAAAATTGCAAATTCCTATAAACTCTAATGACTGTGAGATAATAAGTTATATAATATTAATTTACTTGTTATGAAGTCCCTGATTGTTTCATGGAAGGTAAATATGTTAAATATAGTGTTGTATTTTTAAAAAATCCCTAATTGTCAATGATTAAAAATTTTCCTGTGGTAAAGTTCATTGTAAAACTGTTGATTCTCATAACAATGTGTCAAAACTTTTTATCAAGTTCACCATACTCGTATCTAACATATATTATGACCGGTCGAATTCTTCTTTATTCGTCACTCAAAATAAGTAGTCATTATATGATATTTTCATTCAAATAACATCAACATAATTTGTGCACAGTTCATAAGCAAAAAATGCCAGGAAAAGTCAAACCAATCTACGCAAACCAACTCATTTAATTTTGATAATAAGCACAATGTAATGTTTACTTGAAGGAAAAAAACAAATAGACATAATCGTGTGAAAATAACTTGTGGCGGTCGACAACTCATGAACCTCAAATCATCAATAAAATATTACAATATAAATAAATGTATTAATTGAAAGCAGCATAATAATGTTAAATATAATATTGATACAATTTCCTTAAGTGTAATTTATACTAATCATAGATATAGGAGTAAATACGTTTGACTTGACTATAATCAAACCCTCAGTGTGTTTCTTAACGTGCTTAATCGAGACTCATTTAATAAATTCCAAGTCACCGTACATCAAGCCTTTTTATTGTGCATAAGAACGTCCAATAGATTGAAAAAACACGTAACAAATATAAAGATAAGCGGGTCTCGAATACGCCGAACATAATTGAGCATGAATTATGTTACGATTTTTCATCATGTTTTGAACTTGTTAAAAGAAATTCCTTATAATCACATTAATCCTTGATAAAGATGATGAAAAAAATGATAAAGTATATGTTAGGCTAACAACATCCAGCAGTCTCTAGAAGATTTCCTTGCGATCAGTCGTCTATAGTATATTTACGCTGGGTTACCATTTGATATACCTAATTTACAAGATTATCAAACAATAAAACAAAAAACTGAATTTCTAAGGATGTCATTCCTTGGCGATCTAGTTTCTAGTTTATTCGAAATTATTATTGATTTCATGTATACATCACCGATTTTGGACCAATTCTTTCATTATTTTTTTAATGGAAAGAGTTGAAAATTCAATAATTTTCATACTATATTATACAATTAATGATTTATTAAGTAGTTGTTTAGGATAATCTTTTATAATGTCACGCTAAAAAATTTAAATAGTAATCCCTAAAATCCTTAAATTCTTTCCGTTTATAGTGCTCGACGTTAATTTGTTTGTGACTATTTTCAATTCTCAACGTTCTTGCCTATCTGAGAAAGAGTCATGGAAAATAATGAAAGAAACTTAATTCCGAACGAAAATAAATAATAAAACTAGTAAACTATAAAACAATATACGTATTTATCCATCCAGATTTTACCAAAATATAATCTATTGAAACCCTTCTTTCAAAATTTATTTTTACTTTATTATAGTGAATATTTCTACAAACAGGCGCTGACCAATGAAGCTGTTGTTGGTTTGATTTATTTTACGTTGAAAAAATATTGAAAAAAATACTGTTGATTAATTTAAACTGACTGCGGTTCCTATCAGCTGGCATATTCCTTTTAACCGCTATTAGTCATTTTTTTATATTCACTTTCAGTTATCACAATGACTGCTGAAAAATAAAAATTAAATATGCCATGTGGCTTTGAATGTTATTCATATAATTCCACGTAAACAAAAGAGCGTATTGTTTTTATCATCTTCATAGATAAGTCAAAACAAAAAATATTCCTGATTTTCAACTATCCAACGTAACCACTTTGCCATTCTTCATATAAAATGAATCATTAATAAAAACTAGATACATACAAGGTGATTTAACATAATGTATTGTAGACCAATAAATAGTACATTTTGTTTCAATAATAAACTCGCGTAAATATGTATAATATTATTCCGCAGTTTTTGTTTTGTAGAGTATTTTACAAATTATATACATCATGTAGATTTATTGATTGCTTGAAACAATATATTATTCAGTGTGAAGGTTATATATATTATAATCGAGATGATAGCATATAGAAATATAATGGTTAACTGTTGCACTTAAAAAGTCGTTAAATAGCTTTACATTGTTGAGTAATATTCATAACAAAATAAAACGTAAATAATATACTTAAGTGTGAAATATGTGAAGCTATAATAATTTGATCTATAAAGAGTAAATAAATAAGTGCTACGATAGATATTGATAGTTAATATGGTGAATCTCTAAGGGAGATATAATTTTTCTTTTATTTGTGACGAGTTCACATCTATAAAATATTAACGTTATATGCGCAACTATCTTCCAATCCTCTCCTTTGACAAGTTTTTTTAACTTATCTTACTATTTGATTAATATCTCAAGCAGTAAATAATTTAACTCTGTGTAAAAATGATTTTTTAAGTATGTTTCGCTTTGTGTTAAAAATTAAACGGAATGAATCCTCTCTTAAACAAGCCACAATTATAAAACAAATATTAGTTGATTGAATTGGCATTCACTTGGTAGAACTCCATTATAACACGGTGAAAAAATAGCGATGTATTTTAGTTCTACAAAATTATTTTTAATAAATATAGTTTATAGCTATTTCGGCTCAAGCCATCGTCAGAACTATCATATACTAAAATACATTGCTATTTTTTCACAAATATTAGTGATAACTGAAATATATGGTTTTTACTTATAAAATAAATAAGAAATACAAGTTTTCCAAAATTTCGATCAATTTTCATTTTTTTTTTAAATAAAACCTTCTTAAGGCGTCATTTACCCAGTCTCCTTATTAAATACAATAAAGACACGGTCAACAAATAGTTAATCGTTAGGCAAATAACAAATCAATTATATCATTTCTTTATAAATAAAAATTATAAACCTAAACTACAAATCAACATAATAATGAACGTGTCCATTCAGAGCTAAGTATTATATATATAACTGACCCTAAGCCCCCAATATTATATTGTAAATTCATAGATAAAAAAAGCATTCCGAGAAACATAATCAACTTGGATTAATATTATATTTATAAACATACACATACACTGTAAATTGAGCTGGAATTAAAGTGTCTGACCACCTACATAATATGCAAGAGTATATTTTGTATGCATGCATTTATCCAATCTCTGAGAATTGAACAATTGAATTCAGTAATAATAATTTGCATGTTTGACATTATACCTTCAGCTTGTTGAGACGAGACAATGCTATTTTTAATCAATCGAAGCAACTATCAAATTACAAGTAGATGTAATATATAAATACATACTATTTTATATTTACACATGTCATTAACTAACTGTGCCATCTATTAAAAATTTAAACAAAGATCAAACATTGACTACAATTTTAATATCAAACAATAGTAAAAGTTTGATTAATCTATGATTTATATAATACATTATTATAAGTATGGTCGGCAGAAGAGTAGTCAATGTGTTCGGCTTCGGGTCTATTGCTTAAAGCGCGAGTTCCATTACGAACAGATTCTTTATTCGTTTTCTGTTCAAAGACATACATGTAAGCGATGTTTAAAACAACAACAGCCAAAATCTGAATGTAGCGAAAGCGATTAGCAAAACGTTATTTCTTTTCTATTCATATTCTTGCATAGGCCAAACTTATGTTAAGATAAACTGTATTATGACTCGATGGCTGGATTTTGAGTCGCTAGTGAATGAAAGTTTACTATGCTTAAAAAAGAAATTGATAATCACACTCTTTCTCGTTTTAAAGCACACAAACCTCCTGATCGTACGTGAAAGCGCCAGTGATCATTTAAAATGACTAATACGCTCCACATTGGATCGGAACATGGTTCTTAATGTGTTCATTATTTACCTTCGATTTTAACATTCAGTTTTACAACATTTGTATAATTAATAAAAACAATAACGGTCTACATCTGCAATCGACATTTTTTGGATTTATGATAATTTTAAGTAGCGTTGTTTAGTGAATCTGCACGCATAATAATAATTTTGTGATAAATGTAATTTTTGGGACGCATACCGCCCGTCGATCGCGGTTTCAGATTACTGCACCAGATACTCTAATTCATTGAATTTTATTCAAATTTCATTTAAATAATCAATAAATTAGAATAATTATTATCACTGTTTCAACACTTGACATTACCCATCTACGCCGTAAAGCCTACAATAAAAAGCTCGTGATATTATTATACCGATCGAGTTAAATATTCATTGTGCAAAAACTATTTTTTAATATTAGACAAGCGATGCTGGACCACAGTTTTCGCTTTAACTTTTTAAAAGCACGATCGCAGTACTAAAGACGTTGTGCAAAAAAACATACAAAAATCGACACGGAGGTGTCGGTAACAAAAGCGATGATATTAAATGCCGAGAATAAAAGAATCCTTGGGGCACTGCGTTTCATATTATATTTAGGTGCTACTTCTCAATATTATTTAAGTATTTTAAATACGCATTGGTAACGAGATAAAAGCGTTTATAAAAACTGACCACAAAACGTACTAAAAATTCGGAGGACGAGCCTATTTATATTATTTTTTATTGTGACTCATCGGCAGGCTTTTTTGCACTGGAATAACTTGAATGTTATCATACGCTAAACGTGGACGTTCACGCATAAAATACGTTAGTTTATATTACGTATACCAATGGTCTTAAATTTTTATGATATCAAAAACCTAATTTACGAAACTAGTTGACACATATTTACGTTATAACTATCATAGTGCACATCTATTCATCTATCCAGTCAACTTCATATAGTATAATTAATTAGATTTCATCATAATAAATTATTGATCAACGATCTTTATTTGTGATTCAATACATCGTAAATCCATCGGTAGGTACGTGATTGGTTTATTTATTTAATCAAGTAGTTACCCATCACAATTAGTAAGGATGTTAATTTAAAAAACAAGTAGACAATTTAACGTTTTACAAACTTACGCCACAATCCATTCAACATGTAGTTATTATTATAATAATATTGTATAATAATCTAAAGATTAGTTGTTTTTGCAACACTGGTTGTTATTCGGTCGCTAAATTTTCTTGGAGGGTACGGACAGAAGAGCGAATCTGGCGAAGGATTACAAATAATATAAACAAATTGTACCCCATTTTCAACGACTACATGGAAAGGGTGTAATGTAAATAACGCATTTGAGTATTTTCTGGCACGTTTTCAAACCAGTGAATACTAATACTTTCGCACTAAAGATTGCTCACATATAAAACGAAATATAAACAGCACATGTTTTTTTCTTAGCATTACAATATTATAACAACTTTATGTATTTTTAGTGTGATAACGACAAAGGTCTGCGAAGTGCAAAATGAGTGAAATTCTTTTTTCCCATCTTACCTGTCGCTGTGTCTTATCAGGTGCAATAACAACAAGTTCGAACGACCATGCGCCCTTCCTTCCTCTGAGAGGCGACTGTCGAATCCTCGCCGCTGTTTTGCTGAGGTAAGCGGCTCGTTTTTCAGGTAACTTTGTTGTGACTATGGACATACTTCTGGATAATTTTCGTCCTAACTTGTTTGTCTTCAGCGACGAAAATGATCTGCTAAGCTCCTTGGAGATGCTGTTTTGTTCTTGCTTCTCCTCCATTTTTGTCAATTTGTAATTTGTACCTCCAAAGCAATAACAATATTAGCTTCCAGACACCATTAACATTTTTAGTCACCGAAACACTTTCAAATTTTGATCTCTTACAGTTTCCACAAAATTTAATTAATAATAAATTTTAATCGCCGGCAAACAAAACTATTATTATTACACTTAATTGAATGCTTATATTAAATAAAGTATACTTGAATTAAATTAATTTAGACAATATTTTTTATTTACGTACATATTAAGTGAATTTATTTTTCAAATAGAGTGATAATGTTGTCAATTAAAGATTTATATATAATTATGCCGAATATAATCACAGATATCATTAGCTAACCACTTCATAAGTTGTATCTAAACAGATAATTAATTTGTTAAATAAACGTTTCTTAGAGGACACTCAAGAATTTATTGTATACAATAAATTATTCACTTACAGGTCAAGTTAACCTTAACAATAAAATTATGATCGCTCAAACCCTCCATATTTTTACATAATTCACTTTATTTCACATGGTTTTCAATTGAAACTATATTTATTTGTTCCTACGTTAGATTTGCGATTCGCACAAATGAAACGGAACATTTTGATTTGAGAGACCGGCGATTTTGCTCAACGACAATTCACTGGAATGAAATCCAATAGACTGCGCGCGCAATATTCAAGTATCTATATCGCTGTTATGTCCTCCGCGTAAATGCTACTTTCTCTTTCTGGTGCATTAGCAATATGGGTTAAGAAAGATAAAGATAAAGACAATGTTAAACATATGCAAATGGACCATTAATTGAAACTGTAGAGAAATATGATTAAAAAAATTAAAATCGTAAATTAATAAATCTTTTAATGTGTTCGGCTAGGCTTATATCCGTAGTAACGATTTGATTTGCGCGCGCATCTCAATGAGCATGAGACTTATTTTTTTCAGTCAAACAGTGCCTTCAATGCCAAGTCCTTATTCATCGCTTGCAATCAAGTGAGTCCAAATATAAGTAATATATAGAAAAAAAAACTAAACAGAGCGTGAATTTTTACAAAATAATTTACGAAGAACTGAGGTTGATGGGGGTTGAATAGTTCAATCCTTCAAGTAAATGTTTAAGTTAATTTCATTTGTAGAACTAAAATACATTGCTATTTTTTTTTCATCGTGTTAAATGTTTAAGCATTGTTGTATAGTATTATACCAAATATTAAATTGATGATTTTTCTTACATTTGTAGCATTTCAAATTTGTAAATATAAATAATTTATTTTTACTTTTTAGTTAAAAATATCGACTACATGTCCTTGATGGAAAAAAATCATTATTAAATAAGAATCTGGTATTTTACGGTTTTAACTTTAGGAATTATTAGGCATTCATGCAAATGATTGTACTAGAACTGGCACAGAAGGTTGATGAAAAAAAATATATTTTATAAAATTTTAGTGATTTATATGAAACATTTTACTTATTCTCCCTGGGACCAACTATTCTATCTAGGTATATTCTAGGTCTATTGTTTGTCTGTGTATCATATAATTGCATTATATGCTAATTACTTTATAATTAGAATTATAATTATAATAAAAAAACCTTTACTTGTTTATTAATATTTATTTTCAAGGGTTATGAATACCTAACAACCATATGTTCAAATATTGTGAAATTTTTCATATATATATAGATCGTTTTAATATTTCCACGAAAATGGCATGCTTGTAGTAATTTTATACTGATATAAGATATCACTATGTCTATCTACAAAATTACCATATTTAGGCAAAATATACTTCCTACTAATATAAAATTTCTAATCGACTTTTGATTTCTCAGCTTGTGTACTTACTACCCAAGTAAGATCCAACTGGAAAATCATTTGTTCTATTCAAATAGAATTCTTTTATTATAAAATAAAATGTGTGAACTAATTTAGTTATAAATTAGCTTAGAACTTTTTTGTAATCTTTTTAATTTTTTTTATGCCACTACTGATTATTACTGTTAGAATTAGATAAGCTTGTAAATTTACCGCAATATTTTTTCAAATTATTGATTCGTCTGGTTGGTATTTTTTTTCATTTCGGACTCTAATAAAAATATTGTGAAAATACAGTCCTATCTTCAACTAATAAATGCTTAAATGTTCATCGAGCATCGAGTTGTGGATAAGTAAAATTGTTATTTTATAGTTTGTCATAAAATAATCAAAGAACAAGAAATATTATCTTTCTACTATAGAAAACGTGGAAATAGTACTAAGCATTGTGTTTTTATTTTATATATACTTTATATATATCCATAAAGAAATGATAACTAACACATTAAGCGGGATGTGATTTATAATAAAATAAGTGCTCGTCTCATTTTTCAAAGCATACTACATATGGCATAAATAAAATAACACTTCAAGTTCGCTGCTTTGAAGAATTCTGCAGAATTTTGTAATATACGTAGTTAATTACATCTATTTAAAATAAAACCATTGTACAGTTAATAAACCACTGCTGTCAATTAAAGATGTCACCTACGAATTCCTTTTTTTATAAATAAAAATCAAAACGTTTCCCTTACTCGCTTTGTTAAAGATTTTTCGTTGTTAAAATATAAACGCATAATAATTGAGCAGGATTAATAAGACATGAAAAATGTTCATATTTACAAGATCATTACGTATCTCATTCCGATAATAACCAACACAGTTGAAGTTTTACAAATCATATTATAACAATAATGAACATAGCAGCAATGATTACTGTAGTTGAAAAAGAACTACCAACAAAAAAATATGTATAGAGGATTTACAAAAATTTAATCGCTCTGTCTAAATGTGTTTTTATAGCCTAGGTTTAATTAGTATATATAGAAACGAATAGAACGGGAAACATCTTAGGCCACAGATCTCAGTCAGTTTTATTCTCAAAATTTTTAACAATTTATTATTACATTTAATATTATTATTGCTTCATTTCTGTTCTGCAAAAATAGCTTGAAAATTAATAAAACGCCTTTAATTACTGATACATCATAGAAGTACACCATGCTTTTAAAGTTCTTCATAAATTTATAAAATAGGTAGAATATTTTCCTTCCACTTTTTTTGTTGTAAAAAGTTTCAAAAAAGAATTTGTTTTTTTTCATTAGAAATTCTCATAATCATTTATTAAAATTGACGATGTTAAATGATGTAATTTGTATCACTATTTTTAGATATATTATTAAATTTTTAAAATCATAGGTATTTTAGCGAGGCTTCACACCTTCCTTCTAAGTCACCAACTTTACAAAATCACTCGCATGAGATTAAATAGATGTCGCTATGTATAAACAATAAAGAATATTATTTATAATTGTGACATTGACAGCCGGTTTCGAGATGTTGCCTATCAACTTCAATTAAATAACAAAGTTGAGTAATAGAGAAACAGGAATAGTAGGTAACTGAGTAAAGATTGATAATATTTTACTCAAGTGCTAGAGATAAGACCGCTCTAACCTTTGGCTGTCAATATTGTTACTAATATTATAAAAAAAATAGTATTTACTCAGCACTAAGTGTTCATCTTTACAAAAATATAGATCATACTTACAAAGCATAGTTGTATATCTTCAAGAATGTCTGTCATTCAACGTTCTCTAAAAATTGTGAATAGTTTCATACAGATGAATTCTAACGTACGGTTTTACAACGTTAAAGCAGTATGCCTGACTTATTCTGAATATGGAGATCCTATCAAAGTCATTGCTCCTATGGAGCATGAAATATCAAGACCACAGAAAGATCAAGTTCTAATAAAAATGATTGCTGCACCTGTAAACCCTGCTGATATAAACATGATTGAAGGTAAATTATACATCAAACAATAAACATATTCCTTTGTTTTTCAATTTTATCAGAATGAATACTTAAAAATCATTTTCACTAGAAATAATAGAAACAATGAACTTTTGCGACATTTCAGCAACAATCATTTACTATGCAATAATAATCAATACTAAATAATCAAATTTTAATAAAGAATAAACTTGTTATATTGTGATAACTCTACTACTCTCTCACCAAAAGTTTAATGTATTGGGATGTCCATTAATTATACATACTAGTCATTTCACTACATTCAACAAAAAAGTTTAAGGTAAAACTATCATCATTTTATCAACATTTGCTTTTTATCTATCACCCGATTTATAATAATGTCCTCTTTATCAGTTATATGAAATTATTTCCAGGAAAATATCCTATCAAGCCAGCACTTCCAGGTATTGCAGGAAATGAAGGAGTTGGGGAAGTAACCGAAATTGGTGACTCGGTTAACTGCTTTAATATTGGGGATAAAGTTGTACCCTCAAAATCAGGTCTTGGAACATGGCGTACTTATGGAGTTTTTTCCCAAGCAGATCTTATCAAAGTGCCAAGTAATCTTGGTGTACCCGAAGCAGCAACTTTTACTGTCAACCCTTGTACCGCCTACAGGATGTTAAAAGACTTTCGCCAATTAAAACCGGAAGATACTGTTATCCAAAATGGAGCAAACAGTGCATGCGGTCAAAATATAATACAGATTTGCAAAGCATGGGGTATTAATACAGTTAATATTGTTAGAAATCGACCAGATATTGATGACCTTAAAGATTATTTGACTCGTCTAGGAGCAACATATGTGCTCACAGAAGAAGAAGTCCGTACAACTGACATTTTTAAAAGTAAAAGGCTTCCAAGACCTTCTTTGGCATTAAATTGTGTTGGTGGTAAAAGCGCCCTTGAAGTATTGCGCCAATTGAGTCATAGCGGAGCATTAGTAACTTATGGGGGTATGTCCAGAGATCCTCTTACTATTCCTACGTCAGCTCTTATTTTCAAGAACATAACAGCCTATGGTTTTTGGATGACACAATGGATTGGAGACAACGCATCTAATCCTTTGAGAAATCAAATGTATGATGAATTGATTGAATTGATGGTATCTCAGAAATTACATGCACCAGCTCATAAATATATAAAGTTCGATCAATATAGAGATGCTATCATGAATACACTATCTATTCAGGGTTTTGCAGGAAAAAAATATATATTAGACTTTGAAAATTAATCAATTAACTTTCATCTTTTCAAGGACAAGATTATTTCTATTGTGATTTCATAACACATCTACAACATTTTCAATTCATTTAATATAGAATATCTGCTCTCTAATATATTGAGATAGCTTTGTTTATTTTTCTCTACAATACCTGAATGAATTTATAAATTTTCTTTTAGTTTGAAAATTTATGACTGATGTCAAAATGAATTGAATATATAAAGTTTTGAAATAATTTGAAGTAAGGCCTTCATTTCTGAAATAATTCATATCTGCTATTTTGAAAAGAGGAAAAACGTATATGTCTTCAAATTTAGGACTATTTGGACACCCAAACGATATTATTGATTTGAAGCTCATATGAGTTTTAAATTATTCATTTAAAATTCTTCACAAAATAATCACATTCTGTTAAACATGTTTAATGTAACAATTTTCATTTTGCTACTGCTTATATTTATTTATCAACATTCGGATGTTGAATTATGGATTTAATGCATTTTAAAAATTCACTTTCCTGTAGTAGCAATCAAATAATTTTGCGTGTAATGCAATTGATTTTTATTGGAAATACTATATGCTTTGAATAAAAAAATATTTTTGACTATAACATTTACTCATTGATACTTTGGATGAAAGAAGACAATAATATATAACAGAATTCTGGACAGGGAGAAAAAAAAACATTTTGACTGTTGTATCTTGATATTATTATATAGTACATGTGAGATTGTTTATTCAGGCACATATATATATATAAATCGCTTGAAAAGTGTACACTGTTCCATGTACAAATGTTTCCATAGATGCATTCAACTCTCAATAGTCCATACTACACTGATGAAAGCATAAAAATTACCATATGTGCTTGTGGTAAATAAGACAGTGTAAATACTATGCACGAAAGGTTATCTTTCCTAGATCATTATTATATTTACAGGTATAATTTTCATTGATGTGAGAGTTATTTATCAATACCTTATTGTGTTCTAGTTATCTCAATTACTTAGTGATTATAGTCATACATGAAATACATATTATTTTGACAAAACATCTTTCCTCATTCAAGCTACATAATGCAACTAGCCCATACTCCCTTCCATGGATAAGTGGCGCGTCAGACTGAAATACTGGTAGTGTCAACTCGACGACCAGAAAAAAAGATATTTTAAAAATATAGTTCAATTCTAAATTAATACTTTTATATTTGTTCCCTATATTACATTCAAATTAATCTAAAATACTTTTTTCTCATATTTACCTTACCTGAAAAAGAAAATAATATCAACAGAAGATTAATACTCAACATATCTGAAAAATATTCCTGTAGTGGAAATGCTTCATTGTGAGTTAGTTCACTGTTTTAGCAGTGGACATTAAGAGTAAAGCTAGTAAATATTTCTTTTTTACATATTTCTTCTTATTGATAAAAAAATATTTTGTCGAGTGGTTCTCCATCAATTATAATATGAAATAAATGTTGCTGTATTTATAATTTGGTCATGAAATAAATGAATCTTTATTTATAGTGCTAAGCTTTGGTAATTATGTAGGTAACTACGTCACTTGTATTCATATACTAATTATAAAAGATATGCTTTATACATTGTTTTCCCCAATCATTCAGAATAGTATATAAATTGATATCAATGATTTTTATTTCGCTGTACTTCTTTGTCCTGAAATAATGAGAATAATCCTTTCATTAATCTAATAATACTGAATACTTCACCTCCTACAGTCAGAGATGTACAAACAATGGTACCTACTAAAACTAATTTTCAAATAATTTCAGTACTTACAATCTGTGCAAAAACATTTTAATATGGTATTTATGAAAAACATGGAGAGTGAGAAACAGTTTAATTTTATAAAACATGTATGATGATTCTCTGTATTGATATGATGTAAAGATTTACCGATCAACTAGTCTGAATGTAATAAATATTGAATAGCATTAAATCTAATTTTTCATCGATCAATTAAGAACTGGATTAGATATTTTATTTACAGCTCTCTATATCAAGCATTGTCAAAAGATCATCTTGCAATGTTGATAAAGGTGAATTTGCGTTATCAAAATTGTTCAAGATTGCTTTAGATTTTGATGTGTCTCTAGATTGAGAGTTTGGTTGAAATTCACAGATTGATCCATGAGTGATGGTAATTTCTGAAGATGAGTTCGGAATGCTGGTTTGATGGAGTAGGGATATATTAATGTTTTCTTTTTTATAGTCATTTTCTCCCATAATGTGATGTACCAAAAAGGACACTTCTGATATATCAATGTCATGGTTACTTTGTGATGCAGTAAAATTTTCAATATCCCCAATTGGAAGCTGATCATCGATATGTGAATAAATATTGTCTCCTACATTTTGTAAAAAAGTAAAAATATCCTCATTATCATTGGTTGCCTGAACAAAAGAGCCGTCATTTCTTTGTAAGCCTAGTCGTAACAGTAATGATACTTTTGTACGAAAATCATTGAGCCAAAATATCAAAGAGTTCCTGGCCAACGATCTTTGTTCCAATGAAGAATCTTGAAATAATTTTTGAAACCTATCAATGGTCAGTTGTACTTTTACTGTAACAGGATGGCCAGAAATCAACTTCAAAACTCCAAGCAAGTGACGCTGTGTGAGGATATGTATACCATCAGGCTGGATACTTGTAATCTGCCACTTCAAAACCATAGTCATCAATTCCCACAACTTATTCATAGAGAATGCATCCAGGCGCATAATTGAAACGGAAACAATGTCTTCCATTAATATGCGAATATGTTGGTGGCTGCTTACGTGTTGCGCAGCAAATAATTCGTCCAAAAATCGAGGATTGAAAAGAATTCCAGTGATATCTGCGAGTACTGCATATATAAAAAAAAACCAGCGTCATATTACAATTTTGACAGATATGTCAAATTGTGAACATAAGTATTTTTAATTTTGCATTCTTACCTCGCAATCCCCTATCGGGTGCCACTTTCTGTGCTTTTAGTCGTTGATCTATTACATACAACATTTCGCAACCTAAATTTATTACAAGGAATAGATTCCCGTTATTAGACATTTTTTGATCGCAAAGAATATACTTGTTTACAGGCTGTGTTTCGAAATAATCAATATTTTCTTCCCATAACCTCAAAATGGGTGAGTTTTTGCACGATATTGACAAACTATATGAGCACCTCCTTCATCTTATGACAAAAAAAGGAGAGGTTTCAAACTATTCTGGAAAACTTATGAGACTTGAATCTGAGGCGAAGAAAGTTGAAATGGTATATGATTTGTTAAAACAAAATAGTCTCCTTCCGCCTAAGATTGATATAAAAAAGTCTTCTGAAAACTCGACAACATTTCGGAACATTGGCAATGATTATTTCAAAAAAAGAAACGATAGCTGTGCTCTTAAAAACTACAACCAAGCAATTGTCTTTGCTCCAAATCACTCTAGAGAACTCTCTTTAGCATTCGCCAATAGGTCAGCAGTGAATTTCACATTTAAGAACTATAAAGAATGCCTGAATGACATAGAAAACGCACTGGCTGTTGGCTATGATGATAATTTGAAACCAAAACTTCTTAAACGTAAGACCATGTGTGAGGAAGCAATTGTGCTTGAAAATAACACGGATGATTTAGAAACACGATGCAAGAGGCAATTCAGGCTCTCTAAAGACCCTAACAGTTCAATTCCTTGTGCAACAAATAATATCGAAATAGTATACAGTAAAACAATGGGCCGAAGCGTTGTTGCTACTGATAATATAAAACCCGGAGAAGTTATAGTGACAGAACAACCTTATTGTAATGTTTTATTAGAGCCTTTTTACTTTGAAAATTGCTATGAATGTTTTTCTAAGAGTGATTCCATGCTTCCATGTGAACAATGTTGTATTGTTATGTTTTGCAGTTCTGACTGTAGAAAGACATGTTGGGAAAGATTTCATAAAATTGAATGTTCACTGATGCCACTCTTAGTGAAAATGAAATTTACTAAACTGGAATTGCTAGCTGTTCGTACTGTCATACAAACAAAATGTACTCTGTCTTCTTGGAAAAAATTAATTGCCACCATAAACGAAGCTGAATCTGAACCTAATCCACTATACAAAGGATTTTCTAAAAAAAATGATTCTTCTGGAAAAGAAATGTTGTATTTTGATTCATTAAGTTACACTCCGATTCATACTCTTGTAACAAATATTGAGAAACGTTCTATAAGTGATATATTCCAGAAGTGTGTTACTGCGGCAGTCTTTTTGCATTTTCTTATTGAGTATACAGACTTCTTTTCAGAATGTTGTGAAGATGGCCATAATACTCTCAATAATAATGTCATTGATAAAAAAAAATGCATCACACTTATTGGAGGGCTTTTACTGCATCATAATATGACAAGTCCGTCTAATATGCACACTATCGGTGCTCTTCATGAAGATAAAAACAAAAATTTTGTAGAGAGTGTTAACTTAGGTGGCGGAGCTTATGCATTTTTAAGCCTCTTTAATCATTCATGTGCACAAAATGTTGTCAGATATTGCAGTGGTACAACCATATCACTGGTTGCCTTGAGGCCTATACTAAAAGGAAATCAGTTATTTGATAATTATGGGTAAGTAAAATTTTCATAATCTTTTGGTCTATCATGATAAAATTTTCTGATATATTTATAGCAAATGATTATAAAATTTAAAAAAAAGGTTTCTAACCATTACCCTCACACTTGTAAAATTTTATATTGAATTGCTTGCTAAATAAGTCAACAATCAATCAATCCAATTAAATAAATATTTTAAATCAAAGAAAAACACTGCACATACCATATCAATGTAAAACATGATATCGATAAATGTTGCATCATTTCTCAATCTAAAGTAAAGACTTAGTATCAGCCTAGAACCTTAATCTTGAATCTTCAACCACAACAAATTTATTTGAGAATATAAACATGTTTAATTACATGTTGTCAAAAGAAATTAAAAAAATGAATACCATTATTTTCGATTTTGTGCTGCTTGTGTAGGTTTCAGAACTTGTGAATATTGCACTTAGTCAGCAACAGCATTTATCTATTAGTTTACTGTTGTGACATTTTCTTTAAACACATTTTTTCAGATTTCATCACGCAATGCATTCTCGTAAGGAACGCCAGGAATCTTTACAATTCCAATACAAATTTCAATGCATGTGCGAGGCTTGTGTAAATAATTGGCCTTTGTACAAAATGTTACCCCAACCACGCATACCTGACAAAGTGAAAGCGCAGTTCATAAATCACAAAATATTGACTCGTGATTTGATCGAAAGTCTACAAAAGGGTGACAGAAGCATTGCTCTTTCTACAGTAAATCAGCTATACCCCTATGTTTCAATCCTCGAGGAAAGTGCTCCGAATGCTGAATTGGCAGATTATCAAGAAACTATTAAACAATGCTGGTCGCTTTTTGGTAATGTTATTAGTTTGAAGGTGTGAAATTCTATTATACTATTTAAGATATTTCAATGTCAAACTTTTTTTTTCAATTAATTTCATATTTGCGTGATACATAGATACGATATGATAGATGAATAAGCATGTACGTAGAATTACTCCCAGAAAATTGATCACATAAAACTTTGCACAAGCAATTTAACGTCAGCTGGAAAATTTCTATAACCGATAGTTAATTATACCAAGATAATTTACCGTCCATTAATATTGAACTCAGCTAAAACTTTATTAGTATACTATCTTAGATTAATGATTAAAAAGCCTCTGGGAGTAAGTTTTACTCTTTCGGTGCCTAGAGCGTAAAAATATTTCATAATCAATAAGCCGCATGTTTTCAATATACCCAGTCCTTTTTTTACGTGATACATTGGTTCCAGAAAAAGGCGCGTAAAAAAAATCGTCTAAAAAAATGATTTCACGCAATTGCATATTTCTTTACACACCCTAGAACATAAATTCGCATAGAATCCGATACACTTGTCAACATTTGGCAATCGTATGTGTATTTAAAAAAATGGAATACTTTACAAAATTAAGTTTTAAAAATACACATATATTTTTTATTTAAAAAAATAATGAAACATGCCTAGTATCATATATAAATTTCTTCTTTAAAACAAATTTCAGGAAAAATTGCATAAAAATGAGTGAAGCATGTAAAAAAATGTAGCAGTGCCGTCCAAAAAAATCTCGTATAATCGAATTCGCATAAAAAAAGGACTAGGTGTACATCGAAAATACCATAAATCTTATTAGAAAAAAAATAGATTATTTCAATTTCTTGAAGTAGAGTCAAGATGGAACTAAATGTTTGTGGAAAAATATTACATGTCGCACTGTTTAACGCTTCAATGTTGCTCATGTCGAGCACTCTATTCACGCACCGGTGCTTGTAGGCACTGGAATAGTTACATATAAATGAAGGAGGAAACAAAGTATTTTTATCAAAATGAAAGTGTATTAAAAGAAAGATTATTTTTATATGTAATTATTATTGACCACACAAATTTGCAGATTTTTTCGTATTGATTACAAAAAACAAAACAAAAATTGTTGAATATAAATATAAAATTTTTACTCTACATTATGAGATTTGATTAGTAATTTTTGAGACTGTTTTATCTGATTTTACATACACCAGAATGCAGACTAATACAACAATGCAACATGCATAACCATATGGTTTTACTGTATTTCTTATTTTTAATCAGACCATACATTTCATTATTAGTGTTATATTAATAGATGGGAATTGGAGAAAATCTGTAGTTTTTTTTCCATCCTACCTGAAGGGTGGATTCCCGGGTAGAAGTTAATCGTTGGGGAATCCTTCGAAATTTATTGTAGAAGAGATTGACTTCAATAAAAAATGGTAATTTACATCTATTTTTACAAATCAAATAATTTCATCATATTGTCTTCTAATAATCACACTGTACTTCTATCTATAGTCCAGTATTTGCGAAGAAATATTGAACTGTTTGACGATAATCTGAAGTTGTATCAATGTCACTTCATTAATTTCAATAATATTATTCTTTTGTGCTCATTATCGCTTGCCACTTAAATATAGTCATTATCCAAATTTAGAATTAGAAAAAGTCTTGAATTACATCATCACTATCAACTATACCCATTCTCATTGGACTTCAATCTACATTCTAACTACTCAATTGAGGAGGACAAAAGATGCCTATAAATATTATTTTATTCATGCACACTAGAATCAATTATAACAATAGGATTGGAAAGTCATAAATGAACCTGCACCGTGGTATCTCGGAATGCTGGCATGATTTAGATATTTTTCATAGTCGAATACAGTATGGTGATATTTTAAATAATAAAAACACATTTCTAGCACTGTTATCACAATATATTTTACGGTCAGAACTGATTTCGCATATTGCGAGCATTATAAAATATATTGAGAATATAGTATTAAAGAATATGTTTTTTTTATTTAAAATTGTATTGAATGAGTTTTGTGGGAAGTGTTGAATTGGTAAAAAATAGTGCACAATACATGGCATCTAAATGTCTTCCTGATAAGGTTGATCGTCTGTTGTCAACTTTTTACTAATCACGGACTGTGCCAAATTGTTTTATTTGTATTATATTAAACTAGATTAGGTGCTTGAAATGACTTATAGATTTAAATTGAATTAAATTCTCGAGTATTTTTATAAAGCATATTTCGCTTACGTAAATTTTTTAATGTAATGTTATTTTTTGATTTTTTTGATACAAATTTTATACTCTCCGGGTCTCATGATTATATAACATACGATAAGAAATAAAAGGTAAATTTATCCAAATGTATTATATAGTGCTTTCAACTATAATAGTGACTGTCAAAATTATTCAACTACTGTGAAACCCATTTTTTTCTGGAAGGGCTTGTTGATTTTCTCAATAGCACAAGCAATTTTTAGATCTCAATCAAATGATTTTAGATCTAAAACACTGGATATTTGGTATATATTTTCTCCTCCAGTTGATCTCATGTGACCGTTCATTCACAAGTGATTCGACTTTGTGATTTGCATTTATGCAGTTCCACTTAAAAAAGAGATTATGTGTCTATTTTAGAACCTTTTGGTTTGAGAATAGTTAGCCAAAAATTGTTTTGAAATTGCACTAGTAGCTTGCAGGAAAACACTGATTATTTGTTTCACTGAAAAAGATTTAATAAAAAACCATAAAACTTAAAATATCAGGCAATCTATGTTTATTTTAAATAATTCTGTACCTTGGAAAGTGTCGTGTTAGGATTTCACTATATTTAATTTAAGATATTAGCTTACGAGTGCTTTATCAGGGACATCATTTGTGGGTTCAGAGGATATTTGCCCCCTCACCTGAGTTAAAAAAATAAATTTATTCGTTTTTTCACTAGCCTGCAAATATAATTGAAATCGAAAATCAACATTTGCCTTCTCCCTGAAAAAAATTCAAAAAAGAAATGATGTCTTTAGGCTTAATATAAGGTAAAGTCAAAAGAAATTGTCATTTTTTTTCATTTGGAGAAAAAAAATATTTTTAAAAAAGCTGTACAATATTAATCAATTAAATAATTTCTGTTATTATTTATGATCCCCCTCCACAGATCAAGTAGCTTTTTAATGCCTCTTTCATAAAATTTGGCCAGTTTTTCATTAAAATAAGAGTCCAAATGATTTTTCACTTGTTCCACAGCAGTAAATTTTTGTCCTGAAGCGAATGTTACAAAGATTTGAAAAGATGATAGTCTGAAGGTGCAATATCAGGAGAATATGGCGGATGTTGTAGCACTTCCAAATCCAGCTCCCTTATTTTTTCTTGCGTGATCTTCGCTGCGTGTGGTTTTGCATTATCATGCTGCAATATGCGTATTTGGTTTTTGACTAACACTGATCGATTTTTTAAAATTTCCGCTTTCATCCTATCTAACTGCACAGTATAGCTCTGCTGTGACAGTTTTTAAAAATTTGTAGTGAATTACGCCTAAAAATCCCACCAAACACAAAGAAGGACCTTTTTCAATGTTGACGATGGTTGAGGGGTAGAAACAGGTACCTGATTTCAAGAAAGCCACTGTTTTTTCTTATGGGATTGTTGTAGAGGACCCACTTCTCATCCCCAGTAACGACCCTTCTCAAAAATGGATCGGTTTCATACCTGGACAATAGCAATGATCAAATGTTTACCCGTTGTTCCAAGGCTGTCGGCGTTAGTTCGTGCGCTACCCGAATTCCCTGTCTATGTTTTTTTCAGAGTCTTTTTAAATAGTTTTTTAATGTCAACCAGGAACAGCCGATACCTAGCGATAATCCTTTTATTGTTTTTTGAGGATCAGATTCTACCAGAGAATTTAATGCGTTATCGTCGATTTTTAGAGGTCGTCTTGATTTTGGTTTATTTAACTCTCTGTTGCCACTTTTGAATTTTTTGAACCATTTATGGCATTTCCGATTATTCAATATGTCGTCAAAGGTATCACAAATGCTCCGGGTAGCTTCTTCTGCTTTTTATCCTTTGTTGAATAAAAACAGTAAACAAGATCGCAAGTATGCCTTGTCAATTTCTGGCTTGGACATTTTCAATATGGGTAAAAAAATATGAAAACATGAAAAAGTAAGACAAAAAAACCATGCTTCAAAATGACACCAACCTTGACGTGCTGACTCAACAGTAACCCGAGGTAAACTGACGGCAAAGCATACAACAAAAAAATTGACATTTTTTTTGACTTTACCTAATACAATTTGAATTGTTGATCAAAATAAAATTTGGCTTTTTCACATGTTTTGTTACTAATGGCTTGAATGTCTTTTATTAATATAAATTATATTGACTATTTACAGTTTGAATACATTTGTGTACTAGAATGTACGTAGAAGCCACAAAGTGAAAGCCAGATGATTAGTGACAAAACATATCAAGACGTACAAAATTTGAATGATTTAAATTTAATATCACAAAAAACTGCCTTATATTATGTTTTGCATACCAATGTTTAATTATCGACTATTATAAAGAACTGTTACTTAATGTTTACTTGTTATTTATAGAATTATTTTTTTTTAATCTGAAATTACTTTGTCATTTCATTGGATAATTATATAGAAATGTCTATTATTTCGCACTATTTCGTGTTTAAACAATGTGTTGTTTGTGTGAATTAACATTTAAAAAGACTATTAGATCAACAAGCTATTCCATATAAGCCAAGAATCTGTCTTCATAAAAATAGTTTGGTTTTGTAATTAATGTTACTTTAATTGGTGCATTATTTGGTTTTTCATGGTCAACCTTGTAAGTGCCAAGGTAATTTTAAATTATACTCTGTCTTATATTCCATATTGATTGAAAATCTACTGACAATGTCGAGCTGAATAATTTTATTGTTACATATTTTACAGAACTGTGTAGTTTAATAGATTATGTGAAATAAATTTTTCTTGCAGTTTTTATGTCTTATTATTACCAAAACCACTAAACATTCTGAGTCCTAACATCTCAACTGTTGAGGCGGCTGATTGTAATAAGCTGATGGTTGATCTTAAAGAATGTATGTGTTAAGTGTCAAAACTTTCCTGTATAAAGTAAACTTTTTGTATAATTTAAGTCTTGTCTTGCTAATCTCTGTAAGATTATGTGCAACCAATACTATTCGATAAATATTTGAAGACGGTGCTGGGATATCTTATAGGCAGCTCAGCGGGGAACGGGTTAATATATCTAATTACATATTATTCCATATGTTTCAGTCACAAAGACATACCTTTTTATACTATATTAACAAAACTGGGGTGAAGCGTGTACTGCACAGCTATAAGATAATAATATACTTTCTTTGTTTCAAATAATTCATTTCATTTATTTATACAATATAAATCACAACTACTGCCCTCTGTTGCTTTTCACTGCCGAGCATATATATTTGTGCTCTGAATTATAGAAAAATTTTCATACTATTATGAAATTTGCTGAAAACATTGGCTACATGTTTGCTACAGTATGCACAATACATCTATACAAATAAATCAAGTCTCATTACATTTAAATTTTGGTTTCCCTCAAAATATTTGCTTATTCATCCATGATAATATAAATGCTTACACATCTTGCTTTCGACAATTATTATTTATCTCACGTAGAATTCATATAGTCACTACAATTAACTAGTTTTCTTACAGATTATAATAATAAATAAACTATTTAAATAAATCTTGCCATCAATTTCTTATGACTCAATAGCCTAAGTGGACCTCGATATTCAAAAGATTTGGTTCTGCTACACTCAGCATTTAATGCTTTTGTTCATCTGGTAATCTCTCAGTTTTATTGAAAGTCAATCATTTCATATTGAAACAAATCGTCAAGCTGATTTACATTCTCATATTTATCTATTTTTTTAAATCTACCATAGTATCTATAAAAATGTTTATTACACTGTGTATAGGCGAGAGCTATAGCTGACTATGTATGAAATCGTCAAATATTTAAATAAACTGGACATTGTTATCACAGATGCTCCATTTTCTTGGACACTGCCATAAAGCTTTATTCTTCCATCAACCTCAGGATATACAGGAGATTTTTTTGTTATGTATTGTTCTAAGCTATCGACATCATTATAATTCAAAATAATGCTTGAAGTGACATTATCTCTCAACATTAAAAATCCGTCACCGCCGCTGAATAGGAATTGCGGTATCAATATGTTATAGTACTGATCATCACGTATTTCATTATACTTTGGAATCTTACATAAACCGCACCTAGCGGAGGCTTGGACTACTCTCGATCCCGGTGGCTTTGATATATTATATTCAACTCTGATACCGGAATATTGTAAAAATGCACCTGGAATGTTAACAGGATCATAATTATATACTGACCATTCGAGAACATTTCTCAAAATTTTCCCAGTTATATTAACTGTTGTAATAGCATTATCGAACGGTAACACGGTTATCAAATCCCCACGAGTAATGTTGCCATCAACATTCTCAGAATCCACAGATGACCTTATTCCTCCGCTTTGCATGAAAGCTATGGGTGCATTTGTCCAACCTTCAACTCCATTGTAATCTAAGGCATTTGTATAAACTAGACCGTCCGTAATAAGATTCCCTAGATTACATTCTGCCACTCGACATGAAAAACCATCTCCATCAAGCAAAACCTTTGTTCTCCCGACAACAGAGCGTGTTTTTCCGGCCACACCCGGCCTATATCCTTCTAATACTTTTAAAACATCTTCTTCTTGGGGTATTGAATTGTCTAGTAATATTGGGTCTCCGGAGTGGGATATCATATCCCCATTGCTGTTGAATTTCAAATTCAATCTCCCCAAGTACTTAGTGTATGCATACGCTTGGACTACCAAAACATTTTTTCCTGACTTCTGAGTCACAATTGTTGGGTAAGGTCCTTGTTTCTTTTCAGTATCTGGATCTTCGCCATTCCATAAAAAGGTGTTTGTATGGCCTCCAATGACGAGATCAATTCCTTCCACTTCTCTAGCAATCCTTTGATCAGTTTCATAACCAGAATGGCCCAATGCAATTAGAATCTTGACACCCTGTTTTTGAAGTTCAACTACTTCTCGCTTTATAGCTATAACTTCATCTTCATAATCGACATGGTTTGGTGACACTAAATATTTTGTTTCTGGTGTTAAATAACCAATAACTCCAATCATAGTTCCATTCTTATTCAAAATTATTGAATTTTTGAGATTCGGTTCATTCAACAGATCTGGTTCATTTTTGACACCAACATTTGCAGCTAGTACCGGACACTTCAAGTTTTTGATGAATGGTGAAAGTCCACCAACTCCTTCGTCAAATTCGTGGTTTCCAAGTGACTGTAATCATAAATAAGAAAGTTTTCTTTTTTTTAATACTGATCTACAACGATTATAATAATGTTTTATTAAAAATGTTTCTTATACTTGCTTAAACTTTTATCCTGAACTCACCACGGCATCTGGTTGCAGCAAGTTTATAAATTCAGCTGCAATTTTCCATTTATATACTGCAAACCATACTGTTCCAGTATATGTATCACCAGCATTTAAGTATAAAACTGGTGGTCCTTCACCCTTTGCTGCTTTATTACGTGCATCTCTTATTCTGAAATTATTAAAATCACAAATGATTATGAATTTTATTTTAAAAGTGTTTACTTATTCCCACGATAAACATTTTAACACATTTGATTTGAACATTTTCATGTTTTTAAATATAAAAATTCTATATGTACCCTTAAGTACTTATGTTAAATGAATTTGAATTGTTGAAAGTTTGCATGATTCCACATGTTTTGTCACTAACAACCAGGGTTACAGCTTTCGGCATCTTCAGGCATTCTATCACAAGAATACAACAGAATTGGCAAATCAAATGACGAATCTGATAACAAATGTGGAATTATACAAAATTTCAACAAATCAAATTGGATATTGAAATTCCATCAAGCACCTTCAGGTGATATCATAAATTATTAAAAAAATATTTAAAGAATCAATTGCAGATGTCTTTTTCATTATGATTTTGTCCGTTAACAACTGACATTTACATTTATAATTTGTTGCAGATCTAATAAATTAATTATACTTGGAATAGGTTCATATTATTTTTTTATATTAAAAGGCTCTGTGCTTTAAATGTTAAAAAAAAGAAAAAATAAGTTTTGTGATCTTGGCAATGCTAGAATAATGTGATCACAATTATAAATTATATGATTGATTTTTCCTGTCGTTAAATATTTCCCAACTTTAAATATTAACAACGTTAAATATTTACAAGCAGACATCATTTAGGCGCTTCTTAGAAATTCGCAATCCAGAAAGAAACGTTGCATTTAAACATTGATTTATCCCTTGTTTTACCGACTTGCGCAAATATACTATATACGTCACAAAAAAATAACAAGCTTATCAAGTCAAAAACTGAAATAACAAATGATATGATACAAATTTTAGTTTTGTATATTGATGAGGATATTTAACTTTCGAGTCATGCTATATATTTGCATATAATTTTATCTACTTTTTATAGTCAGTGCTTATAAAAAGTCACAAATTCGACATCATTTCTATTTTTTTTATGTTCAGCTATTTCAAAAACCCCAATAACAGCGGTCAAATATGAAGAACTTACCTATTGGCAACCCTTGCGAATCCACCATAGCATTTTCCTGCTTCTTTGTCGGCTTCATTGCAAGTTGAGGATAGTTGAGAGGTTTGTTCAAAGCGTGCATGCATATCATTATTATGCAAGATCAGTATTTCAAAAATAGGTTCTTCAACAGTATTAATGATGGCAGCTTTACCATGTGAAACTTTGGTGCATATTGCAAGAAATATCAATCCAATTGTGACAGACTTCATTTTCACTTTAGAATTCTTTCTATTGTGAGACAACACCAACTAAATTCTGAAAAATTTTGAATAGGGTATTATTAAAGATTGTGTTAAACCAGTTGACATAATATTTCATATTATTGTACATTGATTGTCAGGCGTTATTCTATCATATGTGTGAGTTGTGCAGCACATTTGAACAGGGAATTTTTAGGAATAGCTAAACCCATCTAGACTTAGTAATTTGACAATACAGAATGTATTAAAAGAAAGTTGCTTGCTTAGCAAAAATTTGTATAAGAAGAAGGTTTAAATGAATGTCCCAACTCTTAGAAACATATTTTAAACATAAGACTATTGGAGTGGGAAGGGTTTTGATTTTGATGCTAACCAAACGTAATATTTATACTGTCTTGTGTTATTTTATGAATATAAATTGGATGGGGGCGGCCAATCATACAAGTGGCCAGACTACTAAATATGGCCCTGTTAATTGATACAGTTAGCTCTTTAGTAGAAGATAGATCGTAGAAGAAATACTTTTAGATCCAGGCCCGATCCTACATTATGTGTAAGTTGTGCGGCGCATACGTTGACCAAATCCAGCTAGAATTTTCTTTGGCAATGTATATGAATGTATTGGTACGGTGGCGGCCATTTTTTTTGGACGCAAGCGGTTAAACTCTTAAGTACGGCCCTGCCTAAACCCCCCCCCCCCCCCGCATACACTACCATTATAAGTAACTTCCAGTGCAAAAAGGGTTGGGTACCCTTGCTCTAAAGCGAAGGCGTCGATGTTTTAAAATTTCTCAGTAAATTACAAATCAATATTACTTTTATAAAGCTGCGAAGTTTGTGTTCGGTTTTCTTTTATGATTATTTGCTTCGATAAAACTCCCTCACTTTATTGCACCTCCAATTTTTCGAAACACTTAGAAATTATAGTAAATACTAATGCGACACAAAACCAAACGTAAATACAAAACCAAAAAAGGACAGCAACTCCACATTATAAAAATACCACTGTGAATTCACATATTTAAATTTTTTCTATCAGTAATAATGAAACATTTAAATTATATGCACTGATTTTTTCAACAACTAAGCATATTGAAAAGGCCATAATTTAAATTTTTGTGCCTCGTGCGTGCTATCAATGATTTTCTTTTCGCATCGTGTCTATATGAAATCGATACTAAGATTTTAATCAAATTATTTTGACAATTATGTTCAGATTAGAGTTTCAGTCTGAGAATCAGTTTTCAGAAACCGAGCTTGGACATCCAGAGTTTTCACTCGATTTGTGACAGTTAAAAGTTGGTTATTTCAACTTGATTACCAAGTTTCAAGCATACTTTTCGAGCCGAGTGCAATTTAAGAAGAAAATATTTTCGTTACGAAGAACCACGTAATATGGTCTTAATTAATATATTTTGGGCGGCTTGAAGTTGTGAATATGCTATAGGCAAAAAATAATTGTGAAACCAAACATACGAAATCATATTTGAAAAATGAGAAAAGAATGAATCCAGATTTTTTCTATCTACAGAATTATTTAATTTTGGTGTTCTGTTATAATATATGACTAATTAAAACATTTGACCGTATGTTACTGGGGGTGGGATATATAATAAACACAAACTTAAAATGTATTTTGATATAGCATTTAAAATTATTTCTAAGAAAATACTCATTGCCGAATATAATAGAATGAGAACACGCGGTATTAAAAACGAAATAATAAAAGTAATTATATAGTTTTATGCTTCTTTAAATTTGGTGGTTAGTTTAATTATAATTTAGTATTCTATATGGCGATATCATTAAAAACGCATTATCACAATTGTATCCCAGTAGATACATAACTGAATATGATTAGAGTCATGAAATATGTCTCCTCAAATTGTTTTTCAACAATGGATGTAAAGTGCTATTTAAAATGATTCGGAAAATAAAAATGTAAAGTTCGGACACAACCATTAACTGTCATTACTATGGCAGTAGATTAGTTGAAGAAAAAAGTAAGTATTTGTCAAATAAATGTATTATAAAATTCAGAAACAAAACGAATGTTGTTAAAAATATTGTGAAAAAAAAATACGGGCATATGAATACCTACAAAATTTTCATAAATTAATCATATTTATTTCGACAAAATGAAAGTAAACCATTTTATTATCCAATCAAATATTAGTATTTAATTTAATTTATAATGCTTACCATCATAGGATTATAATAAGTCTTAATAAACCACTCAAAAAGCCGCAAGTGCAATTCTTTATCTCAGGAGTGAGGAATATTTTCATGATTGCAAGACTTGATTTTCGAAATTAGAGCATTTTTTATCACTAGTAATGAGTTCAATTGACCAGTTTAAGAACAGAATTTCGGTGTAATTTTTAACAGACTATATTTCTAAGCTTATATGACATTTTAATTGAAATGCAAGGATAAATTTAAGTACATCTAAAATTATATTCCAACCAGATACAATAACGAATTTGTCAGGCGTGCTCAATGTTTAAAGCTTACAGCTTGTGCGTCGCGAGCTTTTGATCGCAGATATAAATAATTTTGATGGGTTATGAATCATAAAATGCTATTTTTAACTACAGTACAAATCTATATAATTACTAAGTGTGTACAATGAAATGAAATTTATATTCACATGTATACTAATACAACCTGCCTGAAGTAATGCTATTGGGAGCTACTCCAATGATATTTTTTATGATATATAATATATTCGTGAATGTGACCCGTCAAACTGGCAGTTAACTTTGTAATATTTACGCGCGTTTTATTATGACACATCAGGCTATTAACAAAAAATACATGCATAGAAATATTTTAGCACCAACAACACTGTTATATTCTTGGGTATGCTCAATGAATGTACTGCAATCAGACTCAACAGCCAAAACGTTAGCAGTCATTAGGTTAAATACTGTATTGTTTATTTTTATATTGAGGTATATTACATATATGCAGTGCTATAGTCGTATAAACCGTGGAGGGTATACGGTAACACATTTTTCGAACATTATCGTACATCCTATATTTACATAAATATTTAAAATTTGCGACTAAAACAATGACGATTGAATGATCACTAACTGCAACGCAAGGTACAATAAAAATCTATAATGTGTTTACAATGTTGTTTACCGAAATGCGTTATATTATTGTCTGTTGGTAGAATTTTGCAATTTAACCAGAAGATATACGCAATTTATATAAATAAAGCACAAGGTAAACGGTGAATACCCTATATTGCAGCTCTACAAACATGTACGATCAGTGCGACACGTATCCCGTGTCCATGCCTGAATTGTATACCCGCGTCGGTCACGGGAACCGTGTTTTCAATATAACAAAAGATCTTTTAGTATTAGTAAGTGCCTGCCATGGTCAAGACGTCCGGGACATTTCTTTGGAACCATCACATAAAGGCTCATTCACACTATTCATTTTACCGAAATACTTACATCAAATGATTTGCTATAGTTTGTGGAAATATTTTTGACAGATGTAAATTGGTTTTGTTTTATCACTGTTTCTTATAATTTTGTGAAATATGTATTTTTATTAACATGTACATACTTTTTTTTCTAAGCACCGCGTACCTATTTTTTACAATTCTATAAACTTCGTTCTACGTTTTAGTACACTTGTGTTTCAATATTTTTGCAATTTTCAAAAAAAACTACCTCTTCAACTTGACCACCAAGCAATGAAAAGTTTCGTTGTTCAATTGTCCCGATTGCCCAAATAAACCTAGCTTGTGCTTCGAACTCTGTTTCCGACTAAATCACGAATAAATATGAATCTAACATTCAAATGTTATTTCAAAGTAATATCATATATATATTGTAGTGCATTGTGAGAGTGTAAATTACATTTCAACTGCTTTTATATCATAGTGTGTTTTTCCGATATTAAAAATTATTATCAACGACACTTGAAGATGAATAAATCACTTTTAAGGTGTTAACTGTCACTTCTTGATGGAAAGGCATTATATTTTAAATAATAAAAACACATTTTTTTAGTACTTATTTCCACAATATATTTTTTGATCAGGACCGGTTTCGCTCATCGCGAGCATTATCAATAATCCATTAGGAGCTCTAAACAATCAATAAGGAAGTAAGGAGTGGGAAATTTTTAATGACGAAAATAACCCGATAAGACGATTATTGATTTACCATAATTGTAATTGTAATTCTTAATAAGTGATTGTGAACATTTAATTTTTATACTAATTTACTTTATTTGTATCAATATTGTATGATTTTATGTAAATTGTTTCCTAGTTCTTGTACCCATGGTTTTGTACACCTGCTACCTTTAACTCAAATTAATTTTTGTTTTGTATAAATAGACTTGTTTGTAAATTGTATTCTATCAGTTGATAATGCTCGCGATGAGCGAAACCGGTCCTGATCAAAAAATATGTTGTGGAAATAAGTACTAAAAAAATGTGTTTTTATTATTTAAAAAAAAAAAAAAGATGAAAAAATCACTGCAAATCAAAACCTGGAGTAAAAAAGGAAAGATAGAATTCCCTTCAAAATAAAATAATAGATAAATCAAAAATATGTTCGTGTGAATTTGCCTTTAGGGTATTACAGATGGCGCAACATCAACAAATACTGCAAATGTGTCGAAATCTGATGAGTAAACAATGCCAGTAAATGTGCCGCACAAATGTTTTTTTGTCTAAATGACCTTTAGGGCGAATTAGGAGAAATATAACAACTGTCCCTAATATTTTACAAACTTGTATGTCATCAAAAGATGGGTATTTTTCAGGCCCTCTATGAAACAGTACAATATGTTTACGCAGCCAACGTGTTAAAGCGCGGTATGAACGTTATCCAAATGCAAAAAAACATCTGCTCTAGCATAACTATTTTGTAACATTTACTGCCTATTGTTTTGTTTTATTTCAACACTGCACATTTTAAAAAGCAACGAGCCAAATAATTGTTTTATCCTAATAAATTTGAAATTATTATGGAGTGCAATGCAAAGAAGTCCACTTGCTTGGTGCCTTTTCCATGTTAGTGCGGTACTCAGGTGGGGCCAGATTGTGGGCGTTGTCTTAAGATTTTTGGTATGTGGATGGTTTCTCACGAGGTCCTTGGTGCGCAGAGCTCTCTTGATGGTGGTGACATTGATCGTTGATATATTAACCTCGAGCTGTGAGTTTTTTTTTTGTAAATGGTGTGGCTGCAGTGTTGTATCGTTAATGTATATTTTTGTTCTTTGCCAATCTTTTTTTTTATTTTTACCCTCGAGATGAGGTCAAAAGGTCAAAGCCTTGTGGTGGGATTTTGTTTTTTCAATTCATTTGTTTTTATAAGAATATGGTTGACTATAAAATACATTTAATCCTTATCTCGTTTTCATTAATTTTTATATTTCAATGGTATTTTTATTTTAAGATCAAGCTTGTTTTCAAGCATAACCATCAGATATTTGTTCTGTGGAAACTAATTACTACTTAATTAGACAGCGAATTTAATTCTACAATAAAAAAAAAATATGTAAGGCTACTCGATAAGGTCAAAAAATAAAATAAATAAAAAACCGCAACTTAATTCAAACGATTGAAGTCGCTTTTCAGATAGCTATAATATTTATTTTGTGGCTTCATAACGAATCATATTTTGGTCAATTAATTTTTGACTGGCACCAAATTTATCTTTTAATTTTTAGCGAGCAATAACAGGCGGGGGATATCAGAGCAACTAAGATAATATAGAACGCAATCTAATATTACAATTTAAAACATTATGTGAAGGTTACTCTGAGAATCTAATGAAGTTTATTTCCAATTGGCTGTCTTTTATGTATGCTTAATTTCAATTGTTTGAAAACTTGAAGAAAAATGTATCTAGCCACATATTTCTTTCAATTCATTAGAGGCCAAAATGAGAATTCTGCCATGCTTATTAATATCAAATTGTATATTCCGTATATTTTTTTGTGGAGTATAAGAAATCGTGGACATGAATTATTTGTTCTTACAAAGTGTAGAACCAATCTGCCAGTGGTGATGCCAATGGTAAGAGCATTGACAATGTTCTACAGTATTGCTTCGGATGTCTATATATTCCATGTGGACGAAATTGAGTTTAGGAGAATACTATTGTTTAATGTGCTAAAGTAGATTGTTCATGAGCTTGCTGATTGATTTACTTGCTACCCTTATTTTTTGTTTATTTCATTAATTTCCAAGATTAAATGTCAAAATATTTTAAGGTTGCAAAGGCAATGAACTAGAAATTTGTTATTTCTTGTAACGTGTATATGTAAATAAATAAATAACCAATTGTTTTTTTTTTTAATTGAAGAAAAGATAACATTATCGACTTATTAATTTCACTCGGTCAATGTGTCAAAGCTAAAATCCAGTGAAGGACACTTAATACTTAGATGTTTCAATCAATTCATCGATTTTTATCCAAGGCTGTCTGTATTTTCTTTTAAATTTGATCAGAACTGCAAATAAAAGGCACAGAGTGAGCCATTAGTTATTTACATGTGTTTTCCGTTTACCCAAGTTGTTTTATCTTTATTATCTCTCTGAAATGAGTGATTGGACGACAAACTTTGACACAACTTTTAAAAGACATTTTTAGTAGCAATCCACATTCTCAACGTTGAGGAAGAACGTATCTATTAAAAAATATATCGTGTATCACATTGATTATTTGTAATATCACTACATTTATATCTCTATACATAAAAACGCTATTATTTTAAGTTTTCTGGTATTTTACAGAGAAATTTAAACATTAACATTTTACTCTCGAATGCTACCACTGACGCAAATTTATTGAAATGTAATTAATTTGTAATATATTTTTTTTCAATATCAAAAGTAGCTTGTATTTTAACCATCTGTAATTGCGAGTGACACTTTTTTAACTCTTAGTCCATTATCGAAGTGAAAACATTTTTTTCATGTGGTTAGTGTATTAACACTTATTATATTTGGTTAAAGATCAATTGCGAATTATTATATTTAAGTATTTCTGTTACACAGGTCACACATATATACATAGAAGAATAAGTCAACTAACTTGATCAGAAACCCTTTCTAAGGAAACAAAATAATTTTATCGTGTCCAAATAAATAATTGTTATATAATAAATTATATCACATATTTCGATTGTGCAGTGTTATCTAGAGGTAATGTTTTGTGATTGAAAAATAAATATGTAAGTAATAAATAGCTGAATGAGGCTGAAAAATCAAAGCATGTAGAAAATGAAATTTCTAGAAAATATACGATTCTGTGTAAATATTTAGTAAACATTATCTAATATTAATTTTATCTTATCTCATGTCATAATTTCTTCAAATGAAACAATAAACGCTAAGAAACAACAAGCGTTCTACGACACAGAAAAATATTTGTATAATACAACTGGAAAAAGAAATGATACCAGAAACACAAATATGGATTATGTAGTATTTATACATCGAGTAATGTTTTATAACGATGTATTTGATAACCCCAGATGAACGAATAATTTGAAACAGAATAAAGAAAATGAAGCATTATAGCCGCAGAAAAAAATATGTTTTACTTATAAAGGCAGTTAGTCAATAATACAATTTTGTAGTCGAGTGTTTAATGCTGTTGTGATTCCGACAAATATGATGTGGGTTCAGCGGTTTGAATTCTAGAATAGAAACTTTATTACATTGATTAATGGGTTTTAATCCAAAGGCATGAATATATTACATTCGATGCTTCATCATACTTCTCTACCAACCCCTATCCTGTCCTGAGAAAGGTACACAAAGAAAGCGACTAACCGCTATATCAGGGGTTCCCAAACTTTTTAGGTTTCACACGCCCTTAAAATATAAGAATTTTTTGCGGTACCCCAAGTCAAAACATTGGTTATCTCATGGCAAACTTTATGTAACCTTACATTTTATAAAGTAATAATAAATAATATTTTGTATAGGAGAATTTTCTCGGCGCCGTAATAGAATAGCCGCGGCGCACAGTTTGGGTAACTCTGCGATAAATAATAATAGATAGAATTTCTATAAATAGAATATTTTTAATATGAGTTTTCCACTCTCTCTGGAAAGAGAGTGACTTACCTATTAGTATTGATGGAAAAAGTTTCAATGAAATATTTTCTAATGAGAGTTTAAAATGAAAGCGGAAATGTAAAAATGAAAAAATCAATAACGTTCAGTTATCGTAATGATATCAACACATTAACAGGGGATCACTAAATCTCAAAACTATTTCCGTTTTAGAATAGGTTCGCGTTGATTTATCACTCTAATAAAATTGGATGCAATAATCATAAAGCTCACAATAATATTGCTTTGGACATCTGGCGTAGCACGCAATATATCAAACATCGGCGTTTGTAAGTAATATTGAATATTCCAAAAAGAGATAAAAACATTCAGTTTATAGAAAATTGCAGTTAAGAACTGATTTGATCTAAGAATTTATTTATTAGTTTAACCAAAGGCTTGTCAGCCAAAGATAAATTTAATAAGGGCGTCGTGTAAGCCCCTTTAGCCAACCCCTAGGTTCAGTTAAAAATTATGTATTTTTTCAATCCTTATATATTACAAGAGTAAGTGATTATCAGCAACTATTTAGTACATTTATATTTGAATTCTTAGTTGAACAATTTGAGCATCTATTGTTAAAAAGCGTATTCAATTATTATTCAAGTAAATAATACATAAAAACGCAGTATATTTTTAAAGTTTTGTTTTCAATAGTCTGAGAGCATATTGTCATTGTTTACACATTCACAGTCCAGAAAACATTCGATGGGAGCCAATTTTTTTTATCGTGACATAGTAAGAACTAGCGAATAAATTCTTTAATTTATATTATGGCAAACATTACTAAAATAAAGATATATTTACTATACAATGAAGTGTTCCTAAAATTTCCCTGATAAATCCGCGCAATGACGTCAACTCTCGAATAAAGACATTATGATAAATATATTCATTAAAATAAAATACAATTTGGGCATATATCTGGCTTAAAATTTTCTTTTCAAAAAGTGTTTAATTAAAAAAATATTTTAAGCTCTTTTATTTTATTGATGCAAAATTAAAAAAAAAAAATGATCAATACCCACTTTGCTCATCGATGATACCCGATTACTTGAAAATACTTGCGGGGAGTAATAAAATTGTGAACTGTTTGTGGAAAAAAATCAATTTATTATATATTTAAAAGTTTATTTCCCAGAAATCGACAGTAAAAACTTTGATGTGAAGATTAAATATACAGCCGGTACTTAGCAAAAATGATCAGTTCCTGTAGATTTCTGTATTACACGATATTGTGACAAGCAAGTCTAACGAAATAAAGAAATGTACGAGACTATGGAAAAATGGTGAATTTTATTTCAACTTCAGGGAGTAAAAACTTATTTATTTAACGAACATTTGAAATATTTAGTATAATATACATAAAGAAAAACTATTGGAAAGGTTTTATTATCTTTTTCTTTACGGCTGAATATCATTTTAGTTTTGTTTTTACGCTGGTTGTGATATGAATTCATTATCCGGACTTGTCCATTTTTTTGTCTAAGATTTTTGTAAATGTCTACCTACTTCGATCAAAATTTCGATCTAATTGATATATTAATTGAATTATTATGTTTTACCATTTGCAGTTGTATATTATATTTTCTTTGTTAAATTCGTTTTTTATCCACCAAAACTTTCAGTGTTTTAACTGAAAATGAGATGTGAATAAAACTCTCTTGAATCAATGTTAATATTTGTCAAGTTTCATGAATGAGTACTTTCTAATTGGACTATACAAACTGAACATTTTTCCTTAAAATGCGTCTGATTTAAAACTCGCTAAAACGAGAATGGTTTTAAACCGGAACATAACAAAGCGCGTATCGATTTAATCAAAAGATATGAAATCAGTAATAACCAATGTATTATATTTTAAATATTTATATAGCTTCGTTGACGTAATTGACATACTTTTTGTATGAATCATCAGCTACCATTTATTCTCAACTGAATTAAGACACGCTCGTGTTCTTTTCAAAATTCTTTTTGTCACGTACTTTTAATGAAATCAATCGAATATTGTATTTAAATGTGAGTAATTATAAAGAGACCAGTTCTTCTAAATTGGGTACACAAAAATATTTTTTTCGCTTGTGAAATTACTATATGTAATTAGCACAGAAAAAAATACCAAAAAGACGAAAATGTATTTACGTCGTTTTTGGGCTTTGATGTGTTAAAATAAATTGGGCTTCATAGCGCTTTTCACATATGAAATATATTTTGGGAAACATTCAATTAGTAGTTGTTATTGTTGATGCGATCTAAATTATTTATTCAAACAAATCACTATGAATTAATGCACTTACGTCTCTGGTATGCAATTTTTTTCAGATTACTTGAATATCCTACGCTCAAAGGAAATATCCTGGTCGGCTAGTTTGAATTGTTATTGTAATATGCTATTTCAAATAAATTAGCATGATAAATGTAAATATTATTTTTTAGCTCAGTAGAAACTGTCGTAATAATTTGACAAAAATAATTGAAAATTAGCCAATGACAACCGATATATGTGAAGAGAAATATGCTAGAAATTTGAGTAGCATGTTGAAGGTTGATTAGATGTTAGCCATCAATACAATATTTCACGTATTGTTTCATGATTAGTTTCCCCAATATATTGTTAATTGCCAACATTCGTCACAGTAGAATCATGAAAAAGTTTTTGTTTTAACGTCCAACAAACTTGCGACTCAGTGTTTTCTTTAAATAATTTTGACACCGTTTTAAATAACAATAGACTTTTTAATAGTTTTATATACGGTAAAAATAAACATGTACATTCATTAAATTGAGTATAATCGAGCATGATACAAAATTGAGTAGCATAAAAAAATAATCACTCTCGGGCGAAACGATTATAGTTGTCGACCTTCATATTCCATTTAAATAGCGTGACAAAGAGGTGATTCGAATTTTATGTTTTACACACATTATGATGGGCTACAATTACACATGAAAAAAAAACAAACAAAATCAAATGATACCTGTGACGGCCGTTGACAGCTTGACATGACATGTCAGTTTTCCGAAATTAAATTACATGCCAGAACAATAAGTGATTAGTTGGGTGTTATGTTAAATTTTTCTACTGTTAATCCTTGGCGGAATAGACGCATTGTTTCCACAAATCCTAACATTGTATAACCCCCTGTTATCAAGCAGAGAAATTATTTTATTAAGCTTAAAAACCCTTGTCACTTGGAAATTGTTTTTTTTTAGCGTATAAGTTACACGTGTTATGTACTATAAGGAATATTGTAACAAAATATAATATTGACACGGTGAAAAAATAGCAATGCATTTTTTTTTATAAAATATAGTTGATAGCTATTTCGGCCACATTTCATACATTTTCAAAATTTTTAATTTTATTGCTAACAAGAAATAAACTAAGTCGTTAGAACAGAAGAGAAGATGTATTGTGTACCTTTTCTACACAGCTATATATAGATAAGCAAATGCACGTTTAAATATAGTTCCGACGATAGCATGAGTCGAAATAGCTATCAACTAAATCTTATAAAAAATATTGTAGAACTAAAACACACTGCTATTTTTTCACCGTGATATAATGGAGTTCTACCAAGTAAATGCCAATTCAATCAATAAATGTAATATAAATTCAATGAATAATGCTTATTTTCATAAGTAAGCGAATTGATTTCAGTGCCAGGTTTTACTATTACTATGCTACTGAAATGTATATGTTAAATATTTTGTTTTACAAATACTTTTATATTTATTTTTAAAATATAATACGAATACGCCGTGAGTCAAGTGATCATCTTGATCGACTTCCAATCCTCTTTTTGCACGAAATATTTTTACACGGTTCAATGCTATATCAAATATATAATTTTTGTATCTCTGTCCACGTATGCAGTGTTAAAAAAATGTCTGTAAAAACGGTTTAAAAAATCATAAGTAATGTATGTATTTTAACTTCTGTGTTAAAATAATGATATATTATTGAACATAAAAGTAAAATTCCTTGGCTTATATTGGTTGGATATTATATATTTTAAATTATTCCAAATATGTCAAAATTGTCAAGCAATCGGACTTTATATTGATAAACGGTCATATCATAGGTATAGCACATGTACAAGTGTTTTAGGCCTTCAGCCGTATTCTAAAAACTATGTCAATACTCACTAGTTATAGAATTTAGTATTACATTTTATTAGTCTAAGAAATGTGTTCTACTTTTCAGGTGTAAAACTGTCACTTCTTGGTGGAAAGACATCATATTTTAAATGTGTTTCAAAAAGAAATCTGTATCATAGCTATTTCGGCATCACGTTCTTAGAAATTCGTTCAAAAAATCAATTTTTTAGGCAAAGAAATTCTTTTCTCTCAATATTCCTATATGTTATATTATGTTAACCTCAAAATCTGTAAACCGGCTCACCCCATTTGAGAGAAAAAAATAGGACATAATAAGACATAATGAAATGTATTTAGGAAGTGCTAAATTTAGCTCGATTAGATGAATAAAATTGTCAGTTTATTGATTAATACATTCATTGAGAGATCATCACTTCAGTACCACTGCATCCCCTTTTTTCTTGTTATTAATACAATATATGATTTTGTTATTATTAATAAAAAAAAACCGAAGCACACATTTACCTGAGACAAAACGGGAATAAGGGCTGATGATTAATAATCAAGATAAGACATTCAATCTTCCCTCAAAAGTTAGGTAAAAGAATCCCTTATTTTTTAATTAATATAAACCTTGCATTAACATTAGGATATGTCTGTTAAGCAAAAGCTACGTAAGAGAATATTTTTAGCAAAAAAAGGCGAACGGAAAATATTCTTGCTCTTAATAACTTTGCAATTTCTTTGCCGAGGACTCAACTGTATGATAACATCGATATTAACAATCTCTTGAGAGGTTCGATCTTACGTATCTTGTTGACACTTTATGAATAAAACGGTACTCTATAATGCAATATTTTCTTCATTTATCTAAAACCACAGGGCTTAAAAGAATGCAATTTGAAAAATATATGAAGTGACGGAATGTAGAATACAGAATTAAACCTCTCAGCAAAAATATATTGTGAATAGTGTACAAATATTTCACGACAAGTAATTGACTTTATCGAGTTTCAATGAATATTTCAATCACTATTAAATATATATATAAGAATATCCATTTTTGGATGATAGAATTTTACTGAATAAATTAAGCACCTCACAACTCGACTAATTAATTTGAATTTACATATAATAAGGGTATTAATTACATATTACGAGCAACTAGGTAGTCTACGCTGTTTGCAATTTGTACCAGACCTTTATAAATTTGGAATGAACAACTTTTCATAATCAAAATAATAGTTTGTTAACAATATGTATGTTTATGTAAATACAGTGGCGTGGGGTTCATAAATTGTTAAGCCCACTTCTTTGAATATAATTGACTATTTATTAATATAAAAACAGTCATGGGGTGTACTGAAAATTAAATGTATTAATTTAGAAATAAGATCATAACTCCACATTCTTTACAAAAAGGAGCGTAACATATCAGAAGTCCTTTAATAGAGATTTAATTTTAAGAAACTCAGAGCATCAATATTCCAAAATTTGTTTTGTGAAAATAACGCTGTTATCACCAATGACTATAGGAAACGATACATATTAAAAAAATAATATTGTTCACATATTAAGCCGTTGATTTATGATTCTAAAATGAATATTCACTTCATAGTTAAAGTAAAACGGTAATAATAGAATGCGCAGCTGTTTAGTTACTTCCCAACATACTCCAAGTATACTAATAAAAGTCTAACTTTTAACTTGCACATGTGGAATTGTTCTTGCTTTATTATAATCTATCTGACAAGAGTGATAAGCCATTGTTTACTTTACCTACATTGTAATATTACCGCGAAAGAAATCTTTTTACTGAATATTTGTTTTTATAACTTTTGTGTACATATTCCATTGTTGCATGCCTTTACAATATAGCTCATATATTTTTACAAACTAAAGTGGTTATTCTGATCAGCACGAAGCATTTTTTATGACGTAAATATTGTCAATTTTACTGCAGCAGGGAATATTTATCGGTATAGTTTTGTGTTTTGTTATTATATTTCATTTTAAAGATATAGGTTTCAGGGTAAGTAATTAAAATCAAATATTTTTTCATTTCAGATTGCATTTTCTTCGAATTTCTTCAATCGTTTATTGATTGGTTGATATTCTGAAAAGCTGATATTGTATTCGTAATAACAATGAAAACGTCTCATTGAAGTATTTAATGGAAGACAACGTAATTATCTTGAAGTCATTATATAATCGTGATTTTCTATATAATGAACATTTATATTAACAATTGACAAATAATTGTTCATGACAGGATATAAAAATCTTTGAATTATACATAAACGATGTTTTCACATGATGAAAAATTCAAAGAATCGGTGACACTGGCATTTGTTAATTTTTATATTTTTTTTTTCAGAATTGTGATATGTAAATTTAAAATATTATTTATAATTAATAAGGTAAAATAGACTATAGATAAGTAGTTCTGGTGAAGACGTAAGCCGAAATAGCTATCAACTTTATTCCTTATAAATTTTGTAGAACTAAAACATAATATGTTGCTATTTTTCACCGTGTTATAATAGAGACAATACTAAAATAATTTTAGATAATTTTTTTTGTTAAATTTAGTGCAGTCCAACATTAACTGCTACAGGACATTTAAAACGAGGAATATTTTGGTGCTTTTCAATATGTTTTAATTTTGATACGCCCTTAGTTTAAAACGAGAAGGTACATTATCTATATTATTACAAAAAGACAGTAAAAAATTATTTCATATAAAATGAACCTTTTTTATCGTCGAAAAACATTTCTTATTTACCGAACGAAGAAAAAAATCTATTGAAACGTTTGATTATTTCTTTCAATGTTTTCATAAAATATAATTAAAGTCAATATTTACTTGTGTGCATGTAACCAGATATAATTAATTAGATCATAATAATCAGAATTAATATAAAAAATATAATAACATAAAATTTCGATTAGACGAGATTAATTTCAAAAGATTGCAAAGCTACACATTTTTTTAAATAACTATTACATTTTCATAAATGTCATGAAAATATAATACATGGACGTAAAAAAAATTAACAGTATTTTTTATACACTAAATAATTATTAGATATCTAGGAAAGCAAATGGCGGCCTAGAGAATAATTCTAAAATAACTTACTTAAGCATTTAAACCTATGTTTAGTGGTAAACAATTTAATGCTTAATTTAAATAAATATAAATGTATATCCTCTCATTAAGTCCAATATTGCTTTATTAAAAAAATCCAAAAAGCTATCTGAAAAAATAGTGTTTCGATAAGGAAAATATTACACTATTCCTTATCCTTTCCGCTTAGTTTTAGAATTCCATATTTTCAAATGAAACAATTGCTTATCTTTTCATGATAACACGAAATCCAGAAACGGAATGTACAACATATTACAATTAAATGAATGGACGATTGCAAAAGTAAAAAAAAATCTTTTCATACATATTTGTAAAATTGAAGTCATTTATAGTAATGTGAAGACATATGCAAAATGTATTTTTTTCGCCGTTTTTGATTATAGGTCGACATTAAAGACTAAAAATAAAACTTGAAAACCGTGGGTTTTCCCCCGAAGAAAATTTAATGCCCGCGAAGAATTTATAGGATAGTTAGTACTATAATGACAAAGCAAATTCTTTTTTTTGTGATTGTGTGATTTTAACTAAGCTTCTTCGTTCTTCCTTCAGTTTGTTTTGAATATAATATATACATCTTTTTCGTAAGCGGTTAGCAGGTCTACAAACATTACTTTAATCAACATGGAAATATGTAGAAAACATTTTCAACGGTTCCATTTTTTTAATTAATTCTAAAGCTTTGACCTCTAAATGTCTAAGTGTTTGTGATTATATCTAAAAACAATTTTAAAGAGCAATGTGCATAGTTAGAAATATGTAAAGTATTATATATTGCTTATAGCTATTTCGGTAGCATGCCATCGAGAGAATTTAAATTTATTTTGTGCAAATATTGTACAATTAAAAATAGACCACGGGAAGATAAACAATACAGTTTATTAATCAATATCCAATTACTTTTACACAATAAATATTTAATAACTTCAATAGAAATGTATTTAGCCACAGATTTCTTTCGACTCATTCGAGGCCAAAATGAGAATTCTGCCATCTTAATTATATAAATTTGTATGTTCCGGATATTTTTTAAGAATCGTGGATTTGTTTGTTCTTCCAAAGAGTATAAACATTCTGCCAATGGGGATGCCATTAGCATTAACAGTGCTCAACAATATTACTTCGGATGCCGTCATATTCCATGTGGACGAAAGTGAGTTCAGGCGAATACTATTTTTTGATGTGATAAGGTAGATGTTTTATGTGCTTGCTTGATTGACTTTCTTGCAATCTTTATTGTTTGATTTGTTGGTTATTTGTTTCCAACGCTAAATGTTCAAATATTTTGTAACGTATATATATAAATAAATAGATAAATAATAAAATATTCTAAATATTCCCATGAGCTTCATATTCATTGTAATTTATATTGTTTAGAGCTATTTATATGGTATTTCGAATTACATTATATACTAATAAATAAGGCTACATGAGTAATATTGATAGCAGCCGAAAATATATATGTGGAATAAAGTTTTTCGAAAAAAAATAGTCAATATTTTTTTGTTTGAGTTAATCTAAATAAATAAACCAAATCAGTATATAGCATTGTTAAATATGTTATTTCTTTTTAATATATTTCAATGGCATTGCAAAATAAAGCTATCACGTTAAGTATTTGAGGCCTTATCACATATATTAATAAGTCATTCTCAAGCTATATTACAAAACGATAGTTTAATACATGTCAAATCAGTGGCTCTCATCTGAAGCGTAATTATTTTACACATATTAGAATCATATCAATTAGGATACTATGACAAAAGGTTTATATCAATTGAGATGGTTACTTTCGTTCTGCTATATAAGAATCAATGATAATTATCATATGCAAGATTGAAAAATAAAACTCAGTGTTGAATATTGATTAATAAATATATTAACACCTTTTATTTTTCGATAAATTTCGGACCGGTTATGCTAATACAACATTATACATGATACCCAGCTGTTTACGAGTACTTTATTACATTAAGAAACCATTGTATTAAAGTTAGTATGAAAAAATCTATCACGAAAATAATATTAGGATTCTAAAGAACGACCGAGACGTTTCACACATCGCTAGTATAATCATTTAAGTAGAACTTCGGTATGGATAAATGCAATACAAAGAATACGGCAAAATCTTTGTTTTTTTTCTGACTGTTATGAAAAATAATTTTTGTGACTTGTTAAGACTGATTTGATTAAAAGTTTCTTCAGTAAAATTTCTAGACGTTTTTTGATTGATATGTGTATTCACTCAAGTCACATCACTTTTAAATGTTGTTACATTGATCTGATAAATATAAATACAACTCATTTCATAGCTCGTAAAAAATCGAAAGCAATAAAAATCAAAACTGTCAAAATTACTTGGAAAAAAATATATTGTCAATGTAAAATAGAATTGATGTGGACAAAATTAATGTATTTAAGTTGTTATATTTTTAAGAAAAATAATTTAGTACGGCCATTTATCATACATAGTGAGTAAGTAATTAATTGGCCACACTCCAATATTGAGCTACGACGATGTCATAATAATTATAATCGTTACTAAAAAAAAGGATGGACCAATTTACTCAATTCAACTGAAATGATAATATATTGCGTGATTTTGTAATACAAGTATATCACTAATAGCTGTTTGCTTCATAGACTTCAGGATTCAATATATCAATATTAAGTAAAGTTTTGGATTTTTTAACTTTATGCGAAAAATGATTTTGACATGATCTATTGTATTACAGATTATTTAAAATTAACAGACTAACTTATGTTTACCAATTAACTTCTTAATTTCAAGAATTAATACTACTAAACTGGAATATTTAAATATCGTTGATCACAGTCCCTCACAAAACAAATTCCGTATACATCAATCGACCCGTTTCTGTTGGCATTATAGCCGATAAAGACAAAAGTAAAGTTGATTATTAAAAAGTATATTATTCTGAACAGTGAACATAGCTATATATACATATAAATATTCATATGTAATAATAACTATACTTTTAATAGAAATGGTGTAATTAAATTTTATATTTTTAGTCTGATAATGGAAGCAATCGTTTTGCGACAAACTTAAATCTTACTCTTTAAAGCAGTGTTTTTTTTCATTTAAGTGAATTATTATTAAATATAAAATAAAAAAGCAAGAAACAATTTTCTCAAATATAGTTACAATAAATATTGTATTTTTTAATTATCCAAGCTATACTTCGGTATGAATATTAATTACATTGTTGATTAGATAACATTTCCTTGTTTATAAAATATTTCATACGGATAACTTTTTCAATGAAACCACATATGATATTTAGCAAAAGAATGATTTGAAATTACGAGGAAAAAGTTGTTTTAAAAAAAACTAGCCTTTGAAGAATAGGTATTTTAAATATATGCAGTCGATAATATTATAAAACACACCGATATAACAACATTCATTTGAATATAAATATTTAAGTAGATAGTGTCAACGAAAGAGCTGAAACTTCACATAATATTTCATCGACTTCAAGATGTCATCAATAACGAAGGGGATTTTTTAATATAAACTACCAAAGATGTCATAAGTTTACCCTAATGTAGAATTAAATTTAGAATATTCCAAAGAGTCAAAACACTTAGAATATGGACATGCGATGGTTTATTTCTGAGCCACATGTATAATGACGTTAGAAAGATTTTTTTGCTGAATTCGACAGTGACTTTGTGTGTGAAAGCTATTACACACGTACTTTTTTATCATAGGCCGAAATTTCATCAGATTTTGTGTCCAATTTTATTGAATATTTATTTTCCCGCGTTTCCCAGAAAACATCCTATATCGTATTTTTGACAACGATTGCAAGATATCGTCGATCATTAAACGTAATTCAATTTTAAAGTTTCGAAAAAAGCAAGAATATGCCTGATATTTTAATAAACACGATTTAAAAAAATGATGTGCGATTATAGTAGACAAAATTCGCAAAAAAAGTTGAATGGATATTCAAACACATCAAAACAATACTGATTTATCGCAGAATCAAATAAAACAGTAAATTATGAAAATAATATTAATAAATGCAGATGAACATACCTTATTTGTAAACAGTTAAAAACTGTTGACGGAAAACAGGTGTTTTTCTCTCAATTATCAAACATAATTTATGAACTTTATTTTAAAAAATTAGTGTCACAAATGATATATTAGACTATAGTAATCTGGCACAATATATTTCACTCATAAATCATTCACTAATCTGTTTTCGATTATTTTTTTAATTTACTCTTTTGGCGGGAAATTAGGTGCGTGAGTATTATAGTGAAAGAATATCTCTATTAGACCGCTCATCGGCGACTGGCAAAGTTTCTTTCTGCATGCTGCTAAAACGATCGCTGTGAGCGGCAGAGCCCACTCGTGACACAGGTAAGCAATCATACATAAGTAGGTACTTAAAAAAATTACGTTCAAAGCGAATTCAAAAAAAAAAAAAATCAGCAAGTGACACGTACATACGCAGTCGTTCTACATATCTAATTACTGTTTTGTTTGAAATATCTATGGTTCCCTTTATAACTATCATCTCATAACAATCATGTAAATAGCGTGTACTTACGTCAATTTTAAATTTTATTAACTAATTTAATTTTCCTTCTTTAAGTATTTCTGTGCGAGTCGAAATGAAATTATGTATTTTTATTTATATTGCTACGAAAAATTTTTTCATTGTCATTAACAAAAAATATATAACTACAAATAAGATGTCGTTACATTCTAAGGTTTTTTTTTTTAAATAATGCCATCTAATGCGCCGATGGTGTTCATCAAAAGCACAGGAAAGCTTCAATTTAATATCAAAAAAACACCTATATACGAAGGGCGTTTAAAAGTATTGTGAAGGATGTAAAATATTATGACGAAATGTGAATGTTGTCACTATATATTGTATAACTTGATTCATTAAAGAAAGAATATTATATCAATAAAATCATTTTCAAAACATTGCTTATTGTGAATAATGAATCTGCACGAATCAAACAATTGTTTGTTTTAACTTTGACTAAATATATTTAAGAAAACCTCATTCATATCTTCCCATAAATACATATAGCATAATTAACTGTAATTGCCTAATAGATCGTTGCTTAAAATCAATTTACTAACATAAAGTGAAGTATAAACGTAATATCAAGTATATGAGTGTCTCAAAAATAAATAGGAACAAATGCTTAGCATATGCAATGTGTTGACCTCTATTTGCAAAATTAACTAATTGAGATGTCCCACTGTTGGTACTACCTACTCTCGACACGGCGACTTCCGATAATACAAATTTCAATCCCACATAAGACCAGTCGTGACAAGGTTTTACTTCAGAAGAAGACAATCAAATTAGAAATAACGCGCTGCATTTAACCAATTTTATGCAATAATTATGACCAGACAATTGGCCATCTTCTCGATATTTATTATAACAATCTTGAAGAGTTGTAAGTTAATTTCTATAGAATATGTATTATATCTTACACCGATTGCATTGTTAAGAACAATGCCCCTTTCGATACATAATGGAAAATCATACCTATTTGGATTCATTTGACATTTTAACCTGTATTCGAATTTAAAGAATGCATCTGATTTATGGAATCATTGTCATTTTTCAAAATACTAATCAATCAAACTTAAAATAAAATGATGCATCCGTACCGTATTTAAATTAATTTTTGGTTTAAGTCATTAATCGATGATGTTAATGACGATGGCGAATGTGTGCTCATTAGCAAAACTAGCCTTAGTCATGATATGTGTCCCTTCATTAGGTTGATGATTGTCAATACCATATCTTATAGCTACCGTATGATATGTAATAAACAGTCATTCATAAGTACTATTTTCAGGATATAAAAAAAACGAAAAAATTAATTTTACAGGTATACAAAACCAAAGGTTCTGAATATTAGAAAACAAAATACAAGCAATCATACAATACATATTTGAAAGAAGTGAAGTAGTTTAAAACATTTTATTTGTGTATTGTTTTACTTCATTCATATAAATGGTATGATTGAGTATGTTACGACGATTTAAAATTTAAAAACTCATTAATTTTTTTAATTATTTACTAAATTGCCATTATAGTTGAAAATTTTACGATGCTTGAATAAAATATTGTATACACAAATATGCAATAACGATTTATGAAAATATCTGATAAAACTGTCTTTTGTCATAACGATTATTTATTTGCAATATGTTGACAATCGCGTCGTTATAATAAGGCATTACATAAGTTTTACCAGAAAATCAATAAAATATATCAGTTTCATGTCAACACACAGCGAAAGCTATCGAAAAAATAAATATAATATATACTGCCATTTTAATAATCATATAATAAGAAAATTATTTGCTAAAACTACGCCACTGAATTTCAAATTATTTGAATACCGGCTCTTCCAGCAATACACTTACAAAGCTGAATGACGACTATCTTTATGAATTATATTGATGCACAATTTTTAACCACCCAGTTAAAGGTCGTCGCAGGAGTATACAGCGTGCTTTTGAACACAGTGTTGCCGTTTTTATTGTAGATCGCAAATTCTTAAACGTTATAAAAAGAAAAATTTTAAAAAAAAACATTTATATTACATTCGCTCCTCTAATTTGTAAACATGCATCTTGTAATAAAATATCATATGAATTAAATAATATTTACGAAGTAATTTTAAAAACCGTGGCGAATATTTTTAAATATAGTTTGTAAAATTCAAACAAAAAAAACAAATGATTTATGCATTTTTCATCAATGTGCCTAATATTATAGTATATCAATTTAAAAAAAATTATATAAACATGCTATGGGTATAGACTGATTTACAATGTGACTTGAAAATTTAAAATAAAAATTGGATAGAAATAAGAATGGAAAATGTATCACTATTTTTTTTTGCAACAGGTGCATGCAACAAAAAAATTGGCTCTACACGAAGATTCTGTGTCAACACACTAACTAGTTGTGAAATCCACACTTCTAGATACATTAATAATAATTTACGATGTTTTCTGTTCTGTAAAACCACCATTTAATCCCATTTTGTTTGTTTTTATTGATTTCACGTTGAAAAAATGTAAAACATACCGATATGACATTTTCAAAAAGTTCAAAGATTCAATTAAAGAAACGTGCAGTTGTGTGAATGTCGATTAACTCAATTTAGGCGAATTATTATATTTTATTTTTTATAACGATTTCAGGTCGTCAAAGAAACACGTGAATATTAATTTCATATTACAATAACTTTGCGAATACAGAGAAAAACATTTCTATTAGGAAAAATTGTATTTTCTACGATTCGTCTAAAAACTTCTTTTTTTTTGTTTATATAACATGATTTTTTTATTGAAAGTATGAGTAACTCTTGGATAATATTGTCAGATATTTCATATTATATATGTCATATATATTAAGCCATCGATTTCCAACCTTTGTGCTTATACGCCTTCTAAACAAACAAAAAAATACTCGCCCCCCACATTTTATTTTTTAAAAGATGTAGTAATATAGGCAAGTTTTAAATATCAATAACTTTATTACAAAACAAATTCGTAAAACTGCTATTAACAGAATATTAACAGGGACGTCTCAGGTCTTCAATCTCAGGCTTCTGTATTGTTTTTGTACTACAGCAAAAAAATGTAAAAAATACGTAAAAATGAAAGGAATACAAACAGAGATTCAAAATGATACTAACTACAACGTAATAATTCTACAACAACTGGTGACTAACTGATTTTTAAAGAAACGCGCCAGAAAAATGTCATTTCATTCAGTTATACAAGTATAATGCAAAAATAGATACATGTGTGTTTTTTTTATTAATTCATGGAGGTCAAATACCCTCATCTGAACTCTCAGATGATGTACCTAGCTTCTGTTACGTTAGGTGGTAAACATATTTATATATTTTTAGATAAGTATGAAAATTATTTTGTAATTAAAAAGTTTTGGAGCCTCCCAGGTTGGAAACCTTTGTAAAAAGCACAATTTATAACAATAAAAATCTCTGTATAATATTTTTGCATAATTTCATAACCTGACGTCATTAGCTTTTATTCTTTTGAGGTTTTATGGCCTCTGTACAATTGCTTTAGAAAATACGTGCTAGAGTAGGTGCTTATGACTGTATTTATATTTGATGTATTTTATATATATTTATTTGCAAACGACCATACCACGTTGAAAGCACCGGCTCTCGTGCGATCACCGAAGTTAAGCAGCATTGGACGTGGATAGTGCTTAGATGGGTGACCGCTCGGGAACACCGCGTGCCGTGTTCTCTCGACTATGGGAAGGAAAACCCAGACAGAAAACCGAACACCAACCCGCCTGGGCAGCGTGGTGTTGCTATGTCCAAACAAAACCCCCCTGGAATAGAAAAAAAATGCAGGGGGGGAGGCCTTCATCCAGCAGTGGATCGACCCCGGCTGATGATGATGATATACATTCATTCAATAATTGCTACGTAGTGATACCGTGCAGAAGAAATAATCAAAGAGAATAATCTATTCGAAGGATTCGATTCATAACTCGCTGCTTTATTATCCATATTGCAAAAAAAATGATTATCGATTGAAAATATTATATTTCGTGTCAGAGATCATGAGTTCTTATAGTTTTTACGTGTAGCAATCAGGCACTTCTATTATATCGATGAACACAATAAGTAAAATTAGCTCGAAGCATGTGGACAGTCGCAAAAAATCGACAGCACATACTACAAACTAAAGATAGCAGAAACGTTTTGAATATTATTATAATCTCGTGTGACATGCTTTTTTTTGCAATATAAATGATTGAAATAAGAAAGTCTTTGACTAATAAATTGTAAGTGACAGCTACGACCCATAAAATAAAAACGATATACATGATCGTATAATCTTATTAAAATTCATACATAGAATTATATTATTGATTGTGAATAGTGATGGCAAAACTATTTATTAATGTCGAATCTTTATATGTAGTTAAAACTCTGAGAATTAAAAAGCTCTACAATACGGTGACTATGAAACATCTGTTTTGTTGCCGACGATTTAAAAATTAAATAAAACAATTTTCAGTAATATGTGTTTTATTTTTAAGTACATATATATAGTATTATTAAGTGTAGTTTCTATTTATGTATATATATATATATTCTCGGAATTTTGACTGTTTTTTGATACCAGAAAGCCCTGGTTGAAGTTCGCAATATATTTAGTTCATTAACATTTTTTTTAATAGTCTGTCCGAAAATATTTTGATCGGGGAAGGCTTTTCTGTAATTGAAATTACTGTCTTTCTGTTTTGCAACTGCCGATAAGCATTGTGCAAAGGCATGCTCCAAACAGGTTTGTTTATTTATGGATGCACTTGCAAGAATCATCGGGATGCATCAAAATTTCAACAAGCTAATAAAAGTAATTGTTACTTAATAATGCAGAAACAACTTTCTATAATGATTTATTATAGAGAGTTGTGCCTGTGCAAGGACTTGTTCAACACCCATCCTAACAAGCTAACAAAAATTATCGTTCCTTAAGAATGCCGAAACGACTCTCTTTAATGATTTATTACCTGCGGTTGTCCTTGCTTGAAACATTATTTCAAGGCCAATCTCACGCAATCGACATTAGCCAATCCGTGAGGGTTGATATTTTAGTATAAAAACTATTGAAGATGTTTCTCCTTATTCCATCATTAGGATTACATTTTGAACTTCTGTAGACTTCAAAATTAATCAAACATTTCTTAAACAAGTCTGTTTAATTTATTAAAGTGTTATACTTAGCGTTAAATCTTCAAATATCATAGACAAAAACCTGACAGTTGTCTATAATTACGAATATTTAATGCTAGATTCTCCTTTCGCAGATTAGATGAACCAACAAATCTTTTTCATTATATCAAGTGATTACTCTAAAATTTTAAGTTATATTATAATAACGTCCGAACCATATACAAAAATTTAATTTTTGTATAATCGAAGACATAACAGTTCGATTCGATGAAAATTGAGATATTTCCGTTATTGATAAATTAGCCTTCTCATGGCAAAATTTAATTTAATGGAGAAATTGATAAACATGAAAATCAGTTGTCAATGCGTATGTACTCTGGCGCTAATTTGAATATTTTATCAAAAATTGGTATTGAAATATTCATCATGTATTGCAATTCCTAATGAAAAGGGATCATAGCGAACTTTCAATTTAATTTAGAAAATATTATACATTTATAACAGCATAACATTACATAAACATTTTCATGTTTTTTTTAAACAAGTTTTGAAGTAATAAAGTTTTATTAATATTGAATGGCCAATTATGTGAATACCAGTTTTGGAGCGTTGATTTTATTACTTCTAACAACACCCATAGATCGATTAATATAGATTAAGTTCAGTTTGTAAAAAAATAGATTTAAAATATATATTTTTTTATTTTCTCATTTAAAACAAAATTATAGGTACCTGCACAAGAACACCCATTCAATCATTATCTCCGCAGGAATTTCACCTGTTTACTTTTGCGCTTATTTTTATACCGTACATGATCCAAATATGTATGAGTAATCAAAAAAAAACATTTTCAAAAATATGTATAAATATATACATAAAATCATGTTCGCTGCAAATCCAGAGCTTATCGTGAACTTCCAATGAAGCTTTTATCTATGGACATTTCCCACGAGAACTACGTGTTACTCGTTTGCTGAAATCGACTATTTTGTAAGTGTGTAAGAATAGCGAATTTATAGTGGTTCGTTAATTGCTCTAGTAGTGTCTTATTTTCAGGGTAGGATGGGTGGGAGAAAATTTGATGAAAAAACGGTATCAAATTTGAATTGTTACAACTTTGTACGATTCCACATGTTTTGTCACTAACGACCCGGGTTTCGCCCTTCGGCATCTTCAGGCATTCTATCACACGAATGCAACAGAACTGACAGAAATTTCTAGTGAAACCCGGGTTGTTAGAGAAAAAACACGTCGAATCGTACAAAGTTGTAACAATTCAAATTTGATATTGAAATTCCGTCAAGCACCTTAAGTCGATATCGTAAATTATAGCATAATTTCATTAGGATTGGCACGGTTTTGGTTAAAATGTCATACCTAGAATATATTTTTACTATAAAGTTGTTCTTTCAACACTAAAGATTGGAAAACCAATGCATACTTTTGTTGAAAACTATATTTTATATGCGCAAAGACTCGTAAGTAAAGGAATTTTCTTTTTTGGTTCAATAGGTTTAGCAAATTTAATCGGTTTATTACACTTAATTTATCCTCATGCTATATAACTTTAAAACTTTGCCATGTGAACAGCCCTGTGAAATTCTATTAATATTATATGACACTTGGCACCTGATATTTATTAAACAAACACGATTGAGGTGATGCAATAATAATTGCATGCAAAATAAAAATAATGATTTTACATTAGAGCTCCTAGATGTAGAGTGGATCGAAGGGTGTGTTAGACGTCACATATGCCTTCGAAAAGAGATCCATAAATCAATTTAATAATTTGTTTACGAAACTTTCCTTACTTGAATTAGAGCACGGAAACTAAAGTTATCCACCACTCGACCTCGGTCCTGTCAATTGTTCTTTTATAAAATCATGAAACATAATGAAGTGATTGTGAAAGATTTCGGTGAGGTTTTCATGTATTTCCGCAGTGGTTACAGTAAAAACTCAATCCGATCTGTTTTATTATTAAATTATAGAATAATATTAGTTAAAATAATATGTCCTAGGCTGTCAATCAATTCCATGGTGACATAACCTTAGTTTTGACATTTTATGATAATAATGCAAAACCTTGTTTAAATAGTTAGTATTATCACTTCAAATGGCACCCTATTTAAATTGTATGTATTGTATTGACTTTGTTCCGTTGATATATGATCGTAGCTCGTGACGTACATTTTCCGATCGGTCAAAAAGAATACTAGGGAAAAAATATCGACCGGAAGGTTAACAATGTAATTGTTTTTACAATAAAAAAATGTAAACATGAGTAGTCATATCTTTAATCGATAGAAAAATAAATGAATTTATGTGGTAAATATTTGTTTGGAATCCATGAGGATAATTTGTCGCCCCTAACGGTTAGTTGACAGGTTTTGGAAAAAGATCTCTAATTATGTTACCTACCCAATATTTCTTAGTTATTTTAATAAAGATTTATTCACTGTCACTAATTGTTGAGATAGCTGATTAAATTGTATATTATATATACTCGATTCTCAAAAAAATTGCATAAGAGTATAATAGTGTTAAACTATAGTTCGGTGTGTCTACACCAGTGCTCCGCATCCAGTGTGCCGCCAAACATGCTTGGTGTGCCGCAGCGCATTTTTCTAACAGACGAAAAATCATATAATTATTTTTTCGTCGGAAATATTTGTCATAAATACATAAATATTATATTATACACACGATCTACAATATAAAACGAAAATTTAAAAGAAACAAAACTGTAAATAAAGTGAACAATGCAGAAAGAATGAGTTTTAACAAATACGTCGATGTTGCATATTCCGTTTTTATATAAATATTGACTTGTGGTGTGCCGCGAAATTTCGTAAAAAATCGTTTGTGTGCCGTAGAAGGCAAAACGTTGCAGAGGTCTGGTCTACACTATTGAGTTATTTTGTATAGATCTTACTCTTAATATATTATACTTTGAACAGCTAAGCAGGTAAAGCGTTTATATGGAAAACAATAAAAAATCCAGAATCAAAATCAAATAACAATTAATAGTATTGTTTTAAAGAATATAATTCATTACAAATTGTTTTTGTGTATAGATGACGCAGTATGAATCTTAGTGAGATTGCTTATAATAGGATACTTTTTATTGTTATAATAATTTTAAACAAATAGCTTCACACATATTAACCTGTCTGGTACTGGGTGAAAAGTATATGGAATATACGCGCGGCCTGAGTTTTTTTAGAAATCTCATTTTTTTTTTTTAAATAAATTTTAATATCAATTGGTACATATTAACCAAACATAATGAAAGGAATCAACTGAGCTTAGTGTTTACTTTAAAAATCGTAATAAATTCTATAAATACCTGATAGTAATTCCAGGGATTCCGAATATATGAGTACGGTCATAGTCCTTTTGACATGGTTACTACTAACCGTACATGTACGGTCATAGTACCAGACAGGTTAAAAGATCTCGTGGAGAGTAGTATAGAGTAGGACGAACTTTATTAGTTTGTTTGTACGTTGGAAAACAATTTGGTATTGTGGAAAACGATATTAAGTGCAAGATAAGAAACAATTATTTATTTTTGTTTGTTTTTTATTTCCAAACTATTGTGTTGTTCTTTTGTATTTTTTCATGTTGATAAAATGCGGCCCTCCACTGTGTAAATAAACTTAATATCACACATCAGCTCACGGTCGACTCTAATCAAACAAAATTCGACAAATCGACTCTTGACATTTTTGCTATAGTGCAATGTAATCATTACATAAGTTGGATACTTGTCCACACTTCTATTTTAATATATTACGAATGAGTTTCGGTGGAATTTTCCAACTAAAGTTTTATCGTCGCTATATATAGTATGACACAATTCGACGCTACATAAAGAATTCAAAATATCTGCAATTTCCAACTTCATTCATAAAATTCACTGGAAAACATACTAATAATAACAATTATTCACGCGACATCGTGCTAAGTTGCATCTGAATGTAGTTACACCGTATTCAATGCTATTTATCAATGAATCACAATGCTTCTCAAACGTTTTTATTGCCACAGCCACTCTGAAATGATTTTTCGGTCCTCAGTTTGGGAAGCACTGATCTATCAGACATGAATTCTGCCTCTCCAGTAACTTTTAGACGGATCTTTTCCAGTGAATCTTCATCATTTCTACACAATCTAGTCTAGATTGTGGCATACAACAGTTCGCATGATACATGTTTCATATTAATATAGTATGCATATTCCTTCAGTGCAATGTTTCTATTTTTTTCCGTATTCATGGCAGGACAAAACAGTTTTCAGATCTAATAGCCTTAGACATATGTATATATGATTTTATTAACAGCTTAACGACCGCACGTTTTTTATTGAATTTCGCGTGGTGGCCGGCGATTTTGCAAAAAAATCGCCCAAAAACTGTCCTTTTACTAGATTCACTATAATTTGTGAACCAATCGAGGTATCTTAACCAAATTTGATTTGTTGGCTTCTAGATACTTTCCCGCATAAATCAATGCCATTTGAGCAGTGGTTATATATCTGTGGGCTGCGTACTCATGTGGTGTAGTGAAAAAAACTTAATTTTACTATAAGCTATTTTTTGAAATATGCAAATTTAACTTTATTCACATTATTTTCTTTGCTTTTATGTTCATATATATTAGAACTTAATGAATAAACTATTTAAATACAAAGTACATATATTAAGGAAACAGAGGTGTGGGACAGCAAGACTTGAAATTCGACAACAAAGTTGATGAGTTTTCAATAACGTCTGTGGAAACAGTGGTCTAGTTTCTCAATGAGAGAAAAAAAAACAATTCAGAGATGTTGCTTAATAATGTTCATAAAGAAGCTGTCATATTTTAATGCGTTCATATTATATTGTATGATAAATACACTAAGTACTACTTTTAAGTTGGTCACCATAAAATAGAAGAAGAATACGTCAAATCATAATTTGCACAAAAATAATTATATATTATTATACAAAAAATATATCCGCCCTGGAAGCTACTAATTTAAATTACATTTGGTGTAATATTTATCAGTAAAAATAGAACTACTTCGTGATTTTATACACTATTATAAACCCAGGCACCTAAAAACCTCTTTCGCTTGATCAAAATAATAATTACTTTACCTAATGATAATAAAATGTATGCCCACAATGCTGGCCATTATATGTTTTTCACTCATCTAATCGACAAAAAATTGATCTATCGTGTAGTTTTAGTTTATAATAAGTGTAATTAATTATTTATATATTGTTAATTTTAGCGTTGTCTTAGGGGGCAAACATATATGGCGTCATGCTAGGGAGGGAGGATGACATATTGTGATGATCTGTGCTCAGTGAGATGAAGGGTTAGAGAAATTGTGACATCATGAAAAACATTTTATGTGAACTATCATTTTAAGGTTTAGAAAGTTATAAGCAAATTTAATATTTTAGATTTTTGCTTCGTAGACATCTTTTGTAACGACCTGGATTTTTTACGCATGCATATGTATACTATATTCGGTAACACAATGCTTGACTTATTTATTTGATGTCTTCTCAGTTGAATCATTTGTTTTAATGTTAGGGGCTTGGAGGAGTCAACAATTTGATATAATAGAGACAGTGTAACAGGTTATATTACAAAATGTGATCCCATATATGAATAACGACGAATTCTTCTTGAATCATATCAATTGATAATTTGACTAGACATAATACGTCAAAAAATTTAAATACAAAATATCTTAATTCTGGCAAAGAGTTTCAGGAAAATCTTTCTGTAGTCCAATTTTCAAGATTGTAAAGACGAAAACATCAAATAGATCAAAATGATTACATAATAATAACATACTATTCAGTAATATTTCCATAATTTAATATTTTTTAGATTAGGACCGGTTTCGCTCATCCGTCCGACTGTTAACATATAAAAAAGTGATTTGGAAATTTAGAATTCAACGTCGTGGTTAATAGACCAAAAGGATTGATCACTCAGATGTAAAACTTTGTATAATATAATATATAACTGCGAATTCCAGTACATTGAATGATGATTTATTCGATTCAGGAATTCAGATCATTTACATACATGTTTGCATTATTGAACTGATTAAATATTACTTTTAGCTTTTTTATTTTATTTTATATTTTTGTGAAATTCCGCTATAAATATTTACAATAGTGTGGCTCTGGACTACACAATATGTAGATTAATAGCCAACTATAAATAGATAGTATTTTCGACATGGCTTAACATTTATTTTCACTGTAAGATTTATGCAGTTGTAAACAAACACAAAACGGTCTGGCAAAAAAGAAAACTTTTCCAATCTTCCGCATTTTTTAATGACCAAATAATTATTTCAAGATGCTCATTTTTTAAAATTCTCTCGTTATTAGCATATTATTAAAATAAAGTCACTCTTGAATACACTGAGGACACTTTTTACGGTAGGCCCATGACATTAACGATGTATTAAAATGAAATGAATTGCAGTGCGTCGACCACTTATATACCATACCAAGCATTATGATTTCATTAAATCTAAGATTTTCCAATGAAATGTTTTTGAGTTTAAAAAAAAAATACAAAGAACGTGAGGAAATTCCTTGCTAGAAAATATATATTATTTCGCATTGTCAGTTGAAGAATTTCATAGCAAAAAATTCTAAAAAGCAATCCCCAATCAAAGAGAGATTTATAACACACATTTTCCGTTTTACCACTTCCTGCAAGATCTGTCGCTGTCAATGAGCTTTAGATCACCAACGAGGAAAAAATTCCTTAGGCTTAACATTAGGATCTGGTGTTTTTATATATTACGGAAGTACTTAGTGAGGAGTTTGGCGAATGTCTAGTGCCAAAGAAAACTCTTGATGCTAACGTTACATTGCGTTACAGATAAGTAATGACAAATATACAATACATTATATAAAAAAATATGTTATTTGTCAACAACAATTCAAGATTCCTTTAATGTACTTATCTCTGCCTTATGTTGCTTAATCCATCGCGTAGATCTCATAATCTCTGCCGTAAGTAGGGTTTCCAATCGTCCCGGATAGGCCAGTTTTGGACCGGATATCCTGACTGATAAATGATGTTCAGTTTTAGACTATTTGCCCTGGAATAGTCACAGAAAAAATTGGAAACCCTACTCGCAAAACGCAGTGAAGAAAATTAGTTTAGTTTTATTTTTTATACGATATATATATTTTATACGAATATACGATAAGCCAAGTTATAGAGTGTAAAATAACTTGCCAATCTTGAAAACAAACATTCGAGCATAACAATTGAGCATAAACAACCCACTCAAATTGATTTTATCCGATGGTTAATTACACAGGTGAATTGGAGTGGAGACGAAAGCCATTTGTTAAATTTGACTTAAGCCAGCATTCCACATTTTAAACCGAGAAAAAACAATATTCTCAGACCAAATTAATACCTAAATACAATTTAAATACATAATTTAAATATATAATATTATAAAATATAAAACTTTTGAAATTTAACTTTTAACGTACTAAACGAGATCTTGTCAATATTTTGTCTATTGTCTAACAATGCTTTAAATTGCACATATTAGATATTGATTACTTCCAGAGACTCTTGGGTGCATTTTAGACGTAGCATTAACTTGTCTAAGTATGAACTCAATAATACTGCTTATTTTGTCTCAAACCCTTATAAGGAAAAAAAAACAATTTGTTTCTTCTGTTCATCGTTTTTACAGTAGAATGAGTGTCTAAATCTCGTATTTGCTTTAGTTTACCACTAGTATTTATGCCGCGGTTACCGTTTAATTACCGTTAATTGCCAGCTGTTGCAATAATTGATTCTATTTTTATGAAATCTAAAGCACGGAGGACATCTGTTCAACACGTGCGAAACAATGAACGAAAGGATGCGATGCATCGGGTATAATATAATATGTACTTAAACTTAATTCAACTTTACTGTTCGTGCTTGATTCTCATTCGACAACAGGGGTGACCCCCACTTTTCTGATTTCGGTATTGTATACGATGTTATTACTGATCAACCCCATACAAATACATCGTTTTGGTGTGCAGCATTGGGACCGCGATCGACATCGATTGTCCTGTGTTTGTCGGTAAACGATAAAACATAAAAAATAGTATTGTATATTCAGTATAATATTCATCTGTACGTCGTTTCAACAGGAACTGTCGGTGAAATAAGGCAAGTTTCCATAAATATACATTACACAAATTTCATCAATTGAAATACGTCAGTCAGTAGTCAGTAGTCAGTTTTCAGTATTTTGATATTATTATATAAAACATCAACACCGTTACTGTATTGATATTAATTTAATGAATAAGTAGTCTTAGGAATACATAACTAATACATCTAATATTATATAATACTAGACTTATTGATATTACAATATAAATAAAACGAAATCTGTACCATTGATAAACGTTTAATGTTTTTGTAAATTTATTCCCTATAATATTGTTAAGATATTGCATGCTTAATATTGAAAATATTTTTTTTTGTGTTGTATAACGAGTAACTGTCACGGAAATATTTTTTGTAAATAAATATTAGTATTGATTTTTATTCTAATTGTTAAAGGTACTGGCACCTACCAGCTAAAATATAAAGTTTTCAACTATTTTTAGAATGATTTCAAATGACAACAGTTTGAAAAATTACCACCAGATGCTACGGCGGGCATTTGCATCGATGAAAGAAAATACAGGATTCAATAGTAACAATCTATTGATTCATCATCTGAAAATGGAAAGGGCTTACTTTGAATATGCCAAAAATATCGTTTTACAAAATCCTGAAGATACAGCTGAAGCTAGAAGTGAAAGATTACTGTATGCCTTTCAAGGTTGTGACCTCAAATACAGCAGTAAAAATGGACCAAACTGTGCAATTTGATATATATAAAATTTAATCCAATATTATCTTTAGAGGAGATAGAAATTAAATCATGAAACCAAAGGAATAATAGTAGAATCAATTATAATTAATTGTTTTAGTATAATTTATTGACTTAAACGCCATTTAGATAGTGAAATTATATAATATTATTGATTAAATTATACATTGTAAATACTAATACAATAACACGGTGAAAAAAATAGCAATGTATTTTTTCACCGTGTTATAATGGAGTTCTACCAAGTGAATGCCAATTCAATCAATATACTAATACAATGTTTTCTGTGATCACCAAGCATGATGCTTTTCTTTAAAAACATGCTGTATTAAGTATACCATTTCTTTTTCAATACATGTTATGTGACAAGTATCAATTATCTCAGTATTTCTTTGTGGAAATTCAGATGCATTCAATATGAAATAAAAATTACATTGATATTTCACTCTACATGTAGTAATTTGAGAAGCATAATATATATCACACTGGGTTATATTATAGGGAAATAACAAATTTACTTCCATTGAATTATATTCATACTTGTTTAATATTGAATTTGCTTTTTGCATTAAATATTTTGATATCAATTGTGTAATGATTTATATATATTTTGAAATGATAATCTAACCTTATTCAAATTTAGGTTGAACGACAGCAATAATCGCTTAAGTAATTTTTAGTATGGAATAGGTCTGAAGTATCCTAAGTCATTTTAGTATACAAGCATGAATTTGCAATACCACTCAACACGTTGTCGTATAGAACGATAGAAATGAAAAAATGAGATATCTGTGCAACAAAGTATAGTAAATAGTATTTCGAGCGCACTATAACATTGTTTCATATTGATCAGATTTATAGATAAACAAATAATATTTTTATATTTAAAATCTTTGATGATATGAATGAGTATTTTGTAATGTATTGGATTAATTCAAGTTTCAGTTTATTTTGACGCTATCAAAAAAAAAATTTCTTCTCTGTAGTTTGATGTGTCTTGTTTTCAAAATTTTTTGGATTATGATTTTATAATTCCAATCCAAAGCAATTTGCTATTAAGATTTCATCTGTCATTTGGTTTCAATATTTTTTTGATGAACTATATCACCTAAATCATTTTTATGCAGTGGCGGGAATTAAAAACACAATTATTACTTATTCTTTATATTAATATGATTCAATAAATAGTTTCAAATTATTATAATTAATAAGATGTTCTATCAGTATTTGATCATGGCTGATGTATATTTTTTGCTAGTCGAGTTAAATGGATCTAATGCGGTTTACTTAATTTGTAACACAGAAAAATTTCAAAAAGCATAATAGAAATTTATCTTTGTCATCATCTTAAAATGTAAGATATTAAAGAAACATTATAAAAAAATCAAATCTTCAAACCTTTTCTCACGCTTAACATTAATAGACTTATGGCACTCAAAGAACACATCTCAATTTTGAAGTTGTCTCTGTCAAATAATGTAGGAAAATTTTAATAGAAGAGTAAATATAAAAACTGTTATTTTGATGCCTATGATCTCTACTTTAGTTACTTTTTTGTCCTAAATTTATTAAAATTGACTCTTATATGTGATTACATTGAGACATTTCAATTATATATTTATGGTTCATGGTTAAAGCCGATAAAACACAAACATTTAATTATCATAAGATGAAGAGCACAATAAAATTGTCCTACTATTCGAACACCTACCGCTGGTATTAATTGCATAAAATTTTTACTTATTGTTGGTTCTACGGCTGTGGATTTAATCAATATATAGTAAACAAGAAATTTTTGGTACACTACACAATGCAAACAAAATATTTAATTTCTTAAGTTGGTCAAAAAATTTAATACAACATAAATTGCGTTTTGCTGAAGATGAACTTCATCAAATCCACTTCAGCAGAAATATATTCCTGATTTGTTGAATTGTATCATTATCTAGGATAATGATTATGCAGTAATTTCTTTTGAGGATCAACTCCTAACATTTGAGATTTTGTAAATTCACATTTTGTGAAAGATATTCAAGGTTTTCCAATAAAATATCTAATGTTGAAAAAACCCCAGGTATAGTTCATTATTGTATAACAATAATATTCAAGTCTTAAAATTTACTCCTGATGTTTGGCATATGTCTGAAATGATTTTTTCTATGTATTTCATCTTCATGGGCTCTTTGATGTTATAGGTGGCACACACTTTTATATTCAATTCATATAATCTTGTACATTCTCATGTTTACAAAAATAACATTTCCTTTTTTCAGATTTTTGTAAATAGTTACATCTATGATATAAACTTTCCTTGACATGAGTAAATTGTAGAATAAAATAAAAGCAAATTCTTCCATATTTAACACAATTAATAATTATAAATATTTCTTTAAAATATGAATATTTACTAAGATCCTTGAAAGTATTTACTGTATTTTGGAACAACTTTCGCATTGCAAAATTTTGTTCTTATTTAATTTAAAACCATGTGGAACCAGAAAAAAAAAATCAAGCAAAATATATTTATTATACATATTGAGCATGAACCATATTGTATAAAAACTAGTCTACAAATAAAATGATGCAAATAAATATATTTTTAAAAATTATTTTATTCATAGACATAATATTATATAAACATCAGATAATAGATTATTTAATAACTATTACATTGATATTACATAGACAAAGTGTTTAAGTGGGATTTATTTAGGGAAATATAAATTATTATACAGTAATAACTAATTACTAAAATAAATGACTAGATTTTGGTCAGAACATCTTATTGTACTACTTAAATTAAGAGTATAATAACTAAGCAGATACTGTATAAAATAAATAATTTTAAAATAAATACTACTTTGCCATGATGTCAACAATCTTACTTACCAAAGAACTTTATGAAAGATATCATAAATAAACCAATAAAAATGTACCTAAGTCTGATGTTGATCATTTTATTTTATAATAGATATGTATGGTATTTGCCTCAACTTCACTTCTGTAGTTATTTAGTAAGAGCTTTGTGAATGATATACATTTTGACATGTCTTATAAAGTGTCTGAAAATATTTATAAATATCAAATAAAATACAATTACAAAAATATATGAGTGGTTGGTACTTTAATAAACCTTAGTTCAGTATGCTTATGAAAAATGACTAGAAGAAATGACTAAGTTTTGAATATACATAAAACACACTAAGATTTTATAGAAAAATAAATTAATACATTTCTCCCGGAAAACTGAATTTCAGTCAAATAAGTTGTTATGAAATGAAAATATCGCTATTTGAATGCGCTAAATTTGCGGCATGCCTTGTATGAGTCGATTTCTCAAATTTATAACAATTGGGTTATCTTTTTTCACACCATGCTCAAATAAATACTTCATAGTTTCTTGAGCACACATAAGAAATCCAAGGGCCTGAGGATCAATCTGTGGGGTTGTTCCAGCAGTGTCAGGGCCCAAAATTCCTTCCAAGTGGTCTTCCAGATCAAACTCATCATCAGATTCCAAGGAAGAATCCTCACACAGAGATCGCTGAAGCTCTTCAATACTCTTAAGAGCCATATTAAATGTATCCATTCTCCGTTTACTCAAATGATCTTCAACTATAATGAGTTCATTGCTCATGGAAGGAGTATCATTCGACGAATTCTTTGCGTCAGATGGAAAACTCACTGGAATATTAATGGCTTCACTTACACGGGGAGTGTCTTCCTTCATAGTATAATTTCCAGTAATCTCGGAAGTGGCACCATATTGTTCAATGTTAACGCATTGAAAATCAGCGGACTCCATTGTATTGGTACAAAAGCTGGCTGCACTTGATGATCTTTGCAACGATATGTTAATATCCAGTAAGTTTTTTTTTTTAGGTACACATACCCTATTGTCATCCACACTTTCCGAGCACCGTCTTCGTTTCCTATGTTCCATTATTCGTAACAAATGACGCCCGATAACACTGGAAGTTCAATTATCTGTGAAGGAGATGTTTTATAGAACTTCAATAGCTTGCAAATTCACTGTAAGACTTGTCAATCGCGACAAATTTCGTATAAAGACACTGTTTCCAGATTATTAATACTACAAATTTATAACAATAAAACGCAAGTACCTAACTGGAGCCAATGCAATCAATAATTCCCGTATTTTCTGTATTAAATTTGATATAACGTTCCACATCCAAAAACAGTGGAGTGAATAATGTTTTGTTGTTGTCAAAAATTCGGAAATAAACAGATATCAGAAAAAAATGCCATCTCTTTTCTCCTCCCCAATACACTCGAACATACATCTATGCAAGGTTGTGTATGAATAAATAAAAAAAAACAGGATGGAGGCTTATAAAAATCAATATTCATTTAACCAGTGAAAGAAAAGGACGTCTATATGTTGAGTAGTATGCCCCTAGTATTATATTATTCAGAGATGGCTGTCCAAAGTACCCACGCACAGGATTTAATATTTTTAAGCCAGCTGCCACCCAATTCTCGGGCAGATGTTTATGAACGAAAGGTGCAATCATTTTTTTTCTAATAATCAGGTTGATTTAGAATAAAATGCTTTATGTTCTCATAACCGTAATAATATTTTTATAAATTAAATAATATAGATATGAGTTAGTAATGTAGAGTACTTAAAGTTTTGTAATATAAAATATAATATTCACTTGGTTCTATCAAAACGATAATAACTGACCCAAATAGATCTTGTCCTCTTATATTTAACGAGGCAACCCTTGCTTTTTATAAATATTTTAATGATGTAATACTTTCCTCCTTTTGGTGTATGATTATCTATCTTTTTATTGATTTTACTTTTCAATGAGTGGGCGGACTAAGATTTCATTACATTTAAAAAATAGGAATGCCTCACATTTTCCGACCAATTTGCATCATTGACAAAATACGGAACTCTGAAAAATTATGGATTCCAAACTTTTTTATTATAACTGTAATATATTTTATTTATATATAACTAATAAAGTACTTAATTTTTCATTTTTATCATAAGATGAATAGTTATTTTTGTTTTAAATATTTTTAAAGCACATGTGGTATCGTGCATAATTGCACGAGCATCAAAGTATTATATAATACTTTTGTTTCTCGCGTATACTGCAAGGGTAGTGACTAATTGAAAGAAAATTAAAAACTTTTAAACAAGATATTAATAATATATTTTATAAATGAATTGATTAAATACGTTTTAGCAAATAAATACAGCATAAAACTGTTATTGATTTTATATTACACGTCTATGCACATTTGAAACTTCTGAATTCTAGTTTAAAAGCCACTTCTATAAAACAAATAAAAAAATCTATTATTTTGTTTTTATATCGATTATCACGAAATTATCGCATCTGCTCTTGCCCTCATGAGAGACCTATATCAATAAGATTTTCTTGAGCCTTAGATATTGTCAATTTAGGCTGTAAAGCTGAATCTTTTGAGTACTACATATTTGTATTATAAAACACGTATACAAAAGCTTTGAAACTCTTGTTTTAAAATTGAATAGAATACAACAAAATGTTAGTTATTACTATCAAAATGCTCCTAACTAGGAAGTTAGCCTTCCATTAAGGAATTTTTTGTTTTATACCAACAGATGAGAAGAGAAATCAGTTGAATGTTCCAAAATACAATTATGAGTATACTATAGAACAAGGACTTCACACCAAGCCCACTGAATTTGCCAAGAGATGTGAATGAATGAATTATGAATGTAAATTTTGTTTCGATTCTTCTGGAAAGTACCAATTATAGACATAATCTATTTCAGTTTTTTCACACTTACTGTGTATGCTGATAAAGGAATGAATCAATTAATAAGAAGTTTACCAGTTGCATATAACAAGGATGAATAAAAAATAAGTGGACAGAAAAAAATTAAAATATTTTATTTCAACCAAACAAAGTTCAATACATACCAACATAAAATATTCAATTATCAGGGATAAGACAATTGACGAGGACAAAAACAACATTATAACAAAACGTAGAAAATGCTTGCCAAAATGTAAATATTTAGTCAATCAGACTATTTCATAGTATAATACATTCTTTTATACATACACAGAATTTCAGTATTATAGAGCTATACTGCCACACAGGAACGTTGAAAAACGTTCCAAACTTATAATCGAATAAGGATTGCTTGCATCATTATTAAGTTTCATATAACCTATAATCACCATGGTATTTTATTAATATAAATAAAATAGAACGAAGCACTTTTGTAACCATAAAAAAGTTTTCTGTACAGAAAACACAGTAAGTTCTCTGTCAACCAATGGGTGTGTTTTATAAAGTCAAAGTTTGTACACAAGTTAGTCAAATGTCTTATGCATTGCAATCATTCACAAATAATACATCTCGGTTTTTCAGACCAACTTCTCCTAATTTTTTAGATACACCCGAGCATTCCAACACCCTCTTCGGAAAATTTGTAGTTATTTCGAATTCCTCAGGTGACAAAGGGTGGCTGAATACATAATTATATATGTCCTAAAACAAAATACACCATTAATGTAGAAATAAACTGCAACATGATGTAAAATATTTTGGTTTGTATAATTCTTAAGATGTCATTTCTGTCAATTTATATTATAACAAAAAACTACACCACTGTTATCATTTTTATGATATTTTGTGCTATTCATTTTTAGTCAAATGTTGTTGTAAAATATATCATATTGAGAATGAATTGACAATAGATGTTGTATAACACAGGCATTAAAGAATATATTTACTCTGAATAATAAGCAGAAAAAATACTACGAGTTTTCAAAAGTAAATATATGTCTTAAATAGCAGATATGTAAACAAAGCCCATAACTTCTATTACTGAATCATTTGATTGGAAGTGATGAGGTTAGAATTAATACAAGATGTCATAAATCAAATTTTATCCAGATGTGTAAATATTTTTATTTTACCTCAAGACTGTCACTTAGGCTAAACCTTCTTTCAAGTCTTGCTCCACAGGGAAGTTTGATTAAAAATGAAAGACCTCTTGGATCGGAAGGTTCAGGTTCAGCTGGTAATCGAGAAACCATTGCCTTCTTTGAGTTAACAAGATCCTGCAAAAAGTAATATAATATATATGAAAAACAATAGTATCCTATTTAATTATGCAGTAACTTTAAGAATACCAGAATTTCCTTTTATGCATAAAACATGCTAAAATGATATTAAAATGGAATCTAAAAGCTAAGTTGATACTTTATTAAATTATGATGTAAAAAGTAATCTCAAACCATTATAAGATAGGCGACTGTGATAAGAGGAAGTCATAAGAATAAATGAGTGGTAAAAAAATTATTAGATTATGTATTATTGTAAGAAATAAATTATTAAGATATTACGCCACTAAATATTTCAAAAATTAACTAAGTGATGATGTTGGCAATAAATAAACTCATGCAATTTATTAGAAAAAATCAGGCTTTATTTAATCCATGGATAGCTAATATCTCAACAGTTGAGATTTCTGATTGCCTGTCTTGCCAATTAATACCCAAAAATTTAAAAGTGTCAAAAGTGATAAAGCCTTTGTGTAAAAGGTAATTATATTATAATATGGCTTGATTCGTTCTGATAATCCCTACAACATTATTTGATACCAGAACAACTTAATTATCTTTCAATTATTCAGAGTTGGAATATTCTCATCCTGGCTCACCAGAGAAGACCTTAACACAACAATTAGCGTCTGCAAGATCTACAAGAAAGTTTTAACTCTGTAATAATCTAGTATCATCTATCAACACACTACAATCATTCATCTCAACATTTGAGACGTTAGCAGTCAATGGTTAGGATTGCTGATCTATTGAATTTTTTCATGTAAAAATAGAACAAGGATGAACACCGAAAGTCAATTTTTAGATTCAATACTGGAAACTCTCTAATAGAAATGTCTTTTGTTTTTTTTATCAGAAAGCAGCTAAGTCTTCAAATACTCTTATACCTAACGTAAGTGTGGTTCTCTTCCATAGACGTGTTACTACATTAATATCTACAAATACCAAAATTGTTTTAAAATTGGATTGGAATCAGCAAAATATATCTAAAGATCAAATTGGGTACAGGCATAAAATCAAATTTGAAAATTACCGTGATCAATATTGGAAACTACAGTTTTAGCAATTGTGAATTGTGTTTAACAAATATGACTTTATCAAAACAGGATAACAATATGTGCTCCAAAATAATATTTACTGTAAAATATTTAAGATAACAATTTATTCATATTAGTCATTAAATTGTAAATTAAAAATAAATATTGAATTAGGCATAGAAACAACATGCAAAATATCCACTACAATGAAATTTCACATACAATTTTACGCTTCTCCTCCATGGCCGATTTATCTGTAGCTTGTTGCAAGCGTAACAATTCTTCATCTCTTGCTTCTTTCTTACGGCGTTCCTTTTCTTGATCAGCCCGAAGTGATTCTTCATATGCCTCATCTTGTTGAGCTCTTAGACTAGCGGTAAGACTACGTTCAACTCTAAAATCATTAGCAATTAATCAACCAATGAAACCAACAGCAATAAATTGAAATACAGTGGAACACTGATCAATCATTCTCGCATAACACATTTTCCTGGATGGATCGTTGATTTTTTAAAGTCTAGTCAATCACTTATAGAACAATGTTTAATAATCCCACTTTTACCATTGCCCGATTTATCAATTTCCTCGATATATCTACATATTCTCTATTCGATATATAGTCTAAATATTATGGTCTCGCCTCAAATATTATCCCGATTGACTGGTTTTGGTAAATAAATCATCCTATCCAATGCAATTTGGGTAGAAATTAACTAATATTTAAAAATAATAATTCTTTAATGAAGAATTTCCCAAGATGTTTAAAACACTAATCAATTTCAATAAATCAACTTTGATTAATATAACTTTTATAAATCCCTCTCATATTTACAAATTTTAATAATACCCCAGTTTTGGAAATTAAAGAGGAAGGACTTATTATTTTATTTTTTAAGACTTTACTTTTTATTATTCCCATGTCTCATGGAAAGCATTGAATTGAGATTTCACTGTATTTATATTAAATTGCAGGATATATAGCTCGATTTTATAGTTAAGAAAAAGAAAATGCGGCATTTACCTATCAGCTCTTGCACGGGCTAGGTGAACTTCATTATCACCTAGCACTTGTCTGAGGCGTGATAACAGTACATCTGCGGAACACGCTCCTTCTATTCTAGCAATGATCGTCATTCGATTTTCTCGCAGAGCCACAACACATAAAAGTGGATATTTTCTGCTTGCACCCACAGATTGTGCCACTCTCCATCCTTCTGGAGATTCAATGGAACACCCCCACATTAAGGTATTTTGATTAATATACTGTATGACAGCTGGCTCCGACAAAGTGTACCTGTGAAACATTAATAGTATTTTTGTAATATATAATAACTATCTCAAAAAAAAAAAAACAATTTAATTTCATTATCTAAAATATTTCAAAAAGCATCCTCAGTTCATATCTTAAGTTATTAATATAGTTATATTAAATAAATATTGTATAATCATTTGGTAATATACAAATACTATATTGGTATTATTTGTACATTATTTACAGTCATTATTTAATTTTGAAAGAGTAAGGAAAAGCCAAAACAAAGAAAATCATAATAATTATTGAAATTTAATTTTGGCATATCAAATATAGTCAATCGTGGTTAAAACTAAAAGTAATAACTTGACCATTGAACAAAAGACAAAAATTAGTATGTCAGTATCTTGGTAACTGAGTTTTGTCTATAATGAAAAAATGTTTTACCTGCAAAAATTCGGTGTATCTGATGAATTATCCGAATGCAAAAATACGAGGAGAAATTTCAATTCCTGTTTGGCATCATTTAAGGCTTGGGAATATGTTCCTTGGTAAAATACAGGATGTGGACTGTACCTCGCTGAATATGTATTGATAAATCCCATTACATCACCCAATGGATCGGTAACAACTGAAATACAAAGTAATGTATTGGAATACTTTCTGACATAGATATATTTTTGGAGATATTTAGCTATCAAGAAACTTTTGATAAATTATTATTAAGCTAATGGAAATTTAATTACTAGAAAGTAAATCAAGACAGTCGAATAATAGGTTTTAGCTTTCTTGTATTGACCAATCACACAATATTTTCACCAAAATAGTGAATTCTTTTCATATTTGAGGATTATTATAGAAATTACTTTAAGGCAATGATATTTATTCTTTCTAGCACCATAGAATAATACAAGAAGTAGGTTTGATTTAATATAGGACTTTCACTTTCATGCTATAGGCAATGCAATCAGCTTTGTGACAAGAGATTTCATATTCTTGTGTGTACATTATGTTGAAACTGCATGTGTGTTAGTCAACCACATTTATTAGAGATAAAAGATAGAAAGACACTGTTAGGAAAATACTATACCATAAAAGACATGCAATATACGAAAGTATCCATTTTAGTAAATCAAACTATCGACTATAAAACATCAAAGTATAACCATAACCTTTTGAGCTATATAGAACAGAGAAAATTATATAGCATTGATATCTTACAATATGATTGAACAAGTTAGTAAAATAAAATGTTGTATTTTCATATTTATGTTTTATACTGCAATCAAATCTTCATTTATTTTTCTTGTGATCACGATAATGATCTATGCTAACAATTAATAACCAGTGGTTCACCAAAATTACTTGCTGGCAAACAAAAAAAAAAATTGGAATCTGAATGGTATATGTTTTACTGATTCAAAGGTGAAAGAAAAGCAGTTGGAAGACAATACACTATGTTAGATTGTAGATGAAAGCAATTTTTATTATTATATTGTTAGAGCACTTTTGAATGAAATCTTTTTAATGTAAAAAAAAGGATTCAATAAAGGGTACCAATGGCTTAGTTTCTTTTTAAATAGTCCCAAACTCATAAATCATTTGACTGGTGTTCATCCATAAAAATTAATTCAATGTACTTACTTCTACGCTCATCGCTTCTGAATATACTCAGCAACATATTTGGAATTGCAGAAACAAGATTAATGCAAATTGAAATAGCAAAGTTGACAATAAAAGTAAAAAGTCCTCTTATTCCACCGCCAGAGTTTCTATCTGGATTGTCAATATCGGAAAATATTTGTTGGGCAATATGGTCTCTGACTACATCTGGGGGTCGAGCCTCTGTAGCATACAAAGAAGGCCGCCCTTCTCTGATGTTCAATTGTTCCTGTACTGCCACCTGGAAATGGTTATTCATAATAATTCACATATTTCTAAGTGTAACTGTAAAGAAACTGAGGAAATTGATTTCAGAGTAACTTACTTCTAGATCCCATTGGTGTCTTTGCAATACTTCTCTACATACAGTCATATCTTCAATCCCGGTCAAGTCTTGAAATTGCAAGACTTTTATTGTTTGCTCACTGCTAAGCCCGAGGGCTCCATTATCTCCCATTAGGTCCATTTTGATGCGATAGATAAATGAAAATAAGACAAGACTAGTGAATGCAAAAGGGAAATGCACGTCATACAAAATAATTTTCCAAGACTTTCGAATCCCGAGTATGAATTGAATTAAAGCAACTATTACATGACGAAGGTTTAGTGACAGATAATTGATTATAAAATAAAACTATAATAAATATTTAATATCAAATCATTTTCGCACAGCCTTAGTCACCATAACACTATAACGAATGACATAGAATATCGAACATGAAGTGAAATACGCATAGACAGAAAAAGATTAGAAATTAGGTAGTAAATATGTAGATAACTTCACTTGGTTGATAGGAACATTGTCAAAAACCTTCATGCAACGAAATATTATAAAAACACCTTGTTTTAGCTCTGTTATTTTGAAGGAAACCATTTAATTAAAAAAATATATAAAGATTAAAAATATTAAAAAAGAGTAAAAAATTGCTTTTTAAAATGAATTACTGCAATCAACTTTTCTAATTTGTTCAAAAAAATATATATACTTGTTGTCGATGGTCACCTATTAAGCGAATATTTGATAAAACTTATTTCGAAGGGAAATAAAAATATATATTCTAAATTATCAAAGACATCAAATCGAACCATATAATATTTTAAATTTATTTGTAAAAGCATATTTATATATAGTGTATTTTGTATATTATTAAATATATCTCTCGCAGAAACTTTGGAAAAAACTTAAATGAAATGTTATATGTCAAATATAATGAAACAAATATTAATGTATAATTTATGATATCGACTGAAGGTGCTTGATGGAACTTCAATATTAAATTTGAATTGTTACAACTTTGTACGATTACAATTCAAAATTAAATATTAATATATTCTAAAATTCGTTGCTAGCAACTTATAAAATACTATTGTCTATGAAATGGCAGCTTGTGTCAAATTAAAAAGAAATGAGATTTAGTTTATTCATTTTTAAAATATAAATCTGTCACGTCATCTCCGCATGTTACTTCTAATTCGTCAACAATAATTTAAAAATTGAATATTTTATATAATTTGCAATATGGTGGCATGCCGGTATTTTCAACAAGGATGTTGTCGGTTTGGTGATAATTGTCGCTTTGATCATATATATGGCCAAAAATATACTTATTCAGGTGAGTCTTATGTCGCCAAATGATTTTTATTCCAATTTGAATATTATCATACAAGGCATTCAATTTTACAGCTCCTCAACCTCCAGCTCCTACAAATACAAGTAATATAGAGCAATTGGCTTGTCATGTAGTTTCTGACATCAAAAGCGCACTTAAAAGTGGACAATGGCTCATGTCATGCTATGGACCATTCAATGGCAAAGGGAACATGCCAGGACTGGTCGATGTTTATCCAGAAGAAATGAGACTAGCTACTTATGAAGCTCGCATCAATGGTACACTGGATGCAGTGGTATGTAAATAAATTATAAGATTAATGTGTCATTAAAAATATGTCTATATGAATATCAATTTAAATTTACATTTACAGAATAGTCAAATAACACATTATTGCAAAATTGCAACCGAGAAAATGAAGCAGCTATCGAAACCAAAAGCTGTATTTATCCAAACAATTGAGAGCTTGTGCAGAGGTGAAACACCAGATGACCCATTCGCTACGATGGATTTTGGATTTCCTATCCCTAATGTAAATATATTTAGCAGCAATCTAGTATCATCAGGATCAACTAACTCAATAAATGCTCAAAGTGATCCAGTAAGCAGTAATTTATTTGCAAATGCTGCTAAGGTTTTATTTCAAGATGCTACTAATAACTTGTCAGGGGGACAAAATTCACAGTTTGGAGCAAATATGACTACGTTTCCCACACAAATGGAACCAGCCCCGAATGGAAACTCATTTAGTAGCCCAGTGGGCTTTGGTGGGTTCAACCAAAACGGGCTTGGATTTGGATCAAATTTGAATCAAAATACATTATATACCGGACACAACACAAATACTTCAAACAATCAAACATTCGGTGGACCGGCAACCATAAATTTGTCACCTCAAACTGATCATACCGTCGCACAAACATCTAATGAAACCGTATCTGCATCAGCGTTATTTGGAGCAGCAAACGCTAAAATACAGAATCAAGCGGTATCACAAAATGTTTTTGGACAGACAAACAATGTTTTAGCCAATGACAAAAATTTGAATCTAAATCCATTTCAAATAAACTCTCAGGCACCTCTTAGTTCTACACAATCAACAAACATATTTAGTAATAATCCTTTTAGTAATAGTAATTTTAATACTCAGAATACACCATTTCAAAATGATACAAATGAGGGATTTTATTCAAATCATGAATCTCTCACTGAACAAGATTTGCAGGCATTTCAAAATAATTCCTTTCAGCATGGTTTTATTCCTGAAATTGCACCATCTAAGCAACTTTGTATTTGAACTCCGTAATAAAATAACTAAGTAGCCTTTTTAGCTGTGTAAATTCATGTTTTGTGGCTAGATGGGAAATGTGATAACTACATATGCATATATGAAATTGTTTATTTAAGGATTTTGTGTATTTATTTAATGTCAAAATATTGTTCTTTAATGAATTTAAAAATTATGATTATTTTTTTTTCCCATATAAATTTTTACTATTCCATTGTATCAAAAAAATTAAATATTTTTGATTAAGTCTCTCCACTAAGATGTACACTATACAGGCATTGGTTTTTTTTTTTGTTAGTATGATTTATTTTTTTGGTATATCGGAGTGGGATTTTATTTTTTTAAGAAAAAATGAGACAATATGCACTTCAGATAGCAGAAGTACAATTTAGCATTTCATGATAAATGGTATAATTCAATAAACTAATATTTTCCTCATAATTCTGCGTGCCTGTTTTTTTTTGTTTGTGGAGTTTATTGCATTTACACGTTAACAATAATTTTTATATCATCAGCTGCACCTTTTGAAGTAGGTATATGGCATATGTAGGCATATGGCCAAGACCATACCACGTTGAAAGCACCGGCTCTCGTGCGATCACCGAAGTTAAGCAGCATTGGAGGCGGATAGTGCTTGGACGGGTGACCGCTCGGGAACACCGCGTGCCGTGTTCTCTTGGCTATGGGAAGGAAAACCCAGACAGAAAACCGAACACCAACCCGCCTGGGCAGTGTGGTGTTGCTATGTCCAAACAAACCTCCCTGAAAAAAAAAACAGGGGGAGGCCTTCATCCAGCAGTGGATCGACCCCGGCTGATGATGATATGGCTCATTGTAAATGTATAAATGAAAAACAATCTGTTGTGGCTTGAACACATATTTAATACACTTTAAGGACTAATTTGACCCTGTTAGCATGCAATAATAAAAATGTTATTTTCCACTTCAACATTTTAACAAGATTACTGTATAGTATATGTTGTTGATTTTGTAAAATATATATTTTTTTTGTTTTATCTAAGAATTTAAAATGCTAGGTAATGAAATCAATTTTTAAACAAATAAAATTTGTATTTTATTCTAACATCAAATACAGGTCATTGACATTAGATGATCATAGTCACGAATACCAATATACCTTATTAATTAGTGTTTAGTGTTAGTTAGACTTAGTAAATTTTTCTAACACTGTCAAAGTAAAAGTTTTCTACTTTTTTCCAAAATAATTATGTGAATACTAAACGTTAAATATGAGATAACTTTCTTTACTGTTTAAGACATATTATCTTTCATGTGAGGCAAAAAGTTGAGTTATGCCTTATTCTCATCAATGTTGTGATTTTTACTCTTTTTCCACATTTCCTCAAAATCATCTCGAAGACCATCATGTTCAATGGTTATTTCATCAGATTTATTTCTGATTTTCTCATTATCTTCTTGTGTTTTATCCCAAGCATAATCAAATGGATACGTGATAGGCTTTGATTCTTCTGGAACTTCTTCTAACTGGTTGATCTTATAAACTGGAGGTCCCTTGTAGTGCATTCTTTCATACATTGCCAAATCTTTACCCTCTAATCCTGTAATGTATTCGAAAAGTTCTTCTGCAGATTTTACTTCTGGAACGCCCTTTTTTGTGAAAAACTGAAAGAAAGACATCTTCATTATTATCGACTTGTAAAGCTACTAATATTTATGATAGCGTAAATTAGAAATGTTTTTTTATGAAGCATGCGAATACAAAAAAATATGTAAAAATGCATCAGTATTTGTGAACCAAATCGTCCAAATTGCACATCCATGTATGATTAAAAACATTTTTTGATCTGTATCCCTATATTTGATATTCATTATTGAAAAATAATAGGTATATCCAGAACGAATGTTTTTTTTGCTTTGAAATAAAAATAATTTGACACTTATTTTCAATTTAAAAATACAAAATATGATCCTTCGGACATGATTTCTCTAGCAATATTAAAACAAAATGCAATTATTTTTTTAAAAAAGTCTTGTGGTTTTGAATCTAAATATTTAGAGGATTATTTGTTTATTTTAAAATATTTATCAAGAAGCATAGAAAGGAATAAACATTAGTCTGATCATGTGAGGAACTCTAGTTGTATAAGTTTATTTAAATTCAATCATAGTAAGTTAATTCTCAATTGTGAAATAGCTGAAGCGACAGCATAGGACTGTTTTTGGACAAGAAGCAATAAAACTCATGAGTTATTAGACTTAGTATGTGACACATGAATCTCGAATATACATCTTGAGATTACACATTTCCAGTAAAAATGTGAGAATAGCAAATATATTTATTATATGAAATTATATGGAATGGATCACTGATATTTTTTTATTCTGAATGTTTTAAGCATTTCAAACTGAAAATATGTGTAGTGCCATTTACCAAATTGATAACAGGTTCTCATATTCAGCTTAGAAATGGTGAAATTATGACAATCAGATTGTTTCTTATTTTACCTATGATGACCAATTATCACACATAATTTCTTTGAAAATTTCAATCAAAAACATTGGTTAAGAAGTTGTGCTGATTATGAGAAAGTTATACATTTTGGCGCTAATCGCTAAAAACGCCCGCTTCTGGCTAGTCTATTGTTCGAGACCCTCCGACACTTGAGCGTTCATACTATTAATTGAAAATTTAATAGAGGCATCAGTTTAAATAATTTTGAGGCAAAAAAAGAACAACATAAATAGATAACAACTTACTGAGCTTATGTTGTTGCAGTCCCTGAGTAAAAATTCGAGAGCGGCTGGGTGATTGGGCTCTACGGACTGAGAAACATCGATAAACCAACATTGACCTTCATGCCATAATATATTATATTCAGACATATCTGCATGTATTAAGTGCCCTTTGTTATACAGCAGATGCATGGATTCCACAACCTGGTCGTAAGCATATATAGACTCAGAAGGGCTAAGAGTCGCTTCTTTCAACTTAGGAGCAGCTATATTGTTGTTACCAATGAATGACATAACAAGAATATGTTTCTTTAAACAAATAACCTCGGGACATCTTATTCCAAGTTTTTGCATCCTCATAATATTATGCATTTCCTTTTCAGCCCACATATGGATTACTTTTCGAGGGTTCAGTTTGCAAAAGCGATCCTTGAAACGATAATCATCTTTGATGTATTTGTCTCGAGTTTTGAATTCGTTTAGGGTTGTTTTGAAAACTTTTATAGCACATTCCTTAGGCAACTTCAATTCAGGATATGCTTGGTCGCAGTCTGCGTGTAGCACAATAGATTCTTTTCCAGTGGATATAATTCCATTGATGTTTTGAAGCATTCCATTGTTCACCAGTTTGTAAAGAAGCAGGCGAGTAGTCTCATCTACTCCCAACTCTGCTGTGGCATGGCTCTCTTTCCTGTCCAACATCTTGTTCCGCTTGGACTGCTGCGAGCGTGAATGTGCTTTCAGACTGTTAAACACTCTATTAGGAAGTTGCATATCAAACGATGCTGCATCTCCAGTTTGAAACTCAGGGGGGAAAGTCATAACTTTACAAGCATTTCGCCGGCTAGTGATGGTCATATCATGTTTAGTAACCATTTTACCGTCACGAAACTTGTAGCCGCACCTTGGAATGTCTGCAAATTCTTTTTCATTTGTTTCAAAGCTGTCCCAATCCTCAGTTTCTCGCTGAGTAGTCTCGTCTTCGGGCTCTTGAAGCAATTGATCAGGAATCATTTTATATTTGTAAAGTCCGTTCCTCTTTTTTTCGTTTATTTTTATTTGCTGATCATATTCATTATCGAATTGAGTCTGTAAAACTCGCGCCAGCATATAATCCGAATCACACACGTCCGCAAAGTTGTCTTCTAAGTGTTTGAGAAGTTCAGCTGGAGGCGAAGCTTCTTCACCATCATTCACTGGTTGGAATTGGTCTGCTAGCATCACAGCAAGCTTTATGTTTTCTTTATTTTGCATATCTTTAGCAAATTCTTCGGACATGATATCTTGGAGATTTACACTATCTTGAATTGTTTTGGTATTTCCCCAAGCTGAAGTTGCCATATTTACAAGATTTTAATGTTATTTATATTTAAAAAAAAAAAAATATGTTCCAAATATTGCTTATTATTGTGCAATATCAGTCGCGAGGTCGTACGTCAGACACGTCCGATATGTCAAAAGTAGTGCTTGCACAGACAAGTAAGCGATATGCTCTGAGAACTGGACCATAGACTATTATTATGTGTAAGCATTAAAATATATTATAAAGCTGTCGAATGCTATTTTCCAAAAGTGAATTTTTTCCTAAATTGGATAAAATTTTCAAAAGATTTGTTATGCTATCAAAGTTTTTATTAATTATATCTCATATTGGAATGTGTAATACATGATATTACAGCTAATACCAACGCGTCCTGTAGATTGATTATTGCAATTAAGACAGTAAGTACAAGTAGTCAAAAATGATATTTTTAGTTCTTGTCAGTCAAGAAAATCACATTGTTTTGCCGCTGCATTAAGTCATAAATATCTTTATACGCATGCGTTGTAAGTATTGAAATGATTTACGAACTTTTATCTCTGACCAATTGGCACTATGATATTTAAAAAAATGTTATTCTGCCAGGTCTCTAATAATGAAACTGCTGTATGTATTATATATATATATGTATATATATATATATGATTTTTGTATTATATATAATGACTGCATTGCAAATTATATATGTGAAATGGATAAATACAATGAAACGTAACCTTGAATCTATTTCATAAAAATTTGTTGACGGATTTTATTTGCTATGTGGGCTTATTGATTATGTACAAGTTTTTTGTATTTTTACAGCGATTGGTTTTTGCGACTGCTTAGTTATTAACAAGCTTTATTTTTTGTATAAGGTAAAATTGTATGTTTTGCAAATCTATTCTCTTTTTTTAATTCAATATGAAATAATAAATGGAAATAATAATTAGACAAATCAAAGTTAGTTGTTGAATTTTCTATATCTCTAGGGAATTCATGTCAATTATATTAAGTCATGTTAGAAATCTGCAAGTATCAAAATTTGGTAAAATCATCAAGTCCAAGCCCATATTACTTAGGCTTCGTCAACCTCGAACCTAAATCTCAAAACTCATCACCATTTTTGTCACCAAATTCGTATCCCAGATTTTTTTTTTCAGTTTTAAAAAACTTGATTTTTTATCCGATATTATTATCCTAATTTATACACTTTATACATATTTTTACGCGAGTTAGCAGGTACTGAAAATCAACGCCCATTCCTATATATAGACATTTGTTTAAAATTAAACTTCAATGGGATCGAAAAATTGTATGGATGCTTAGCTCTTTATTTCTGAAATGAGATGACGTCATACTTTTCAAATAAAAAAATCATCTTTGCCATCTTTCATTAAACTATGTAAAGGAATAGTTAACTTTTTTAACTTTTGCTATGAATAACATTGCCTCATAAAAAAATTCAAAATATGTTATTAGAAAATATAATCGTTGCTAGGCCCGAATCCGAACTGTTTTTAACCGCAAGTGGTCTTCTTATAATACAATAATACATTATAATTGGAGTAAAAGAAAAAAAAAAGATTTTAATCAAATCACTAACATTACAGTAAAAAAGCGATAGTGCCTATTTATTTTTGAGCTAGAAAGTATACAATTATGAAGTCTTCTAGGGATGAGCAGATTTTTTACGGCTGCCATTATAACATATTCAATAATTTAATAATTACAAAAACAATTACGCAAATTGCAAAAACCACGCATAGATTTGTTAGTTGATTATTATTAATAATTAATAATGTCCTTTCACTTGGTGATTGATTTAATAACAAAAATATTACCGAAAAAAATGTAAACATAGTTTTGCTTTGTGTAAGTTAGTAATTATTTTCGTTCATATGAATATAAGAAAAGTACAAAGTTAAAATTATAGTGAAATAACACGTCTATAATTATCATGACATTTTTTTTGAAGCTGTGGTTAAATATATATATATATAGTGTTGAGTTGATTGTTTTCTTATAATACATTGCATTTATAGGTTTGGTGGGCTATGAACGCATGCCTAAAAAGGGTTTAGATTGAAGTTCTTGAAATCATTGCTGTATATTTTATTTCAAGAATATTTCGTTATGAATTTGTTACAGTGGAAATGTGTCAAATAGCAATAGCAATATTTTATTACCCCGGGATTGCATTTATAAAATACCGGCATCAAAAAATCTGACCGGGTTCGCAATCCCTACTTATAATATAATGACTAACTTCAACAAAGCTAAGCGACTAGTAGCGCAGTATTTTTATTTCATTTTGTCGGATAGCGGCCCAAAGTCTGTTCGACAAGACTGAATTTTATTACAATACGAACCGCAAAAGCGAAAAAATCCGAGAAGTCAACTTCATGGCACATTAGGTCCGCCTTTGCCCACCGCTATACTAAAAATGTTATTGATGTGTGGCTTGAGCGTTCTTGCCTGCTCTAGCCACATACGTCTACGTCTTTGTAAAGAATATTTACCAGAAGAATATTGTGTTGTACCTTTTTTTAATATTTTACAGCAGGTAGCGAGGAATAACATTTCTACTACGCAAATATTATAACTTGTACGATATGTGAAGTTAAACGACATTACTTGAAATTCTATAGAACCGCCATATTATGTAAAACGACCTGACACATTTAGAGCTATGGAACATAAACTGTATGTTCAAACATTTTCGATTTATGATGATGATTATAAACCTAATTAATCAATATTTCGTGTGAAATTAATATGGCTAATATTATAGAATAATTTGTTGTTTTTTATAATGACCTTGAAAATTTAAAATTGTGAATAAAAAATATTTTAACACGGTGAAAAAATAGCAATGTATTTTAGTTCTACAAAATTATTTTTAACAAATATAGTTGATAGCTATTTCGGCTTACGCCATCGTCAGAACTATTGGCGTGGAACGATGGCGTGAGCCGAAATAGCTATCAACTATATTTGTTAAAAATAATTTTGTAGAACTAAAATACATTGCTATTTTTTCACCGTGTTATAATGGAGTTCTACCAAGTGAATGCCAAGTCAATCAATAAACAAAATATTTTGTTCATCAAATGTAAGTAGAGAATATAGGGCATTTGAAAACTAAATGAGGTACGCGAAGACGTTCACTTAGTAAATACTGTGTAGATTGTAGAATAAATCTTGTTTCCATTTCAAACTTTGTTCAAGTATTACTATCTATATAAGTGATTTGTTGAGAAATATGAAAGCACACCAAATGACAACGATATCCATACTTTAATAAAGACTTATTATTTAGTCTTTCGCGCAATTCTATAAAAAACATTACCTATTCAACCCAGTAAAAAATAGTTCACCATCGCTGAGCACAATAGCATATGTAAGTATTATAAATCTAAAAAGGTAGAAGTTTGAGTATACCGTTCAAAATTGAAAGCCTTATATATCCAATGTAAAGCAATTCTGTCATATTACTGTACACAGTCATATTAAATGAACGATTACTATTAAATGCAAACTGGCTTAATGATAATGCTGCTTTTTAAGTGATGTGCATACGTGTGTGAAGTAAAAAATAAATAAGACTTAAAATTTTCTCAGTGAATATGTGCAAGTTAAATCCAGAAACATGTACGCCGACATTTTCTCTGTCTACGTACTCTCTTGGTGGTAGTTTACTTTTCCCAGGTAAACCTGCCTGCTAATAATTTATTAAGGTTGTTTCGGGTTGAGGACTCTACAGATGTCACTTTACGCGTTTCACCGTAAATTGTGCACCTTTGTCATAATTCAATGCCTTTTTCTGTTTATATAGATTTTCTAGTATACAATGGTAATAATTCACACTTTGCTAAAATTACGTGGAAACTTTAAATTTTCGCTTCACTATCATGTTGTGGTAATATACTATGTACTTAGTGAACAGTGAATAGTAATAATTGCAACCATAACTAACGAAAATCTATTGAGCTACGGAATAAAATGTAATGCCCATCAGTACAGTTTCGATCGAATTATGAATATGAAATTATAATATCAAGAGTGAGTGTGATAATGAGTTTACTGGTAAGATTTTTTCTCAAAAAAATCAAACCATCAAAACGTTTATGATGTAGAAACATAATGTGTATTATAGAATGAAGATTTTTAAGCAACTCGTATTGGTTTACGATATTTTAATCGCCGATGAACACAATTGTGTAATAATATGTTATAAAATAACAGGCACTCACTTTTACGCGATCTTGAAATGAGGTTTTTTTAAAGATAATTTAACATATTGACTGAAGGTCCCTGGTGGAATTTGAATATCAAATCAAAACGATACAAATATATATATTTATGCATTGAAAATACCACAACCATAAACAACAGTGAGATAATACGAAAATGGGTAATTTGTTTTCATTTATTTTATGTACAATAATTTCGAATAAGTAAAAAAAGCCCATGAAATAAAATGTAATCTGTTTATAATATATGTTTATTTTATTTGATAAATTATATTTTATTTTGAAATACACTAATAAAAGTATTATCAGCGTGAAATTTTATTGACCAGTTTTACGGTAAGTAGCTTTCTGAAAAAGCAAAAATTATTGTAATTAATCAAGAATACAACAAATTCTTGTTTTGTAGCTTCGACGAAAATTGGTTTAACTTTCCGCATTCATGCATAATCAGTCTTCGCTCTGTGCCGAACCAATTGAAATTGTAAACGGCACAACACACAGATTCTATTTAATGCTATTGCTCTGAAATCTAGTGCCAAACATTTAAATGCTTTTAGTTGGATTCGAGTAAGCTCGGCAGCAGTATGACTGTGACCAAAAATGGCTTTATTTAGCTTCGGGATTCTACAAAAGGAAGTAAACACTAAACTCGCAAACCGTGATAACGGACTCAAACGATTGGCTCGTTGCGTGGAGAGGCAATCGCATATTCATGGAGCAAGGACCGCTTCGTTGAAAAGGTGGTCTCTGGAGATTCGACTTTGCTCCTTACAAAACAATTTCCAAAAAAGCGGAAAACAATTTTATAAAAGGTTTAAAAGTATAAATTGGACAGTCAACAAGTTTTTTTTGAAAAATTAACAATAAAGAAAGGTTTTAGATAAATTGAAACCAATATTCCATTCGTATCACTGTTATAATATATCGTAATAATTGTAATAAAAGTTGCTTCCATTGCATGTTAGAAATTAAATTACTCAAAAAATGAGTTATACTACTTTTTTCTTTTTAATTATGACTAGATTACTGGTAAGAAGAAACTAATATATTTTTTATACATAACATATCTAAGCGCTAGTAAAAAGCTTTTTGGTTTTCTATTCGAATGAAAAACAAACATTTTGAATGTTTTCGAAAATATTAATTAAGCAACATAAAACATATTTGATGCACATAATAATACATAAAATTTCTCTATTAAGTCTATTGTGTTATATTATATAGATAGTAAATTTTCGTTCTTGAGCGAAATATTTACCATACGAAATATTACTATAATTATATTTTCATAAGTGATGATCCTTCGCTATATTTTACTGTAGAGCTTTAATGATGGAAGTCGAGTCAATGCCTGAAATATTATTAAATAAAATTCACATGTGATACATGTACGTCTATGAAAAGATTGTATATATTTTTAAAAAGCAAAATTGTATATAAGAGAAACCTGCAGCTTTCACTAGCTTCGAGTAGCATTGCTGTTATTATGACAAAGATTAAAACGCAACTCATCACTGTAACAATCAAAAATTTATTAAAATTCGTATAGTTATAAGATCATTGAATTTGTATGCAATTCATTAATAAATTCTTTTGAATAATTTCCAATTATTAAAACACGGCAGAAGCCGGTTCATTTATTTTATATTAAAATAAATAGGATTTAAAATGACTCTTAATTTGCGAAAGTAAAACTGAAAAAAAATATTGATTGAATAAGCAATTTTACGATAATATGGTGAAAAAAAGCCATATGTTTTAGTTCTAAAAATTATAAGATATATAGCTGATATCTTTTTCGGCATACACCCCCAACAGATCTATGAATTATGAATTAATAATATTGATAGTATATTAGTTATGTTTTCGATTAATCAACCAAATGTTGAAAAGATAATGGATAAAAAGAAATTATTTCGAAATCACTAGTATAAGTGAACGATTGAATATTTTTTGTTCGATACAAACTACTTTATTATTATATTATATTATCAAAGTACGTTCTGAATTATGATTGAAATACAACCAATACTAAAAAATAAAGAGTACAGTTGAAACACGCACAGAGTAATGTAATAGCAATTCCAATGCAAGCAATTTTTGTCAGTTTTAAAATTAAGCATGAAATATTATAAAAACATATTAAATATGAGGCATGAATATCTGCGCAGAATATATGCTTGGAATCGTAAAAAACCACTCTTCGAGCATGAAGAAATTAAGTGAAAATCGACTATACCAATACTGTAATTCAATTTTAAGTTTTCACGCATTTTCACAACAACTCAACGAAGGAACATGAAAGGAAATTGGAAAAATATATATTTTTGCAATATTATGCTGGCATTGAGTTCGCACGATCAATCTACAGCCGTTATCCATCAGTGCACGCCCAAATTCCAATGCTTTGCGATCGAATCAAATTACTCGCATTCCTGGTTAAAACATAGGGGAGAGGATGGTATTTATCAGGGAGTGCAGTTATAGATTACCAGTTTAATTTATTTCACTGGTATTTATAAAGTCGACAGCCGGGATTTCATAGATTCCAATGCTGTGTTTTTATAAGGTTTTATTTGTGTTTTCGTAAAATGTATACTGATGACTATTGGCCCTCATTGACAAGTAAGCATAATAATATTCTCAACTATATGTAGATAATAATGTATCTTAAAATGTATATTTATCAAACGGTGAAAAAAATAGCAACGTATTTTAGTTCTACAAAATGCATTGCTATTTTTTTCACCGTGTTATAATGGAGTTATAACACGGTGTAGTGTAGTACAAGTAAATGCCAATCAATAAAATGTGTATTTATCCCTCAGTTAACTGCTCCAATGACATTACATTTATTACTTATGTCGTAATTTAAATTAATTTACATTAGAAACTGTATAAAATTTTCACATACAATTATGCACCATTGTAATATATTACCAAATCCGTGGTGCAGTGGTCAACATAGTTGTCTTTCGTTACGGAATTAACGGCCCCGTAACTCAATACAGACATTTTTTTAATCCGATTATGTATTTCCGTTCAACGATGAAGGTTTGTTTAAAATCCCCTCATTCATTTGATTATTAAAAATGAGATGTAGCGACAACGATTAGCTAACCACTTATTCCGCTGTATTCTTGAAAACAAAAAAATATTGCAGTAAAAGTAGTTTTGATAGAAAATAATGCACTATGAAACCTCTATTAGGTGACTGTATACTCCACATTGAGAGTGGACATCGATAAAAAAGCGTATCAGCGTATATATGCACGATTAAAACAAGTTTAAGGTTTTATTTCTGTATCCGTACTCAACTGGAAAATAGACTCTTAAAATAGTCTGTTCAGCAAGCTTTTTCAGTGTGAATATGACTCAATAATAAAATTATAAATTTTAGTGAATGATATTCTACTACTCACTTTCGGGATAGATTAACACACAGTTAAAACAATACAGTCTTAAAAATCAAGGAGATTCAAATTTCAAACAACATAGGATTGAAAAATAATCTTCACGTTTCCACAATAACGCTTCAGCAATTGGCAAATAAATAACCGAGATAAGTGCAAAATGCCCCCTCGTTTCTTTGATACAAACAACTGCAAATCCATCGAAGTACATTTGTTTACGTCGTTTAAAAAGAGGAGTAATGGTATCATTAGCACGGCTCAAGGGTAAACTTCGTAATTAGCGGATACTCACCATTCAAGGATCAGTTTCAATAATACCTTTTTGTCTTAAGCTTTGCGACGCTAAGATTATGTTTCCTAAATTTTAACTATAAATCAACTCGCTAAATAGTCTTGTTGATAAAGAAACTACATTTGCGTGTAGTTAATTCTAATTCAACATTAATTTATGAGTCTTATAATTGGGACCCTTGTTTAAAATGCTTTCTTAGCTAAACCATTCCTAACTTGCCAAATATTACAGAATAAATAACAAAATTTACAAACAGTCTAAACGATGAATCAAATGTTATCAAAATTAATTTATTTTATTTAATAATAATAACTTTTGTTCTCGAAATAATTGTATGTTTATTGTCAAGAAATAATAATCTTTAGGATATCATACAAGTAATTTTATTTTTGATATATGATTTCAGTGAAATGATCAAAAATACTTTTTATTTTAAGCGTAAAGATTTAAATAATTATATATAGTGTTATGTGAAAACTCGTTGTGAGTTACGAAATCAACCTCTTTCGTCGAAAAAAATAAGCTTTTATCTTTTAAGTATATGATAAAAAAATAGTCTATAAAAATCATTGAAACATGCCTTTGGAAAAATACTAATACAAAGATAAGCAAACAAAGTCATACTATCTCACTATTATGTCATTATCGATTTAAAATCAATATACAAAAATTTCATCACGAAAATACGAATAATACACAGATAATACGAATGCGTCTATACTCATACCTTAGACAACAACACGAATAACTAAAAGAAAATTTATAAATTATGTACGATAACAAAAATTACTTATGGATATTTTTCATTCAGAACTTCGTAAACTGCGTAGCACACACCGATGCCGGCGTAGCTCTACGACGCAGCGTTGACGCTCACTAAGCTGTATGAAAATACTTCGCATGTCTTCCGTAAAATTTTGAAAATAAAATATTTTTACTAATTGAAATTATTTGGATTGTAAAAATATTTTTTTTTTACCAATAGTAAACGGTTTCCCAATCTTTTTGAGTAGCAACTCCCTTTTATTATTAAAATTGTATGTTTTTTTAAAATATTAATTTAACATAAGCTAGTTACGGGATACAATTTCTAGCAATGCTTTGTGTAGGATATTGGAATTTGTTTTTTAAATAAGCTGGTGAGATGTTGCTTAACCCTTATATTTTCATAAATAACAGCACAAAAATGTACAATTTGAAATAAAGGTATGTAAATAAACCGACTAAAAGACATATTGTTTAACCTTAATAATGGTCATAGTTTGATATTATTACAATTGAGGTAGCAATTTGCCATAATATTGAAAACTTGTAAATAGTTCTACGAGGCCAGCGAATAATTCATCGAAATTGTTGGTAAATGGCTAAATCAGGATATAGACCAATGTTTTATGAGAGAAAGAGACAGAGAAATTGAGATTCAAAGTTTTTGAATTTTCGAATGATCTTTATAATGCATTGAGCTAAACAGTATTTTGATAAATTCTAATGATGTACAGAAAATAAATGTACACAAATAAGCCAATTATAAACAGTTTTATATGATTGGTAATAAGACAAGACACAAGAAAGAAGTTTTGAAATGTTCGTTTTCGATGAATTTTAACTGTGAATAGTTTGCGACTACCCTAACAGTCATTTCGACTCCTGGTGAAGTATTCGTGGAAGCAATATAGATTTTATGAGTTATCTACTGAAGTCGAGGTAAAAAAAATATTTTTTTCGATGTTTGATAAAGCACGTCTCACATGGAAATATCTGAAACTTTGCGATATAATGAGGTAAATGTATAATGTGTATGTACACAACGTGAGTGCTTCCCTGTATGTGACTGAAAAAATAGCTTTTCGGCACGCTCTCATCGCGTTCCCCTTTTCTATGCTTAAGCAGGATTTTGCAAACATTATGAGAAACATAAATTACCTTTGCAGGAGGTACCGAGCGAGTAAGTACTCGTACCACGCGATACATCTCAGCAAGGGAAGAACACCCCTATGCAAAAATTACGAGAGGAGAATACTTAATGAATCACGAAAAAACAATATATTTCTTAATATCGATGTAACTTACATTATATAACTGAGTAAAACAAGTGTATTACCAAAGACTTTTCTCTCTTACTTTCTGTATAATGTAAAATATAACGTTAAGCAAAAGTTTTCATCAATGAACCTAAAAAAATGAGTACTTCTCTTTTTTGAAAACATGGATATTGTACTGTATTGAATATTGATGCATCCCATTAAAAAAGTAAAGTGTCATATTATATCCCATGCAGCATTTCTACTCTTCAATATGAAGTTCAGTACTGTAAAAGAATATAGAACTATATTATCATAGACAACAACATCTTCGAGTATAATTTTAATCAGAAGCTCCCAACCTTTTTATATCCAAGTGAACATTTAAAATATCAGTAGAGAGGCGGGCGCTATCTTACAATTGTGGGATATTTGTCTTGGTGCACTTATTTTATAACAAAAAAGAAATCATTACACTATTAAAAAAAAGGACTGCAGAACTGCAAACAGAATATATCGAACAACGTGTAACGCATATCTGACTAACATTGTATACATAAACCAATATTTGTCATTACAACCCACGTAATCTATTTTTTAACATACCTTACTTATTAATTGTATTTTTTCTTTGGTTGTCATGGATTAAAAAAAATTAAATACATTTTTATCTAGTAATTCGTGTATCGTCTCACTGTTTCCGTCGAAGATATCTCATGCGCACGGCGTTAGCTATTTGGATGTTGATGAGACAAGAAAACAGAAGAATTCATGCGTAATAGATTGCGTTCTGAAAACATTCAATCAATGCGCTAATCACTATGGCAATAGTAAACGAAGATAAGAGAAATAATAAAAATAAAAATCACAGCTTAAATTGTTGTCTCACTCCCCTACCCAGTGTTCTAGCAACACGTACAATTATGCAGGCAGATGAACTCGAATCATATATTTACCAAGTAATTATATTAGAAACCTGTTGAAATAATAGTTTCGAGTACGAGGTAAGAATCCTTTTTTCATATAACACCGATATTCATTGATGATCCAAAAATGTGATCTGACCAAATTGATAATCTGTTATTAAAAAAATGTGTATTCATAACGAAGGTTTTGAGAAGTCTTAATGAGTAATGTAAATTTCTTTACAAAATATATGTTTTTTTAATAATTTAATTAGATATTATCGTATTGCAATACGTAGTCGATGAAATGTATATTATAATGGCAGTTTGATAGCATCTGTGTTTTTGAACTTCTGAAAATGTCATAAGGTAAAAAGTGGATCTAAACTTATAATTTCAGCAAGAACCATTACTAGAAAGTATAAATTATATTTTAAACCGCTTTCAATGCTGCAACTTTCTTGGAGGGATTGAAAATCTCTTTAGAAGTAGTATTTTATTAATAATTTTATATGAAGTCGTTTTGTCTAAAGGAACTAAAGAAAATAATTTTGAATGAGAGTATTAAAGATAGCAAGCACCTGTCTTTCCTACACCGTCTTAAGGAAGAAGGTACTTCACTAACATACTTTCGAATTAATGCCTTCTTACACTCGCTCCACATTCCTAACGTTTTTTGGACGACTCGTTAAATTAAAGTAATAAATTATTTCAAATTAACACGATCTGAGCTCTTTTATTAATGCACTCAAGATGAGAAGTAGAAATAATATCATAAGATTGAAATTAAAGCATAACTTATTTTTATCAAAAGAATTTCAATAATTTTTTAAAAGTTTGGGTTTTTTAACATTCCATACAATCAGATAAAACTTATCAGTAATAATATAGGAATTTACTAGAACCCTTTCTTTTAATATGGACCATTTTTAATGAATTGATAGTGAGGGGTAAATACCTTTTTAATTTGCTTTAAATAATATTATATCTTAATTATTACTGGATATATGGTTCAAATAAATAATTTTTAGATATTTTATCTTTGGATAGAAATCATCGTTTTTGTTAATTTATTTTTGCTCTCTTTAATATATATTATATAACACGCAGTAACTATTTAATAACAATTGAAAAAAATGATTATTTGAATTCAATTGAAATCAGCAATCAGTGTAACAAAATATTAAAAAAAAATCGTTTACCAAATCAGTGATGTCCAATTTGAACCATTTTTTTTAGTGGGTAAACGGGAATATTATTATTATTTACAAGCCCTTAGAAAAAATTCCCAAGGCTATATGGGAGCAATTAGCTAATAAATACTGATCCCATATGTATTTTTTGGCTTGCTGAAAAGGAATGGTGACGGGCTTAATAATAACCATTTCTTGGTAAAAGAATATTGTTTTAGATTTTATAAAAAAAATCAAATTGAAAGTATTTAGAAAATAAATCAAATGAAATACTGAGACAAAACTATTTTCAACTTAGGAAAAATCAAGAATAAAAAAATACCATATACTTTTATCTCGAGTCACATTCTTTTTTCAACCTTCGTATCCGGATACTTATATATCGCAAACAGAAATCTAGCACTTGTGTGGAATTGGTCTATGTCGAATGTTTAGAAGCTTTATGGAGCATCTCTGGCCGGAAATAATTATCGAAGCCTATTTCATAGACCGATTCCGTAACGGTTATACCGAAATAGAACTAACTGACCGCATTGAAGACTCACCGGAAATTTAAAGATCGCTCATGTAGAAGTATGGCCGAACCGTGATCAGTGCATCCATAAACATACGGTTAAAGATATTCTTATTTATGTGGAAAAATATACGGTCCCCGCTAAAAATACGATGTATTTTTATTTATAGACAAAATAAAAATGTTTCGTAATCGAAAAGCAGTATTATTTTACGGAAATTTGAATAGAGTTTCCATCCAGGTTTCAAAGAAAAGGGATATTTGTGGTTTCGTTATTGTTTCGAAAGAAAGAAAAATCTCAACAATTTAAAACGACGCAGATTTTTTTTTATTCTTGTATAGATTCAACTATACCCACATTGTTATAAGGTTGCTCAGAGGCAACTTAGCTTTCTGACAGAATGTAGATCTTGAGAAAATAGTTTATCTTATTGTAAAATAATATTTCTTAGTTACTTAAAATATTCATTACATACACATTTTGATGATAGGAATTTATTGGCTTCACGTATTTTATTAATTTTATAAAATATTCAAGAAGACTGACACGCGTGGATCAGTTTATTATGAAATAAATTTGTTTTAAAAAAATCCTTGCGAGAGTCAATAGCTATTTCAATATTTCGATAGGCCTAGTATTGAAACTGTCCTAAAAATAGATCTTGTGTATTTTTTTTTGTTTTAAATTAATAAAGTGTGTGAAATAATGACAGTCATAATTATAATAATGCAGCTTTATTACGAAGATAGTCACTCAAATTAGATTATGATAAAGGTTTTATATTAGGGTACGAATAATCAAAATTGTAAAGATGTGGAAGGTAAAAAAACAAATGAAACATCCAAAACAATCATCTATAATCTATATACTATATGTATTTGAAAACGTATAAAATAACTGAGAGATTAGAAAAATTGTTCGATTGAATGAAATGATGACTAGTATAAAAAATATGATTTTAAGTCATAATTACTATGCCGTTCTATAAGACATCGGCAATTTATATCTGAAAATATATACATTTTTTATTTATATTGAATAATTCATAGCTTAACAATTCATATGTAATTATTAGCATAACTGTTTTATAACGCAGTATAGCAATATGTGTTACTGGTGATCTTTATTGTTTATGGTGTTGAATATAATTTTATCTTTGTTAATGTGTCTCGTGTTTTTATTGCACGATAGATTTTTAAAAAGTTAAATTACAGCAGACTGTTTTTGGAAAAAAGCACATTATATTTGAATTCTGTAACTTTAGGATGAAAGCGTTTGCGCGAAAAGAAAAAAACCTTTTCTATGTCAAGAACTTTGTGAAAACATTTAAAAAGTAATCGAGAAAGTTGAAACACCTGGAATTATGAAACGAAATTAAAAACAGGAGCAAGTAGCAACATAAGGGAGGTTTTTATTTAAGTTTAAATACTTTTTAAAATAACACTCAGTGGCACTTACGAATTTATGGAAAAATGTGAGCATTTACATAAAAGCATAACTTAATAAATAGAATTTACTGAAATTTGTTACATCAAAAACATTTTTTTAAACTAAGTTAAAAAGTTTTTTTTACTTAAGAAATGTTTCGCTTTTTTTCTTTTTGTTTTATTGTCTATTACTTCTCTAATGTCTTATGTTATATTTTATATCATTTAATAGCTTTTGCAGAACTATGAGTAGCACATATAAATCAAAGATTTGTTTGAAATTTTATTGAAAAATTAATAAAAACAACAGCATTAATAATTTCAAAAATTCATTGTAGCAATAATAAAACAACCTCGTGTTTTCAAGCTGTAACATATTATTTTTTTCAGTAATAGTCAGTTCAGTAATATAACAGTCTAGTCATGAGTGTACTTAAAATTTAAAAGAAAACAATGGTGATATAATTGAATGAATGATTTCTGAAAAAAGTTTTCTCATATTCAATTTATTAAAAACCTGAAAAAAAATATAACACTTTTATAAGACACATTTGAATTCTATTTCGGCTAATCGAGAAATACATAATTTACTTACGGGAAACTGAGTTCAACTGAAGTTATACTCTACACTTACATAACATATCTATGATTTTAGTTTGCCAGGTGGCGTGGTTCAGAACACCAATTTGTAGTATAGGATCAAAGTGTACCTTTCTTTTGCTGAGTGCTCAAAGACCAGTCAGCCTTATTTAAATTCATAGGTGTGTAAAAAGTTTTCAAAATATAGCACGCGAGCTTTACAAAAGAATATAGACCTCTGTGAAGCCGAAAAACTTTATTCTGAACCGACTGGAGTTAAATTTTAACACTTTGTTATTTTATGCTAATATTTGAAATTAGAATTATTATCTCAAAAAGTTTTCAACAAACGAAATAAAAAAATGTTGTAATATCAAAGGTTTGTTTTAATGTAGGATTTATTTAAGTAGTGAATTTCTAGATTGAGGAGTAAAAATAAAAGTAAAAAAAAACTTTGTGCTGAGTTCAATATATTAAAATTAAAACTCTGTGTATAAATCTTTATTAAATTTGATGAAATGTTCATTTTAAATGACGAAAAAGCTACTATTTAACAATTTTATTAAAAATACTTCAAGGCAAAATAGTGAGCATACGAAAAAAGCATCGAAAGTTAAAACTATGAAGTAGTCACTTTTTTGGTATTTTTTAAAAATCTAAATCATCATGATCGAAAAAATTGGTTTAACAAATTGATTTTTAAAATCTGGAAGGAATACTTATTTTTTGAGGTGGGTGCCTTTTTGACTTTGAAAATTTACTTTGAAGAACAAAAAGCCATCATAGTAAAAAAAATCTGGTTCAAAATATCGAAAGGATTTTTTTTTGTAAATAAAATTATAATTAATAGTAAAGTAATGAGTAAGTCTGTACGTTTTACATACTATCAAAAACCAAAACAAACAAACCATGTTGAGTTTTTACTTAACAACTCGACCCTTTGTATATTGATTCAAGAATTATTATTAAAATATGAATTTTATTATTATATTAAGATCAATGACTTTTAACGGAAAATACAATTTGTGAATGTGTTTGAAATATTTACAAAAAAATATTTTGGCAAAAATAAGCCAAAAATAAAATGTTTTTTTTATGCATGTTATTTAATTTTAAATAAGTATAGTTAAACAATTTAGGCAAAGATCAGTTCATCCAAGAATATTTAATAATCATGTATGATACACTTCGAATTGAGCATAAGATTGGTTTTTAAATCGTGCTGAGAATCGAACCAAAATAATTATTCTTTTAATCACCAGACTTCAGTAATCGGTATTAACACATATGTCAAAAGATTTTAAATGTACCATAATTTATCTATAATAATTGATAGTTTGTGTTACATAATACTAATTGTGATTGAGATTTTTGTTCGAAATATAAAGCATATTGGTACGGGGAATCGGAATACCTTGATCAAACAAAAGATCGTTAGCCGTTGGATTTTGAACAGTCCAAGGCTGAATAAATAACTACTGTTATACTGCTCGTCGGAGCGAAAGTCAATAAATGAGCGCACAAGTTCAGCTTTGTGGAAAACCGAATTCCTGCTGCTTACATTACAATATGAAAAACTGACTGGATCGTAAAAATAAATGCACCGTACGATATATTTAATTGTCTTCCGCTTCCAACAAAATTTACATTTCGGAAATGATGATAGCTTACCAAATTAAGTTACAACGACATAACAAACTATACAAATGCCATTTCCACGTAAGAAATATTAAGAAAATCAATATGGCAACATTTTATAAAGTCTTTGGTTATTTTTTTCAACAAAATAAATTTCATAAATTTCTGAATGAAAAAAGATATTTGTCTTTGTACAATTTGGAATTAAAATATCATTATACAATAGATATTATAAACACGAATACAAATTTAAACGTATATAAACACAAGGTTTTACGGTGTCTTAATGATTTTATTGAATTTGATATCAATAGCAAAATATTCTATTAAAAAAAACAGAACATTTTATTTTATTACAAAGTATTCATAATATGATTGCTTAAAATCAAAGCTTGGCAAAATTTAAGATATGTAACAGAGTATCGAATCGGCAAAATCACTGGAATTTTAGTGAAGGTCTAAGACAAAGATTCTGTCCCTTTGATATTGTTTTAATATATAAGTTATTACTCGGTCAGTCGAAACATAACAGGACTGATTGTCCAAGGGTTATGGGACATCTTTACAAGTCCCTGAAAGGAGTTGAGCCATATTGTTGAACTAAAGGATAGCATGCATGTTTTCATTTCGTTTTGGGTAGTTTAGTACAATTGATAAACAGTAAAATAAACAAGTACAAGCCTACTTGTGGAAATGATAGTTATATGGTTATAATTGTAACAAAATTTAAAAAAATATATTCAATTAAAAACGAAAAACCATATATTTTGATTATTTTATGTTTATATTATAAATAAGGAAGTTAGATTCACTGGATCGTATTAAAAGAAAGAAAAGCAAACATCTTATTCTTGGCGAATCGAATTAAGAATTCATTGTTCATCGAAACGTTTTTATGAAATATTGCTTAGATATAAATTATGTATGATTTAAGAATAATGGCAAATTGTTGTGTTTACAAAAATACATTTATTTAATAACACTCTTTTCATCTAAAAAATAGCCAATAAAATATTATTAAGACTTAAATAATATAACTGAATGGTTTACAAATCATCAGTATTATTTATTAGTCGTATTTGGTAATTAAATTAGTGTTTATGTAACAAAATTTCTCTATTTGATGTTTGATTTGTAACTAAAATTTATTTACAATTAAACTCTAATTAATAGAATTTCACTGTAATTAAATAAATACGCTGTGCTATGAAATTAATAATTATTCAGATTTCAATTTAATGATGCGAAATTTTGCCAATGGTCCATTGCAATGTTTTGACATATGACCTGCCTCATATTAATCTACTCGTAATATCCAAGAAAATAATATTCAAAATTTAAACAAAGCGAATTTAGAATATTGTTAGATCAAAGTATTACCTACAATTGATAGTTTAAATTCAATTTTGTTGTATCGTTCCTTAAACATATTGTATAGAGTAGCATTAAAATCTTTTATTTTATATATAAATAATAAAATAAGTGAAAATGTATTTACAAAATTTGAGAAATGCTTTCAATTAGTTAAAGCTTTTCAATTAATTCTCAGGTAGCTAGATGATCATATAAACTTTAATCAGGAAAATTCCTAATCTGTATAAGGATCGAAGGATTTCATCCTCTACCCAAAACCCCTTGTTGACAATTGCGGTTTACGAGGGCTTGAAAAGTCTGACGCACAAAATACATTATTGACGAAACAGTGTACGACGAAAATGTAGGTATCCGTTTAGTGGGAGCTATATATTTTGTTTATAGTAAATTGGTGATCTGTTTATGGAAAGTGGTTCAATATAATTCTCCGTTAAAAGTAAAACGAGGTGGTAAGCACCGCAACTATTTTTGGTTGATTGTGTTTGTATTATACACACACACATATATATATATATACATATACGTCATAAACTTTTTAATTTGATAGCTTAAAAAAAAGAAACACCAAACCAAATGCAGCCAGTTTTTATGGAAAATAAAATTAATTAATATTGTCAGTAGCGCCAGAAATAGTAAGTGATTGCGAGAAAATGTGTTTTAAATTCAATATTTTCTGCTTCTTATTAATTTTTTTGCTTTAAAACAGGGCATGTATGATTTAAAAAACTGATAAATAATTACCAGCTTTTATTTTTTCACCACTGTTAAAATAAGAATATTCCGATTCCGTTTTATTCTTTAAGCTCTAAGCCTTACATGTATCCCTTGCATTCTTTATTAATGTATATAATTTAAATGGTTAGTATTAAAATACCTTTTACTTTCGGTTGAGTAGTTTCTAAGAACCAAATATTTGCTTTAATGGTGGGAAATTGCAAGTTTTAAGCATTGGGTGGCTATCAGATAGAAATTTCTGTTGGGTGATATTTTCAGTATCTGCTGGAATAATTTTCTCAAGCCATATATCCGATTTTGATTGATTAAGTAAATTTGTTTTGAATATAAACCTTTTATACTATACAAGTGTCAAAAAGTAATGGTTAGTGTATTATATCTTAATGTTTTCTGCGTAATTCTTACTGAGATAAGATAAAAAATAATTTTCCAAAAAAAAAAACTACTAATGTCATTCAATTTCCTCGACCAAAAATATGTATGATTATCTCGTATGTAAACAAGCGCATTCAAACCTAGACGGAGAATACATTTGTTTTTATATGTCTATTTCAATTTATCCACATAGCAAAATAGTACATATATATCGGAAAAAGAAAAATATATGCGATTGAATAAAACTGATCGACATTTTAAAAGGTGAAATAAAATCAAGTTAATTAGGGAAAAGGTGTTACACGGTATTTATCAGCTTAAAAAACAAACATCAAAAGACTGTTTTCCGGGCGCTACTGGTATTGGCGCTTAATTAAATCTATTTCTTGCTAAGATAGTCATCTGCGGTGCAAAAACAAAGTCTAAAAATTTCCCGCATAGCGTTTTAAAATATTTCAATTAAAATTTGATATTTTTTCCAATATAAATGATTACTGAAATGCATGCAATTTGTTTTCAATAACTTTACTCTACTATAAAAAAGTATACATTCCATTATTATTTTCTGTAAATCGTATTGATGGATGATAATATGTTCAAAACAAATTGTTATTCATTTTAGGTTTCTTTATATTCATCAGATATGAGGATCAAAATGATGAAAAATCAATAGTAATCTTTTATTCTTCAAATATTGTAAAGACAAAAGCATGAAATTGAATAATTTTTGACATTTAACTTGTCGCTCTCTCTACATAATATTCAGGTACAGATAAAAACCAATTAAAATTTACACACAGTCCTACAGTTCCCATTTAAGACGTACGATTTTTTAAAAAAGTATACAATTATACAGAGCGTTCACTGGGAAGTATTACTACTTCATATTTTAGGGCTTTACTTAAATGATTTTTTTATGCTAATAAATGTTTAATTGAAAGTTAGGAATTACGTATGGAATTAGCTAAACGACCGCTCCTTTTACAATAGTATGTCTCACAAATGTGGGTTCCTTTTTTATTACATTTTCAAAAACTTCAACTATATTCCATAGCATCGATGTAAATTTTTTGTCTCAGTGTATCTGGTTTGCTGGTTTAAGCTTTGATGTTTAAATATCTCACATAAAAATAATCCGGGATTTATTAGTTCGGTGACCATACATGCGAATTGACTACTATTTTTCGAAATATTCTATTGTAGAAACACATCTTTCAGTAATTCCATTGACATTTGGGTTATATAAATTCACAAACGTGCGCATCATCTTGTTGGAAGCAAATATTAATTAAATCTCAAGTATCCAAATTTGGTGGAAAAGTTATCAATCATCTTATAATAACATTCTCCATTGATAATTACTATAACGCCAAATTCATCTTCAAAAAGTAAGTGCCAGAGATTCTTCTAGACATCATAGCGCACTACACTGTCACATTTGATGGATGCAAAGGTGACTGATGAATAATTTGAGGTCTTTATATTGCTCAAATATTTTTTTTTATTTATTGACGTGTCCATTTAAATTAAAAATTTTCATAAAAAAACGGATATTTTAAACGGAAATAAATGCAAACCATTAACATAAGTTCCACAAATTTATTGTCTTCAAATCGATTTCTTGAGCAGTGTTTGATTGATTAAGTTGAATTTTTGTAAACACTTTTTTGGGTAACAGTAATGTTTTCAGCTGTTCTTCTTAAAATTTTGTGACTCAGGCATATGCTTATCGGCTACAGAGTCGCTATTTAAAATCATTCACATAACGACAAGTCATGGCACATAATTTGTACCGATAATTCCACGTTATTTTCTGATTTTTTATTGACTGATAAAATGTTTTGTGATAAAAATAAGTTGGTTTTTACTTCACGACTGCCAAATATGAACTTCCAATTTTAATGCTTATCAAAATGGTTACCCAACAAAGTATTAAATCTTCTAAGGGAACACCCTGTATTAAGCCATCTCGGTACCAAATGTGTAGCAAAAAGATTCTTTATTGGTTATTGAATAAATTTTCAATGAGAAGCTGTAATTCAATTGGTAGCATACCCTTTTCAAAGAAGATAAGATACAAATGGGGTTGAAGAAGATTTGTGACTCAATAATCACTCTTTTTTATTCCGTTTAACTGATAAGGGTTGCTTCTAAGAAATAAAAACTTTCAAAATTTGATTAAAATATCATTGTATGAAAGTGCCCATTTAAGGACTCGTTGACGGATAATTCGACTGTTAAAGGTTTTAGCTGTTATAAGATCGCAATGAAATATAAAAATGACTATTTTTATATTATGCTGTAAAACAATAATCAATTCAACTTCTTTCCTCAGCGAACTTTTCAATTACCAATACAAAACGTCATGCATGTTTCCACATACTAAATGCAGTTTGCTGAATTTTCAATCTGATGGTGTGTGATCTCTCTATTGAAATCACTTTGACCAATTTGCTCTGACCATTGGCCGTTTAAAATCCTTCCGATTCAATGAATACTCTAGTGTGACCATGCGAATGCTACGCTGGTATTACAATAAGGTAAGTACTAAATTAATCATCCATGCTGCATTGATTGAAATGAGTTTCAATGAAAGCAATTTTAATTGGAAAACGTTCTGAAAACATTATTTTACATTATTTGTGTTTTTGGAAATATGGCAATAGGCAGTGTAAATTAAATTTTGGATTGAATACAATGAAAGTTTTGTAATAGTTACGTAAACAAGGTTTGGTATTTTTGGGATTTTTTAGGACTAGTAAATTTGTAACAAAATCTCGAGTGAACACATTTTTTTCTAAATTTGTTACAATTTTCAGAAGTAGCTCCACCCTTTTATCTTTATAAAACTGTTTCATGAACGATTCACCAATGATAAGTTTATATTGATATAAAAAAAGATGATATTATTTTATAGTAAATCATGTTCCACGTTTCGAAAAGATGTGTTACAATTCGCCATATAAAAATGTTCCGATTTGAAAGTACAACCAGTGTAATTTATAAAGGAAATATAATAAAAAACCGCATTGCTGACGCCACAAATGATTTATGTGATATGTTTTTTTATATTACAATTTATTGCGTATGACATATTACTTATGTTTTATTGTTTATTTTTATAGAAGGTATTTCATTCTCGTTTAATATAATATCACGAATGCTATGTTGTTTGCTCGACACATAGTTCAATTTGACAGGCTTAATAGGATCATAGATACATTATATTACTTATGATGAGCATAAATTTTCTAAATAAATATTATATTAAGTCGCATTAATCTCCATACTAAGAAAATATTTGAAGAAGATTTCATCGTATAATGCGTTAGGAACAAGTAATTATTGACGCATATTATTTAAATATAATAAATAAAGATTAGTTGTATTAAAATGAACGTAAATTTTATTTGTAATATATTTTGTACAGAAAAAGATAACATTAATAACTAACCCGTTATAACTAACTAAGTCGTTTAAGATGGATCTAGAACTTAAAAAAACCAACATGGAGGATCTCAAAAGTTATACGTAAAAAAAATACAATTAAATTCTCAGCCTTTTGGTTATTGAATATAGCTTTAGCTGATAACATATAGAAACCAGATCTTCCATAGTACTATAAAACATAGATGTAAATTTTATAGAACACATCTGATCCTTAAAATTAAGGTTTAGTGAAAACTAACTAACCTCTCGTAGCCATCATTTATCCTTCTACGCTTACTCTCCTCGATTAGAGAATTGAGTAATTGTAAATTGAGTTAAAAAAAAAATGAAATCATTTCTATAAACCCACATGTACCACATATTTGGTTTCAAAATATTTGATAACAATAAGGGATTTGCAGTCTCAAATATACAAATCTTACAAAAGACAGTTAATTAAAAACAAAGATAAAGCAACGTTGACAATGTTTAAGTTTTAAGACTAAGCACATTGTTTGTGAGCATTTAGCATTGACAAATCCATATAATCCAATAAAACTAACTACTAACACAGACGACAGTATAGCTTTGTTCTTCGCTGATATACAAGGCAAACAGATTTGCTGAATTGCTTTCGCGCAATGTCTTCGAGGCACGTGCTTTATAGATTTTTCACTTGTCATAAAAACAAAACGTTGCAAGAGATGAAAATAATACTAACGATTTTTTCCCGTTTTCAATCTCGAGTGTTGTGTAAAATGTATCTACGTGCAATGAATTTTTTTATGATTATACATGAAAGACAATATAGCTTGTTTTACTAGGTGGTAATCGTGACATTTTTTTTAACCATACTCGCTCCCAATGTGGAGTATTGTAGTTGATCTTGAACAGTCGTTTATGAACGACGACTAAAACTCTTTCAACTTCTTTCTTCCCAATAAAATCATAGAAATTAAATATTTAGGAGAGAGTTTTTAGACATCTACGTCTATAATCTAAAGTTTTTAAATCGAATGAAATATTAATTTGTGAAACTATTCGTATTAGAATTCTAGTATCCCGTACGCAACGTAAATGATGTCGTCGACGTTGAAAATTCAACAACATCTTAATTAATTAACTAGTTTTCATTAAATCGCGTAGAATAGTATTATATAAGCTTATTTGTTCTATATACTTGTGTATTTTTCTAAGCTTCAAATAGAGAACCTTACATTTCTGTCGACAAAACAACACTATGTTCTAAAAAAAAAACTGGTTTAAATTCTCTTCTATAAAAAGAAAACGAATATACGTTTAAGCGAAAAAACTCTATCAATCTATAAATGATTGTAAATCTTCAGTGGAATTTCAGTAAATGAAATAATGAAAACATTTTCCGATTGTAAATACCCGACAGTATTTTTTTTAAATACGTGATTGGATAAAAATGCTTTTCATTCGAATTTATTTGAAATTCTCCTGCCTAAAAAGAATTCCTTTAGTTGAATTGTGAAAATGATTTAAAGCGAAAGCCAGGTATCAACAGTTAACAGACATTCAAATTTAAATTCCATCATAAGAGAGGAACAAACTTGAAGATTACCGGTCGACGGGAATTTCTGTTGTCGCCAGAGTCAGCGAAGGAAACATACGCGAATACATCCATTATCCAGGATCTAGGCGCTATCAAATATGGATAGAATGCTTCTATGGAAAGGCGGGATGGCGGAAAGGGAAGCTCGGCGGTGGGGCGGGAGCCCGGCTAAATGCTCCTGACTGGATGCTCCCCTAGTATTCGTCGGGCCATGCTATAGACGCGACGTGCGGGTTTGTTTCAGCAGAGCGCTTTTCAATTTTGACACTGTTTTCCGGAACATTGGTAATTGAAAGAAAAATCACGAATCGACTTTGTCAACTTTGGAGATTGCCGCTTTGGAAATTGATGCGGATACCAAGGAGAGGTAAGCAAACATTATATAACTGTGTGATTAAATGATTAAGTATAGATTTAGCAGTAACATTATTAGCAGTATCTTTATGGTTAAAAATACTTATTTGAAGTTAAATATATTTCAGAAAAATAATTGAATTTTTCCTATTATATTTCCTACATTATTTACAACTAAAAAAAAAATAAACATAAAAGTCCTTTTGGATAAAATATCTACTATTGAAACTTAAAAAATTTGTAATTAAAAAATTCTCTCAAATAATACTCCTTAATGAATTTATATATTACAGTTTTTTGTTTGTAAAAAAAAATGTGAAGTTTTCTAAGACGACATTTTTCGTGAAAATGTTCTAATGCGAAAAATATAGATTTTAATTTTATTATTAACATTATTCTAATTGCTTTATTTTATTATAACATATATAAAATGTTTTATTTTTAAATATTGTAAGGCTTAAAAATTTTTTTTTTTTAAAAGAGCGCAATTCATCATTGCTTCTTTCATTGAATATGTTTATTAAAATGTATGACAGTATATAAATTTAAAGCTTAGAACTACAATTTTCATATAACAACTATAAATAAATCATTTGACATAATATAAGTATAGTAAATTATTTCTAAAACATCCCAATGAATTATAATATCTTTTCACGATTTTAATAAATAACGCTTTTTACACTCATAGTTCAAAGGTGTGAAAACTGTTATTGCAAGGGATTCTCTAACGAATTGTTTTTATCACGAACACATCCTACGCCGCTTAAAAAGCCAAAGGTTAAATGTGAAACAATTACGCGTCAAGATTTTATATTTACGCCAGACATAAAGAGATATAGCCAATTTTCCCGATTTATTCTATAAACAGAAATTTCAACTTTAATGAAGAGAAACACTTTCACTTTAATGAAGAGAAAGGAAAAATTTTAAATGAATTTTATTTTGAGCTGTCATTTTTAACTGAATCTGTATTGTAAAACATTTATAGAAGTAATCAAACATGATTATAAAAAATCGATAAGATAAAAATTATACTTACTAAAATAATTTTTAATATCTTCTGATTTATATCATAGCATTATAGAAAAGAAATTCTATAGAAAAACAAAGAATTATCAATCTAAAAGAGTGTGGAATTATATTTCGTTTATTATGGGTGTAATTAATCTCTTTTTTGCATTTGCTCGGGATAGCACGTTTGAGGAGAAATTTTTCAGTTGAATGAAAATTTTATGAGTATCTTATCAAGCCCTTGTAATCTTTCGATTCTCTGGCTATTCGAAAGAGTGACATTTAAGACGAAGACTTCAACAGGCCGCACAGACATATACAAAAAATATCGTCAGAAATTCAAACTTTATTTCTTACAGGCAGTATAAATGTATAAATATATATATACATTATTAGAAACACACATTTTGAAATAATGAAATATTTGTAAAAGGTCACCACTACATTTTTTGTGAGCACGCAGATTTTCATCCCAAAAAATACCTGAGTAATATGGTTCTAAAATGATTACAAAAATTGATGAAATCAGCGCGTCTTTGTCTTTTTTTGCATTCATCAGTGAAACGATTCACGCCACTAATGGACATCCAAGTTTTTCGTCTGAATGTATATTGAACAAAAGAATCATTCAAATTAGACGAGTAAAATTACATTTGAGAGGATTCTATCTCTTTTGAAGAGGATAAACCTTTAAAACTTACGTAAATGTACTAAAATAGTATAAAAATATTTTAACAGGGAACATTTATCCAATTTTTAAGAAATGTAGATATTTAAATTTGAATGGTTAAATGTTTACTATAAATAATTTTTGAATTATTGAAACTATGTACGATTCCACCCGTTTCGTCACTATCAACCCAAATTTCGCATTTCGGCATCTTTTGGAATTCTTTCATAGAAATGCTACAAAACTGACAAATTAAAAAAAAATACATTTACTCATAACACCAAAATGAAATAAAAATAAATGCTTTTTGCCAGTGCTGCTTTTCAAATGTTTGCTTTTTATTTTTTTTTTATTTTATAATACATAACCGGTAATGCTTATTCAACACTCCTTAAGAATTGTTTGTCAAAACGCTGTTTACAAAACAGAAAAACCATATTTTTTTTTATATTTCTTATTCACGAAATTTTCATGCATAAATTTTGTATTATCAGTCAAGACAGACACATTTTACTTAGAAAACTAAACAAAAAACATGACATACGATGGCATTATGAACAACATTTCTTTTAAGCAATAATCTGCATACCGTTGAGCAACATATGGAATACTTTTTCAACAAATATTTCAGTTATATTGGTGTTCAAGAAACTTATGGGGGCAATGTGTTGATAATTTAATATTTTTGAGTACCATCTATTAATTATTACAATCAGCGGTTTTAGTAGTTCAGAAGTTTCCATTTAATATACGATAAGATGTAACATATCTTAAAAATAACTAAATATCTGAGTTAGTGTAGAGCACAATTCTCATATTTCTCGTTATTTGAGTAACCTTAAATAGTATTATATGTAACGGAAACTAGTGTTGTTATAATTAATGCTTTTTGTTGTTTGTTGTTATAATTTGATGGTAGGGCCAATTATTATTTCCTAAAAAATTCAAATTAAATGGAATTGCATCCAAAAGAATAGCAGAATATTTTGTAGTGAATTAAAATAAAATGCATGTTATAAAAACAATAAAATCGAATTAAAAGATATCACTTACATTGCTGCCATTGTTTCACATATTTTATACATAAAAATGAGCTCCTCACTGGAAAATATTGACAATATATCGCAAGAAACTTTGTACCTAGGCATTGAGCAACGGACTGTAACAAATTAAATGTCATTCTGGGTCATAGGTAGTGCATCACTGCATTGTCAACTGACCTTCATCAAGGAGGGTGCCAATCGATGCGAATGCATTATCGTCCAGATATCGAAGTTCCTATTTTTATTTTCAAATGTTTTTTCTTAACCTGTATAGATAAAGTTCAACAATTTTTTTTTTCAACAAGATTTGTATAAATATTGCTTTAATTCGTCATATACTAAAATGCTGAATGTAAGAATTGAAAAAAAAATCTAATATTATTTAGATTGTGGATAGGCATTTTTTTTCAATACATACATACATTTAAAATAAATGAAAAAAAACTTTTTCGTATTTTTAGAATTCCATGCGTGCCAAACATATGAAACAGCTTTTCCCAAATTTTGCATGGATAAAATCAGCCAAAACAAGAATCTATTTTTGGAAACGATTTGAGTGTGGCACACCTGTACATCAGGATATTCAGATTCTCTTAAAATTGTCTCTTGTTATTATTTTAAGACAATTTCAGTTTTATTATAAAATTTATCATTTTTTTAATAAATATAAATAAAATTAAAATAGATTTTCTAATGTCAAGTGTCTAATGTCTTTCTATATGTTTAAAGATATTTCTCGGCTTTTGGGATTAAAAAGCTATCAATTTTGTTTTCAACGGTATTTTCTACTTAATTTTTGATAAATTCGTTGACTAATTCTATTTATTTTCTTTCTGTTACACATTTTGAAAAAATATTTTTTTGAGTGAGTTTAAGGTTGAATGATCTAGCTCTACTTAAGTTGAGTTACAAAATCTATTTACTATCAGTAGTGGATTCGTTTATATTAACATTTCATATAAATGAACTTATTGGTCATCAATGCATTAACTTTCTATATCATATTTGAATTGAAATTAAAAGCTTATAAATTAATTAAGTAAGTTAATTTGAAAGTATTAAATTCGTTCATTTAAAATAAATTCAATTGTCATATACCGTTTGATAAATAAAATTTACAGTGAGTATATTAAATAAAAATAATTTCACTATACCGCTTGTTAAATGAATGAGCTTTAATTTGAATTATTTACCCTTATTAATTGAATTATTTAAAACAATTTCAAGCAACTTTTTTTCATAGATCAAATTGAATTAAATATGAATGAACTCACACTTATTTTTTTATATGTTACAAAATAATTTTTGAACGAAATTAAATATATGATACACGTTTTTGTCATAATTCTACAATATTTTAGATAAATTTTGCTTCATCAAAGCTTTTAGATAAAAAGCTTGATAAATATTCCATCGTTGTTGCATTTGCTTCAGGCTAATAAAACGCTTATTTTCTAAATTTTCGCTGTTTTATATATCGAATAAAATAATATTCTTTTCCTAAAATAATGTCATGTAAAAATATAAAAAAAAACTAAACGAAAGATAAAAAAATAAGCATTAATTTGTTAAACGTTTACCCTTACTGTTTTTTAATATCCTATCTGAAGCAGTCGGCGTTAACAGCTTTCCGGGAGGGTTATTTGTGATCGCTGCAAAAAAAAACTAGTACCAAGTTTGCATCTTCCCCAAATTTCTGTTAATTACCGGGCACGTGTTGTTATGTTTCGACCCTCGCGTTCAATGAATTCATATCTGTTGGGTTGTTACAAAAGTAATTTAAATATATATCAACTTAAAAATTAATGCACAAGGTTAACATTTGAATCAATTATATAATAATACTTGCACTCAACAACAGTGAGAATTGAAAGTAGCTCTATCTTTGGGCTTGATCTATGGAGAAATAATTAAAAAAAAAAAAAAAATTTCTAGTGATAAATTAGTAACTTTCAGTTTTTTTTTTATTCTTAAGACTATATGAGCGTGGTAATTATTAGAATAGTAAAATGGAATCGTAATAGTGCATTTTTGTTGATTATTCTTTTTAATTATGCTAACATATTACAAGCTGTACATTGTTTTCTCTTCAAAGAAAAAGTTTTGTAGGAAAAACATCGTAAATATCAACTATTTTAATACAAGAATAAACTACCTCGTCCATGAAATTTGATGATTGATGAACTTTCTTTAGTTTAAATAATTAAATTCTGAAGTTTATGAATATAATTATATAATAAATCAGAAATTATTTCTGTTGAAATTTTCTCAGCGGAAATTTATTGCCAATTATGGTGAATCGGTCCATAAAGCAATTGGACATCTCGCGCAAATCCAGGACTGGAACCAAGAGTGAGGTCAAATTAAAAGTCGGTTTCACATGATTTTTTGGACCCAAAATTATATATTTTACATACATAAATCAAGTCAAATATTTTTATTTCACATACATTCATTATCATTTAAAAATCAGGCAGCAATCACACATTTTACATCCGTCACCTTCCGGTTCTGTAGTCAAAGAGAAAAAATAATCAATTTTCTAGTCAACGAATGAATTATTTGTCAAGGACTTTTTTTATTTAATTATTATCTTCCGATATGCCATATAAAACTCTGCAATTAATAATAAAACTTTAAAATATATGAATTATCTTCTAAGTCATTTATTCAATTATGCTATTATCATGTATTGATCATACCTGAAAAAGAAGTACGAAATAGTTTAAGTCATATCTTACTATATATTGTAAAATAGATTTCATTGAAATGTTCCGAGAGTAGTTCGTGGACCAATATATTGCTAAAAAGTCCTTAATTATCAACTGATAAATTCATAATGATTGCAATGAGCAAAACTGCTCATGAAAATAAAATATTTTGTGGAAATAGCACTAAAAATGTGTTTTTATAATAATTAAAAAAAAGAATATTTTAAACAGACGCGTAACCAAAACAATTATTATATTATGGGCAATCGGCGTTAAGCAGTTTTAATAAATTATTTCCGAAAGGCACCCCTTTCCTGGAAAAATCTATTTTCTAACGACTTGCTTTATAAGTTCATGTATTCGAAGCGGAAAATGGCGAGTTTCACTTCTCATTATATGTTTCCCGCGCTTATCTGCCAACTGGTTTTGACGGTAAAGTACTGGTAAGTCAAAATGGCAATCGCTATCTCCTTGGGTTGTTGGCGTGTGATTATGAATAGTGTGTTGTTGAAAGTCTTACAAGTTCGTCATAATAAATAATTTTGTCAAGATGTAAAATTTTTCTATGTTTTATAGTTTATGCTATCGATGCGTAAAACGTATGAAAATGCTTTTATTAGAATATAGTAAAAAGGCACAGAAACTATTATTCTATACCGAATATTTTTTATTTATTGAAATACAAGTGGTGAAATATAATTAAATTGAATTATTATTTATCATTGCCAATCAAGTCACTTCAACTGATAATAATTGAATTGACTTCAGTATAAAAATATTAAATATTTATACAAGTCATGACTTTACCTAAATAAAGAAGTGAAGTTTAAATATGTGCTGATGTATATCATTCTATAATCCTAAAATGCTGATATCTACATAACAGTTCAGGAAGTATTTATAATACACTCATCCACTATTAACTGAAGCATCGAATTTCTACCTAAAATGTTTTTCGTGAAAATGCGATGCGGAAAGCTAAAATTTTTATGAAAAATGATCTGAGAATTATTTTTGTTAAGAACATATTTTGCTTGTTAAAATGGGGTTACAAATTCAACTGTATAAGTATCAGACATTTTCAGAGCACTTTCAAAATTGGTATAAGTTATAAAAACAGTCATTTTAAAGAAACGTTACTAACACACAAATCAGTAATATTTAATAATTAAATATGACTAAAAAATCATTCAAAAGACTATTTTTATCTATGAAAGAATTTTATTTTTGTTTTCTGTGAATTTTAATTTATATTGTACAAACATTGGAACAAATAAAATAATATGTTATAAAATATTCATGTGCCGGAGAAGTGTAGTGTATTGACGAAAATGAGTAAGTTTTTTTTTATATAGTCAATTCATTCTGTTTCAAAATATGCGAAGAAAAGGATTTGGCAGTTCCGTGGCGTGAAAATATTCCGACTATTCTTTACTGCTTTGAAAAATTTGCTATGCCAAAGTGATCCATGTCACATTTAAAATATTTATAAAAATGATCAGTGTGGCCTACTGATATTATGTAAGAAAATAGTTTTACCAAAGCTTAATTGATCAGTCATTGAATCCAGCGATGTATTTATTACATTATTCAGTAAAAATAAATATTGTGATAATAGAATAGAAGAAACTATAAAATCTAGAAACTAAGTTGAAGTATTAAGGACGATAAAGAATATAAAAACAAGTTATTAGATAACGAATGAAAATAAGCTTCTATGTAAAAAATGTAGATTTTCTGGGAACAAATAAATTAAGGATTCAAAATACTTTATTATTTCGATTCAGTTATATTTCATTCTAATAAAATGTAAAAAGCTTCGTTGGTAATATTAGAATATGATTAAAATTTTCAAAAATGATTTGCGTTTGCATTTTACAATGATAATAATTTATCCCCGGTTGTAGATCTAGCTGAAAAACGCTTAATTAACAAATTGCCTTCAGCGACATCCCGTTATCCAACTGCCTAACAAAGTCGTCTTTTAATTGAAGGCTCCGGTTTCACAACTTACAATCTCTGCCACTGTATTCGTCGGAAAAACAAATAAAACAAATTCTTAAATTTGATCCTTCTAAATAAAAGTATACGATACTGTTTTTACTTTTCGTAGCTGTCTCATTAAATATAAATAGAAACGTTTTTGTCAAAAAATGAAATACGGGTTACTGTTTTCAAGTAAATATACACAATGTTTAGTATTATTTCCACAATTTTATTATACAAGATCAAAAAAACTATACTCGCGATGAAGAAAACAAGTTCTCATATTTATATATAACATATATAGAATTGTGGAAATAGTACCAAACATAATAAAAATATAATGGTTTTTCACAAAGCAATGCTAGTTAACATCGTAAAATTGATCAGTTGATAATGCTCGCGATCGGCAAAACCGGTTCTGATCATAAAAATATTGTGGAAGTGAGTAATAAAAAATGTATTTTTGTAATATTATTTAAAATATCAACAACATAAAAGTGACCTTAAGTAATGTGTTATGTTAAAACAAACATTGGCTACTTTTATCATTTACCTTTATTCAATTAAGCTGTCTCAACTTCAATCATATAGCTAAAAATCAATTAATAAATTAAAACTATGTAAATAAATTTATGGGAGTGCCGTTATTATAAAAGTAATGGTTCAGACATACATTTACGTTTGCTTAAATTACGATTAACGTTTTTCACCCATTCGATCCTAAAATTCATAGTCCTCCTATGGTTCCATATTCTTCTCGCCTTAATTTTGCCAAGAATTATTGATTATTATTTAATAATGTATTCTCTTGAGATAAACTCTATAAAGAATTCACATTAACTGCAAACAAAGTAATATTAATGATATCAATCTGCAAATAGTACCCATTATTTATGCTAAATTTATTTCGTTATAGTTTCTGTGCTTCAATTTAGGATAAAGGTTTGCGTCTTCATTTGTCCGTTTGGGAATCCAATAAGCGACTTATTTAAAATGGTAAAGATATTTTTTAACTTGAAAGATATTTTTGAGAAAACTGATACATTTAAACAAATGGCTTGTACTGGGACTCAAATACGTGAGATCATTAACGGTACCTAACAATGTAGACCTCTACAGCGCAGAGCCGATAGTTGGTAATTGAAAGATATATATATATTTATATCAAAACTAAATCCAAACATTATCGTAATGTGATATGAATGATGATAAGAAGCAAAACGAGGGGGTGTGGATGGTTGCACTATAGGGGTTTTCATACATAAGACTGTTTACAAAATGGGATGCTTGTCGTGCCATGGGAAACCGTGTAAGCGAGAGACTGAAAAAAATAACGTCAAAAATGAAATGCATGAATTAAATTTTCACACAAATTTGCTTACGTGTGGAGATTTTGGATGAAAACCAGCTGGAAAGTGTGTGTTTTTTAATTTAATTGATTTGAAACACATGTTTTACGAAAATAATTTCATCCCGAGTATTAACGTCATGTTTGAATAATTTATCATTGTTACCTGTCAGTTGTCAACGATGAATATCAAAAAAACTATCAAGCATCCTGAGAAACAATCAATGATATTACAGAGATTGTTATGTGTGAACAAAGAGCTTTCAAATATTTTGATTCAATTCGCACTTATTACGGCCAGTTCAGGGGCAAACTTGTGAAAGTTTTTTGGAAGTTATAGTATTTCGTCTTCGTATCAACAAGAAATTTTACCATCAGCAGATTGGTTTTCTTTTAAGTTATAATGAATCCTTGAATTTTGATCTTAAGCACACAAAATTACGAGATTTTGAAGTGATTTTCATAGTATTATGTTCCAATTATATAACAGTGTTTGCCATGTTTCTAAAATATTTTGAATCTTTGTGTACATCTGATCTACTACTTGACCCCACATAGATTCCAATACCATTATATATGAAGTAAAGTAAGTAAATAATATTGATTATCGTAACCCTTTTCAAATCAATGCTTTGTTCGTCCATTTTTGGATGATTGATCTGAACATGCAATAAATACCTTTTAAATAAACATAAAGTGATAAAATATATCTTGGTTTATTTACAATTCACCACATAAAACATTTATTCGAATGTATAATGAATATCTGACGTGCACAAAAATCACCAAAATGAATTAAATTAACTTATTTATACGAAATATACGAAATACTATTTTCAATAAAGTTTTTCCTTACCTATTATAGTGTATTGTTTCCAAACTTAAGGTATGCTGACTGGCAAAATATGTTCAATGACGTTCAAAATAAAAACGGATCACTTGAATGGGTTAAAGAACTCGCTCAGGCAAAACGCCATAATCTAAACTTGAGCTGTCTCTTCTTCTTACTAAATTTTGTCATTTTTTCAACCAATCATATTTTTTCTGTAGATATATACAGGATACATATAGCAAAGGTAGTTTTGCGAAGGCAGCTAGAATTACTTTCACCGAAATTAATAATGCCAGCGAGAGATATTGAAAACGTTGCCTTTGGAAGAATTTATCTGCGTTTTTCCACGCTATCAAAAATAAAGGTTGCGTGATTGAAAAACGACCCATACTCCCAAAATAACCATTATTCAAATGATCTATACATCACACAACACATTGGTAGAATAGCGTTTCTATTATTTCAAGTAGTAAGTATATTTTGATCTCCAGAACTCTCTATATGACCAGCGAATTTATTAATTGTTCTGTAATTTTGAGCATATTTACCATGTTAGTTATCCCAAATGTAAATAGGCTTAAATATTTATATACTGAGTCTAATACTTTCAATCTAAATGCCGACTTTACCATAGCTGCAAAAAAAAGAATAAAAAAAGGTTACTTCAAAAATTAATATTTTTTGTTAATATCAATTAATTAATAAAGAGAAAATTTTGTGTTTTTGGAACGCGGTGCGCGTTTTAGTGTTTTTTCTGTTTCGAATGTGGTTTGCTATAAGAAAACCCGCTCACTTAAAAAATCTTTTATTCGTAAATATATTCGGCAAAAACAACGGTTAAATTTAGCTTTTTTCCGTTTTTATATGGTTGACTGATTATTGAATCATATGAATTGGATATCTCGCTATTTCAGTCTACTGCTTTCGTCTGGGCTGCTTATGTGACAAATCTGGCCCTGAGCCGCTTCTATAGCGTGCAAAATCTCGAATTGCTTCAATCTATCTCGTTCCCTTTGTCTGCAGTTAAGTGCCAGCAGCAGTCGGTGGTTTCTTGATGTAGCTTTTATGGGAACGATAATAAGGGATCGTAATGAAATTCGTAATAATGAAACGTCAGAGACTATTAAAAAAGATTCTAAAATCTGTCGGAAAATAACCGCTTTACACGCAAAGAAAATATACGCAAAAAATGAAATATTCTTAATATTAAACCAATTACTTGTGCGCATTCATTGGAAGATTTCACTTAATTATTTGTGTTTACATCAAAGGAAATATCCACGAAATACGAAGTAATTATGATTTAATTTCAACACTGTCACATTTTTATCATTTTTTTGGTGAAATTTAATATAATATCAATCTTCAATCTTAGTTGACAAAGAAATTGAAATCTTTGAATTGCGTACAGATAAAATTATGTCATATAATCAAATGATTCATTCGAATGTATTGATTTTGTTTAATTTGTGAAAAACTATTGTGTAAAATATAACGACTTATAATTAAATATGTAGCATAACAAATGTGTATTAAAGATTTATGGTTTGCAATAATAACAGAAACGTAACATTGATTACCAATGAAAACTGAATCCAAACATCTCTTTCCTAGCAACACTGATTTATCCCAGTAAAAAATGTTCAGATGTTATGCGTGAATCATAAAACGAATGTTCGGTTTGGATTATTTATGCAGCAATATCGCTTCGGAGGATCTGTGAGGGAAATCCATCGAGGGGACCGCACCTGTATCCCTCGATTTGCTTTGCGATGCTTTAAAATTTATGCTTTCGCTTAGTCGCAAATATATGCATTCCGTCGTATAACCGACGCCGTTATTGAGGCTCGGCAAAATTAATCTCCTAGCAAATGAAAACTTTGAGATTTATTAATTTTCCGATGTTATAATAGTATACTCAAATAATATCGAGTCATTCTTACAGCAAATAATCACAATATAAAAAAAATATTAAAGATTAATTGAAATTATTATACTTGATTTGTCATTTATTGTAACTCAATACTGATGAAAACTCATTGATGATAAAAAACGTCAGGACTTTTTACTACACCTAATACTTACTTACTACACCTAAGAAGAAAATAAGTGTAAGTTGAATTTTTCAACGGTATTAAAAAGAGTGAAACTATCTTTCAATAAATATATTTTGTCGGTTCGTCCGCTTTTAAGGAATAATCAAAGAATACTTTTTAGGTGTTAATTGCCACTTCTTAATGGAAAGGCATGATATTTTAAATAATAAAAACACATTTTTTAGTACTTATTTCCACAATATATTTTTTGATCAGGACCGGCTTCATACATCGCGAGCATTATCAACTGCTGATCCTGATCAAATATAAATATATTGTAGAAATAAATACTAAAAATTGTGTTTGTATTATTTTAAGAAAATCAAAGAATATATTTAAAAAAATACGAATAAAAACATTTTGGTATTGGTGTGATAAAATTATCTTTTTTTCAACATTAAAATGCATCATAAAACCATCCAGTAAAACTAAAAATGATGTTTAGATAGTTAAAAAAATCCGGCATGTAGACGTTTAAATAAAAAAAAATACAAGGCTGGATTTGTACAATCTTAGATGCTTTCAAATCATTTATCGCCGAAATTTTGTTAGCGATGATATTTTATACGATTTGTACAAATTAAAGTGAGCTGAAGGGACACTCTTGCTTCATTCGCATTTGCTTAAGATAAAATTATGATGTTTTTACCATCTGTGTTTTATTTTCATTGTGTACTTTTACTGTGTCAAAAAAGAGAAATAAAACACGATAACATTCACAAAAATATTTTGACAAATTTCGTATCGTTGCTAAGTAACAAATGAAAAAAACTTTTTGCGAATATATTTAAATAAGCGGAATGCTTTTAAGCCCTGTACCAATACAAAAATAAATGATATTCTCAGAATGCCTCCATAAAATTTACACTTTTTAATACGGTTGAAAATGTTTTTAAAACGGACTTTTTGCGATTTCTATTAAATAACCTTTTTCACTATATATATATATTTTTTTGTAGTATTTGAAAAAAATATCTTAGATATTTTATAAATGACATTTAGGAAAAAATATCTTAGATATTTTATAAATGACATTTAGGAAAAAATAAATCAAAAATTTAATCTTAAAGAAACATTTATTCATTTTAAGCAACGAAAGACTTGAACTATTATTCAGCAATACAGCGAACGCCTATATGACACAACAAATTAAAACAATATTTTTTAGTCACTTTCCATAAAGATAGTGTAGAAAAAAATAGAATTCTCCTTAACATATGTGGTTTAAGCATAACTGTATGAGACTATTTATAACTCATGCAATAAACACATTGATCAGACAACCATCCTCCCAAATATCATTTTATATGACCCACGCGAAAAACAAAACATCAAAAAATATAGTTTGCTTGTTTTTTCGAACACGTAGAAGAAAATCATAATTGAAAATGAACTTTGAGGCTGAAGAGAACGAAACGATGTCGCTGATAAAAGAAATTTTGTTGGGCAAAAGTTTTTTATGAATAATCAATAGATGAATGTTTCAGTTTTTATAAAATAAAAACAAAAAACAATCTGGTAAATTTTTCTGTAGAAGTCAATTGTTAATAAAAAATTAATGTATGGATGTTTCACCCAGTACTTTTTGTTATAAAAATGGACTGTTTTTTTTAAGTCTATGTGCGCCTTTAATTTAGAGTGAAATAGATTTATTCAGTAGTTTTTTTAACAAGATAAGTATAACTCAAATGTTAAGCCATTCGTTTTTCGAAGATATTAGTAATGCAAGCCCAATGACAGGACTAACAATAAGCTAATCTTTGTTGCTACAAATAAATACAGTAATTTAGCCGTTGTTAATGTATAAGAATATATTTTTGTATTCTCTCACAAAAAACGAATTGAAAAACATAAAAATTTACCGAGTGGTTTCAACCGATTGCATTTCGTGAACTAACATTAAGGAAAACAAGCAAAAATAAATTCGTGACGTCTATTATAAAAAATTCCATTGTTTATATGCCATATAAATTTTATGTTTTCTTATTCAAAACGATTGTGTATGTATGGTAATTTTTTGTTGATTTTTTGTTAAATTTATTAGAGTTGATAATTGAAATAATCTTTAATAACGGTTAAAACATTTCTGCAACGGGTTAAAATAGCAATTTGTTGGTTGATAAAAAGTTTGACAAACGTTATTATGAAACTGAATATACAAACAGTAACGTCATAAACAACCACAAATTAATCCACGTATTATCTTCGGATGAATTAAGTTAATTAATCACAAAAACCATGCGCTGGATGAATTAAATTTTCTCTTAAATGATGGGGGTAATGTAAATGAAAGGAAAGGGTTGTTAGAGAGACAGTTAGGTGATTGACGTAAACGAATATGATGTACTAAAAACCGTCACGTTAATTACGATATTAATGATAATCGTACACCTGCAGAACTTTGAATGTCAAGAAAATACTTTCAAATAACAACAAATGAATATTCTGTATTTAATAATGCTCACAAAACTGTTGTATGTGTATAAAACATTAGCATTAAAATTATGCCACATTTAATCTTTCGCTAGTGAAATTAAGATTTACCAAAATTTCACCTAAAAATTGATTATTCTTACAGATTAAATAGCATTTGGAATCACAATCAAAATTATTAAGTAAGCGATGGCCTGACTTTCGGTCACATAATACATACTGATTCTTCGCAAAAAAGTGTTTTGAAGATGAAAAAAAGTAGATTTTTTAATGTAATAATAACTGGAATAATACTGGAATATATTAAAACTAGATTATTGAATTAAGAGAAATTTTTTCATTCTATAGAAAACAAATTTTAACTTTTTAAATAAATTTACTAATTTCCCTTTTTTCCAAGTTACGAATACTTCTTAAGCGGTTTTTGTGTATAATATATCTATATTAAATATTAATCATACATTGTAATTGAGGTTGCCATTTCGCGAGTTATGTAGATAAAAATTATTGTTATTCTAATTAAAGTAAATGATACAAGGGCTTCGAAGTCGTATGTAGTAACGATGATTCTTTTTAGAATAGTGAGTGTAATGGATAAAAATACAATAAAAAATGAAAAGAAATCTAAAAATAAAATGCTTATTTCTAATATATCAACTTATTTACAAGTAGATGTGGTAGAGGCAGTTTTCTCTAAATACACTTTTCCTGAGAAAAACAGGTTATAATCACCCAAAATGTAAAAATATTAAGCTTTTCAAAGTAAATGTATTTTTTTTAAATAGAAATAAAATATGCATTTGTTGAAGATGTCGTGTATTCAAATATCATGTATCTTAAAAACACACATCGGTTTATTTTTACATACAGGTGTGATATTTATCAACTTGAGCACATCACTCGAGGGAAAATCATGCATCAGAAAACTACATATGCATGCAAGTAAAAGGGGAGACTGAAGACTAAAAAGGAAATAAAAAATGTCACGGCACGCTCACCGAGATGTTATAATATGAAATATTGGCAACGGTTTGTAAAATGACAAGGCGCCTCTCGCCCCTACCCTCGAGTGCCGAAGTGGGGTGCCGTAGATAAGAGAGGACAGAGGGTCGCTGTGTCTATCTACCCTCGACATGTTGAGACTGTAGACACCTTTGTTACATATTACGTGCCACGATTGCGTATTTAAACACTAAACAATACGCAATTTAAACGAGACGCAGCGACAATGAATGAGATAAAATTTCAAAGTGGCGGTGATCGATTATACGTATCTTGTTAAATTATCGCCTAAATAACTTTACATATGGAATTTCACCTTCATTTATTTGGAATTCGCGTATAAATACTGGATAATAATATTGAAGAAAAATTTAGGACGATTCCTCTTTTCGTTAATTCGTTTCGTTAATAAAAAAATATGCTTTTAAAATATTCACATAATCCATAAAATCATAAAGGAAATATCATATTGAATAGATATTCTGTAAAATTTTTGCTTAAATTATGAAAACATCAAATAATAAAATACTCTCAAAAAACAGTTGGCAATACCAACCGAGTAAAATTTTAAATTTGGGTTTAATATTAGAAGTAAATGATATGACGAAATCATTTATTTTAATATATGGAAGCATTCTTAGAACAATATTTCATTTACTGCCATAAAAAGGCAAGCTATTACAATCGAAAATAAAAAATATATACACTTTCAATATATTTATTTTAAATGATATTTATAGAATCGTGTTATTTATTTAACCATATTAAATGAATGTTTGACCTTTAAGAAAAAGGGATTGTTGTTAAAAAGGAAAAAAAAAATTATTTACGCAAACCTACACATATAACAACAAACGGCAATCATTTAAAATACCAGAATATTTTTATATTTCCGCTTTAAAAAGAATTCTATCCAACCAAAAAATCAAACAATCGAAAGAGAAAACAGCCCTTTACTATGCACATAAAGATATACGCATATGTTGATATATTGTATTTGTATTGGTGTGCATACAGACGAGGAACGCAAAGATAATAAAGATGGCTATACATGGGGTGTCTATAATGACCTAGTTTAGCGTAAAAGTCTCTTCAAACATTTCCGTATTTTTATATACTGAAATAAACCTGAATATCAAATTGCTCTCCGGGAAATAGATGTGTTATCAGAAAAAATATTCAAATGTTGCGAAAACAAATCAGAAAAAGAAATAGTAAATCTGAGTTGGTTAATGTAATTTCAAATTAGCGAAACTCAAAAAAAATCACTTTAAGGGAAGCCAAAAAAGTATTCCATGCAGAATGCTATAAATAATTTCAAAAATAAAACAGAATTTTTTGAATAACTGAAAAAAATCGTAAACTTGAGAATGCTGTTTATAAGAAAATTAGATGTATTATTGGTATATCTTACGAAAATAATATATCATATTACACCCACTGTATCATGTTTCAGATAAAAAAAATCTGATTTTTGAGAAGTCTTTTCAATATTTTTTTAATATTCTTAACAAGAAAGACCATCATTCTTTATTGACAAAACAAAAGTAATACATCAGTCGATTTGATCTTTTGTATTACTTTCCTGGCAATATTTAAAATCAGTCACGGTTACTTCCTCAATCACACAAAAGCGTTCGGTTCAATGAAAAATGAAACATCAAACGTTGTCCACGAAAAAGTATACTTTATATTTATGTCAAGTTAGTTCACTTACATTTTGAAAAGGTGAGCTATAATTTTGATTGTTGTAATTGGCGTAAAATAGTTAATTATATAATTATTATTTGTTTGGACGCGGTTTTTTACTACTCCGTATTTTGTGTAACACTAGGCTACTTATATGCTTTAAAAATAAAATAACGCAGTGTAGTATGATGATTTGTTTTATGTATATAATTCGTAACTTGTCATTTTTATCATGACAAACATCTGATTTCTTTATTGCAAAAATGAGATTTTTATTTGCTTAATTTTTATTGTGCATTCGATGAGCATCCAGAATTTTGAATTTCAACAAATCAAATGACTTTTAAGGTGTTAACTACTTCTTGATAGAAAGGCATAATATTTTAAATAACAAAAACACATTTTTTAGTATTTATATCTACAATATATTTTTTGATCAGGACCGGTTTCGCTTATCGCGATATCAACTATCAACATTATCAACACTATCAACTGATAGAATACAATTTATAAAAAAGTCTATTTATACAAAAAAATTGAGCCAAAGGTAGCAGGAATAAAGAAAATCAATATTGATTCCGTTTGGCAATTAGTGCTCCCTTTATTAAGTAAATATTTTATTTTCAAATTGATTCCTTAAAAATTCAACGCGTATGCACCAATAATCAATTAAAATTTTTATTTTCTTATCGCAAAATAATCCATTAAAAATGCTTTTTACCCTTATATTATCAATCGCGATGAGCGAAATCAGTCCTGATCAAAAAATATATTGTGGAAATAAGTACTAAAAATATGTTTTTGTTATTCAAAAAAGATCAAATGAGTTTCGTAGATTAAAAAAAAATAGGGTATCGTATATATAGAATATATTAAAAACTATAGTTTTTTGGCATAGACATGAATATTGCTGGAAGAAGCTGATATTGTTTCAAATAAAAAGTGGGGAAGAGCCAAGAAACCTTTAATCATGAAGTGTAAATCTTGTACAAGATACGTAACGTATATAATCGAGACTTTATCGTTTCGAGATAAGTCGTATAAAAAACTTACATATCTGACAAAAAAAATAATTATAAAATAACATTTTTGTAAAAACCATTATATGACCGACGTTACCATGTAATTATCACAAAAAAATAATAATACAAGAAATATTAAAATAAAATTTTCGATTTTATAACAGCCTAGTTTTGCCTCTCGATATCGTTACTAAAATACAAGTAGTTAAGTTACAGCGGAAATTGAATTTATAATAATTAATGAATATCGTGGTAACCCAAAAATCTTTTCATTACGTTTTTTGGGATCAGTTTAAATATTCATACTATAGACCATTCAAAGCTCATACATCATGAAAAATACCCTAAAATCAACCCTTATGGGTTCCTAAAAAGGCTTCTCGTAAAAGATTCGAAAAATATGCACTCCCGTAAATTCAGAAAATATTTCTCCATCATCTTACCTAACGTTTTACTAAAATAAGCAAATAGAAATGTTCAATCAGCGGAATTCAATTTCCTAGTATCAAATTGAGCTCAATTCTTTCAACAATACGAGTAATACAATTTGATAAATGTGAACTTAGAATAATAACTCATTTCTTTCTTCCTTTTATAGCTAGAAATAAACTTTCTGAGAAAATGACTAACATATGATTGGCATTGCCGATCTTAGGATCCGGTAACAGCAAAAAGATATATATACTATGACGTTGTAGACATATTTTTAAAATTACCCTATTTTTCATTGAGCTTGTCAATAAATGTAACGATTCCATACATTTTTTTATTCGTTATTTTTTATTTCAATTGAAATTTTTTACATGCTGCGTGAAATACGTTATGTAGGTTGTTAATTGTATTGTGTAATCGGAACGATTTCGAATAATGATAATGTATATAATTATTTGTTCATAAAAAGAATTTAAATTACATAAAATAGTTTATGTAAACATTATTACCATATGAATCGGCTTATGACTTATATTTCATTCTCTAAATAAAATGAAATTTACCCAAGCAAAATATTTTTAAATATAAAACTTTTTTGAATATGAAAGATACATTCAAAACTAGTAAGTTTATGCCTTATATTGGCATTAGTTGTAATAATAAATTACACCGAGCACATGTAACACATAAAGTGATACAATTTATGATCGAAACCTTTCCGTAATACAAAATTTTGAAACTTATCTTTATGAAGATATAAATAGTGTCGTAAAATTATATTCAGTGCCTTTTAAAAATTGTGGCAAAATAAAAAACGTCCGAAGTCCAATAAGTGTTCATGGGGGATATGTACTTAACAAAATATATTACCCATAAGAGAGGCTCGGTTGCCGTACAAAAAGGTGAAAATTACGTACGTGAGATGAATAAGATTTTACTTTAGTTATGTATTGGCTTTCTCAATATATTTCCAGTATAAGATATTTTATCTTATTCCGATACTGAAATTTCTGAAATAAGGAAAAATGTTATATTCGTTATCCACTTAAAATTCATGGAACGAAATATTGTGATCTGAATTCATTACATGTTTCCTTTGTTTATTGAATAACATTTTTTTTATAAAACAATGTCTTATTATTATTAACAAATTTCACTTCGTTGGTATTTTTTATTCGATTACATTTTTGCTTTCCTTTTCCCGGTTACTACAACTTGTAAAAATGAGTTAAACCGTCATATAATTTTTGACAACCAAATTTTTCTCATGTTTAAATGACACAATTTTATAGATAAAGCAAAACTTCGATACCACGGTGAAAAAATAGCAATGTATTTTAGTTCTACAAAATTATTTTTAACAAATATAGTTGATAGCTATTTCGGCTCACGCCATCGTCAGAACTATCTTTCGATATTTAGAAAATTTCGATATTCAATTATTGCTGGACAAACGACCAATTTTAATAGAATTTATAAAAGAAATTTTTGTATTATAATATTTTGCACATTGATCATGATAAATATTATGATATTTATGTATCTTATCAAAAATATGTTTAAAATAAGAAATAACGGAATTTAAAAAAATATTATACAATGTATTTAATGAAATATAATTAAATGTGCAGCAATCATATGATTGTTTCTTAACTGTATTGGGATTTTCAATGCTATTACGTATGCAAAATATGATATTTAGTTAGCTATCATATCTGTAGCTACCTGACATCCAGGCTAAAGTCTGAATTTTCGACGTTTTATCTTCAGTAAAAAATAATTTTGATATGTTCCCTCATTGTTCTTGGTGCGTAGCGTTCTCTTGATGATGGTGATTGATCGCTGATTAAAAAACCTCGACATTTGCATCTAGATATAAGTTTACATGCAACTTTTTTTATATTATTAATAGTGTGGCTGCCATGTCGGGTCATTAATGTTTTTTTTATGCCAATCCTTTTTTTTTATTATTCGAGCGTAGGTCAAACGGTCATTGTCCCTGATGGTCTAGAAGCTTTCTCGTCGAAATCGAGAAGTCGTCTTCATCTTTCCTCTACGAGTTCCAATTCTCCAGTACACCTGTCATGTGAATAGTATGTGACGATTAATTCTACACATCATATATTTCTGCGGAAAGAAAGATATTGACCTGTAAATATTAATTATATTACAAATATTTGGCATTTAATTTTGTTTTAATATCAATAATCATATAACAAAACAATAAACATTTTATTTTGTTGATTGATTTTTTGATTGAATTGGCATTCACTTGGTAGAACTCCATTATAACACGGTGAAAAAATAGCAATGTATTTTAGTTCTACAAAATTATTTTTTACAAATATAGTTGATAGCTATTTCGGCTCAAGCCATCGTCAGAACTATATATTATATATATTTAACTATATATATTGTCTAAAATAAGTGGTACAGATTCCATTATTATTGTATATTGTAAGAAAGGCGTTGTCATAATCACTTGCCTTAAGCGATTCTTGCCACATTATAAGTGTACTATTTACTGCGTGGTTGAAAGGCAATACATTTTTAAAAATGAAAACACATTTTTAGTATAATTTACACTATATATATATATATATATGAAATGCTCGGGATGAGGGAAACTTGTTCTAATCGTAAAATGTATTATGAAATTAATATTAAAAAATATGGATTTATTATGGATGATGGAAGATTCTTGCTTTAAAAAAAAGCATATTTTTGATTATCGTATATGGGAGCTGCATATGAATGTTTTCAAAAAACATTTTTTTCGTTGAGCATTTAATTTAATTGACACAGTAACATATTATAATATAGGTGATTATGATATTATTTCATCTGGCGCTTTCTAAAGAAATGTTGCCAGTTTTCAGTATTTTTTGTAAATTGCTCTAATAGTAGACTTATGACGAAATTATCATTATAAAATATCAGAAACGTGATCCATATAAAAGACACTTAAAAATTAAAAAGTGAAACCATAATAGACTATTTTTTATTTGTATTTCAATGATAGAGCATGTTATGTTACTCCCAACTTTATAAATTAATATTTTAGTCCTGTGAAATATAATCTAATTATAGTATTGTAAAAAATATGTTATACTTCCTTGCTACCGGTATTTTGCGACGTCAAATATATATTTTTTTATTGTTATGAAATATTACATTTACTGTGCTTTGTGTATGATGATTTCTTTGTATACAAATTTAATATGAAACTGATGCTTACGTTCGATCAAGGGTTCAATTTATATATAAATAGAAATTTATTGGATTTTTACCCCTTTGTTTTCTTGCTCGAAATAAAAGTACTTTAACGCAGCTGTTTTCATTTATATATATTTTTAATCATTTTTAAATTATTTAATGTATTTGAAAATAATTCTGCGGTAGTCGCATACGTATTATATTAAAAACCAAAAATCTTCCCGCAAATATCATTCTTAATATATTTTCGTTCGATGAAATATTAGAAATGATTATGATATTTGTTTTTTAATCGTATATAATTGGATTTATTAAAGGTATATATAGTCCTAATAATTTTATTTTCAAGCTGTTTTCTAGAAAAATATTTTGTAGCATGATTCAAATATCAGTCGATAATGGTCGGGTTGAGAGAACTGGCCATGACCATAAATATACTAAATTGAGGAAACAGTACTTAAAATGTGTTTTTGTTGTTTAAATATAATGTATTTCTACGAAGAAGTGATATTTCAAATATTAAAAGACCAACCGTAGGTGTATCACAGCCTATTTCATAGTATTTTATGTATATGAATATGCTAATAACAATTGATTGAAATAACTAGACTAAAATTTTCGGGAAAAACTAGCAAATTATATATTTCCCTTCCTTTCTTTTAAGAAATCTCGGCACATAATATTTTCAGAAATTTATTAGATGTCCTATATTGTCTGTATATTTTTTTATTCTTTAACAAAGATATGCTTTGATGCTGTCAAAATCAAATTCTTCTTCAAATATAAAAGTAAATACATCAATACTATTGAAGACGGCAATAGGACAAGAGAAACAAACGAAAATAACTTATCAAACCGGTTATGGGTAAATACTTTGACGGTTTTTCTACATTCGGTTCAATTGAGAGGAAATTCTCATTTGACGTAATGCGAAGGGCGGCTTACTGCATAAAACCGCAAATTGATTTGAACACGAAATTCGTTTTGACGTCGGCGAACTTAATTTTGACGAATGGAAATTGCATTTGACGGTTCAAGCACCCCTTGAATGTGATTGTTTTTAGAAGAAATCGTAGGTGCGTCGTATTAGAAATTATAAAAGAATTATAAATATCATAGTAATAAATTCATTCTAGATGTACCAAGTTCCTTACTTTTTACAGAGAAAAAAATATTTTTAATATGTAAAAGGAAACAATTTCATTTGTATTTTGATTTTTTTAAATGTCACTAATGCATTTCAATTGCAAGCCATTGCTTACTCACTAACAAATAATAAATTTGATCTAATATCATATTATATATAATATTTTGAGGTTTTATTCCAATGGACAATATCAAAAGATAAATGCTAAAATAATTTACAATAATGGATACAAAAATTTGATATCGATTAAAGGTGCTTGATAGAATTTCAATATTAAATGTCAATTTTTTATTTTTATTTGTCTAAAACTATAATAACATATATCACTCAACGTAATCGAAATCAAAATCATTGCATAAACATACAATTTTTTTAATTTAATTAAAACATTTGAAAACATACGATAGCTTATGAGACCTTTATTTGTACTTGAATTTTATTATATTTACATAGGTTTTTCACAAAGTTTAGCTTTGTAAATTTTTAATGAAGCTTATTTGTTTCAGTAACTAAATGTTACCAATTGAATTCAGTTCTGAATCTACAACTTTTTCCATCTAGAAATGTTTTATCGATGTTAAAAACTGACATAGGTTTAAGATACAAAAAATCTGAAAAGATACGTTAAATGGAGGTGCACATGTCCTGTGGGCATGTGGCGGAAGATTGTTGGGGGGTGATTTATTATAATGGGGCAAGGGTACTAAGGGATGTTTGAGAGTTATCTTCCGAAACTATACGACAGTTTTTCGGACTACGTTTTTGCCATATTCTTTTTGTTACTTCTTTTTCATGCATATTATTTCACTTTTGCTGCGCATTTTCCAATTTAAAAAAGTTACAACACTACTTTAACATTGAGATATGTTTGCACATATTCTGAGAAAATTTATGCTTTATGGTAGGAAACGTATATTTTATTTACACCTCCAAATATACTTTATGGACAGATAGATTTATTTTTGCATGTATTTGTAAATGAAGTGAATAAAATGGTATTGTAACTGACGAAAATGCGCCAGAAATTAGATATAAATGTATTATGAAAAATGGCTCGCACACAAAGCAAAGAGTATTTATTTTGTATTGAAGTACTTGTATGTCTACATATTTCAAATAAATCATTATAACATTTGTCTGAATATAGAGTATTAGTTTCATATATATATAATTAATTAACTCTAGATAGTACTACTTTTGAAGACAAAAGTGTACAAAAACGTTTCAAAACCGAGTAAAATCTCACTTGGAATATAATAATAGACTTCTCAATTTAAAAATGACGAATCTATATGTGTATTAAAAAAAAAAGAGTATTCAAATTTTCGAATAATTTCGTAATAATCAATTTAATCAATTTCAATTTCTTCAATTTTTTTAATTGAAAAATTTTCACTGTTCGGAAAACAAAAGATTTTTTAAGGTGATTCAGAAATACAAATCATTGATTTTTAAATTCAAAGAGTAACCTTACTTACAAAGTAGGGTTTATAATAATAAAAAAAAAATTATTTATAAAGCACGCCCAGTAAAAGCTGACAAGATTAAGTTGACCAAGAAGAAAATAAATGATTTATATAAAAGCTACCTTAAATTGAATTATGTAATGCAGCGGCTGAAACATTATGAGTTGGTAATTGTCGATAAAGCAATTGGGGATTGTCACAGGCTGCACATTGCCCTTATCTGAAAAACTTTCAGCCGGCTTCGCCACAAGAATTAACAGCCCCCTTTACTTTTCAGCGTCCTTATCCCAAAGTTGTTAGTTAATTGCTTTTATCGCGATGTTTAGCCAAGCAACCCCTTTCTTATATCGGACGAAACTCCGTCTGCAAGAACAAGGGAAAGATTTAATTACCCTCGATAATGGTTTGCTTCCTGAACGTCTCATTCTATTTCCTCAGAGTTCTTATCTCTACGACGGTTTTGTTTTTTCACTTCCTGTAGCTCACATTATTAATGAGGTTTATAATGTCGAAAAACAAAAATTTGCAAAGCGGATCGACTTTTTTGAATTGCAGATTTAATTCTAGAATTTTAAACGCTAATTGTAATTCGTAAATTTGGGAAAGTAACGTTTTCCTTTGAATCAATTGAGGACAATGCTTCTCGGATCATTTCTTCAAGTATCCATAACAATAGGTCCAAATAAATTATTTTTTTGAATACTTTTGTAAAAGTGAGGGGTTGAAATATATTTTTAATCTAACTTGAAAAACTACTTGTCAATAACACCCTCTGATTTTTTGCAGGCTCCAGAATGAAGTTGACGATTCTTCTTTTAGCTGTCATCACAACAATTCTACTTTCACTCGAGGGAGGAAAATCGGAAGGTAACAAGAGCCAGATTGTATTTCTACAAATTATCAAATTAAACAATCATTTTTTTATATATATTAAATGAATATTTTTTTCACTTATAAGGTGTTAACTGTCACTTTTTGATGGAAAGGCATGATATTTTAAATAATAAAAACGCATTTTAACGCGTACTTCAAGACCAGTTTCGCTCATCGCGAGCATTACCAACTGACACAATACAATTTACAAACAAGTCTATTTATACAAAATACTTGAGCTAAAGGTAGCAAGTATAAAAAAAAATAATCAATTTTTTTTCCGTTTGGCAATGCTCCCTTTATTGTTAATATTTTGTTTTGAAATAAATTCCTTAAAAATTAAACACGTATTCACCAATACAACAAATTAACAATTTTATTTTCTCATCGCAAAATAATCCATTTAAAATGCTTTTTACCTTTTTATTGTTATCCCGCTCTACCCTCATAAAATGTTAACAACCCATGAATCTACACATGCTTGAAAACATTATACATATATAAAACCACTAACATGATTAAGGTTACCTTTTACTTACGAAATATACATGCATATTAGGTACTATTAAAAAAAGGTTTTGTTTTACCGAACTCTTACGAATAAACTCAATCAAATTACAGACGTTTATCTCCTAGAACGATGCAATAAACTTATTTTTATTTTGTATATAAATTTACAGAAAACATGTGAACAAATGTGCTCTTTGGAAAATTGGTGTTAGGAATAGTAATAATGGGCATTTGGTACCTCACGTTGTACCCAACATCACCTGATACAACCATGCAAATTATTTTCGGCTGTATTCTACAGATTACCAACTTACAATATTTGTACGGCAACAAATGTCATTTCATAAGATCGAAAAACTTCTACGATTTCAGACCTAATATATCCTCATAAATCGGCATTGGCATCTTTATCACCATATCTCTAATTGAAAGAAACTGTATTTAGTAATTTTAAGATTTTTTTAAATGTCAATAATAATTCGGTTTTCTGCTTGCTCTATTATCTCAGTTATTTTTTTGTTAGGTATACTTTCTTAAATATGTGTATCAAATACATGGCAAACTTGTGAGACTTTTTTTACATACATTCTACTTTTTTTTTATTTTACAAAACCAAAAAAATTAACGCATTCCTATAAAATCGAAACTTTACGAAAATTGATTAAATAACACACACACTTAATATATTTCGTTTCATTATTGGGCGAATGAATTTGATGAATCAACAGATGCAATTGATGGTTGAATTGTCTTGATATTGATTATTCTTTCATGATGTAGTACATACAAGTTTTTAATCGATTGAAATCAAATATTATATGATAAAACGGTTTGTTAAAATCAAATATTATTATTAATGAACAACTTTGTATTATAGTTATTAGAATTGCATACTGAGCGGGAGTGAATCTTCGTTCTGCAATGTATACAATATTGATTATGAAATCGTTGCCATGTATTATGTAAATTACTTTATGCTGATCGCATATTTGAAAATGGTTGAAGTAAGAAAATGCAACTAAAGCCATACATTGGATACCATCAAATTGCATTCAATATTTTTGCCGTGTTATAGGCAAACGTAGGTTTTGCATTAAAAAAAAAAAACATTTTTTTATGGAAATCATTTTTTCTCTAGAAATCATTTCAAAACTGTTCTTATAATGGACAAAATATGCATATTTTTTTTACCAAGCCTTTTTGTTTTCCTTTAATATATTCAGTTAGTTTTTTTTTGTTGAAAAATAGAATTATTTGTTTCCATAGGAATTTTAATAAGAAATTTATTGAGTGAAAAATGAAAACAAAAAGATTTAATATTTAAATCATTGGGCTTGGTTTAAACGTGCTTTCATTGAAATAAAATAAAAGTGTATCGTTTATTGTATTTAAATTTTAGCTTAATTTTTGATGAATGAAACGTTCATATACGGTTGATTGTAAAAAATGAAAAATCATTTTTGTTAATATTGTATTCGGCACTAAAGAAAAAATGATTTAATGTAATGATCTCATTCAATTTGAAAAGAAAACATCGAATGAACTCGATTTAAAACCAACGGGAAAAGATTTTAAATTATGCAAAATGATACAAAGAAAACAAGAAGTCTTATTGAAATTCTTCAATAAGAAATTAATAATTTTATATTAGGTATTATTGGCTCTTGAAAAAGCTACTTATTGTTAAAAGTTTGTCGGTTGATACCTAAATGAATCAAGTTGCCCGCCCGAGTAACTGTCTGCGTGATATTCCTGTATTATTTACTGAGAATATTCTGCGTATACTCAATAAAGTTTTCACATAAGAGTTGATGCTTCTGACAGATAAGAGAATATAAGCGGGAAATTTAGGCTGACAAATGAATTTTGGAGTGTTTTTCTGGTTGAAACGATCGTCCTAATATATCTGGAAAACCTATTACACGCCAATTTGAAGTTATTGCCTATCGAAAAGGGAAATTTGGGCAACGAATTATTAGGCTTGTTTGTTTTGTATTGCCAATCAATTTAGCTTTCTGTTATTTTGCCATATTATGTAATATTTATATTGGCATAGGACTGAAAAGGTTTAAACATGTCAAAAGTTTGTTATTCTTTATTTCTTTGGTTGATAGAGCTTTATTGTAAACAAAGTACATTTGACTAGTTTAAGCTGTGTGAATCAAATATAAATGGAAAGCGATTTTCGTGTTTGATCACAAGCGTGTGTTTATTTGGAGATATTTTAAACTTATATTGAAATAAAGGATTAATAGATCTACGAACATTGTTTGTTCATTTAAAAATAATTGTTTAAATTTTTTTTTGTTGAATATTAAAAGAAGATTTTCAGTGATTTATCATTGTAGAATCATCCAGTCGATGGAAGTGTTATTGTTAATAACGAATTATAAGCTCGAAAAAATCGTATTTTATATAATATAACAACATTAAATACATTATATGTTCATAAAATTTCCTAATTTTAATTATTAATTATTCATGTACTTCTATATTGATAAAAATTTATATTTAATGAATACATTGCACATAATTTACTGAATATAATAAACTGTCACATCTTTATGAAAAAATGTTATATTTTAATAAACAAAGCACAATTTTTTTGTAATTTATTAACATTTTCGTTCTATAATATAATGTCACGTCAATGTTATATTATTTTAGGATAAAATAATGTCGTCATCAACTACCCGATTTTCTTTTGTAAAGAATTCATTTGAATGGAAATTAAAATCAAATACTGACGACCACAAAACGGTGTCTTCTCAAAGCAATACTTTTATACATATTTAGTACAAAAGCAAAACACTAATTTACAGATAATTATGAAACTCTAAAAAAATGACGTTTATAATAACGTAATACAACTCAACAAAAAAAAATTATCATAAGCAAGACACTATCAAAGAAAGGAAAGTCTTGCTAAGAAATCTAACAGATTAAGCTTAACTTCAACATACCGCTGTGCTGTCAAATGACGGCTAACTTATAAAAAAGTTTTAGCATGGATCCTAAAAATTTGCACCGAATATAAAAAAACATATTATTCGTAAAATATAACAATTGAATAATTATTGGGATAAACTAAATAACGTTTGTTACTTTCCATGATTAAAAAAACCCTAGTACAGTCGGAATCGTTATACTAAGACATTGGATTAATTCTATTGCCATGAATTTGTGTGGCAATAAATAAAGAAATATTCAGTGCCAAGCGTTACGAGATAGTGTATCATTCTTTGACGGAAAAAGACGCGTAAGCTTTTCTTTTAATCGAAGGGTTTCTTTTGTAGTCCTAAACGAAAAGTCGAAGAAAAAGATTAATTGTGTTCGAGAATAAAGAGTGGGATGCGAGGATAAAGTAATTGCTTCTGCAGCCACAGTGTGACAATATGATCAAATGAAGCAAATTGCTCTCTGAGAACAATACATCAACCAAATGGATGTTATTTCTAAGGACACTTTGCTGAAAAGGTTGGAGAGTTTATACTGTAGTGAGATGGAATCAATCAAGTGATTGAATTCGCATTACGGCATATTTTGAATAGATATTGTTCTTTTGCTATGTATATTACAAACTTGACATACAGTCTATTTTATTTTACTGTATTTTTTTGCAGATTATAACAATGGCAAATTTTTTTCTAATAATAAATTTGTTGATTAATAAATATTCGTTTTCAAAAACTGTGTTGCTTTATATAACCACAAATGCTAAAGAAATATTGCTGACAACTCATTCGCTATCTTTATTTAATAAAATGATTTTATCATCATAGATTTTATATAGGAAGATCAAACTCAAACCGTTACCAAAAATTTCGTTTTGCATGTCGACAAAAAGAGTTCCTGATTCTTACATAAGATTTTATTATTATTTATTTACTTCAAGCTAATAAAGAAAAAATCCCACGGATAATTTGCCGTACCCTCGCGGCATTCACGGTTGATATCAATCATCCGAGTATACCTTGATCAAAATTAATTTGAATAACAAAATGAAAACGTCAAAGTTTTATATAAATTATGCAGAGATACTTTGGATACTTCGGTAGCGAAACTTATTGCAACAAAAAGCCCAATTGGGGCTTAAAACATTAGGTGCCCGTTGCAGTAAACACATTACATTCTGTAATATAATATATCACTCGCTGTTTAGTACGCTTGACATAATTAACAGGTCCACTAACTTTCTAACTGTCTAACATGTATTATTAAATAGTTCAAGACTATTTTCTTGCTACTGCATCATGATGTAGTACACAAGTAGCAAACCTTCTTACGTGAGTGAAGTAAAAATATTCAAAATATAATCTATCAACATTTAACGTATCATACATGAAAATAAATCAAATTATAGCTGAGAACTAATTAAATAATGTAAATTAATCAAAAATTATATTTTTACTGCAAACAATCTAATTTTTTTAATAACTTCCAGTCCTCCATCATAATCATCCAGTATGATTATATTTCTCAAATAATATTTTACTAAAAAAATATGATGTGAAAAAGATTCAATTGATTTGGACAATTTAATTGATTGGTTTATTTTGTTTCTAAATGTTTTCTAAACTATTTAAGAAAAATATGTATATCAAAGGTTTTGATTATATTAAAGCATTATAATTCTAAAATTCAATATCGTTAAGTACACAATAGTATTTTACATTTTAATGTGGTTGTCTCTTGGTATCGTTTTATACAAAACATATTGCTACAAAAGTAAACAACGACGTTCAATTTCAATTTCATCAACTTTATCTTTCCAAGTAAGGATGAATGTTTCCCTGCAGTATCGGTTTTCTCTAGTGAATACTGTGAAAGAATGTCACTCTGCTCATTGATGTTTCGAAACGCATCTATCTGACTTGTTTTCAAAGAAAACATTGTTAAATTTTCCTTCCAACGTTGAGGTTTTCTAACTGAGAGTAAAGTGTGGAATATTTTCTAAAAGCGTATCAACAGAAACCAAATTTGTATAATAGATTAGATTATAGTAATGCAAAATATGTTATTATTATTCAACATGAGTTGAATTTTAAAATTTCAAGATTTAGTTGAGTTGTTTATCTGCAATAATACTACTTTATTTTCGGTTCATAATAATAATAAACTTATGTGTAGGTTTTATGAAGTCATATGTTTTATAACCAATAAGTATATTTTCTCTATATCGCTTATCAATTTGACAGAATTTTATATAAAAATTGTAAATAAATGTGATATTATTTGATAAAGTTTTGAGCAAATAGAGAAGGACCTTTTGTTTGGAATATTTTATAGCAAACTTCATGAATTCAGAAATATTGCATGCATTAAGTCACGCTTAAATATGATGACAATGTCTATTGGCCGAAACTTATTATAGTGATATTGCTTAGATTTTACTGTGTTGAAATCATAACTAAATGAAAATTATTGAAAGAACATATCAGGTTATTTCCCAAGCAAAACCATTAAAATAAAAAAACCAAAACAAAGCTTAAATACTTTACTGGTTGTTCATTTAAATGTTTAAATATGAAAATATTCTCACAAGTTGGATACAGAGGAATTATATGGTCAAAATTATAAGCTTGTTAATAAGACAAAAAGAAAAAGGAACCCACTGAGATTCCCTTATAATGGTCAAAAAAGAAATACTTACATCAGGATAGTGCCATGTCATACTTGTATCCTATTTTCCGTTGGTCTTTGTTTTTGCGATGATTCATCTTTTTATTTCCTTGCTTAGTAAACAAGCACTATAGGAAAGTAATCCTCTTAGCTTTCTCTTCGTACGCACCTTTATAATATATACTTATTACGGAACAACCTTTACGGTAATGAATAATTCCCACGAATGAAATGGAAAATTACCAGCGAATTGGCGTTTCTCGGACAAATAAAATTTTGTTCATATCTGGGTTACCTTTTTTATGCCAAAGATTACAGTTTTTTCTGAATGGATTAAAATTTCTTTGTTTTTAAATTAATTTATGAAATATCAACTTACAAACTCACTTTTAAAATTGGGCTAAAGATTGCAAGATATATCATAAAACATGTAATATTTTTTTTTTCATAAAAATAGTTTAATCAGTTGTAGTTTCAGTTGATAACTAAACTACAATATAATGAAAAACCATTTTTCTATAATGAAAAAAAAATATATGCATAATGTAATAGATTAAACCGAAATTTCCTCGAACAAGCTTAGAAAACTTAAAATCGATCGATATTGTTTTTTCATATGTTGGGGATCATGCAGTGGTTTTGATTGAAACATTTTTTTTCGTTTTATCGTTTCACCAATTCAAAAAGTAATTTTTACTTTTTTGAAGTATCATGAATATATTCTTATTAAAAACGAATAAGTTTTGTTTCTCTGATTGAAAAGTTTGTCTATCTCTGAAATGGATCGTATCTAAAATGTTCATATTTTTTAATTCTTGTAATAGCATTAAATTTAAATACAATAATTATTATAAATTAATAAGATTCACAAATTAAAATTGGCAAATAATTAAACCTCATTAGCCTAATCCATAAAATATTCAATGTAAGACATTGTATTTGAGACGTGAGTTGAAAGGAGTTGTGAAATAATATTTCCAAAGTGACAATGGCCCTTGACTTAGTTTATGTAAACTTCACTAATGCGCGCTCTATAAAGCTCGGAGATAACATCACGTAGGACCATTAAATGTTAAGCGCAATAAAACGTAAGACATACTTCTGACAATGCTACGGAACAAATGGAGCACCTCTATGAAATGAGAAATGCAGTGTAAGGCCAGCTTACGAAAAGCTCCCGGCTGTGGAGTTCGCGCCAAAATAATAGGCAAAGCTTTCGTAGCTCGGGCTTCTAGTGTCACAGCTGTTTCATTATTACGATTTCGAATAAAATGCCTAACGAATATATACTAAAAATATATTTTCATCACAGAGTCGAAGATGCGTTAACTATTATATTTATGAAGAATTCTTTGTGTTAAATAGAATAAAAAGTACGAATTGGCTATATCTCAATTCGAAATAGTCGACATCTTTTTCAAAACGTTAATGAATTAGGGGCAATATCTTTATAGGGCTTAGAATAAAAATTATTTTTTTCGACAAATATGAGTATGTATGTAGTAAAGTAAAGTAAAAAATAATTCAATAAAGTGTTATATATTAATATCTAAAAATAACATCCTCAATTATAAAAGATGGAGTAGCAAATTTTTTTCAGAATCATATTGATATATACATAAATTTGCCAATTTTAAACACATACCATTGATAGCTTTTGTCTAAATTTAATTTTAACCTCAAATATATATCACGCCAAACATGCATATTGGTAATATTCTTATTTGTTTCCTGTCACATAGAAGCATTCTGGAAATCGGACACTAATAACGACGAGATTGATTCACTAACTAATAATCCATATTTACTTTTATAATACCAGAATCACATCTATGAAAAAGAGGTTGAGCTTGTGATATATGAACAATTTTTGATAATCGTATATTCTTGAAATGTTCCATTAAGAATCACGTTGGACTATATTTGGATGCAAGAGGATTACACTGTATGTTGGTATTGAATAGAAATTCAATTCCAATAAAAATAGATTACTCTATTTGTAAAACAAAATGTAAAAAATATCGGAACTGAAACAAACCGATTTATGCTTACTTAGTCCTTTGATATCCCTATATACATATATATAAAATTTGGGTAGACTGTATATAATGGAGAATCTGTTTGTATATTCCTCTTACATGCAACGCTTGGGGACAGACGATGAGCAAAGAAGAAAATTCGGTTCAAACATTAAAAGCCCTTTGAAATGAAACGATCGTAAGTACAATCAGATGTTTTCTTCTATTGTCATTCATCACTCCGATATGAATAGAATCCTCTACTTCTTTCTTATTACCATGAGCTTTTAAAATTTCATAAAAGCCTCTTTGAATGAATTGCCTCAATTTTGCATGAAATATCATTGATATTTTTTTTGAGACATTTTCGTCCGTTTTATATTTTGACCTATTTTTTCGTCTTATCAATTGAATTATTTTGTTATCGAAAATATTTAAAAAAAAATTGTAAGTATGACACAGAGTACATATCCGATTATGGTATTCATTATATTTTCAGATTTTAAAATAAAATATAATTAAAACGTGCTCTGTCTAAATTAACGTACATTATGTTTTTCTAGTAATATTGAAAATATTCTATTGTGACAAAGCTTGGCTCGTCGGAATATGTACGTTTAATCTCATAGTAATATAACTGAAAGCTTAGTGGTATATAACTGAATGCAACGACAATACTTGCGAATTTCAAGGTATCGACATTGTTTCGATGAAATTCCCTTTTCAAAAACTCAGGCGTTGTCGATATCAATGTTGCGGCTCAATATAGAAACACAAAGCTTTGCTTTTTCAATTCCCAAAACTCTACCTGCTGTATAGAACTGACACTAACAGCTGTTATCATTAAAACTATGTTTGTCGCGGTTTTTTAGCTGAGAATTTGATATACAATCAAATTATTTTAAGCGGTTAAAACGTTACGTCAATTCATAACTTTTTCATGTTAGTCTAAATGTACGAGTTTGAAATGTATCAAAGAAACATTAACTGTGAATAATATTTGTGAAGTCACTGGGACCATAAACTATTTCATCACGAGATTCTAGAAATTATAGAGGTCAGTTATTAAATTCAAACTTCATTGTCAATGATCAACTCAATCTTCTCAACTCCCCCTTGTTTTATCGTTTACGTGAGATCGATTCAATGAATCGCCAATCTCATGACGTAAATTCTTATATTACTATAACAACTGTTTATTTTACGTCAGTTCTGTTGCACCCGTGTGATAGACTGCCTGAATTTGCCGAAAGGTGAAACCCTGATCGTCAGTGACAAAATATGTGGAATCGTACAAAGTTGTAACGATTAAAATTTTTGAAGTCATTTTATTGAATAGTAGTTTACTATAATAAGATTAAAATCGTATTCATGGTTGTTATAAACTACTTCCTAGTTAATAAATTCACACAACAAAATATCTTAGAAGGAATAACAGTATGACATTGTTATAAGAAATTTCCATTGTATTGTTAGGCTTTATGTGTTGTGTTACTGAAATGAATGTAAATATCTGTATTGTATTGTGTACATAATTGAGCCGACGTTTAATGAAGTTATATCCTGTTTACTTATACAAATGATGTTGTACGGCATGTGAACATTACAGTGTCCGCCAGAATATTTGATGTGGGTAAATGGCAAGGTAAACCGAGGAAGATGTATTTATGAAGCGCGAATGGAGCTGTGCCCGACAGTCCTATAAACTTTACACATAGCACAACGTTTCCCTTGGCAAACGGACCACATTCTAAATTTCATATCACGTTACCTTGCGGCACGGCTTAAGTACGAAAGACACAGCCGTTTGTTATGTACGTTCGAAAAGCCTGTCGAAGTGTTTTCAAAACAAGATGCAAACATTTTCGCAGTTGGTTTGGTCTTTTTATCGGTATTGTCTTGATGACACTAAATTTATCCAGAATCTTTGTGATACATTAAATGAACATGAATACATGACGTCGTGATTCTATATTCATAGTATTTGGTATATTTTATTTTCAGTGCAATATTTCCGTATCGAGTCATTGAAAATTGCACGAAAAGAAACAACACGATTTTCCTTAGAAACGACAAAAAGAAATGAGCATCATTTTTCAAAATATCATATGAATCACCATCTACTTGAATACTTGTTGAAAACTATACGAAAAAATATGAAATCGTATCAACTTTTTCATCAATTTTTATCGTTTTGTTTTCGATAAAATCAAAAGCAATGACATAAATCTATTTCGAAATTGGTAAAAAGAGTATCTCATGAAATTTAAATATAGTAAAATGATCCGTCATTCATTATTTGAGCAATCATGTCAAAATAAATATTTGACGACTCTTTACGATAGATATTAAAGAAATAATATAGTGCGTTAAGTTCTAACTAAAAAATGTATACGTACATATAAACAAGTCTCCTGATTTGCTGTCGATATTAAAAACTAAGGGTATCCAAAATTTTAATGTCTTTTTTAATGACACAAGTAAAAATATTCAATTAGGGCCTTTTTGTACAATACATATATGTATATATATAGCTATACAAATACAGCTATTACTTAGTTACTATTAAGCGAACGATTTATAAAAAAAAATGTCATCGTCTGAAAAGACGCAGTAATAAAAAACACCTATATTTTTATTCCCAAATCATTTCTATATTGATAAATGAATCTGAAAAAAGGACTATGAGTAAAGAACATGATACCCATTTTTTTTAGTAAAAGATTACAGAGGTTGATAATTTTTCATTGCTGACGAGTATATGGGTTTTATATAAACTATATGAAATTTGAATCTAAAACTATGTTATTCTACTTAGTGCCAAACGAATTTGTCAATGAAAACTTTGTATACAATTTTATCTTTCACAAAGTTTCACCGTATCCATTGAATAAAAGAGATTCACACAGTAATGATTGTATATCATATATAATATCAGTATACATAAAACCGTAGTTGCGATGTGAATTTATCTATCATAAATAATTGATAGCTCAAATTGACGTTTAGGTGAGAAAGTCCAATAACAATTATTATCTGTAGCCAGCAGGCTTTACTGAATTGAGTAAATATTATTTGTCATAATTCTAATGCAATTTGGATGTAAGCAATTAAAAGTTTGGCATGAATTTCAACTTTGATTGATCGTAGTGCAACATTTAAGTAATTATCGTCGGGTTTGTAGCAAATCGTTACCGCCAGTTTTCAGTTAATTATATTTGGGATTTGTGTAAATAGACAAAGATTATCCTTTTTTGGCTAAAAAAATATTTTTTGAATTTACTTCGTGTTTTAAAATAATATTTAGTATAACCACGATAAATTGGAAAGCCAAGTAATATAAAAAAAATTATTTTTATTTTGGAATAAAACAGTTAATAAAGTGCATGATTAAAAATAGCCATGCCAACTTGTTAACTAATTCCGATTCTAGGTTAAATTGTTTATTTTTTTGTTTAAGAGGAATGGTGGTATTATAAGTTTATTGATAAATAGTAATATTTGGCTTCAGATTCAATAGCATTGTTAGTAAATATCAGTTTTCAACATTATCTCTATCTAAACGCTTTTACTCGTACAGAATAGCAATTATTTCATATGTCATTATAAAATGTCTTAATGTTTGAAATTTAAAGACAAAATCAAAGAAATTTAAGTCAAACGAAATAGTTTCAAAACGATAATACCGTATAAATATATGTAGAATTATTTCCTGGATTTTAAATTAATTACACAAAAAAGGAACCTTTGTAGTGTTTTCTGCTACTGATATAAATACATACATACTAATGTAATATTTTATGAACGGTTAAATATCATTATCAATATAATATACGACATGTTCAAGAATCCCCATATAACACAAAGTTATCATAATTGAAATAATTAATTCCACTTCAGTGCCAATGAGGAACATAGAGTGAACTATGGAATATGGTTACTTAGCCAAATCCATTAAATTTTATACTACTAGTATAGGATATGATATTTGTATATCATGTGTGATGCCATCAATATATATTCGTTAAATTATGATTTAGATTGCAATTTAAAATACGATACTGTTTAATATCGATACTTGATTATGTTATAAGTGCAGTATAATATTATTTGTAGAATTTTCGAAAGATGACCCTATTTACAGTCTTTTTTTGAAAAATAAGAAAAATTATGGATTTAAAAAAATGCCATACCATTTCATATGAACAAATGATTCCGATATGTTTCTAACGGAAGATGTGATTTATGTAACCTTTTTTGTATTCCACATAAGTGGCGTATCATTCATATGTGTATAATATTGCATTTAAAAATTCCTATTGTTTCTTTAAATCAAACACATAAAACTGAAATTGATAATGTGAATTATGCTGTTGTTGAATATTGAAAATTTTATTCAAATTACAAGACATAGTAATATATTAACCAAAAAATGCAGCCTATATATTAATAACATTCAACGTATTTTCTAGCGATAAATAGTAAAAAAATATTTTTAGTACTTTTAAAAATTCAAAATATTTCAAACCAAATTAAAAACACGATTATTTGTACAAAAACAAAATCAATTAATAATTATCAGGTATACAAAAACGAGGTTCATACTCGAAATCATAAATATTAACCAAAATTAATTATAATTGTCACCCATTAAAATGTTAAGGACCCTTTAGCAGTAATAGTATATAATCATAAATAAAGTTATGAAAAAAAAATCATTAAAAGCTCAGAAACAATTGAGAAAAACCTAAATTAACAAGAATAACAAATGGGAAAATTCTACAATCAAAATAATGTATTGAATAATTAGAAATTTCAATAGGTAATTAAAAATATAAAACGAAATTGTCAGTCAGTGATTTATGAAAAATATAATTGTTGGGTAAATAACTTTGTTAATAATTTGTATTGTATAAGTTGATAATGAATAAGATCAGTGAACCGTTCCTGATCATTAAAAAAATGTGAAAATAGTACCAAGATGTGTTTTTATTATTTGAAGAAAAATTTCGGTCTGTCAAGAAGTGACAGTTATTTCAATCTCCTACGTACAAAAATAAAAGCTGTATCAATGCTTTTGGTTTCAGAGCTTTCGTTACTTTGCTTATCTCGTCTGGTTTGTACGATAAACTTACCCTCCACAGCACCAAAATCAGTTCCACGTATTTTAGACCTGTCTTTAACCAAGTGGTTGTGGTATTGGTTGCACGAGTGGTTTGTTTGAACTGACATATCTCCTCATACGCCGCATACTCTACCATTACCACAACGTCGCACAATGGTAACAATTTAACAATTTTAGGGTCAAAAAATAATAAAAAAAAAAAATTTCATCTCATTAACTGTAAGTATTATTAATGATATGATCAAGGTTTTAACATTTCAAATGTGTTATTGAAATTTTATGAAACACTCTTAGTTGATATTTTTAATTATTAAATATATGTATCATTTTAAAAAGAATCAATTATATAGGAAGATGAACTCGATTAGTGCGTACGACACGGCTCCCGTGTCCATGCCTGAATTTTAGTCCCGCGTCGGTCACGGGAACCGTGTTTTCAATATAACAAAAGATCTTTTAGTATTAGTAAGTACCTGCCACGGTTTAGACGTTTCGGGATATTTCTTTGGAACTATCACATAAAGGCTCATTCACACTATGCATTTTACCGAAATACTTACATCAAATGATTTGCTATAGTTTGAGGAAATATTTTTTACAGATGTAAATTGTTTTTTTTTATTACTGTTTCTTATAATTTTTTGAAAAATGTATTTTTACTAACGTTTACATACTTTTTTTTCTAAGCACTGCGTACCTATTTTTGACAATTCTATAAACTTCGTTCTACGTTTTCGACTAAATCACGAATATATATGAATCTTAACATTCAAATGTTACTTCAAAGAAATATTATATATTTATTGTAGTGTATTGTGAGAGTGTAAATTACGTTTCAACTGCTTTTATATCATAGTGTATTTTTCCGATACTATAAATTATTATCAACAACACTTGAAGGTGAATAAATCAGTGCAAATCAAAACCTGGAGTAAAAAAGGAAGGATAGAATTCCCTTCAAAATAAAATTATAGATAAATCAAAAATATGTTAGTGTGAATATGGCTTTAGGGTATTACAAATAGCGCAACATCAATAAACACTGCAAATGTTTCGAATTCTGATGGATAAAAAATGCCGGTACATGTGCCGCACAAAAGTTTTTTTGTGTAAATGACCTATAGGACGACCAAATTCGGAGAAATATAATAATTGTCCCTAATATTTTACAAAGTTTTATGGCTTCGAAAAATGTTTACGCAGCCAACGTGTTAAGTGAAATATTTATTTTATGATGATAAAAAGAAAAAAGGTGTTTTGAGCAATTAGTTCGAAAACGAATGGTTTAAATATATATATATATATATATATATATATATATACATATATATATAGTCCTCAATGATATGATAAAAAGCATTAAAAAACTCTTTTATGTAGTAAATTAAGTACAATTTAAATACACTTCAAATATAGGTAATTTCAATTAAGATAATAAATAATCCAGACACCAGCAATAATAATAAATAAGTCAGAGGTCAAGTAATATGAAATCGGATTTTTTATGTTTTGAAATTAATATTTTAAAAACGTTAGTAAATACAACCATTTTGTAGTAGCGAAACCACTGTGCGCCGTTTATCACTTGGAAAAGTTGACTTAATAAATCTTTCCCGAGAAGATTAAGTTAGAAACTATTCTGATTGAACATTATTTCAAGATGAAAGATACAATTAGATCTAATAGCTATTTAATAATAATTAAAAATAATCTTGCCATATCATCATGAATATTTAAGATTTTTAGGCTAATTTATTTCAATTGTTAACACGATTTTTGTATGAAGTGATTGACTTAGATTTAAACAATAATTTTATCACTGAAAATATTACGTATCGGTTCACATAATCAAGGTTCTAATGCATAATTAAAAAATCTTGGACCGGTATCGTGTGAAGAAAGTTAAATCGTTCATTCATATCTACTTATTTTCAGTCAACACTGGTGCTTAATCTAGCTGAAGCTTAGCTAATATAAAGCAACAAATCGTGACTAATGTGCTTTTTGACGGTTTCATATTTTAAGAGTTTACCCTTTGTAAAAAAATAAAAAGTTTACACAATAACTAAGGTTAACAAACAACACAATAAAAATTAATTTGAATAAATGATTATTTTAACGCTATACAAGCTGCATCTACACAAGGTTATATAAAAATATGGATTTTTCTGATTAACTTGAAAATAATATAATGGAGTTCTACCAAGTCAATGATAGTTCAATAAATAAATACGATTAAAGTGTTGGAGCCGCAATATCGAAGGTTCACCAAAAATAAATTATATTGATGTAAATGGTACAAATGTCTTTGAATTCAGTGTTGTACAAATAACATTGAGTTTTATCCAGTGGGATTTTGCTAATGGTTGATTATTATTAAATATTTATTTTATAGTATATAATATTGAACTGCGAGTGATAAAATTAATTATTTCTTTATTTAAATCCTTTTTTTGTCCCTACAGTGATCCCGATGATGCGTGATGCTCTTTCAGAAGTGGTACACATTCGAGCGGGAGAAGACGCGCTCTTAGTGTGCGCTGTGCGAGGTGCACGCGGGCACACCGCCATATGGAGGAGAAGATCTGACAGCCGGATATTAGCCGCAGGAGGGGAAAGAGTTACCGCAGACAGCAGGTTCAGTGTTCTCAAAGATAATGGTGAGACGATCATTATCTATACATAGTCGTATTTTGAGATATAGGCAGGAAAATTCTTTTTTTAAATTTTAAACGGTGATTAAAAAAATGTTCAGCTATATGCTTAGTAGTATTATTATTTAACCAAATAATTTTTGATTACTATTGATTGTGTTAGCATATAATTCATACATCAAAACTCAATAATGTTCTACTAGAAAATTGGTTAGTTTATCAAGAATAAAACCATTAATTTGATTTTCAATACGTATTTCGTCTTGACATGATTATCATACATATGCGAGAACTTTATTCAACGTAGCGATAGAAAAATAGCATAGAAAAAAATACTATAACCATTTCAATTGTTTAACATCCTAAACATTGCATAAAATTAAAAATTTTGACGTAGTAGATCGCAAAAACATATTTTTAGTACTAATTTCTACAATATGTTTTATGATCAGGGAGATCGCGATGAGCGAAACCGGTCCTGGCCATAAAACATATTGTGCTAAGTACTAAAAAATGTGTTTTTATTATTTAAAATATCATGCCTTTCCATCAAGAAGTGACAGTTAACACTTTAAAAAGTGTTAGCTTGCGTTTGAATTTTTCTAGAAGACAATGATATGTAATATTTTTTAACTTAACCGGTTAACTGTCAAAAGCGTCTTAAGACGCATAATTTTCTGTGAACGGAGCGCCACTCATACAAAAATTACGTCTTAAGACGCGCCGTTTTAACAACCTTGACCTTGTTTTTTTGACAACCCTGAACCATGAACAATTAATTTTATGATTATGGATAAATGACTGCACGACTGGCGCACTCTTTATTTATTTGGTAAGTTTTATAAATAAACTTTATTACACTTTCAATAACGATATGTTTAGAAGGTTTTATTTTTGTCGTAAAATTCGCAGCGTGCTGGGTACCGCCATACATGTACCTGCCGGCAGTTAAACGGTTAATGTAAATTTCGTAAAGTGTAAAATTATCAATAAAAGAAATAAAGTGTTTTTTTTTACTGATTGATGAGTTTACTACTTTGATAAGAAAATGGTTACCGATTATCAATTGTTTCAAATTTAAATTGATAAAGTCACAAAGAAATATAAAATTTGGTTGGTAGCTATTTCAGCATCACATCATTGTGGGAACATACACTAGTACTAATAAAAATAAGTAGAGAGATATTTTAGATGATTAAATATGTATGAAGTCTAGTTTCTCGAGATTTTTGTTTGCGTATGTGTTATATTATTCATTTTTTTGCCAACGTGTATGTAACAAAAAATATTTCGATTTCGTTAGTTGATCAAAAAATGTCTGTAATATTATTACAGCCAAAAGTGTCGTAGAGCTATCTACATCATGTTTAGTTCTATAATGCTGTGCCTCAAATATATTGTGATACAGTATAAGATAATGTAAAAAATTGCTATAATGTACACCATCATCTTTAAGATTTGAAATAAATTCCATTTTATGAACAGAATCATCAATTTAATTGTAGAAATTTAATCAGATTCAATATTGTTTTTCAGAAAGTAATATATGAATAAGTGTTTTCTTTTTGTTTAAAATATATGTTTGTTACGTTGCTAGTTTATTATGTTGATACCTTCATATAAGTAAATATATTCACACCAACTGTCTCTATTTTACGAATATATTTTGTGAAATAAGACATTGTTTCAAGACAATCAGCGGGCAGAGTCTTATTTGGGACAAAGTGATAGACAATCCTATGGGAAAAGTGTCTTCACAGATCAAGTAGTGCTGTGAATTTGCTATTTTCTGTAATTCAATATTGGATAGAGTTTTCTCTTTGTTATCCTTGATATATTTTTGTATTATATTCACCGAAAAGAGGTTTTTGTTATACCATTCAGAGGTAATGTTTTTGATTTGATGCTATATGTATAAAAGTGTTTAATTTATCACGTTTGGTTAATCACTACGTAGCGCTAGTAAAAGAAAATTAATTTTAAAAACCTTTGCCTAAATATATCTTTCTAGACTTTCATTTTTCGATGTTTCAGTAATTAGGTACAATAAAAACAACAAAAATTTAGAATCACTTTTAAGGCGTTTTTTTAACTGTCTCTTCTTGATGGAAAGGCATGATATTTTACATAATAAAAACACATTTTTAAGTACTTATTTCTACAATATATTTTTTTGATTAGGATCGGTTTCGCTCATCGCTAGCATTATCAACTGACAATTTACAAACAAGTCTATTTATAGAAATTATTTGAGTTAGAGCTAGAAGGTATATAAAACCATGGTTTCAAGAACTAAGAAAGAATTTACAGGAAATCATACAATATTAATACAAATAATGAAAATAAGTTTAAAAATGAAATGGTCACAATCACATATTAATAATTTTCATAATATATAACATTTGAAAGTCGAAAATTAATATTTAAAATTCTACTAAAAAAATCAGTGTTTATAGTAATTCAACACTCAATTTGGTGTAAATTGAGAAACTTTATTTAAAAAAAAACGTGGTGACGTTAGTAGATATAAAAAAGGCCGATAAGAAGACAAGAAAAATGAGAGCGATTTAAAGTCTTACCCACCTGTTTTTCACGATAAGTGTCATTTGTTTTTATCAAGGAATACATTTAAACTTTTCGAATTTTCAAGTCAGCGTGTCGTTTTTGCCGTCCGTACTTTGGAATATATCAATAATTTTAAGGACGGCAATTTTGTCTTCGAAAACTCGAATAAATCATTTGAGGTATAAAATCTTTGACGGATTTGGTATGGTAATTTACTAAAAGCATGTGGACCAATTTGTTCAACTGAAAATATTAAGATTACCGAAGTAACTTTTGAATAAAAGTGTTTGACAGAAATTTTAACATGAATATTTATAAATTAATAATAAAATCATCTTTCTCGTTTTTATTATAAGTTATTACTATTTTAAAAATTATGACGGTTAGTAAAGACTTTTTTATTAATCGGTTGCAATATTTTTATCGCGTCGTATCAAATAGAAATATATTTTCTATAAACACTACCATTATTAAAAAATCTTTTTAGACGAAAAACGAATAACCATTCAATTATTTTACTAAAGATTGTAATAAGTAACTACTAGTATTAGTAAGTAGTAAGAAAAGATTGGTGTTTTAAATAAGGGATTTTGACTACTCACATTTAATGAATTATGTCTAGCCATTTCAGTTTTGTAACTCCCGAATTCGAAAGTTTGTAAGTTTTAAGCAATAATTAAAATATCATATTACTAACAAAACGGGTATTTCATGTTTTTTATGAAAACCATATTTTTTGAAACACGTATTTATAGTATATTTCTAATTTCTAACATTGTTTTTAATTGTAGAATAGATGATGTATGAGCGATAAGTTCAGTAGAAAAATGTTAAAATTCATCATTAAGATTGTGAGTGATTGATTTTTTCTAAGCTTGGGGTTAAAAGAATATTATTATATATGGAAAAGTAAATTGATTTATGCTTGTTTTTATGTATTGATTTATGCATAATAGTTGCATAAAGCGACTAATAATAGTCAAAACTAATTTTACTAGTATATTTCCATGAAGCGGTTCATATATGAACCTCTAGAGTGTGAATAGTATAATCAATAATACGAATGTCTGTATAACGTTAACGGCATATTCCACAGTTAATGTTGATCATTAATACGAGCTTGAAGTGGTAATGATCAGTCAAATGTCCCACTAAAACTTTTTTTTATGATTTCATTAAGGAAAGTTATAAAGTGAACCTAATGAATCGTATTCTATTCCCGTAATAAAATCGGTAGAAAATGTTAAAAACCACCATCAGCATTAAAGCTTGAAGACTTTTAGGCTTTATTAAAGTCATGTGGAATTCACAATAAAATGTAAAATACTAGTTATTAAGTCTCACCGCTTAAAATATTGATCATGCAATTGCAATTTTGTGGATCTAATAATTTGTTTTACACATTGAAAATTTAGGTTTTTTTTAAAATATAACATTTTAATGAAATTATCTCTCAAAAAATTTTAAATAAATAAAAAAAACAATTTCTTTCTGTATAACACTTTCCATATTATTTAACCAAATCTGTCAATAGAAAGTAAAACAACAGATCGGATAAAAGTAAGAATAAAAATAATGTTCCTGCCATGTGTTTTTTCCTGGTGGGATGTTCTGATCAAAATAGTAAAGGGACGATTTTTTCTCAATATTGAATCGAATGAGGTCGGGTAACGAATGGCATTTTCTCCCTTGTGAATCAATCTTGATCCAGCGACCGAAGAGGCCGCCAAGTGGTTTATTGAGTTTTCTTTCGGCCCAGATAGAAGATACGACTGCGAGCGTAGTCACTGAATGACTTTTTGTCTTTCTTTATTGACCAATTTACTACTGTGATAAAAGGATATTTCCATGAGAAATAAATCACGTCACATTACCCTTTTTTATACATATTTGCACAAAATATATAGATATAATAAAAGTTTGCATTCATATCACTATGCATGCGTGAAAAAAACTATATTAATTTTTTCTTGTCGATTTTTTTTTGATACTTAAATTCTATAGTTAAAAAATATAGTTTCTTTATGATAAATACGCTCAAAAGTTGAACATCGATATCGGACTAGTGAACATTTGAACTTCAATTCCAATTGAAGTCGCTTTATTACATTGTCTTTTTATTATTACCTCTTTTTAATTATATCTAACTTAACCATTAAAACCAATTCTCATAAAACACATCATATTGTAATAGAGTCCATATGCTTCAAAATGGGAGTGTAAAATGTATCGTACTAAAATAATTCAATATCAAGTGTATTTTTTAACAGACAAGTATGAAATGCTGTCGCAAGTTGAGTAATGTAATTGATTTTGAAGATATTTTATAAATTGATCAATTCATCATTCGTACACCCAGTCCGTTTTTATGCGATACATTGGTTCCAGAAAACGGCGCGTAAAAAAATCACAACTTTCATATAATTTGATAAATTGGTTCCAAAAATTTGAATATCGCGTGAAAAAGTACCAGGAACGCACGAAAAACCAAAATTTGCTCTTTAAAATTCGTGAAAAAAAAAATATTTCATATCTTTATTGCTTAAAAAATATAATGAGACTATAACAATATAACTTTTTCACTTATATGAAATAACTTTTAAAAGTACACATATTTTTTTTATTTAAAAAAATAATGAAACGTACATGCCTAGCATCATATATATATTTCTTCTTTAAAACAAATTTGGGGAAAAAAGTCGCGTATAAACGAGTGAAGCGCGTAAAAAAATGTAACGGTGCCGTCCAAAAAGATCGCGTATAATCGAATTCGCGTTAAAAAAAGGACTGGTTGTATATGGTATTGATGTTTTCTGTATCAGGTATGTGATATCTCGTACAGACTTTAGGGTCTTATACTGCGTTAAAATGTGACTATATATCCGGTGTTAAAATCTTATAAACATATCGATATCGATAATATTCCTTTTGGAACATTGAGTATTGGTTTTAATTATTTTTACGAACGAAATTTTCCATAAAATTTACCGCTGATCTAGCACCCAGATATCCTGATGCAACACACTTTTTGGGTCTTATTTTGTTTACTGATTCAGAAGAGTTATTTATTTTATTATTATTTGTCGTGTTTTTATTCAACGAATTATACAATATATCATTAATATCTTTATATAATTGAATAAATCCCACTAGACGCGTTGTACTTTCTATACTTTAACAATCCCAAGAAAATCTGTTAATAATTTACATGATAACAAATCTAAAATATTATGTTTGCGGCTTGAGGTGTACTTTTGTATCAAAAGTCTGCGGTACAGAATGAGTTAAGCATCTTATAGATGTTTGTTTTAAAAAAAAAAATGACAATCGAGTTGCGAAAACATTCCATTGAACGCGATTCCGTTAAATACCTTCAAGTGAAAGGATTAAACAGGTGACTGAGCATGAAATAAATTTCATCAAAGAAGCATAATAGTGAGCAAAGCGATTCATTTTCTCTATTCATCACACTTGGGAAACGTTTCAAGAAGTGAGCTCTGTTTGTTTTCATAAGCAGTTCAAACACAATTAATTACTGACCTCGAGAAGTATTATCACTAGAGAAGCTATTAAAATACTGCCTCCGGTGCGACTGGATTTTACTCACTATGAAAATATATTATCAGGAGTATAATGTCAATATAATAACCAGGTTTCGTTAACGTTTTGAGCGCCATATATCAAATGGAAACGACTTACCAAATAAAATACAAGTGACTTGGCAACACGATATTTTGGTTAAGCATTATAAGTCTCAAAACTTTTTGAAATGATACATCTGTTGGTAGATTAGAAAATTATCTAGAGAGTTGGAATTTATATTGTGTTATCCATAATCAGTTCAGTGTTATACGTATGTGACTAGTAATTAATGCATGCTTTACTGTGTTTAATTCAATAGTGGTAAAGGAAAAAATTAAATGTATGTTCTTGATAGTAAAAATATCAAAAAATCATCGTGAGAACACGTGCTTAAAAATATTTAAAAAAATATTTCATTAAAATACTTTTTAAATGTTAAGCACGTTAAAATATTTTTCAATATATTTTGTGCTATGATTGTGATACTTATCTGGTTTTCCATCAGTTCCATTATTTTCAATTTACTAGTATGTAATAGTGTAATATACTTGGTGAAATTTCAAAGATGAATAAATTTTTTTGAAATTGTGTACATTTCAACATGTTTTGTCAATCACGGCCCGAGTATCGCCTTTCAGCACATTCGGGTATTCTATTACACACTTGAAAATGCAAACAAATAATCCCACGGCCTCGAGTGATAAAAAAAGTAGAAATGTACGTAATTTAAAAAATTTAAATTTATTAGCATATTTGACAATATCTGCAAAAGTGTCAAGAACTTAATAGAGAGAATAATATGCACTATAATATAATAGTATGCAAGCTATAATCCTCTTAAATATTAAGCTGTTTGAATTTTGAGTTTCATATATAGCTTTATATGTATATTGATGCATAAAAATACAGAAGCTCTAATTTTTTATTGCAATGAATATAAATACCTATGTCGATAATATCAGCTTTTACGAATTCATGACTCAATATAATTTAATAGTTTGCAGACAATGAAGGTCTACAAGTTGATCAATATTAGTGAATTGATTTTCTATAAGAAGAAGATACGTTTGGACGAAAACTAATAAAACAAGAGCGCGTGTACAACATATAACTAATGAAGTAAAATAAAATATAGGTTTTAATTAAATAAATACGGAAAAATTCTGAAAATAAACGTCATTTTTAATAATCCAATGCAATTTTCTTGAATATAAAAAAAATCGCTTTTTAACAATTGAAGTGTTTCAAATATATTATTTTGGATAATGTCAATGTAATAATTGGTAAGTTTTCTAAGATCAAATTACTAAAAATACGGTGTAGTAATTGAAAATAATAAAAACAGTAGGATTTATAGGTCTGCGAAATTTCACAAATTTACTCGGTCTGAGCACGGTTGTCTTCAAATCCAATCTGCCCCGAACCCAAGTCTCACATTCACAATATATATTCAAACCCCAGATTTTTTCTCAGACCCAAAAACTTCGATCTTTTAGAAATTACGATTTAATATGATTATCTATAATACTAGCGAGTTCGTGTCTCAAAGTTCTAAATATTTCTTTTTAAGTCCAGGACCAATTTACTTTTCATTTACAAACCCGTGCACACCTGTGATAGGAATATTATTACAACAAATATAAAAAATTAAAATCACGTAAGAATAACAAAAGACAATTATTTATTTGTCGCCATAAAAATATATAATTACCTAATTTTTCATAACTATCAATATTTACTGCTATATGTATTTGTTTTTATTTAGTATATTTGTGGTGAAACGGTTACACAAGTATTTTTGTACATTTCACAGCATTATTCTTAAAATATATTTAACGGAAATAGCGGTAGTCAAATAACGATCTTGGCTTCTTTGATAATATAGCAGAAACATAAGTGTGTTGCGGTGATATTACTATTTGCGACAAACCAGAAAAGGTAATTATATATAAGCGTGTTCTTAACAATTCTACTGATTGGTATTAAATCTAAATTTCAGCAATAATTAATCATGACCTAATGAACTATAAATAACAATAACATTTATATTGACGAGAATAAAAAAACAAAATTGCTATAATACAATATATTTCAATATCATACAAATAATCACTTTTAAGGTGTTAACTGTCACTTCTTGATGGAAAGTCATGATATTTTAAATAATAAAAACACATTTTTTAGTACTTATCTCCACAATATATTTTTGATCAGGACCGGTTTCGCTCATCGCAAGCATTATCAACTGATAATGTAGATGTATGAAGTAGTAAGTGTAGGTTATTTTCGTCATTAAAATTTCCCACTCCTTACTTCCTTATTGATTGTTCAGAGCTCCTAATGGATTATTGATTTACCATTAATTGTAATTGTAATTCTTAATAAGTGATTGTGAACACATAATTTTTATACTAATTTACTTTATTTGTATCAATATTGTATGATTTTATGTAAATTGTTTCCTAGTTCTTGAACCCATGGTTTTGTACACCTGCTACCTTAAACTCAATTTTTTTTTTGTTTTGTATAAATAAACTTGTTTGTAAATTGTATTCTATCAGTTGATAATGCTCGCGATGAGCGAAACCGGTCCTGATCAATAAATATATTGTATAAATAAGTACTAAAAAATGTGTTTTTATTATTAAAAAAAATCATACAAATAATATTAAAAAAAATACAATATATTTTATTGAATAAATCAACGTTAACTTTTTCAATAGAGACAAAAAATTATCAATTGAAATAGCAGCAAAAGTATAAACGTTTTGGTAAATTTAACAAAAATATCTCAAGGTGAAAACTGTATGAAAAATAATAAAATTGATTTCTGAAATCATAAATGGCAAACTAAATGTTCACATACGGTTCACTGTCAAGTTATCTGTCACCACCGTTTCATAACATAATAGGTTAACGAAAAGCTAAAAAAATGTGATTGCCGTGAAAACTATTTCATCGTCCATTCTTTTATCTTAAAATTATGAAGAAAATCCTTTTGTCAATATACTATTCTCTCAATATTCAAGCAAATTTTATGGATAAATATTTAAATGCATATAAGGTACAAATTTTAAAGCGCTGATTTATTCAAAACGAAAAAATACTATGTAATTTTTTTTTAATTATTTAAGTAACCATTTTATAATAATTAGTTATCTAGGAAATTGTTTATTTTCAAAACATTGTATTTAACACAAAAGCGATATTATTATCTTTGTAAATTTTCCAAGATTACGAAACCACAAGATGACAGGATAAATTTAATAATGATTTTACGATTAATCTTAAGCATTAAGTAATTAACGCCTCGAGGTATTATAATAATAAACAAAAACAAAGTTTCATATTGAGACCGAGCTTATAAAATTATCCAACATTGAGCTTTGCCTCTGTAAGTGCGGAGATCCAAAGCCAAAACGCGCAAGTCGAGTATAAACTGAATAGAGCAACTAAATTTCGATGCATTTTGCTAAAGTCTCAACTCTGGCGACGGGACTTACAACCGAAAGCTGTGAAATTCGTTTGAAGAATAAACTTCTACGCCCTCATCATGGAATGCAAAGCTTTGTTGCTGTTTTTGGAATGTGCACGACAAAGGATAACGATTGGGATTGTAAATAGAAGAGTAACAATTGTTTTTAAATCAATTAAGATTTTTACATTCAATACTTTTCATAAATTAATTTGTATAAAAATGTTCTATATGGCTATATTTTTTTAAATTAAAAGCGGGCCACATAGTAGAAAAAATTATGCACATATTGTAAATCACGTGAAAGATTTGGCTCTCACACAATAATTTTTTTTGATAACATAGTGAGGTGCACGAAAGTATGAATATAATAAGACAAAAACATAACATTGTAAGTATTTTTTATATTATCAATCATCAACTCAATCAACTGTTTTAAGATTCTCAGAAAAAATTGTAATGATTAATTGTTATTGATTGTTGTCTTATCAACTAATTGTTGAATTTATTTTTCTTGTTGTTAAAAGTCTGAACGTTCTTAATTTTATTCTTTTCAAAAGCTAACACCCGTAAATACTATTGTATAATAATTAATTGAGTTTGTGAAAGGTGAAGAAATATCACAGAAAATAATTATGATGTTGAGATGTCACCAAGTCTTTGTGTCCTTTAAATATCCGAATTCAGTAAAACAAAAAATAATCCCATTACAAATTTATATCATATACACTGACAAACAAAAATCAACATTTTAATATTAGGTGATCATGAAAAATCTTTTTCATCTGAATACTTTTTGAAAGAGGTCGAATAAGCGTTTAAACACCATATGAATAAAAAGTTATCAGTGTTAATTAATTTTGCCGCTTAGATTTATTTATACATAATTTCAATCAACAAGAAAATTTTCGTTGGCTTTGGGAAATTCGCTAAATATTATGAATAAAAAACATCTTGCAAAAATGTGTTGTCTATTGCAAATAAAAATAAATTATTACGAAGCAAAAACTCTTAAAGAAATATTTCTTCTTATTATGGCGATTTTTTCGACGAAACTTTAAAATACCGCTGAAGTTTTATTTTTTTATTTTTGCCCGGTATTGTACGACGGAGGTATTTTTCGAACGATAAAAACAGAATTGCCGTAAACAGGAAAAGTTTTTAAGTTCGTTACTACCAAAGCCATCCCGCGTTTCTTGCTTCGTTTGCTAGACTATGAAATTACCTTTTACTGCCCGCAGATATTAATCTAATTTCAAAACAAGGAATATTATGCATCGATTTTGAATATTACTTTAAATCGCTTTTATAATTTAAATCAAAAGTAGTTATTATTTTTAATTATATCTTTTTATCGCAAGGTTCTAAAAGCGTATAATTATTTATATCCCTTTTAAGGTGTTAACTGTCACTTCTTGATGGAAAGGCATTATAATTTATATAATAAAAACACATTTTTTTTAGTACTTATTTCCACAATATATTTTTTGATCAGGACCGGTTTCGCTCATCGCGAGCATTATCAACTCATATTCAATATACTCATCAATAACTCATCAATAACTCATCAATTATTTTTATCATTAAATCATAAAATTAAAAACCGTACTGTTTTTATAAAAAATACTTGAGCAATGACATAGTACAGTTTATTATGCATGAACTTAACAGAATATATTTAATGAGGGCTGGTTTCTGTTCTTCGCTCTGAGGAAGGGTATAGTAGTGATGATATGCCGACTTAGGTCATGTAATCTGTGCTCTCTTCGAGTCCCAATTCCATCACATAATCACAAAGATACAAATTTATGCGGCACTCTCTTAGCATATGAAATAGGATGTAAATAATTAATTTATTAAGAGACTAACTTTTCCTTAATCTTAATTTTTTACACAATTCTCTTTTAAGGTTTTAAAAATAAAAATTTTAGTACTATTTCCACGATAAATTTTATGATCAGAAACCGTTTCGCTCACCGCGAGCATCTCAGTACTTCTATGCTCGCTACGAATTAACAAAACCGGTCCAGCTCATAAATATTTTGTGGAATATTGAAATCTTATTTTTATTTTACGGTTAATAAACCTCTTTATTTGTGAGTTTGTTGACATTTTCATGAAAACTAATATATATTTAGCCGTACAGTACTGATGCCCTTTGGCAGTATGAGTATTACATTAGTCGTCTTTGCTTTCGTCTATGAAATAATATATATACCGATTTATTAGTAAATATTCTTATTTAATAATTGTTAAAATGACTAGAAAGCTTTTTATTTATTAAAGAAGGCATGATAACAATGAAAATGGTCTCATTCTAACTTTATCTGTTTTAGATAAACTTTAATCCAAATAGGAATCTATGGAAAAAATGAAATTAATATCGTGATTCTGTTATATTTTTTTACGATGAATATTGATTATTTAAAAAATTAAACGCATGCATTTATTTCAATGATACTACACTATATAGAAACAAAAACTATCAAATCATAAATTATTTTACCTTTCATTATATATTCATACTAATTAAAAAATTGCATGTGAGTAAAAAAAATGTAATGGGCTACACCAAGCAACTTTTGATAAAATACGTGCCTAAAACAAAGAAAGACTCGATCTGGATTTGCATTCTATTATGAAAAACAAAATTTCTCCCTCACACCAATCTTTGAATCTAATTTAAGTGTAAGCTCAAATGTGCGAAAACATGAAAATTTGAAGCTTTATTTCTGTAATTTATCATAGGCCAATAAAATAAAGTATTGACATATTTATGTCAAAATATTCAAAGACAAATTATGAAAATATCCAAGATAAATATTGTTGCACGAGAAATACTACATGACTAAAAGTTAAATAAATATTATGGAAGTTACGAGTTACTGTATGCAGATAGATGCCACTTGGCCTCATTCCATTAATTTGAATAAATAAATTTAAAAAATATTATTTTCTTAGATATTTTTAAATGATATAGCGCGTATATTTTTATCGTAAAAAAATATACGCTGTAATGCTAAAAGGAACGTCTCTGTTAACTGGGATTTATTTGTTGAATATGAATCGTAGGTTAATTTAGGTTTTTATACTATAACACACAAGTCTAAATACTACAACATAACATACAATATATATAAAAATATAGAAATGTTTATCTGTTGCAAAGTGATACTTTGATATTTTAAAATATGAAAATATAATACTTTTAGTAGTTTGTGCCAACAAAAAAACATCACTAAAATGTTTAATCTCGTGATGGCCTCAAATTACTTCGTCTTAGTGGACAGCCAAAAGACCCTAGAGATTCTCTCGCAGCGTGAAAAACCTAATCTCGTTTGAGTATATTTACTTACTCGTTTGAAAAGGTTTCAGTTTATCTAACTTATAGACAAGTTTTTTTTGCTTTTATGGGAAAGCGAAGAAAAAGATTTGAAAACTTTCACAGCTTGTTTGGACGTTAAGGTAAGTGGAAAATGGTCACTTTTATTTCACTCATAACTCCAATCGGCAGTCTGATTTTTTTGTCTTTGACTTTTTAACAAAAAAATCTTTGTATTTTAAAACAAAAAATTAGTTTAATTTCATAATGAATGTCTAATATTTTTATCTATCCAAAATGAAAATATTTTAGACAATAAAAACCCTAAATTAAAACAAAATTGATTGCTACTAATTTAAAGAATCATATTATTGTTTGACTACTATTCATACAAAATTTCGTTTGGTGACAACATAGTTGTTCTTATAATTTTTATTTTTTCAATTTTTTCGGTACTTTATTTAATTTCTGTGATGCAAATCAGACATCTAAAAATACATTTATTTTATTTAAAATATTTTTAAACAAAAGTAAAAGCATTGTTTTGTAAAGTCTGTGTATTTGGTTGGAAATATTTATGATAAAACAAAATAACGTAAAAAAAGTAAAGCTGTCAGACATGTCCTGTTTGAAAAGCACGCATTGTTGAACTTTGGTTAGTAATACGAATGAATAGAACAATAAAAATAAAAACAAGGTTACCACATTTATATTATTTAAAACCGTCCCTAACATCGTATTTTCACACCTATACTTAAAAAAACTTTTCTAGCATTTTAATGTTTATTAATTCAACAAAGAAAACTCGACGATTGAAACATTTAGTGCATCATTAAAATTGTGTAACGTTGGGTGTCAATAAAATGTTCAATGATTTTTTTTAAAGATTATTAAAAAACGAATGTGAACAATAAAATATCGCTATAGATACACTAAATTACGATTCTAATATTCATAAATCAACTATAAGAAAAAAATATAATAATACATTGAATTGAATTGAAAAATACTTAGGTTCTATAGGTACCATAGGTTCCTTTCCTCAGAAGTATAATTTTAATTGTGTAAATATATCATTTTGTTTTTGTTTCTCAATTAAAATAAAGGTTGTCTAAATTTTATATAATGGTCAGTGAACAAACGAATTTATTGTCTATTTGTTTCTTGACTTAGTATCGTCAACATTATTTACTCTTCTCATATTTAAGATGATCATTTCCACCAAACAGATGGTGTAATATAAGAGGGATTTCACAGGAAAATTGAGGAAATTAAACGGCTATATTTAATGGCGTGCGTATTTTGCAATTTGCAAAAAGCAATACGCCGGATCTTGCACCAACGATAGAACTTACAAATCAAGAAAGGTTCGGAAATAGTTTATCAGTGTATTCTTGTAGATGACGCTCGATATTAATCCTATCATATTTTCTGTGTTATAATTGTATCCAAAACAAAGTCTATACTAATGTGTTAAGCTATCGCCAACTTAAAGTTAGTGTAATAAATCAAGTCCGTCCCATCCACAGGAAAAACGAAAGAATATATGCATGAATCTTCTTTTAATTAAATGTACTTAAATCAACGGAGAATCTGCTAAAAAATAATTATTTATTGCAGAAAAATACACGCACGCATATTATAATGATTGACGTAGATTACTGTTGCACATATGTAATGATGTAATTTTACATTTGGATTTCAGATGCAGCTTCTCATTTTTAAATAATAAAAAAACTTCCGAATAGTTTCATAGAAAATATGGCCAAGTGCATTAATCGCTGTGTTCTAATATTAGAAGTTGTAATAAAATAATATTTTTGATCCGCCAACACACAGTTTGTTTTTTTAAAGTACGCTCTACCGTCAAACATTTTTTTCAGATTTGTAGTATAATTATATGTTTGTTATTATAGCAATAGTTTCTTAATAAATCGTAAAAAATGCAACAAAGAAACACGTAAAACATACAAGCACATAGCTGTAATGAATAGGGAGGTTTTTAAATCCCTTTAAAATATACACGACTCTTTGATACAAAATATTCCTACTTTTTATATGATTATCGAAAGGGTATAACACGTGTCGCTTTTTCGATAAGAATACTTCCGTATGACATATTATATATTACATATAAAAATCACGGAAATAAACGACAAAAGTTTTTTTGAAATTTCCCTTGTGCTTTAGAAATTCAAGTATTATTATTTAGAACTGTCTGTATTGTTGCCGACTGGTCGATGATCATGTTAAGGTCTTACTCTTCCTCGAATGTGTTCTTGAATTATTCATATTACTGAATGGAAAATCAACACATTTAATGGTTTTATTGCGTTGCACGTACTTATGCGAATAAAAAATACTTAGCTGATAAGGATTTTTTTTATTACAAAGCACATATTTCCATTTATCAATAAGGTGGCTATGCAACATTTCATTAGGGATCCATAATTTATACGATGTAAAAAGACTAAAAAGTTATAATCTTTCAATAATTTGTAATTATATTTCGTAGGTGACGGCGGAAAATTTACCCGCGACCAAGATGACGACGTATGGGTGCTGGCCATACGAAATGTGAAAGCTTCTGACAATGATGTTTACATTTGCGAACTCAATACGGAGCCAGTCGTGCGAAGTTTCCACACATTGGAGGGTAAGTCTTTATTTATCTCCTTGGCGTTTACATAAACCTAATATATATCATACACGTTCGCTGCCTTCTGATTTTCCGATCGAAACCACATTTTTATCCGCCTACTGCATTTTTAATGTTGTTTTTATGAAGAAAATCGCCAAGATTTTTGGACAGTTTTATTTATACCAGCGTGTTGACTAGAAGACTCTGCTGCGTTGTGCCATATTGGCAAGAATATAAATATACATATATTTGAAATTTTTTACAACCTTTTCATACTATATGGTAGACTTAAGTATATAAAGTTTCTATATGCTGAATGGTAATATTGCATATGGGTGAAAATATATAGAAAAAGAACATTGATATCAGTCAAAAAATTAACAGTGTCATTCTAAGAACAATGTATTCAATGTAACAAAAAATATCAATAGATCGGTTGAGGGATGCTATTCCGAGAATTAACGTATAAGTGAATATATAAGATATTTATTTATAAACTATTTTTTCCAAAAAAAAACATGTCTCTTTTTTATTGCATCATATATAGAGTTTAAATACATTTTTTTATAATATTTTTCTATAAATCATCTCAAATATGTTAAATTAATAATTTGCTCTACAAAAATACATGATTGTTAATTACTATTATTTTGACGTAACCCGAATTAAAAATTATCACTCTTTCACGATATAATAATGAAGTATTTCCATTTACATATCAATGCCAATTCCATCATGTACGAAGTTTATTAATAACTGTGAAATGGCTTTAATTTATTGTATGTAATGAGGTAATTTACAAAAATACTCTCTTAGTTATTTATTAAATAAATTTATCAAAAATTAATCTCAATCTACCATCATATTAATTCAAAAATTAATCATATTAATCAAAAATCAATTATAATCTACCATAATCAAAAATATTATACTCCAATAATTTTCTTTGTGTCTGAATTAAATTACTGTAAAGCTCTCAGGCAGTTGCGTCAATTCAAATGGTTGTAAAATTTCCGAAGCATCATTAAATATCGATAAACTTTTTATTAAATTATTTATATGCACATTTAAAGCTTAGTATAAGAATTAAAATATTTATTTTGCGTACAATGTAAAGACAAAAAAAAATGGTTTTATTGACAAAAATGACCGAGACTTCTTTGGAATCAGTGTTATGTGTTCATTCAAATATTTAGTTTTCTTGAAAATCCTTATCTAAAAATATGTATATCCATATATTTTATTCAGTACCTTATAATGTATTGTAGTATAGAAACTGTATTGCAAAACTTTTCAAAACCATTTAAAAGAGATTACTGGTATTGAAAAATTAGGCACTCACAATTATGAATAGCCCGAAGCTTCAGATTTGCTTGGCAATTTTGAAGACTTTTAAACAAACGTTGGAAGCTTTTATCTTTTCGTTCACTTTACAAAGGTTATCATTTATCTAACTGAATTATATACATCTTCTTATTTTCTATTGTAATCCTGTATATTTTTATGGGTTTGTATTATATGTAATTCGCATGTCGCAATTAGAGAAAAAAGTTTTCACTATATTATATTATTTTAATAGTTTTGCTAGTCGATACATCACCAGGAAAAAATAAGACAGCCAAAGAATTGTTCCTGGAAATTCAGCGAGATTCAACAGTACCTTCTATCGTACATAATTATACAGACTGTTGTATAGCCAATAACGTATCGGAAGGATGTTTGCGATATTGCAGTATACAAGCTATTTTGGGTGGAAATGCTGACCAAGATTCAACAAAATGTGAAATAGATCTTCCCATGATTCGCAGGTAGTTAATGATTGTTTATTTGCGATTACTTACAGTAAAACATAACAATAGTTTTACGCTTTGCGTGTTTTTTTTAGTTTATTAATGGTCCCGAAAGATGCAACGAATGGTTGTTATATACTGTTAAATAAAATAAAATTATCGATGGATTTCAAACATTTTAATACTGCACTGTGTATAAATAAAATACTATTTAGTTAAACTGTTTAATCAATAAACTGTTTAATAATTATATATATATAATTTTTTTTGTACCACAATGAGTATATAAATAGATTCAAATATCGATCACTTAATGATTGAGTTGAATGGTATTCGTCTGTTATTTTATTTAAAAAGGATTATTGTATTAAATTTATTTATCTGAATATCAAACTTTTACAGATTTAATGTGATATCCGTATACGCTTGTTTTTGATTTCTTACATTCTTCTTTAAGTTTTTATGAACAGCTTATGTATAGAATGATCTTTTATCGGTTTTTATGTGATATTGGTTATTTATTATATTTGCTCGCCTTATTGTCTAAGAGGAAACTTTTTTGACATATTTCATAACTCATGTTATCTAATCTGGCGGGCATCGAGAAATGTACACGTTTAATGTAAAACGGGACTTAGCGATAAAAATATATTCCTAAGACAAAAAAACTTTTCAGATGTATGGTTGATGGGAGAAATCATGTACCGTGTTGTATTCAGGAAAGAATTCCAGAAATTTGCCGTCATATATGCAGAGGTGACTATGCACCAGTTACCGATACAATAAAATCACATGTATCTTGTTCAAGATTCATGGAAAAAATTTTGGCGTGTATTGCTGGAGGAATAGGTGAATATGTTTCAAAATATATTTTTAAAATTGAGCGTGTACCGTGCTCAGTGTAAAAAGATATTTCATATGATTGATTTATTTAAATAAAACGACCTCAATGTGTGCATATACTAGAGTAATCATTAAAATGCATTTTTTTATAAAATAAAAATAAAAAATATCTCGTGATATTTTACTATTTTTGTGTTCTACATTAATAGAAGTTTATGCGTAACAAAAAAGAAAAGTCATGTCATAAATTGATATTTTCAAATGTGATAATCATCATAAGCTGTGATTTTAGTTTTTGTAGAATTTTGCGTTTATTTATATATTCAATTGAAATTACATCAGAACGACAAAATATTTATTTCCAAATTAATTTTATTAAAAAAATATTGTGATTTGTAAAAAAGCATTTTCATGAGTGTTATATTATTTTTAGAGCTTTTACCTGGACCGCCAACAAATTTAGACGTTGAGCCTCTCACTGAGAAGTCTTTGAAAGTATCATGGTCTCAACCAGTGGCAAACGAAGCCACCATAACAGGGTACCTCATAAACGCCATAGCTCTACCGTCATTCGACTTTGCCATCAGTTTATCCTCTGAGTTATTTACTTCGATGAATCCGGATCTTATCACTGTACCACTGTATAAAGCGATCGTGCCTGCTGACAAGCGGTCAACTATAATAAACGATTTATCTCCCTTTACAATGTATGAAATAGCAGCAATTTCGTACAATGTTCATGGATCAAGTCAACCAAGTAATGCTTTAAGGTGACATATTTCATTACTTTTTATTTATTACACTTTTCAACATAAACCTAAATATCAAATATCAAATTGTAAATGCTAAAAATGATACTGAACGATGACTAAATAATATGACCAACAGTTGACTTATGAAAATTTGTATAAACCATCGTATATATCAACGTCACTGTGTCTCTGTGCCCCGTTGACTAACATAACAAATATTTTTTGAATAGTTAGACCCCAAAATTACCTAAGATTAAAATAAAAGAATAGACGTTATTTATAATGAAAAAATTGAAGTCACGAGACTTCTTACAGCACACTTATGCCGCGTGACACAGTTGGGCAAACACTGGCATTAAACAAAAGACTTAAAAGAAACATTTTGAAAGAATTTAACGGACAAGTCATGTAAAAATCATTAAAAATTAAATATCTACGTAAAAATACACAAACCAATAAATAAGCGATGGAATATAATGATGAACATTTTTGATATTATTTTAACAATTAAATGTTTACGGGATACTCAATTTTGATAAATAATATTATTTTTTTGTATATTTATGAACACCGGAAACCTTAGGCAGTTAATGAGTTAAAAAAATGATCATACGAACTCATTTTAAAATTGTGATTGTGAATTTTTAGATCGTTGACCTTGACACCGGGTATTTTGAAGCCTCTAAAAGTTGCAGAGCCTCCAAGGTTACCAGACACAAAGCAATGTTGTATCAATAAAGGAATTACGACTGCACCGTGTATTGATATATTTTGTGATCCGAGAAATGCCGCGAAAATCAAGGTATTTCCGCACAATACAAAAATTATACCAAAAACAAATAATTTAACTCATTTTCTGTATATTTTAAAGACTATTTGTTTGTGATAACACTAATATCGACATTAAACAAGTATTTTTAAATTTATACTGCACTCATGTCGACCTCTGAAGTCTTGTTAGATCAGAAGGCTTTGGTAAGGTCAATATTAAATGTTATTTTATACAGTTTGTCTGTTAAGGTTTTTTTATATAAATGTCATGTCTCTTTGATAAAATATTCTCGAGTGAGTATGTAAAAAATACTTGAAGTTATCTAATGGTTTTAAATTTATTGAAAAAATTATCGTATGAGTTTTTTATTTAATAAAAACAGATGAACATATATGTTTTTGACAAAAAGTTAAGCATATAATACAATTGTTACTTGTAGAAATAATAATTTGTTACATGTAACACACGTTGATGAATATTTAATTTATCGACGATTAAGTCGTGTGAGGTTAAAAACAGGAGGTGAAAGTTTTTATTTCAACCGGGTCTTCACTTTTGAAATTCATCGTAAGCTTTTCCCAAGTGTTGTTAGAAATTTTCAAGTAAGGTTAAATAATAAGGTCACAGGGACCGTTCATAAAATAAGATTGCCTAGTCGCGTGAAAACACTGAAGGCTTGTTTTGAAATTTTGATTAGGAAAACGATCTTTTGCACTGTGCTCCGTGGGCGTCGGACGCTTTTGCTTGCTTAGCAAATGGACATGATCACATACCGTGCTGTAAAAGTCGAGGATTGCCAGAATTGTGCCAGGAAATGTGTCGAGCAAATGTGTCCAAAATAGATTACTCGCATCTAAAGTACGTATGCTCGAAACAGTTAACATTCTAACAAAATTTTATAGAGATTGAATTTTATCAAGTAAAATATTGCAACATTGCATACAAAAATTGCATTACAAATACAAAATGTATTTGCTAACTAAACAGGAATTATATCAACTATTCGGTGGGCTCTGAAAATAATAATAGTTTTGAAAATTACATGATGCCAAGACATCTATGTTTATATTTACATTAGTGGAAATTAATTTTCTACGTAACTTTTTGTATAATTAATTTGACATATCCGATTAACATTATTATTTTTTAATTATTGACAAAATAAAAATAATGCAGGAAAATATAAAATCACTGTCAATTGTGCAATTCAATAAATAAACCAAAATATATATTTTTGTTGTATATTCAATAAAATTATTATTGAAACGTAAATACTTAGATGATTTTCAGGTGTCTTGACTTTATGACAGATTATGAGAATTGCCTCCTTCAAGGATATGGGGTGTTAGCTGGTCCTCCGTCGAAAGTCCATGTTACCAATGTTGGGACCGATTATGTAGTTCTCCATTGGTCTGCACCACCAACACTTGGAGACACGGTTCAATATTATAATTTGCATTTTAAAATCCTCTCAAATAAGGATAAGCCATATTCTATAATAAAACAGGTAATATTAAGTTAAACTTTTCTAATTTTTTTAATGTTTCATTAAGTTCGATATCAATATAAAATATTGATTTTAATACAGATATCAAATTATATTCATTCAAATAAAATCAATTTCCAACAGTTGTATTGAACATTTTAAAAGTGAAATTTGAATTGTTACAACTTTGTACGATTCCAACGAAACCCGGGTCGTTAGTGACAAAACATGTGGAATCGTACAAAGTTGTAGCAATTCAAATTTGATATTGAAATTCCATCAGTCGATATCATAAATTTTAAAAGTGGTCAATTAAGTTACGCCAATAATATTATTTATCGCATATGCTTTTCTAATACTAAAAGTTTTTGAAATTGAAATTTCGAAATAGATTTGTATATATTTTCCATTTACAGATACACCCGCCTTTTATAATGAAAAATTTAGATTCAAAGAAAGAATATGAAGTGTTCATAAATCCAGTTAACGCACACGGCATTGGGGAGCCGTCTGCCAGAATTATTTTCCAAACTAAAAGCAAGGTAACTTCTTCCTCTGAACAATATTGAAGCATTTCTTTTATACTGGTGTATTTATATTTTTATGGGTGACCTTTTCCAACAGCTGCTGGAGGACGAGATCAAAAAATCGTTAAGTTATAACGTGACGTCTTGCTGCGTAGCGGTGTCACTCTCGGAAGTCTGTATGCCATTGTGTTCTTACGAAGCCAAAATGTCGGATCTGAAATCATTAGCTGCCCTTTGCACTCAAGAGTTCCACAAAATATTACGATGCGGGGTTGGAGGTGAAATTACCATATTTTCAAAAGGGCATATCTTTTACGCTGCCTCTTCCCCGTCCTTGAACTCAGAAAACAAGTATCGTTTTATATGCATAGTAAATATTTATTAACCGCTCATATACATTGTGTAATTGTTATTTATCACACATGTATTTTAGGTATTTTGAGATTATATTATCATATATACAGATAATATTAGCGATATGTGCCTTAAAGACACACACAGAATTATAGAGAAAGAGAGAGAGTGAGTATGTGTATGTGTATAGACTGCATTACATTAAAAAAACATATTAAAGCAAATGTACAAATACAGGTAGTCTTCAACTTACGATGGTTCGACTTACAACAAAAAATAGCTTTTTTTAAAATTGTATTACGCTGCAATACACAGGGAAAAAAACAACTAAAAACTCAACTAAAATTGGATATGTTTTTTAAAAAGACTTCTTCTACGTCTTCCACTACTGATGATTAGCCAATGGATTGTACTTACATATATAAGTACAGATGACGAAAGATGTTAAATATTTAATTTTATATTAATAAAAAAATATAAATTTTACTATAAAAAATATAAATAAATCCACATGTTTTATTTTCACATGTAAGTACATACATATTTAGTATGAAATTCGACTTACGACCAATTCGGCTTACGACCAAAGTCCAGGAACGTATCTCGGTCGTAAGTCAAGGATAACCTGAGTTAAAAAAATAATATTATGACTGACATATATGAAATAAAACAAAAGTATAATGAAAAATATATTTCATTCTATTCAATTATAACTATAGACGTGATGAAGAAAAAATATTTATGCTGAAAGCATACTGTAAAATGTGCTAATAATTCTAACATAATATATCGAACAATTTCATTTTTAATTATCTCATGTTTATTTTAGGTAAAAAAATGAACATCCTTAACATAGGACGTGTATATGTGATGAAAAAACAGAGAACACCGTTTTAATTTTGTGTTTAACTTTATACCAAAAGCGAAATATTTACTTTACCCAAATCAACACTTGTTAGGCTGCGACACCAGCATATTTTAATATTTTACATTACCATATTTTGTATTTTTTAATTCATGTTTTTTGAACACCTTTTGAAAAACTGTCGAAAAACCTTTTTAGGTCGTAACCATGAAAAATGCTGTGAAAGAAGAGGTGTCCCAGAATCTTGTCAACCAATTTGTAAAGGAATTATTCACGATACATTAGAAAATATTACAAAAAATTGTATATCGTTCATAGGGAATATCGTTCAATGCTTTGAAGAAGGTAAATGAATTTATATAATGTTTATTAAATTCTTTACATATCATAAATCATCACTCAGATCAGAGCCGTATACGAATACGTTTTTCAAACGTCAACTGTAATAATTGATATACAAAGTATGCGCACATTTTAATTTAGATATAAGCCAAACTGTACATATGATTATCACTTTAGGTACTGATTTGCTGCCTTCTCCAGTGGAAGAATTATTTGGCACTATGCTAAACGTTACGACTATTAAAATAAAATGGAGTCGACCAAAAGATGGAGCTAATGTGACCTACTACGTTCTTCATTATAAAAGTATAGTCAATGATCACGTAATTGGCGAAGAATTAGAATTAGAAAATGTAAGTTATTATATCATAAATGAACTTCAATAAATAATCATTCAAATTTGAACTGTTAAGACTTTGTACGATTCCACTGGAACTGACAGTCAGTTCTGTTGCATCCGTGTGATAGAATGCCTGAATATGCCGAAAGGCGAAACCCGGGTCGTTAGTGACAAAACACGTGGAATCGTGCAAAATTGTAAAAATTCCAATTTGATATTGATTTAATTTTTTTCGATTTTTCGATTGAAATTTTCCATCAAGCACCTTCAGCCGATATCATAAATTAAATAATCATTCTTTTAAGAAATATGTTTATACTAATATAAATGTAATCAGCTTCCATACTCTATGATGTATATATATATATGTAAATATCGTTTCATAGTTATGAGACTGATCATTTTGATTGTAAGTCATTTTTTATTTTTGACAAAAACATAATAAAATTCTGTTAAATAATATTGTTTTAGATAATAAGCTGCAAGATTTTTTGTATTTTTTTGAAGCATAATAATATTTGATCTAGAATAAACACTTCCGTGAAAAATAGAGTATTTTTTTATCTTCACTATCGTTCCTTAATAACAACTGAAATTGCTGAGATGGAAAATCTGCGCTAAATCTAGTGTGTCCATAATAAATAGGATTGTCTGTTCCTAAGCCTCTTGACTTCGAAGCGTTAGTGACATATATGATCTCTCTATGGCATTAAAATAAATATTATGATAATTTTTCAAATTATGTTTAATTAACTACCGTTTTTCTTTGTAGCAAATAAACGTCACGGATACTATGATTGAACTGTTCAGCTTAAAAATAGGGGTCGTATACAAGCTTTTTGTAACAGCGCATAACGTGAATGGATCATCCCTCCCCTCGAGTATTCTCTTGATAAATACCACCACGCAAAGTAAGACATCATTATCACAACAATTCGGGGAATTTCATTTTCCGTTGTTTGTTTTATTTTGAATATAAAATAAACTAACTAAATTAACCTAGAGGTTTGAGTGCTCACCAAATTAGAAATAATATGTTCAACAGTATACGTAACTAAAAAATATATAAATCGAATTAAGGGAAACAGAATACAACATATCGTTTTCTTCGTTATATTGCAAACTTTTTTACCTGACATAGTGATCAAATGACTGAAACTGTTGTATGAACTTGTTTTCTATGAAATTTTAAATAGCATTGTTTATTTGAATATAAATAAATTAATAATTTAGAATTAGGTCTAGACATCCATTGTAAGATGGCTTTGTAAGGGTCTTATAAAATTATTGAATAAAAATTGTCGTTTATTGAAATCTAAGAACTGATAATATTTTACTATTATTTATAAACAACTATTGCCTAGGCCTAAAATTATTATGAGCATTTGCCATGAAAATTAAATACTTATTATTAAATACTTATATTATTTTATTATTCTGGATATTTTTTAATAAATGATTTTTATTCAGTAATGACTTGAATATGTATTTGTAGAAATTTTAGATATTTTCCATCGTAACATTTTTTTGTAAAAAAAATGAGATTTGATTTATATCATAGAAAGGGGATAAGAAGGAAAATAATCAATATTTCTATCTGCAGATAAGAGTGATGAAGTTTTTGGTCTTACGTCATCTCCTCATTCGCTTGCAGTATCAGGGCATTCAGCAACGTGGATTACAATAAGCTGGCAGCCTCCAGTATTCAGCCATCCATCAGAATTTATAACCTACAAGTTTGTTAAAGTATCAATTAATTTATTTAGTAAAATTTTATTCCGCTTTTCCTTAAAAGAATTTCATTATAATGTGATAAAAGCATTAATTTGATTTTATAAGGATTTTATTTTCGAAAAGCATTTTTATTTACGTTTCTAAGTAACGTAGGAACATTATAATATTGATTGATTCATACCGTCATTTTAAAGTTTTTGTTGAAACAACGACTTAAATTCCGGAAAAATAATTATGATACAATTTGAACATTTTTTATTTCTCAAAACTGAATGTAAGTACAAAAACCAAAAATTATTTTTTTCACACTAACAGCAAAAAAAAAAAGATTTTTAATATTGCATGTAGTATTATGTTACATGATAAAAAATACTATCCATTTGTTGTTTACGTTATCTAAGCATGAGTAAATAGAATGAATTGTAAATATTTCTCAAATTTTAGTACTGTTAAATGATACCACTTTTAAAGGTAAAAACTTATTTAGCAAAAGAATGAAAATTGTATTCTTATTACAACATAAACATTCAATAGGCAGTGATGTACCACATAAAAAATAGACAGTTAATCAAATATAATTAACAATTAATAATATTTTTTGTAAAATGTAACAACTTTTTCTGTACAAAAACAAATTTTATATTGATCTAAGAATTGCGTGAATCGACAATATTGCTTTTATCATTCTTGTAAAAAGAGTTGTAAACAGGGAAAGCTACATCCAAAAAACATCAGCATTATGAACTTAAATTGAATTTGTATTTGTATTGCTGTTATTGCCAAATATATAAAAAAAAAATAAACGAATTAACTCTACTCGAATTTTGATAATAAAAATTTATTTTTCTAATACAATGAGAAAAATAAGTCTAAATTGACTAATTCTTTTAGGTTTTACTATAAACAACCAAAAGAGGAAAAATTTTCTACAAAAGTTACGTCTGTAACAAGCCACACGCTGGAAGGGTTGACCCCAAACAAGCAGTATATTGTTTATGTGAGGGCACAAATACCACAAGGCACAAGCCTTCCTTCTGAAACATTAATCGTTTGGACGGATCCTGCATATCCAGCTTTCGTTGAGGTACTTTTTTTTATCTTTCCTTTCACGCCGAATTTCGCTAAACTAGTGTGTTTAATTATTTTCTCATCTCTTCGGCCAATAAATAACTCTAGTTATTTCCGTTAACATCAATAGTTAACATTTAAGTAGTCTTTAAATATATTGAAGAAAGTGAACAACTTTTCAATGTTATTTATGGAGCTAAATTTTCTGTTCAAAAATTGTCATTCATTCAACGATTAAAGAAGGAAAATATCTAATATAAAATAAAAAAATAATACAGAAAAATAGGAAGTATGAAATATTCAATCATTCAAAAGTAATATTGTATTTTTCAATGAAAGCTATTTTTTACATCAATTTTATTAATTTATGTTATTTAATTTCCATTACTGAAATCACTATTTTCCATTTTTTGATAACTTTACAGTTATCTCAGAATTCTCTGCTTTTAATACAAGTAATACATCTATGGAGGCCTGTACCTAATCTTTGTTTTAAAATTATTCAAATTTCCCTCTTTTATATAATTATAAAGGCAACATTAAGCATATTTTCTAATAGAGTTCAAAAACAAAAAAATATAGCCATGACCTCACGTATTTTTAGGACAAATATAAATAACATTTTTGTGGTTGTCTTGTAGAATTAATTTGTATTTTTAGGCCCCTACTATTCATCCTGTCAATTTAGTAATGGAAGGCTCAAGTATGACAATTTTATGCATAGCTATGGGCACACCAATGCCAACAATTTCACTTTATATATCGGGTAAGTTTTCACAATTTATAAAATTGTTCGAGTACTACTATTAAAAATATCTGCCGCATAATATATTCCTCCCAAAAACAGGCAGACTTATACGCCAAGAAATAACAAGGCATATGGTTACGAAAATTCACAACGTAACCAGAGAAATGGATCAAATTTCTTGCTACGCTGACAACGGTTACGGTACGCCCATGCAAGCTTCAAGAAAAATTTCCATCTCGCGTAAGTTTTCAATCAGATTAATTTTGATTAGAAAGACATTTTCATTACACAATTTCTATAGAAATAATGCAAAGACGAATATAAAAAAATTCCAATTAATTTTATGTCTAAGCATGGACTATAATTATTTTTTTTAAAACGCTTTTCAGGGGTAAATTTAATTTCAAAAATACTTTCCGATAAAATCTTGTCAAAATACGATAACGTAGTTTTTGTATCGTTTTTTAAATGTGACTTTTCAATTAAAATGAGTTATATCTGACGAAAAAATGAGTGTTTTTACGAAAATAAAATCAATACTTTTCTCAAGCAAATAACTATGCAAATATTTACTTATTTTGCTAGTGATAATTTATATTTTGAATTTATCCATTGAACTATTTTAAAGACATTGTAATTTTTTTAACCTTCTCACTGCTAACGTAACAACTGTTGAGACGGATGTTTTACTGTGATGATACCCAAAAAAATATGAATTAACAGTGGTTAAAACCTTCTTGTACGCGCTAATTTTTGAGTTACTGCATTGCTTGATTTGTCCTGACAAACTCAATAAGATTGTTTCAAACCAATATAATTCAAAAAAAGTTGAAGTCTGGGTATTGGAATATCCTACAAACGGCTCAGCAGGGAATGAGTTCAATTCATAAATTTTAGAAACGATTGACTTTCTTAAAATTATAACAAGATGTGATTTTCTTTTCGAAGAGTCATTTAAGCGAATGCATCCAATGGATGAATCAAAGTTTCTTCTTGCTAAACGAGATTTATCTTGCCCAAAAAAATATCTGAATATTTTACTATGCAAATGGCTTCAAAACGTCTTATTATAACCGTAAAATAAATACAAGATATTTAAAGTTTCATATATGTAGCAAATCCAATTGCTTTTTTCAAATATTTTAATCAACTCAGCTGTATTAAATTCGTCTTGGAAAAAAAAAATTTTTTTTGCTTAGAAAGTTATAATTCATTACTAACCAAAATTATCATGAGAATACAGTGAATCGTTTATAATGGTACTATCAGTATTTGAAATTTCGGAATGTAAGCGGATATGTGTATCTTGTGTAGACGTACCTGACGTGCAAGCCAGTGCAATGACAATGGCGGTACTCGGAGGCTCTGCTACACTCGAATGTAATGTGACTGCCACACCGCAACCCCAAATGGCATTCTGGAGAGATCCACTTGGGCGAGTTCCTGTAATACAAGGACCTAAATATAACATTGATATCCAGCCCACTAATGAAGTAGGAATTGCTTTACTAATTCACTTATTATGCTGTTTAGTGTAACGTTCATATTATAAATACAATTAAATCTAAGAAATAATACAAAACAAACAAGCTTTCAAAGTTTCTCAGTAGATGCAAGTTGTTTAATTTAAGCTCAATGATAATACATAATTGACTTCTTTATAGCCACGGTGAAGAGCAATTTAGTTAAACCAGTTTCTTTTGTTATATCTTTAATAATTTAATAAAAAATACGGATAAATGTCAACTATTAAAAAAGCTATTTGAAACAATAAAAACACATTTTTTTATACTATTTTCACGATATATTTTATGATCAGGACTGGTTTTGATCTTTGCTAGTATTAGAAACTGAATAAACCGTTCCTGATCAAAATGTATTATTGTTCTTTCTATAAAGAAGTGCAAACTTTTAAGTTTCAATTTGAATATATTATATTAAAATATCCTATTACGATCATTTTTTTAATTCAATATTCTTTTTATATTATTCAACTGCTTTCGCTTATGGCGAGCATAATCATTTGACGATGGTCATCAGTTGATAAAAGTGTTCATGATGAAATATATAATAGTAGAATAACGAGCGTATTTAAAAATCAAAAAAAAAAAAAATAGCTCACTTATTCTTATCATCTTGAAAAAGCAAATTTGACATAATATTTTATATTTATACAATACAAAATAAATTTCTATATTAAAATATATAAATATATTTAGTTATATGTATATAATTTTTCTCTGTAAGACGTTTTTGTAAATACACAATTATAACTGTAGATCTCTGAATTGTCCGAATTAATTTTACTAATTAGGACCGCTTGTGTCCATCGTGAATATTTTCAACTAAATCATCTCTCTTATATACTGTTACGATGAGCGATACACTGTGGTTAAATAATGTATTTCAGCAAAATAGTATTTTTATTTTTGATAAATAGTTGATGACATCGAAGTTTAAATGAAATAAAAGAAATATTTAAATTAAATCTTTTCTATTATATTCGGCCTAAAAATTTTATGCCAGAAGTATTCCATTTTTTAGTATGAAATATTATTTTTTGCAAAAACATGAAACATGCAAGCATAATTTATCCCTTAAAAGGGATTGCCGGACAGGGTCAAATCTGAATTTCTTGATTGATTGATGATAATGATGATTCTGATTGATTGATGATAATGGATAAAAAATTGGAAAAGTTGTTTGCGAGAAACTCAGAAACTGAATACTGTTCAGCGAAATTTCACTTATAAAAACATACCAGATGGTAATTGATCATCTTTAAGATTTAATCAGTTACAGAATAACATTTTGTTACTCAGTATTTCTGACATCATAAATACAAAAGATTTTTTTATTATTTGCATCAATCAAAAGCAGTTATGCCATATGCGTACTAACTAGTTTAATTCAGAATAATCATTACATACAATAAAATTGTTAAAAGTATTTATTTAAAAAATATACTCATATGAAAAATCTTTGAGTGAATAAACTGAAGTGTACTTTAAACGTTTAATTGTTTTCAGTTATAAAATAGGGCCTTTGATGTTTTTGATGACATCTGCTAAAAATGTTATTTCAAGTAAATTACTTTTAGCATATATTAATCTAAAATATTTTACGTCGTTTAGTTAATTTGAGGTACCACTACTTGGTGAAAAGACATTACATTTGAATAGTAACACAATTTCTCGTATTGTTTCCACAAATTTATGTTTTTATAACCAGGATTGATTTCGTTCATCGTAAACATTATCAATTTAATATTCTAGCGATGATCAGATGTTAATGGTCGTGATGAGCGAAGTTGGCCCTAACGATAGAAATTTGATATAAAATAATATATGAAATTATATATTAAAACGTGTGTTTTTATTATTTCAATACAGCTTATTTTGAATTATTTTCTTTTACTATTCATTTAGCCCACACAAAAAAAAACTACTATTAGATATCAATGATATGAATATCTGTTAAAAATATACAACTCATTATCGTTTTTCTCTTTTCTGAATCCGTTTACACATGTTATTTGCGACAACAGCTTTTATTACTAATAAAACAATTACTATGAATATTTTGTGCAACATGTTTTCGTATTAGAAGTATTTGATGAAAAAACAATGTCTAGACGCTATTGTGTGACATTTTTCTAGGAACTCACTAAATATACAATGCGTCTTATGATAAGTAAAATCTCGGAGTTAGACGAGGGAGATTATTTTTGTCACGCTGAGAATGCCTTCGGGTCGGTGGTGCAAACCGTGTCGGTTCGAATCCACAACATCGCCTCCTCTCACAACGTGACGCAGTGCTGCATGGAACAAAATGTCACCGCCGGATGCATGGATGCCTGCAACTTTTATTTGGACATTGATGCCGTCATTGAAAAGCCCGAATGCATCGCAGATTTCGATAAGCTCATGAAATGCGCAGCCGACGGCTCAGGTAAACAAACATTTTACAAATTTCTCTCTCTTTAGCTATAAAGCTTTACGGATTTTCATGTTGAGATATTTATTTAGATAATTCACAGTATATTTGATGATTTTTTTTTTGTATTTATATACCGTATATAAAAATATCTGATTAAATTAATTCAATAATACATGTAATGAAGAACTACTCGAAATAAATTAAGCCAAATTATATATATTTTCTTTAAGGATTTCAAATAACAGATGAAAATATAAGTCTAAATATGTTAATAGAAATAAGGATAGCCGCGTCTTAAAGATATTTGAACATTAGTTTAATATCATATTTGTATAATGTCATTTGCTTTTTGTATATGAGTAAAGTGTTAAGACGATTATTTATACCACAAATAATCTATAATAATCTCGTTACGTTTGCCTCAAATATTCAACATATATTGTTCGACTTATATGCTAAACATTATCATCAGTTGTTTACTTAACCCTTTGCAATCGAATGCCGCCATAGGGGTGGCATTGTAAGTTTATCGTATTACTCGGATGCCGCCGCAGTGGCGGCATGTTTATAAAGTCTTTTTTTGTATACTTTTAGCATTTTTTATATGTCGATTTCAACTAGATCACAATAACAGATCATTAGGGATTCATTTTCTGATAAAAAAAACATAGCCAAACATAGTCGGCTTGCGTAATATCAATAAGTGTTGTCATCGAAATGTATGGTGGATCCTGAGTGCGTACTTCAACTGTTCCTACAGAAGACCGCCTTGCAGGTAAATTACATAGATTACGTTCAAGGACTAAGAAAGGCTATGCAGTATGTTCAAATATAAAAATTTCTGGCGGGAGATCGAAAATACGGCTGTTTTGCGAGACCTGCGTAAATAAGCCAGGATTACACGTGAGCGATTGCTTTGTGAAATACCATAAAATGAAGAATTACAAATAAAATAAATGTATGTACATAATATCCATTATATATCTATTGAATCTAAAAAATTTATATATATTTTTTTTATTACTTTGATTCATGTAGCGAATACGGTTTTCGCAAAAAAACGCGTCGAGTTGCTGGTAGGCACGTACGAAAAAGTGCTCGAGTGCAAAAGGTTAATATAGCAATATTATTTATATTTAACTCGGTGAAATTTTGGTATACTGAAATAAAATACAAAAAAAAGTATTTTAGACTCCGTAGCTAAGTTGTAAAACTGCAAGGTTGCCGCCATTGTAAGTTGAATAAATTCTTACAATGTTTCAGTATTTTTTTTTGTTAGAGAGAGCAATAAGCTATTCATTATACCTTCCGTCACCCACTCCCGTATATTTGCGCGCTCTTATAACCTTTAGTTAAGACTTTCAGTAACAACCTACCGTAATTCACATTGTTAATAAAACAATAAAAAATTATCAAATATACCAACAAGATATCCATATTTTGCTTGGTTTCCTCTGCCCTATTAAATATTTTACGGTAATTATCAGCAGGTAAAAATCATAATTCTATAATCGACTGTTCACCAATATACGCACTTTAAAGCAACGCCGTCGTTGAAAACAAAAAAAAAATGCGGATATTATTAAGGTTAAGTCTCACCCGGTGTGTTAATTTTAACAAAGAACATTTATAATTTAATAACCTTACGTTTATATCAATGCCGTAGTATATGATTTATCTCTCTCTTAACATCAATCATTCAAAACTCTAACTTCATTAACGGAAGGTCTTTAATTATGTTTAGTTATTCGAATTTACGATGTGAAACGGCAAAATTCAAATCACATTAATTGACAAACTATGTGGGATATACCAATTTACAATCAGAATTTCTAACAATACTGATTGGGTTTCCATAAAATACTCAATTACAAATGTAACAAAACGTATATTATATTTCTATTATGCCTACAACTTATGAATATATTGTTCGGAATTAATAATAGAAATTAGTTTTTTTTATGTAATTCTTACATAATTTTGTCCTGATTTTAAGAAATTGAACCCACCAATAGATAATTATTCAAAATATTGTTTATTTCAAATGTCTCATTTATCAATCATTCATAGTCTATCCAGTTCTATGAACGTGCTAATCGAGAGAGATTTGCACGTAAAAAACTGTTTTAACACTATTAATTTATATCTATTCTTAAAGGGAGAAGTTAAATGGAAAAAAAATAACATTAAATTACAATCCTCAGAACAAAATCTTTTGGATAATGACAATCTTAAAAAATATTACAAACTAATTTATTATAAAATATAATATAATTTGTATCGTATTTTATTATCTGTGTTTGTATTTATTTATACATTATGTAAAACTTAAAATGGTCATTGGAGGTTTTAAAAACGTATATGATTAAAGTGTGTTAAAAAATAAATATTATTTAGTCACCTAACGAAAGAAAAAAAACATTTGTATATAGTAAATGGGGCTGCAGTTTTATAGTCACTTTTATACTATCTGTAATTGTAATGGTTCTTTGAATAATTTATAAGTGTACTAGTTTTCATTGCAATTTTAATTCCTCTTTAATGATAAATTCAAGACTTAATGAAACTCTGTGTTCTGAATACTCGAATTTAATACGAGTTAAGAACATTTATTTGCCTTTGCGGTGACATCCCACAAATAAAGTCACCAATAGCATATAATTGTATTTAATGTCACTGAGAACAGAACATTAACACTTTTTCCTTTATATCAGTAGCGTGTAAGTAATATAGCTCTTAAATGTACTGAATTTTGGAGCACATGTGAAATCGTTTTTTTTTTCTTTTTAAATATCTCATGCTTTTACGCGTGACAGAAACATTTCTCTGAATAAGTAAATAACCCATTTCACACCCGTGTCATCTGCTTAAGCTAAGAGTCCATTGATTGTCTCACTTAAAAAAATGTGCTTAAAGAATCGTTTTTAACACAAAAATCTACTTACGCGGTATACTCACATTATGTTACATTGGAAAAAGGCACACTGTTTTTAGGAACAGTAATGTATTCTACACCGATAAGTGCTAGTGATAGTTTTTTTCTGCGAGTTATATATCTGCGAGCATTCTTTATTTAAAAATTCGATTTAAAATACAAATAACCCATAAAATAAAATTTAATTTAATTTAAAAAAAGAATATATTAATGAAATAAAGGAGTGTCTCCTTCTTTAAAAATGGCTTGTGTCTACAATAAACATAATAAATTTAAAACATGTCCTTTTACAATGAGGGCCAAACGAGAGTGTGAGTTATTAGGCATGGTTGACTGCCAGTCGCTCTATATACGTCACCTCAAATTTAAAGTTTAGTTTAACATTAATGTTCTCAAATATTTGTATACATACGATGCTATTTAGTTTAAACATATGGTAACTACTATTTTTTTCACGCAAAATATTTCTAATGTTTTCATTTACAATATGAATTTTTGAAAACGTATTAGAAGCGCATTATGTTTTATTCAACTGACAAAGTATGTTAATATTTAACACAATAGTAGTGAAATTAAATATGATAATTATATGAAACATTTTATCAAAGGGAACAGATTGAAGATATTTGAGACATTGAAATTATGTAATAATACAACGTTTATTTTTATTTCTGTGATTATTCCAATATAAATCGTATCAAAATATTAGACGTTTCGCGATTAAATTCAGAAGACAAATTGTGAGATCATTGAAATTTAATTTCACCGCCCGTAAAAACCATAAATTGCCATAGACATTTGAATTTGTCGGAGAAAATTGTTTCGAACAGGTTTACATAGATCACCAGCGGAAACTGTTCATATAATTCCAAAAATCATTACGGCGGCTTTGTAGATCATCGAAGTTGCTGTTCCGCGTGGGGTGTTCCCCGCAGATGTTTAGACTGGTGTCGCGGTGAGCCACTGCTGAGTGCCCGCCTTTGCGTGTTGTCACATACGAAGCAGATAGCGGGGTGCTTTCATGAGGGCCGCGATCGTTTACCCGGTCCTCCGCAGAATGTCAGAGTTGTCGTTCTAGACCGCCGATCTGTCAGAATACAGTGAGTATACAATATCATTATGGTGGCATGTCCAAATTTTCATTGAGACAATATATAAAATTTATATGTTGAAACTGTGTAGGATTCCATATGTTTTCTCATTTTTGACCCGGTCTTCGCCAATTGACGGAAGTCATATGTGTTGCATCCATGAGATAAAATACCTGAAGATGCCGAAAGGCGAAACCTGTTATGTCAGTGACATAGCATATGGAAACGCACAAAGTCTCAAAAATTCAAAATTTATGAATCACCTTTAGTCGATATCATGAATTAGAAAAAATATTTTAATTATTAAAACATATGCGCTAATCGGAACTAACTATGTGAAACATGTGAAATGTTTTCTTTTTTTTATTTTGCTTATGAAGATACATCTTATTTTGAATGTATATTTTGATTTCGCCGCAGGTGATGTCCAACATTCGTTATCCTTATATGTCGATTTGTAAAATAATAACTGCTCTCAAAATGTATATGTAAGCTTAATATAATTCTTGGTCTAACATGTGACTCGAGGTTTAAGATTAAGCCCGACCCAAACTTATCTTAACACACACAATTTTTTCTGATGTCCGCTTTCAAATATAATTACATAGAACACACAATTTACTGACAAATAGATTCCAGTCCTAAATGACAGACTTGATAGTTCGTTATCAAATTAAGAGATTTAGGTATTTTTTTCAGGCTTAAAACTTATGTTCAAATAAATTGAACAAATACAAAATTCTCATGAAGTTTAAGTGGTTGCAATATTATTTGGCATGATATAATATTATCATTTAGGCTAAATATTTACCCGTAAATATTACAGATTTTGTGAATAGCTTTTTAAAACTTAAACTTTCTTTAATGGATTGAATTGAAATAATAGTTTGCCTATTCTGATTTTTACAGTCAAAGAAAATAATATATTGTTTCCGTTGATATAACTATTTCTGTTACGTGAAATATTTTCTTCTCATTACAACGAATACCTATTTGTTAAACCTATAATAAATTATTTAATGGGCAAAAATTATGTCCACCAAGCGGGTTTCAATAGTGATAAAAAAATGCAAAATTTTTCTTCATTCTCAAGAAAATCTATTGTGATTCGTCTTCTATGGGTGTGCATTGTAAATCATAATCCTAAAAAAAGACAGATTTGACATGAAGGGTTTGTGTATACATTATAAAATATTATACAGAAACTTTCAATAAATAGGTGGGATAGGCCGATGAAAAACCCGCACACTGTGGAAATATATCGAGTTTTTTGGAGACCGATAGGCGTGAAATCGCCGGAAAAAATGGACACTCAGGAAATGAATTTGCATATCGCGGCCTTGAAGGAGGGTGTTACATACGAGTGCGTCATCAAGGCAGGCAACCATTATGGTAAGGAAAAATATGCTTTAAACGCAGAATTTTACGCAGATACAATTTTATATAATAAATAAATTTATTTAAAATTCCGAGAACCGCGAAAATATCATTTTCAACTGGTACTTAATAAGTAGTAGGACAAAATTGATTTAGTTTTTTACAATCAACTCTTTGTCAATATTTATGAAAGCAACGTTATTTTAGGTGATCGATAATATTTGAGAGATATTATTTGTGTTTGTTAATTGAATTGGCATTCACTTGGTAGAACTCCATTATAACACGGTGAAAAAATAGCAATGTATTTTAGTTCTACAAAATTATTTTTACAAATATAGTTGATAGCTATTTCGGCTCACGCCATCGTCAGAACTATAACTAGTAGTAGTTATAGATATATATATATATATATATATATAGATATATATATAGATATATATATATAGTTATATATATATAGTTATATATAAATAGTTCTGACGATGGCGTGAGCCGAAATAGCTATCAACTATATTTGTAAAAATAATTTTGTAGAACTAAAATACATTGCTATTTTTTCACCGTGATATTATTTGTGCATTGCGTGTAAATATTGATTCGGAAACTAGAATAGATTTCGGCATTGATTTTTAAGAAATGTAAAGATTTATATAAAATATATAAATGATGTGTAAAATATTTTCATATCTTTAATTCCACATTGAAAATCAGAAAGCGAAAAGTAATTATCTCATCTTTAAGTGATCAATTGACACTCAATTTTCATTTTTTTAAATCTGTGAATAGCGGGGAATATTAAATTTTTTAATCTTCTATTAAAGTGCTTCACTAGAAATTCATAAATTACGTATTATATAATAACAATTGGAAAGCAAAATCAAACCACATGTGATGTATTATATTATATCACTAAAATATATACTGTGACTACTTTATTTAACACGTAATGTTTTGTTTATCCGTAGGATTTAAAAAAAAAATATGCCGTGATATTATTTAAAAGTGTAACATTTCATCTTTTGACTTTGATAAAAGTAGCACATAGTTTTTGTAATTGCTTGCCTTTGTCGGCTAAAATTTTATTATTTGGTCTTGTTCGTCGTAGAGTTGTAGAACGCCGCAGGAGCCAATTTTATTATTCAGTTTGATGCTCTTTTTCAGTTAACGGAGGCTGAAATATTAATCTTGCTTTCAATTTTATTTTTAGGGACATCCGCCTTGACAGAACCAGTACAGTTTACAGTTGGCGATAAATACGTTACGGCGGCAGCTTCAATAAATAATTATCTATCTAAGAGAGGCTTGATTCTCGTAATTATTTGTATTTGTATAATATTGGCATCTGTTCTCATTGGAAGTGTATGGCTTGTAAGAAATCGAAAGGTGTGTTGGAAAAGCTTTTATCTTATAAACTTATATACTAATACACATTATATAAACAAAATTGCTTTATAAATAATATATTTATGAAAATTTAGCTTTGAAGCTTTAAGCGCCAAAATCTTATATCGAACTATCGCACTTTGAAATATCATCAAAAAGAAACGACGATGCAAAAGTGACATATTTAAAAATGATATTATTTGGTTAGGCGTTCGCAATATTATTTAAATAAAAAATATAGAAAAAAATACTATCAAACTCATCGGCGTGCTACTGAAAACTATTTGGATGTATAAAAGATGATTATTCAGCCATAGAATTCAATTTCACATTGACGAAAGAGCACTTTATAGAAAATTTAATAATATTTTCCTTTTATGATCGATAGATATTTGGAATCAAATCTCTCAGTGGAGTTGCCTTTGAAAACCCGAGTTATCTGAGAGAAATCAACCCCGAAGCCGTTCAAAATGTAAGTTTTATAAATATTATTGTGAATACCAGCTATTTTATTTCAACATTTTTTACTCTTTTCATTTGGTTGAATATCATTGCTTTGCCAAAAAATAAAGATATTTTATTACACTATCAAAATTGTATAGACACGTCCCAAAATACATGGGAAACGTTTCTGGACGCTTTTGCTGATATTATAAAATATTTTAGTAATAATAAAAATATTTTGTGTTATAATATGATACTTGTAAATGTTGATGATTTTGTTTTGTTTTAACACAATGTTTACGGGCAGTTTTAATTATTTACTATAATGAACGTTTTTTGTGTTTGTAATTAATTCCAACTAACATAATTTTATATGTCTTCAAACAATAAGATAAGAATATGTTTACAAATCTTAATACATTTTTTGCTTAAAATTGCCCACAAAACAAAATTATCATTGTGTGTCAAACAGAATAAATACTTTCGTTTGCTATAAAATGACTTAGGTCAAAAGTTTTGCAGCTTCGATTTCGAAAAAGAAGTGTATTAAAATTTCGAGGTTTGTGGTAAAGTTTTTGTGACATTTTGTTTCTCGATTTGTAACATTAAAAATTCTTAACACGGTGAAAAAATAGCAATGTATTTTAGTTCTACAAAATTATTTTTAAAAAATATAGTTGATAGCTATTTCGGCTCACGCCATCGTCAGAACTATAGTTAGATATATAACTATAGTATAGATAGTTCTAACGATGGCGTGAGCCGAAATAGCTATCAACTGTATTTGTTAAAAATAATTTTGTAGAACTGAAATACATTGCTATTTTTTCACCGTGTTATAATGGAGTTCTACCAAGTGAATGCCAATTCAATTAATTAAAAATTCTTATTTAGTAATTTTTACAATTTAAAATATCTATCGCTTTGGATGTAAGATGTAATCTTCATTTATTTTGTTAATTATGTTAATATAAAGGCATACTTTAATTGGTCAATGTGTACCATTTAAAGTTATGTAACCGCCATATAGTTTTTATTAATAAACAGTTTATTAAACATCTTATATAGTTGATGCATTTTACAATATTTTAAACAGTACGTTTACAGTATATATTATAATTTAATGATAAATAGAATCCAATAGTCTTTGTTGAGGTGATTTTTATTAATAGAAGTAAAAGAAAGTTGTTAAATCTCTATTGAAACTACGTTCCAATGAAGCCATTTTCTATTTCTATAAAATCTATTATTATCAACTTCAGTCTACTTCTATTATACTACTATCTATTTCAGAATAATTGCATAGTTTGTTCAGTTAAGTTAATTTCCTATTTTTGTAGGGAATATCACAAAATGTAGTCGCAGAGACTACTAATAGCGTGATGAAAGGCCTGCCTTCCGTTTCCGGTGGAACAGTTTTTAAACAGGAATCGCTACAGGTTCAGCAAGAAGTAAATCCATCATTGTACGAAGAGTTAAAGCTTGGTCATGATGGAGCGGGCTTCAAACGGTTAAAACTCATTTCGAAAGAAGAGTCCTTCGTTAAGCCGTTACCGTCTGAAAAACAACCTGTAGAAAATTTTTGCAGAAAAGATACATACTAAAAAACTCTCATGTGTAAATATAGGAATAAAATTAAATAATATGATTAAATACTGGAAAATACTAGTCATAAAGGCACTGTGAATAAAACTAGGTAATATTTTCTTTGATAAATCAGTTTTAAAAATGAATGTTTAAAAAATATTTAATATTTGAAAAATGAACGGAATTTCGCGTTCAAAGGTAAATTAAAACATGATAAAAAGTTATTGCTATGACAATGTTTGGGGCTTCCACCAGCAAAACAATGGGATATATATATAATGTAATTGATAAAAAACAGTATTATGGAACAATAATATGTATGTAATTTTGTTTTTTTTTCTCATTTTTGAAAAGACAAATCGTACACGCAGTATTCAAAAGATTTTATTGCAAGAAAGAGTTAATAATTATTACTGCATGTATTGTTAATAGAATAATTACTTAACATATTCATAGATAGTTTTATGGCTAAAATATTTATATTTGGGGTTCACTTTATAGAAAATTCTGAAAAGTCTGATACTAGTCTGAATGTAATATTTTATTATAGAAATAAATGTAAATATTACCTTCTAGTGAATAGGTTATTGTGAAAGTTTTACTATTTGATATAAAAAGGTTAAAAATCGTTTTTTTGTACGTTCGTAGATTTTAAAAGATGAATTTTGAATACAAAATTCGTTTCAGTGTTTATTCAAATTTAAAAAAAATGTATAAAAGATTTTTTTGTTTTATCTGTATTTAATGTAAATGTGTACTTTTATTTTGTATGTATTAATAGTTTTTGTATCTTCAAACGAAATGCTGTTTAATTTTGCCTTTTTATCAAAAACGTTAATGTAAATAATCTAAAGAGAGATACATGTTTTTAATTTGAAAGTAAATATACATATTTTCAATTAAACTGTTTTTCATTTCACAATGTTGTAAAAGTTTCTTGCTTCGCCAGAAATACTTTTTAAGTAGCCGAGAAGAAGTTGCAAGGGTTACATTGTAAAGTTGAAAATACAAAAGAACATTGAATTTTACAAAATGCGCGTGGAAAATTTCAACATTCAAAATACGCCGCAAGACTCGAAAACTATGTCAAACAAAATATAAGAAGAAAATTCAGCGACGGTGAAAATCCGTCGGCAGTATCGACAAAGTTCAGGAAGTGTAATTGCATCCTCTTTCAAGCAAGGCTGAAGTGCATCGGGAGATTGAAAATCCATTTCAGCGGTTTCCACCGACTTCAAAGTATTGCAAAGAGTTAGTCAAGTCAACTTCATGGCGCATTAGTCGTAGCCACAAAATGTCGCAAAGCTCCTTGTAAAGTCACGGAGATAGGCATATTATTAAATATCCAACACATATAACTCAAACAAAAGGTGTAATTTCAACTGAGGATAATCTATTGTCATATAATATAATGAATGGAAAATATGTGATCGTAGTATGAAAAATTTTAGTTGGCAAATAAAAAAAATATGAGCAAAAAATGAACGTCTATATATATGTCGCAGACACGTAGTCAGGCTCTTAGCATTTCCCCCGCTTGATCACGGGGTCACAGAATTGAATACTGGAATGAAAATATTTACACTATTTTATTATTATATGTTGTGTCAAATAAAAACACGACACGATTTTTTAAAAATAATTACTTATTACGTGTATTTAACAAATCTTTAATCATTGTTTAATGTTTATTAACGGGTAGATAATTACATTTTACTTTTACAAAAAAATTCATTATAAACATTTACCTATGTGAAGAAATAAAAGAAAATCGTTTATCACTTTCCAATTGCGCATTGATGATTTTACATGTAGTGATTGAAACCACATATATTTTGAATATTTATGTAGACTTAATTCTGATAATTTATAAAACACAAGTATGTTAGACGATTTGAAAAATATAATAGTATTAAATCTCCTATCACGATAATTTTGAAACACTTAAGTAGTTTTGCATACACAAATAGAAAATATTTTTTTCTCATACAATGATTTTGAGAGGTGTGAAAAAACATTATTTTCGTTGTTTTAGACTGTATTATATTAAGTAATTTCGTTGATGTACCCGTAGATAAAAAAAAATAAGTAATCTTTCAAAATGTCAAAGTTCACGGAAAACGAAATCTTTAAGATACATTCAGCGATACGGGGGGTGTCTTAGAAAAGCAGTTTTGTCATATTATTTCTATCTCTATTTTTGATAAAATAATATGTTTTCCAACCGTTGGAAATTCTGGTAACGTAACGAAAACTATACGTTCCTGCTCGTGCGAACACATGAGGTTTTCCCTTTTATTTTAAAAATACATGCATGAACAATTTTCATTTAATATCAAGACTAGGTTATGTTGAAAAATCACTCTTCATACTTTTTTTTTGTAAAATCATAAGACATGTATCAAAATTATTTAATGATTTTAAAAAAATCTTTATTATTTAAATAAAACTATATATCCGAAAAACTATACAACTTTTTATTTACTATAAAAGTTTTATAATTTTATAATACAATAGTAATGATTTAAAAAAAAATTTGAAACTACTTTGACATGACGTGATCTTTGTAGTTCTGACGTTCGCGTCACGCCGAAATACCCATAAAAAAGAAAAACACTTTTTTCTTTCTTTCAATATTTTATTTTAGCAAGAGTTCATTCAGAAAAGTTGCATGGCTTTATATCAACAATGTTTTGCTTTACTTACGTATTTAATTTTTTTTCCCTTACTTAATAATAATAAAATTCAAGAAATAGCTAGTGAAAAATAAAAACCATTTTATTTTTGAGTAACTTAGTAATTTAACCAACTAATACAATAATAACTTACAACAATACGATGCATTTTACGATTGCTTCCGCGCTAGCCGCTCATTAATTAAAGGAAAAAACACACTCCAGTGTCTTGTTTATAAGCTCCTTGTTTGAATCTGAGAACACAAACGCTTGGAGTTGAATTTACTGACGCGGAAGATAGATTGAGACATTTCTAAAAAGACTGCACAGTTTCCACAACGAGACAAAATAAACGATAAGACCAGTTTCTTTTAAAAATGCTTGTTTAAAAAAAAATACACATACATCTACATTTTTCCTCGGACCAGTGTTGTTCAATCGGTTTCAACATTTCAATATACTCAACGGAAAATTTAATCCAGGTGTATTATTTATTGAAATGAAGCATTTATTTAGATGAGTTTGATGGTTACATAGACGAAATTATTTTTTAATACTAATCATTTATTATTTGAAAAAATCAAATATGATAATAGTCGATTCTCGAATTGCGGTATTTTATTATTATCTTCAACCAGTAAAAGATGCAATTGAATGTATGGATATACATCAATGTTCATAGCCAAGTGATACATACCACACAAGTTTTTGAATTAGTGAAAGCAAAAATTATTAAATAAGTAGTTTTAACTAATTCGTGGATTAACATGCAAATGAATATATTTCTGTGTTAATCTGACCCATGTAATTGAAAAATCGAACTCAGATCTATTCATCATCATCATCATCATCATCAGCCGGGATCGATCCACTGCTGGATGAAGGCCTCCCCCTGCTTTTTTTTTTTTTTTTTCAGGGGGGACATAGCAACACCACGCTGCCCAGGCGGGTTGGTGTTCGGTTTTCTGTCTGGGTTTTTATTCCCATTCAGATCTATTAATTAGATGAATTCATGTTCACTTCTACATCCATTTTTCATCTTGACCTTTGCTGAAATATTCTAATTCAATTCAAAAAGCGATCTTAGTTTTCAAAATGTCAATTAATTTTAAAAGTTTATTATGAATATATAAATGAAAAAAAAATACAAATATGTAAGTCGTCCATTAAATTTCATTATTAGAAAGATTGATGCGGTTTGTTAGTATTTTAATTAATGCCGTTGTTGTTTACACAGCTTGATAGACTTTGTCAGAACTCAATTTCAAAGAAAAAAAAATGAAAAAGAATAATAGATTTTTTCTAATAATGATAATCAAACGGTTACTAATGGAATTTCGAAAATATTCTTATTGAAAAAAAATCACTTTTCATATTTAGGATACACCGTTAGTGTGCCTTCTAATAAGTTGCGATGAAACTAGCTAAAATCAATTGAAATGAAACATTTAATTTGAAAATTTTTAGTTTGAAAAAAAACTTTTTTAAAATTATCAGGATTTTTTTAATTTACAATTTTGTCATTTACAATTTGACTTTATCGACTCGTGTAAAGGAAGCAAAATCTCAAATTAAACAAATCCACTATTTTCAATGCAAAGTGACTAAGCCAATAACATAACGCAGCTTTCCACTTTGAGTTGAGGTTGTTTTTTCCGAAGAAATAGTGTTTCAGCATAATTTATTTGCGTTGTTTTAAGACGTAGGCTTTAGGCTGTCGGTCTCGCGTTGCGATCGTAAATTGCGCGACGAACTTCAAGTTTCCACAATACCTAGAGTGACTATACTTTTTTTTATATCAGATAATAGTACTTTGATTCACGATTAAAAATAAACATTTGTTATTTTACCGGCAATCCTAAGTGGCACATTATCGGTCTCGCTTCTATGAATAATTATGATTTAGAATGTGTTGTATGTAGCTGAATCTGTATGTGATGTAACGGCTGCGGTAAGAATTAGTCGACATTTTGTATTTTAGATGTGATGTTTTACAGAACATTAAATGAATTTATGATAGGTTTAAATATTACTGGGACATATTAATAAATAATGATCATTTGATGAGAATGGAAACTATTTTGTAAATTGTATTATATTTCACTTTTTCCTAAATAAAAAATGGTACATTTATTATATTCACCTGTAAATAATTTCGTGTAGTTGTTAAATTATAAATGTGTTCTTATTTTATAAAAATGTTACAAAAAATTTTTAGCTTATGATATCGACTGAAGGTGCTTGATGGAATTTCACTATCGAATTTGAATTTTTACAACTTTGTACGATTTCACATTTTGTGTCACTAACGACACGGGTTTCGCCTTTCGGCATCTTCAGGCATTCTTTCACACGGATTCAACAGAACTGAACAGAAAACAATTCTGACGAAACATGTGAAATCGTACAATGTTGTAACAATTTAAAATTTTGGTCTGTGGCTTATTGTAGAAAAATCAAGTGTTTTTCCATGATAATATGGTCACCCTAGTAATATGGCTACTCCCACTTCCTTCGATATCTCTTTGACTCATTTAAAAGGCAGCATTCCATTTGTAAAGACTTCTCATTTGACTCTCAGCCAGATAGCTGACCCTTTTCAGCTTGTCTCTACGAGAATTTATTTTATACCGTTAACCTACCCCCATATTGCATCTAAAGCGAATACACAGCAGGCGAGCCTGGATTGGCAATACGGCTATTTTTATTCAGTATTCAATTCATTGATATTTCCTTCATTCGTATTACATACACTTCATAAGATTTTTCGCTCTCGAGTGGAATTTATACGATTTCTATTTACCATTTTGTGTACTATGTTATTCTTAAAACAAAATTTGAATTACACATACATTTTATCTGCTTTTAAAATTTAAGGCAAACAACACATATTTTTATTTATTCGAAACTCGGCATATCTATTATGTATTATTTGCAGCAAGATCTAACATTGAAACAAAATAAACGCTAAATAAACACTTATTAAAAGTGACTGAGTGAACTTTACAAAATTAACACGGTGATAAATAGCAATGTATTTTAGCTCTACAAAGTTTTTTTTATAAGATATAGTTGATAGCTATTTCATAGAAATAATATTTTTTTAGTTTTCTCAACGTTATTCAAAACATGATCAAAATGTGATTTTTTCGCAATGCTGTTTTTAATGTACAGAGCCATGAATAAAATGAAGCAAATGGCAAGGTGCTTATTAACATAAAAAAAATCACAAAGTCTAAAGGTTATTTTATTAGTCTGAACATGTCATGTTTATTTTCGAGCCTGATTATTTTGCTGGAAACTATTACTGTAATGAGCTCTGCCAGCAATTTTCACGGAAGTATCTTTAAACTTGTGAAGTAGAAAAGTGAGACCTGTTACAGTCAAAGCAGTCTACTGTATTATCACAAGCGTATAATTACATAAGTTATATAAACATAATATATTTATCTTATTCAATTGTCAAAAATAATAACTAATATCATCATTAGATGATTTCAGAATATATTCTGTCTAAAAAAACATTGACTTTTATTAATAAGGTGTTGAAAATGTATGTAATTTAAGAAAAAGGGAGCAAATTCATATTTTCTTTTAATAACTGATTAGAATAAAAAAATATATTTTCATAAATATTTATAATTATTTTTTACAAAGGAATGATTTTAGTTTAATTGACAAAGTTTTAATTTATTTTTATGTCCGCTCAATATTTGGGACCCGTGCCCATCACGCGATGAAAACAAATTTAACAGTTACATTTTCTATATGTACCGTCAATCCTCATTCTTCCCCTAATTATTATAATAAGTCGAGTAATGCACCCGAAAACATAATACTAATCAGTAGCACTCTACAACTCAAAATTATATCAAGTGTTATAAAAAGACAAGTATTAAGCAACCATGGGACATTCCTCATATATCATAATATCCATTCAATCAAATAAATGTATAAAAAGTCTCTGTTCCTCTTGAAAACCATTGTACCAAAACAAAGCAAAAGTCATATTGTTTTACATTATCAAATTGCTGCTCTTCCAAAAAAATCGATTCAAGAAAATATTGTAACAATTTATTATTATTTTTAACGATATTTTCTGTTAAAACATACATTATCGTTCTTCTTATGCTAAAGTAAATAGCACTCTGCCATATCTGGTATCCTATTTATAATTATAACAATGTACATGGACTAGTTTCAGGTATATTTCCACGGATATGTTCATTAAAACTCTCGCTTTGAAATAAAAGTCTACCAGCAAGAGTATCATCACCCGGGATGCCAAAAAGCTTCGCTCAAAGCGCTATCAAATTGTTAGAGGCAGTGAACGGTATTTTTGAATTATGCATTTCGCTTATATGAGAGGTGTGAGAAGATTCTGTAATGGAAGAATTTAGCAGTGATCCGCTTTCGTCCACATCAAAGAACTTTTTTATGCGCCATAAATAGTAACATAAATAAAAAAATAATTCAATGACAACGAATATTAAATTATATGATTCATGAAAATTTTGCATGTCTCTGAAGTCAGGATTTGAATTTTGAATGTATAGAGAAAAAAAACAATATTGGTCTTTAAACACGACAGTTAAAATATAAGTATAATTTTAGAACTATGCGTGTCAAATTTTGGATTAAAAATATTGTCAATTAAAATAACCTTTACATTTACAATTGTGGTATTACATTAATAATTTAGGAAGAAAGACAGGCTTCTGATTTTTTCAGCAGTGGATAAAACACATCGGCAGAAAATCACAAATAGCACACGAAAAATAATTTGCTCGGAACATTTTTTGCTTTTGTAATGAGTCAATACGCCACGTTTAGTTTAAACATATAGCAATTTGAAAATTATATGTTTACGATAGCAATTTATGGACAATCGCAAATCATTTCATTCTTTTCTTTTGGAAAAAGATTTAAAACTGAAAACTAAGCGAAAAATCTTTAATTTTAAAAATTTTAATAGCTTAACAAGATAAATATCTATTTTCTGCGTCCATTCTCATCGTCTACAACTCTACGACGTAGACAGACGTCTGGCCTTGAGCTAACTTTCCCAGTACCCGCACTTACTCTTTCTACAAATTCAATAGATTTCATTTGCTGATTGCATTCACCACATTTTCAGTGAAAATAGCTTTTTTTTGGGTTTATAAATGTGGTAGTAAAAACATGATTTTAGTGTTAGAAATTTAAAAAAAGTGAATATATTTCCGTTTTAAAACAAACTTGAGAGACTAATTGCAACTGTCTCTTGATAAAAACACGAAATAATTAAAGAAAATCAGGTTTATGTAGGTCTTTTTATATAACTAGAATTATTCCAAAAAATCACATGGCAGCATCTAATATTTAGTTTCACATTATTTTTTTAACGATATTTACTACCAATTTTCAGAACAATAACTGGCTACTTTGCAGTTCCCTAACTTCTAATTTTCTTTATAATTATAATTTTGATTTTTGTCTTTAATGAGTGAAAAAAAATTAAAAGATTGAATACTTCTATCCAATCGAAAAAATCCATAAATAGATTTTAAAACTGCTCACGTCACAATTAATCGTAAGATTATTATCGCGACTTAAAAAGACAAACTAATGGAAAATAACAAAGCGACTGAAGGACAATATTGAAATCATAGGATTATAACATAAATGCATATAATATATATAAATTACATAAATTTGTATATATGTATAATATACACCCACTCCCCCTGTGGAAAAAATCATATTTTTTTCCTGTGTAAATTTTTCTACGGGAAATGTTTGTGTGTTGGTTTTTTTAAGATTGCTTGTAAATAATTCTTTCAGTTCTTAAACTTTTTCGACAGTTAATTAAAAACTATTTTTTTATCAATATCATCGTTTGTAATTGATATTTTATCAGTTGATAATACTAGTGATATGCGAAACCAGTCCTGATCCTGAATGTGTTTTGAAAATAATAATCGATAAATATCTATACGTGTATTCAAATAATAAGTTATATAAAGTTATTTAAAAAAATTTACACGTATTGTTTAATTGAAAATGTAAATTGTTTCACCAGACTAATGAATATTTCCAGTACAGGTAGAAACAAAAAACTCGCGTTCGGCAACTAGACCAAAAATTCACTCTTTGTTTTAGCACATAAAATTTAACGAGGCTCGCATTTAAATTGCCCCATATATGTAGCTATACGATACGAAGAAAGAACGCTAAGACTGGTTTTATAATGTGATGGCTGTAAAATTTCCAAAAAAGACGTTAAATCTCATTGTATTTTCACTGAAAGATTTAGAATTCTATTTTTAACATCGATTACATGGAATTTTATCAAGGAATACACTTACTGGCATAATTTCATATTATGAAGATATTTGGCAATATTAAAGCTTACATTATAACCAAGATCGACTTATGATCGAAGGAGGTTTTTCCGTAATTTTTTGAGTTTCACTCATTATGTGACCTAATAAAATATTAAAAGTTAACAAAAAATGTTCTGATGCAATGGATTTATACAATAAGATAAAATTTGGGATATAAAATATTTATGAAATCTTTGATTACAAATTTTACTTATCACACAATAAATCTGTATAAATTCAGACCTGAGGAATATTGCCTCATCAAAAAACTTTTTATGAAATTGAATCTTAACAAGATAAATTAATAAGTTTTTTTTAAATAAACAGTCAGTCCCAAAAATGTGAATACAAAACATTAAACGTTAAAATTATCAAAATATTACGTATCTGCACTGTTTGTTTTCTTCGAATTGATTAAAACCTTCATGTATATCAAAAATAATTTTATTATTTTACGATATATTTATTTGATGATTTATTAGTTTCTGTATCTATAATACCACGATAAATTACTAACACATATATTTATATACATTTATACAATTAGAAGGAAATTACTTTAAAGTAGAAGATACTGTCACAGCGTTCGTTAAATATAATGACATGCCCATCATTGTTTCCAGAGCAGAGTTTGAGTTTCACCAAAAGATGACAAACTGTTCAATGAAAGCTAATTGCTTTCCGGATTGGTTTTAGACCAATTTTCCGTTTAGCCGTTCCCTATCATCATTTCTCTGCTCCCTGTCTGCTATATGCATACATTAAAACTTTCTCGAAATGATTTAAGATTATATTCATAGCCATTAAAAACTGACGAAGATTAAAATTTGATTTGTTTTTCATCAAAACTATTTCATTTAAATTAATTTACTCCGTTTTAATCGTCATTAAAAACTGTACATTTCAAAATACAAAGCCACACAATAATGTTTAAATAATGATTGTTTCTAGTTTACTGAATTGAGCAAACGATTGAAATTTAAAGTGCTGTCTATAGGTAAAGACATTTATAAAAAATATCATTTCGCACGTATTTATTTTTTTCCAAACAATTGCATAGAAGATTATTGCATATAAGTTTTGTGGAAAAAATATTTTATTGCTAAATGTAAAATTGCCGGGTTTAAAAAAGAATAGTAAACTATTGCCGTTATCAATTATTTTTTTTAACGGATATTTCAACATTGCCCAGTCCCAGTGTACAGAAAATATATTCCTTAAAGAGCATCTTCACAGTAATGGATGAGCAATAGTTTTTTGCTATACAGTTGAGCAAATACTATTTTAGGGATAAGGTATGAATACAACAATAAAACTAGGAATGGACTAGCATTAGAACAGTTTATTGCTGTCCTATATGCGAAATTTTAGACTGTCTAGAAATGTAAGCACTTCAATAATCCAATATCTACAAAAAAAATCCATAAAGCGGTTAGAAATCATGTGAAAGAGATATTTTTTTGGAGTTTCGAATACGTTGAAACCGCACTCAAACCGCTACTCGATAAAATTATTTAAAAAAGAGTATTTGTCTAACTTGACACGTTTTTTACAAATGATCACATCTTTATTAACTTTTTATGTTATTTAAAACTTATAATATATATTCCAACACGAAAACAGAAATTGAAAGTGACCACTGAATCTATCGTACATTCGAAAAGGCAAAAATTCATTTGAGAATAAATTGACTAATAAGAAGACCAATTATTGATAAAACAATTTCTAAAATGAATATTTCATACAGCAAATAGAATATATCCGTGATCCATATGATCATTTACAGTATCATGATTAAGCTTAAATGACTATTTTAATTTTAAATTGATATTGCTTTGCACTATATCAAATACACTCATATTATATAATATTATAGTATAACATAACGTGAGACAACTCGCGTGTATCAGGAAGGCGTAGAGAAAATAAAGTGAAACTATTTCGAAGCTCATAACCTTCGTATGAGAAATTTTGATCTATTACCCAGGGTAGTGTAAGAGGTTAACTCAAATAAAGGTACACTGGATCTATATGTAGATAAATATAACTATCGATTGATTGATAGCCTTCAGAATTCTGCTTACTTTGGTAAGACGGTTAAGGAAAGTTAATGGTTTAGACCGGTCAAGACTTGATAGACCTCTAAGCTTTCCGGTAGCAAACTTTGATGCAAGATCCGTATGCGATCCTCAATTATTGACCTATGGAACCTGTCAGGGTTAAATAATGGTGCTGTAATTACTTAGCGCCCGTCAAATTATACCCAACAGGGGTAGAAGACTGCCAACATAAAAATATGTTTTCATGTTATCTTTTCACTAACTATTGTAAATAACACTAGTGGAATATCAACGGTTATTTTATTTTTAAGTCTTTTTAAATCTTTATAAATAAATAACCAGAAAAATTAACTTATATCTATCTAAAGATAAACATACTCTTCACAACACCAAAAGGTTGAAATCCTCGAAATGAAAATCCCGAATGTACATTAAGTACATTGTCTAGCCATATCTCATTAAAATGAAAAAAGTTTTAAAAAGGTAGAAAATAATTTTCTTGGGCTTAGTCAAAACGCTTGCAATAATAAATGCGAGAAATATACAAAAAATATTTTTTTAAATATTTTTTGTATATTTCTCTTTTTTTTTTTTAAAAAACGGCAAAATTAATTGAGAATAGCTAAACTCACACAAATTACAAGAGATTCATACACAGTTGAAAAGATGATTGCTAATCGAAATAAACAAAAATTTAAGACAAAAAAATTGATCAAGGAAAGTCAATAGTTTCGGAATCGACATTAAAAGTTTGTTTGATAACACGGCCATCATGAATAACCATTGACTGAAATAATTGGAGAGCTTTTGTGTATGCATTTATTTATCGATGCATACAGGATTGTTTTTTGTTTGTAGTCTTGGTAAGATTTGAAATATTTTTCACAGTATTCTAGACTAAAAATAATAAAATAAACATCAGAAATGTGATAAATGTTGTATCGGTGTAATTTTTAAGAATTATTGACAAAATAAAATATGACTATAGTTGTAATGTAGATGAAAATTAATTTAAAATAAAGCTACAAACGTAATTCTACCATCACAATCGGAATATTTTCAAACAACAAGTGTACCGTTGAAATAGGTTTCGGTGTTGCTTTAAAAATATAAATTACATGGATTACTTATTTCCCGCCGAAAAATACATGAACGGAAAAAATCTCGCATAAAATCTTTACGCGTAAGCGGTGAGCTAAATTTAGATTTATTATATACCGTCTCATACTTTAATTTAAAATTCTGCACGAAAACATCACTTTAAATATTCTTACATTGTAGGACCTCTGAATACGGCCGACAATCTCCATACCCAAATTAATTGAAATTCCTCCGTAGCCCTTCGACTCCACCCCTGCAATAACACACGTAATACTAAGCTCACGCTAATATCGTATCCAAAATATTTATCGTCAACCGTAAATGTAATAAATATTCTTACGTACAATTTATCACATGGCAATATTGGGCCATACGTCATTAATAATAATTTAATTTTTTTGGTGAAAATACGCCGATAATTTTCAAATGTGTGGGTGGAAGTGCTCTTCGGGAATCGTCAAAAACATATTAAAAGCAAAGCTTACATTGTTTTATTCGATCGTGTAATGTCGTTTCAGTTCCATAACCATACATTACATTTTGTTTTATCGCATTTTCAATCGTTGTATAAAATTAATAGATTTATAGGAATAACTTTTTCGTTGATAAATACTTATTTCCAGCATTTTTTTATTGACATGTTATTTATTGATACCTTCGCTACTATACTACACTAAAGATTTTTTTAAATTGAGTTACAAACAGTCCTCGTAGAGCAGTTCGTTGTTTGGATTTAAAACGAGCTTATATGGAACAATTTGCTCCATATTGTCAGTGGATACAAATTACTCACGTTTAATTCAGCAAAATGATAACTAATCAATTAAAATCTATTTTTTATAAGATAAAATGAAATCTAAAACAATTTAAAAAAAATCAAGTGACTCCTATCAAAAAAGTGTTCATTAAGCTTAAAATCATACGTAGTATGAATAGTAGTAGTAGAATTTTTTCTAGTTTGTAAAACATAATTATATATATACAATATAAATTGTAGTCAAATTTACTTTCTAATTGAGTTATTTAAATTTATTTGATTTTCATGCGTGATATTCAATCTAAGGGTTAAAATATTGTTATTTCAGAAGTTTTGTAAAGTCTCCAAATTTATAATCATTTCACATTCACACAACAGTGTCTCCAACTAAATTAATATACATATCAATTATTTTCGTCGATGAAAGATTCTTTATATTAAAATAACTATTATAATATAAGATTGTTTCAAGTGATTCGATAATTATTTATTTATCTAGTAAGTATTCATATCTTGATGACTGAATTAATTTCGAAGAAAACAAATTAAACATTTTTTTTCGAATAAATGTAACAACGCGTTATGAGCTTATTGTCAATATTATCCTATTTGTCCTATCGATATGAAACTCATAATTTCATAACATGTATAGATAAAAAAGAATTATTTATGTTGAGAGATGAAAATTAGTAATACCTTTAACCGAAATGATTGGTGATAAATGAAAAAGAAATTTTATACTGAAAATATATTAAATATTCAATATATCCGGCAGAAGTTTTGTAAAAGTTTGTTTTCAACAATCAATATATTAAATATATTTATAACTATAAACTGGTGACACAAAATTGAATTTTCAATATTACCTCAACTAACTGAACTGACCTAAAACAAAAGCTTGGCAGAATCTATTGACCGGATTAAGTAAAATTTAGCCTGGATAAGCACGCGACGTAAAAGCTCTAGATTTTAATAGCGTTAAGAAATATAAATTGGTTATATGAGGCCACAATGCCGGGTAATTGGAAAAAAAAGCTTTTACCTATAATATTTTTCTAAGGAATAATAAAAAACTCCCCATAAATTGGAGTCATATTGACTAGTAATTTAACATTTTGTTGGTATACGAAATTACAATCCAATGAAGCTATTGAAAAAGCAGACAGTACACACTAACATTTTACGAGTAATGATCACTAATGTTCTTTGTACACTTAATATAAACTTAATCAAAAAAGTTACGTAAAAAATGATTAAATAAACAATTATTAGTTAAAAAATACTAGCTGATTTATACAAAAGATTAAAGTTATATGTAAGCTTGCAATACAATGTTTATTTCTGAAAATGAGAACTATTTTATGAAAAGTTCGGAATTATTGAAAGAGTAAAGAGTAAATATCCATGGTACGCCTCTTGACTATATACCTCTATATTTATTCCTTTATAAATACTGTTAAAAAAAAACACATTATTATTTTGCATTTTGATCTTGTGAAGTCTGTAAAAATCTTACGCTTGTTGATTTCGTGAAATATATATTGCTAATTTAAACAACAGAATTTTAAAAATGTTTATTTTTGTAAGCATATATTCAAAAGAAAAATGGATTATTTTTTGGATATTTTTTCTTTAATTAATGTAATATGTGGGTATAACTTAACAACATAAACGCTACCTTTAATCTTTAAAAACATACCACGTCCAGGCTAAATGTGTCACGTTAAAATTTCACTCATTCTTCTTTTTGTACGCCGTTTGGATGCAAATAATACTGCTTAAACCAAATATTTTTTTTTTTCGACAAAAACGTATTCCCATGCATTAAAAATGTTGCATGACATGTGAATGGGAAAACGCGTAATGGGCACAGTATTAATACATTTAGTGAAATATTTACGTATCTTTGCATCATCAGACAAAGATATGAAGCACGTATCTTTATAATATAATATAAACATTTTTTGTCACATATGAAATTATTAATATCTAAGCCGAAATTAAAACAAAAATCTATTTGATGGAAAAATCCACTTATTTTTCCTGTTTTTTAATCTTTACCCAAGTATTTTTTTATTCAAGAATCTTTTCATTTCCATTCATTTTAAAATAAAACTAAAGAAAAAACTGATATTTTTGTTAGATGATTTTTTTAAAGTAAACTTTATGTACTAGAATTCCATGAAACAGAATGAAATCATGCCGAAGACCAATTTGTGTAAAAGATGGTTGCGCACACGAAAATCTTCTCAGTTAGAGATTGTTTCAACTTATTCAGTATTCAAAAACATGTAACATGTATGGAAAAGAATATCTTATGACGTTATTATTAATTTGATTCAATTTACAGAACGAGCAAATTGTAAGAGTCTCGTGTTTTTATTTGGTAAACTAAAAACTTTGTCCTTATCGAGTGGCAAAAGTACAATAGTTGACTGTTTTGATTTTCTTTAAATGAAGGAAAATTTAATTAAATAGTTAACAAATTACGACCAAAGATTGCTTTGAAAGAGCAAAAAGTTGCTTAGAAAAGTTAACATAAATAACAATGTTTTTTAAAGAAAATATATCTCTTCAACAACCAACATAAATTCATCCACAATAACGTTTGCATTGTTAAATATAACATATTTTACAAAACAAGCAATAATATAAAATAAATACAGAGTACAAGAAGATGTAGCCAAAATAAACCACTCTGAAAAACGTGCGGGTAAAAAAATACGTCTGCTTAAATTGCTTGTCGAGCGAGTCACGTTCCATAAAAATCACATATAGACATTACGTTTTCTCTAATAGAAAAAATCATTTTTCGGTGGGTGGAAATCTAAGTTTCCCGATTGAATGCTTGCGTTATCTTGTTTGACAGGCAATATGTAAAATTTTAGAAACAAAGTATATTGATTTTTTTTATTGATGATGTATATAATAAAAAATGACTTTGACACGACCCAATATATTTTCAATTTGTGATATAAATGTATTTTTTTATCTTAGTATTTCGATTTACTACAAGAATGAATTCGTGTTTCAATATTTGTTTTACCTTTAGACTGAAAATTAACATACTTAGAATAATTTGTGTACGTCACAATATATCACTGATTGTTTTTATATTTCACACCCAAACAAACTACATACCATAAAATTGAGCTAAAAGTACTTTCAATTCTTTTATTCGCATCCATTGCGTTAATTTATTATGCTGATATTTATCCGCTTCCAACGTGGAGCATATTTAGCCATCTCAAAAGACGTTTGCTTAAGAGAAATGCTTTTTTAATCAATTATTCACACTGTTTTCAAATGACAAAAAAATACGGCTACTGACAAATATTCTTCCAATGCAGATATTTTTGAATAATATTTACGAAATATTTAATTAAAATTGAAAATTCAGCGCTTTGTATGAAACTGAGCTTTAGCATAATAGGAGGGACTGTTCACGCACTATTAAAAACCACTATATAGCATGGAGTGATAGCAGTATCGATATAATTTATATGACTTTTTATCAACAATACTGGTGTTTTATACATACATTGTTTACAGTAGGACATAAGGTTTTGATAAATATACAATAGAAATTAATTAAAAGTTTCAATTTTATTGAATTATGACAAACAAATGTCTTTAATAAGTAACACCAAAAATTCCATTGGGTGAGATTAATATAGTGAGCGTAAAAATAATTCTCAAATATTTATTGTATGAGAAAAGAAAGACAGTTTTATAAAAACATATTTAAGATACATACTTTTTTTATTTCATACTAGCCCAGAATTTCATTTGCCTTATGGATTGCATTTATCGGATTTATAGTATATCTATAGAAGCTCCATTGACCTATAGAAGAGACTGGCAAGCTTCATATACTTCACAGAATACTTCACAGTATCTATGGCCAACCGTAGCACTTAGCCATGATAGGTTCAAAGTAGCATCACAATGGCTATTTCATAATTATCTAAAACAGTCTTAAATTGTCATTTAGAGCAATAAATTTTATTGGTTTTGTTTTTTGTCACCCACAAATATTTTTGTGTTATAACACATTCAACTATTTTTTTAGAAAAATAATATGTGTAATATACTTGATATTTTTTTTTCTTTTGTAGTTTATAGCATTTGTGATTGATATTTAATACTGTACTAGTTTTACAAGCAATATTATAATGATAATGCATTTATAGATTTACTTTATTTTGATTTATATGTGTAATTTGGGATGTTAAGTGATGAAAAACTTGGATATATGCCTGAAATAGATAAACATATTTTTAATCACGGTTGATCTGTTTTTCGGAAATTCGGGTGCCCATGAAATTGAGCTAATTAAAATGATATTGGACCATATATTCCTAAGCCGCAGCATCGTGGTGCAGCAATACAACCGTACTTAACCTCTTACCCGATATTTAAGTGAAATGTGGCTAATAGAAAATTAAAAGCATCCAATAAATGTTCCGAGGCACCGCTTGAATCAAGTAATTTTTTTTTCTATGGCTTGTGATTGGTTATATTTTTTAAGTTTACCTTTAAGGCTTCAATAAATTACAAATAAATGACAAAGTTTTAGAATAAATTTATTGTATATACAATAATTACATTAAAATCAATAAATTATAAATAAAATTATCATGCGAAGGAGATCATTGTGTGCAAGAAAGAACTGTAGTATTTTTTCAATGTACTCGTATAAATTATGCAGGTATGCATAACAATTACCACAATCGATCCTATTTGTTTAATATTTTTCGACCCCGAATTTGGGTAACATGGTTAATTAAATAGGAAACAAATATTTTACTCAGATGTTTTTTTTTTGAATATTCTTAATACTTTATTTCACCGAAAAAGATTTTTTATTCCTGCTCTTGAGACATAAAAATGATCAAGCGTAAAGTTTCACGTCTGGCTTCATTATAATGGTTACTTCTTTTAGAAATTTCAAAAATATCGTCGTCGTCTTTAACACAATGATTTGATTATGATATTGAAATAAAAAACTTAGAGCATCACAACCGAAATATTTTTTTTATACAATTCTTACGCCTCAGGATTGGTCGTCAATCGACGTTTAATTAAAAATAAATTTCGATTAATAAACTTTGGATCATATTAAAAAAACGATTTATGTAATTTAGATCAAAATTAAAAGACGATTTCATTTTTTTTTGATGTGCAAAATATGTGGTTTATTTATTGAGAATCAAATATTAATTCAAATTCATACACACCAAATGAGTAATAATACGATTCTTCTAATATTTAAATATAAAAATAGCATGAAATATATATTAAAAATGTATGTTTTATCTATAACAATAAATTGAAATTAATAATTTTTAAATATGTTTTCTTTCAACACAAATTAAGTCACGGAATCTTGGAATCACAAAAATAATAAACTGACGGAATAGAAAGCCCCTGAAATGTGTCTAATATTAGAAAGAATACAATAAAAAATAAATTGATGTATGCGAATCAGCAAACACAGTTGAGATAAAAAAATATTTTACAAATGAATTTAAAAAAGAATCACCGCTGAGTTCATACTGCATATTGCATTTTTATTGTTCAAACACAGTGAAAATTTTCTTTTCAAATTCATTTTTCAGCAAACCAGCCAAACGGTATATAAAAAAAATCGTTGAAAATGACATATAAATGTTTATTTGTAGTATTGAAAAAACGCTGTTAATAATTGTGGCAAGTTTATATAATATTTAGCGTTTCTCTAGCAATTTATTGCTGGATTATTTAAATAAGTATTGAGTTTTCAGAGTAACGATACTGCAGGGCTTGATGTATTGTGTTTGGTAAATAACAGCCGTACATCATTGTCGATCATGTCGGTTAGCGTTTTCAACCCGGCTACACCTATTCGATGTCTGCACCCTTTTGAACATGGCCCCTTGATAAGCTGCTTCATCGAAATTGCGATGCCGCAAATTTATTACTCCCTATATGTGTGACTCATAGGTGGACTTAATAGTCTTGCACATCGCACAAAACCGAATGAGACAAATAAAATTACTGAAAATATGCTATTCACTACTGTGGTTGAACATTGTCCAAAATGTTATTTTATTTGTTTTTACCAACTTCTAATATGCTAGAAAAAAACTTATATATTTTCTAGCGAGAAAAAGCAGTCGTTTTCATCGTAACATGTTGCTACTTTAAACACAAAAATGTTTGTAAAAGTACATCATTACTAACCAGCGGTGTTTAAAACGTTTAAATTATGATGAAATATCAGTTATACGTTTTTCAAAGGGTCATGAAAATACGTTGTATAGTGATAAGTGTTGAATAATTATATATAGCCTCTCAGAGTGCTATCTTTTTATGCGCGGCACATTCAATGCAAGGCTGAAAAACTGAAAAAAGTAGGAAAATATTCTCTGACTGAGACAGCAAGAAGGCTCAAGAACCTGAAAATATTTATGTATAGGGTGTGTCATCATCGGAAATATTTTAAGCTATTATCATAAGAATAAGACAACACTCTTTTTAGCAATAGTGGAAGAATAACATCGCACGTGCTTATGATAAGCATGACATTCAATAATTTGCGACAGAAAAGTAACATTGGTTAAGATAGGTCAAAAAAATTCTAGACAAGGTGAATTATTGTAGACTGAAGATCGATTGAGGTAGTATTCACAATGTTACCATTATATCATTTAACTGATAATTGGAAGAATAACCGCATTTCTTGATCTGGTAAGTCATTATTGGTTTTGTCGATATGTCGACCTAAAATAATCAAATATCAGACTGTTACTCTCTTAAGAAGGCACGATGAGCTCACTTTGAAGCTTACAGAGAATTTTTAAACTTTGCATCATATAAAAAAACAGTATCGATGCAACAAAAACGTATATTTATTCAGCGCTAAATGGAAGTTTATTGCTAATTATGTATGAAAATATGTTCTTGTCTTTATCTTTAAAAAAACTTGTTTTGATAATTTTTTGAATTTCTGGATGATTTTCTTATAACTGTAACCTGGATTTTAATGTTATTATTTCAACTGTATTTTCTCATTATGAAGATGCTAAAATTTAACTAAAAATTGAAAGTATACCATTAAGTCATTTTGCTTGTTAAATTATAACATTTTTTTAAGATAATATGAATTTTAAATTTAGTTAAAATACTTACATATCTTAATAAATGCATTCAGTTCTAACTCAAATACTTTTGTACCATAGATAATGATTTTTTTGGGTAAATGTGCTATGAAAACAAAAACCGATAGTGATATATAACATAGAATACTAAATGATCACATTTGAAATTAGGCGCGATTTATAAAATATTCATTGCAATAAAAGCGTTAGCACTTCCGATTCAATGGGATCCAATTAAAACAAATGGACTTCGGAAATAGTACGCGAATTAATTAGAGGGACAATTTGGCTATGACTGCTTATTTGGATGCAACTGCATTTATTAGGTTTTTGAAAATATTTTCAACATATTTGATGTCGGAGGTTAAACATTATAAGCAATGCTAGCGAGGGATATCATAATTATTATGAATATTTTAATACAACGAAAATTTGTATTCGAATACAAAAGCAATCTTTTTTTTCAAAAAATATCTAATATATATAAAATATAATGTTTCTTATGAAAACGTATAATAAATGAAACTATTATTGATACATTCAACGCAAACAATACTAAGAATACTTTTTTTGAGAATTAAAATAAATATGAGCGTATAAGGTTGAGAATAATTGATAAAAAAAATATTGATTGTCAAATTCAATACTAGATCGTCATACTTTTTCATTTTCTGCGATTTTTATAAATTTATAAAATCTATAGTTTTTTTGATTTTTCAAAAAAATATCTTAAGTATTATTGCTACATTTTTTAGATCAGTATCGGTTTCGTTCCTCGTTAACATTATCAATTGATGAACATTAAAATAAAGCTGTTCATACAGGGTTAATAATTACACGGTATACAAAACAATTCATTAGAGAATGAAGAAAATAATAAACTGATTATTATACAAAACGTATCAAAATTAATTAAAACACATATATTACAAATGCAATGTTTAAAACCTCTAGGAATTTTTTATTGATTTTTAAAAATGAATCCAAAATGGAGGTCTATTGTCATTTAAGAAATAACTATAAAATACTCATTAATAAATAATGAATGGTGAAAATATTACATTCACTAATCGAAATACGTATATTTAAACAATTTTAGTAACCATATTGAATCAAATATTTAGTATTATCAACAAGCAATACGAAGATAAATCGCAATAAAGGAATTAACCACCATTTTCCAAGCTAAATAAAAGTGGAACTATTATATTTTTGTCATAACTATTGTTAGATATGATTTGTTCAAAAGTATTTAATTTACATCCAAAACTTAATTGTTTTGTAGGATTTATTTAAATACGATGAACAATGTTGGTAAATAAAGATGATGTAATATATTACATGATGGCTTGAAAAATTTCTTATAATATAATCGCTAAATGTATATTTTATATAAATGTTGAAACTGCGGCATTCTCGCGATAAGCGAAACTGGCTCCAGTATTTAAATAATAAAATAAAGGCAGTATAAGTAGACATTGTTTTGTTTATTTAAATATAATGTCTTTCCACCAATAAGTGACAGTTAATTCCTCGTAAATCTTCTATTTTTGATTAGTTTTCTAATTTAATGTTGAATCGAACTACGTTATAAGGATATTTCGATTTCCTTAGAAAAAACACGCCTAGTAACATTAATTGAGTAACACGACTAACTACATCTATTACAAGTCCTTGAAAGAGTCATAAGTTGATTTTGTAAGGACTCGATTGCCAAAATCGACCACGTTAATATCGTCATGCTACGAATACGGATTTATTAATATTTCAATAAAACAAAACATTGCGTGACCAGTTCTGTTGTTCATTAGAGCGTGTCTGGATGTTGAAACTTGCGATTGAAAATCGATCAAATCTTATACTGTGCAGTCATGAAGAACTATTAACTTCTACCTAATAAGTATTATGATTTTCGAAACAAAGTGTACCAATGTTATGCAATTAGTATTGAAGCAACTGCCTTGTTCGTTTAGAATATAGCACATGTTTCATTTTTGCTTTGAGAAAATAAGTCGGAGAAAATATTAAATTAGTATATAAGAAACCGCTTTAGAAACTCAACATTAACGTCTTCTAATACCTATTCATATAAATGTCTAATACATTATTTTTTATGGTATTCGCATAAAGTAGTGTTTTACAAACTTTTTCATACCACGGCCTATTGAATCTTAAAAAATAACCTACGCCTCCCGAAAAAAACATGTAACTCCCAGTTTGCAAAGCACTGGCTTAAAGTACAATTTTGTAGAAATCCCCAAATAAGGTAACGTAATTGTTTCACTGAATTTCACTACTATGTTGAAAACATCCGATTTCTTTGTAATCTATTCACCAATTTAAAATTAATCCACTCTTTTACTTTCATTGCATTACATCACTTACAGCCAACTAAAGAAGATTTTTTTATTGAATTATAAATTGTAGTATTGTACAGTCAATAATAAAAAAAAGTGATATTATCTTTGGGCATAATGTTTCGTGTTTAGAGCATTTGTCTAAAGCAGTGGTCATTTCTGTACCTTTTCTTCATTCGACAACTTTTGTCGTCAGCGTTTTTTTCCACATGGTACTATGGATCACATCCATAGTAAGATTACCATCTCCTCTGCAGTGGATACCTAGGTATCTGAAGCTCTTGAATGATGCTGAGCACAGAACTCTTCAGATCGATTCCATCTTGAGATATTCCGAGCAGGGGACACTATAAAATTTATTACAATGCTTTCGAAAATTGCGTTCAATATTTATTTATTGTTTAACTCGACATGTAAATTTTTTTTTTTTATAGAAATATAAAATTTATTCATTGTACGTATCAAGTATGATTGTTCAGCCTTTATAATAATAAATGTATTATTAATAAAATATGCCTAAAAGATTTGCTCATAACAGCAAAATCTTGACAATGCACCACTCATTAGCTGCATTTGCATTCGGTCTTTCAGCATCACTTTAAATTTTCAGAAATCTTATTAGATGTATAATAGTATATAATATTATCACACGTCCATTGCGTTTAAATTTTATAAAAAGTATTTTACTTTTAATTTCCAACCAGAAAATGCTTGGCACTCCCACCCATAATTAATGTAATATTAATCAAGACCAGTTTTTTTTATCATGATTATTATCAACTGATAAAATGAAAATCACATAAATACACATTTTCAAAATTTATTTGGTGAAACTTACGCAAATTCCACATGTTTTTTTTTCACTAACGACTGACAGTTTTGTTATATCAGTGTGATAGAATGCCTGAAGATACCGAAAGGTGAAACCCGGGTCGTAAGTGACAAAACATGTAGAATTGTACAAAGATTCATCAATTTAAATTTGATATTGAAATTCCACTAAGCACCTTCAGTCGATATCATAAATTACATATTTTTCAATTCCCATGCATATTTTAATTGTAAAAAATAAAGATTAAGGAATTACATATTTACGGCGTGTTTATTTGTGATTTAAAAAAATTAAAATTTTTTGTAATTTTATTAAATTATATAAAACAATTTGATGATATTTTTGAATTTTTTTCATAACAATAAAATAAAGTGACAGGTAAATCATAAGTTCGTGTTAATGGACTGTTAGTGAACTCACAATTTATCGAATCGCCTATAAAACTTTTAGGTTGCATGTCAAAGAACAGTTTCATATTTTGGAAGGCTCTAATAACCACAGACATAGCAAGAATTTTTTAATAAGGAATGACTACTTTCTTTTACAACGTTTCAATTACATAATTTATTTTATTGCATAACCCAAAAATCGATTTGGAAAACACTTACTCGACTCTATGGTTCAAACCCTGTTTTTAGTTTAGTTTATGTTTCAAAGTTATTTGCTTGCGATTATTTGATATATTGTCAAACAATCTACCTACTATCACTTTGCTTAGCAAATTAGATTTTGGATTTAAATTCGAATAAGAATTTTAATACATTAAAGCGGTTGCATTCAAAGAATCTGTTTCGTACAATTTTTGAATGTTTTTAACTCCCGTTTGCTAATATCGGATAAATTGGAATTTTTTACTCTAACGAAAATTGCCAGATCCTTTGGATCTGACGTCATAATTGAAAACATATCCGATTTAGTATAATGTGTATTTTTTCAGGGGTATGATTTCCCTGAAATTAAAAGAAACGCTTTAAATATTTATGTTTGAATCGCAGTATGTGTTGCGCAGTAATTGCAAAAGACTCAGAAACCCGAGGATTAAAATATTTTATCGAATTTTGTGCTCTCCCGAAATATGAAAAAATATATTTACGACAAGGTTGTTATTATTTTTCGTCTGCGTGATTTTCTAAGTGCAAAATTTTATATAAAAATATTGATGAGAATGAACATTGCGACTACTCTTAAACAGAAAGAAAACACATCCGGTCATCTTTAGAACGTTACACCGATATTTTCAATTACGTATGTTAATCAGTCATTGCGATATGACATACTACACTAATTTTCAAATATTTATTTATAGAATTGCAGTTTTCCCAGGTATTCTGAAATCGAATCAAACATATGGAAAACTGATTCATACATTTTTTGAGTCGTTTTATTTAATTTTTAATTTTAATGCAATACTTTAAATCAGCCTGAAAAAAATCAATATTAGCTGAGGTGAAGTATTGATTTTTCATTCTGTCAATTCAGATATTTAATTCCCAATTAATATATTTCTGCGTAAACGTATAGATATATATTGAGCCCTTCATAGCGAATCCACTCTGAAAATGGAGCGTAATGTAATCGGCCCTCAAATAGACCTCTTGACCTCATCCCTCACCCTCAGTGTTCGAACCACCGTCTGGAACATTTGTTAGTGTAAATTACATAATCGTAACCATTAAAATTCAAATGAAATTTATTTAATTCACACATTTTTGTGAGTGTGACAATTGTTACCTTACTAAAATTTATGGGTTTAATTTTAGAGACAATGAAAAGGAACGAATTAAAAGTATAATTGCAATGCAGTAATAATTACAAGTGTAATATATGATCAATAATTGATATCACTCGTTATAATTATATTAATACAGGCATTATAAAGTCCAATCTCTTTGCTTAATATCTTTTTGGTAATAAAAAAATGTTTTTGAATACTAGAATACTTATTAATATTTATAGAGAAATGGCTTAAAATTTAAAAACGAAAATAATCACATTTTAAAAACCTACTTTAAACTACACATAAGATTCTAAGAATGTTGATTTCTGCGATGTAAACTGAAGAGTATAGGCAAAAAAGCTAACCCCCTCTTCGTATATTTAATTATTTAGTGGTTTGTAAACCATTATTAAAAATACACCTAATCAAATATTTTGAAACACATAATTCATTCAGATTATCAGATAAGATATATCAAATTTGAATTGTTACAACTTTGTACAATTCCACATGTTTTGTCACTAACGACCCAGGTTTCGCCCTTCGGTATCTTCGGGCATTCCATCACATGGATTTAATAGAACTGACAAAACCCAGGTCGTTAATGACAAAACATGTGGAATCGTACAAAGCTGTAACAATTCAAATTTGATATTGAAATTCCATCAAGCACCTTCAGTCGGTATCATAAATTATAAGATATATATTTTTTTACTCTAAGGATTTTATCATGTACTTATACGAAAATCGTTTGAAAACTTCTGCAATCAACAAAAAACTTTTATTACTATAAGTGATCAAAAAGCTGTGAATTGTTAAGCGAAAATATTAATAATTTCGTTAATCTAAGATTCCTTTTAGAATGGAAAATTTATCAATTTTTAGTATATTGGTAAAAGTGGCTCCGTCAGACACTTGTTATTTAACATGGAGATCGTAAACCAGCTGCGGTAGTCCAGGATTGGGTAATCCAGACGGGCTGACACAAGAATGACAGCAGTAAACTCCATATATATAGTTCTCACCCACTTACCCATGCTGCTGGAGAGCTTTTAACAGTTACACACGGCAATGTGGATTTTTTGTCAGAGACCATTTCACATTCCAACAACTCCCAGCTTACACTCAAGTATTCCTTTAAAATATAACATGTTTTAGAGTAACATATAATATTATATTTTGATAGAAACAGTGGATACGAGTCATTGGCTTGTTAACGATCCTTAAAATTTCGATAAATCAAATTTTAAAAGAAAACAATAGGTAAATTTTAAATTGCCAATCCATTGTAATCAACGTGTTACATTTATGTTTTATTTTCATCTAACACAATTCACTCACTGACGAAGATTCATCCACAGATTAAATCTTAGAAGTACTCAACAGACATAGTTAAAAATCATTTACTTTATTTTCACGGTTGAAAAAAAAATGGTGTTTCTTAAAACTTGAACATTAATAAATTACGGAATAAAATTCAGTTATTAATTCAATTAAAAGTAGATTTCAATGAAAAAGTTTATGTTTTGAGCAATCTAAAAATGTAGAAATGATAGTTACAAAAATTATAAATTTTTCCAATTGATATTGAAAACTTTTATCAAGAGAAATATCCGAATGACAGAGCTAAAATGATTCATTTTCTATGAAACGGGTACTAATGAGATACGTAGAAAAAAACTCTGATAAAGTAACTACTTTTCTTTTTATATAAGCTCTTCATTAGCCGAAGCTTTTAAAGCTTCATCTTAGCAACGTTCAACTAAGAATGAGATCATCACAAAAAAACCACCTTACGCTGACTAGTAATTTGTAAACTTTTTCTTAATTTTGCAAATTTAATTAACTTCCACATAAAAGATATGCCTCGAAAGATACACTAGAATATAGAATTTCATTTTTAAAATACAATTTTTGACTGAGAACGCTAGTAATATGAAACATTCAAATAATTTTTATATCTTAAGTGTATAAAATATTTTTTTTTTTTCCTTTAAATGACAGTTTCTTGTCGACATATATTACATAATTTTTTGGGTATATTGCAAAAGAAATCAGTATTTTTTGTAAAATCTTGAAATAAACCATAAACAACAGTGCTTGTTTATGTCACTATAGTCATAAAAAGTTAAAAATTTAGAATAGCATGCTTTCAACGATACTTGCGTCGAATATTTTTCTCATTTTAAATCATTTCAACTAATGTTCATACTATTGATTTACTTTATCAAATTAAGCATAAGGTATTTATTACATGATATGAAATAAGTTTAAAAGAAAACAAACAAGATAAATCTAAAAGTACTTTTTCCATTGAAATAAATCAACAATACTGAAATATTTATGGAACGAATACTTCATTCGTCAACGCATATTTTATTTTAATTCATTTAAAGCGAAATTGATAGAAGTTTTAAGAGATACTATAATATATTTTTATTTGATAGATCCCAAATTGTATATACCTAAAGCTAAGAAACGTTATACTGTCTGATTCAAACAGTAAACAAATACTATTTTTTGTAAGCCTGCATAACATTGAATTGAGTGAAATATATGATACAACGTGAAATCATCCAAAAAGATTTCGCCGTCTCGATAGAAACACAGACATTCTGTACATATTTCGATTGACAAAACGCCGGCCTTGCATTTTTACGGGTAACAGACTGGAAAGTTGTTTTCATCGGCATTGGTAGCAAGCGGTGAAAAAAACACCACGCTTTTCGGTAAGAAAATTGCGATTTGTACAAGATCGAGATTTAGGTACGTAGTATCAAATATGGAATAACTTCGCCTTCAAAGAGGGTAGCCTGCCTACTGTATCCAATCTAAGGGACTTGACGTTTTCAGTTTTCACCGACTAGTAGTAGACGTCTGTCCGCGACAACGGAAGGACGTATCGCTTATACCCGTGTCAATTGAGCGGAGTTTACGTAAATTACGACGACGAGTTTTCACGTCATTGGACAAACTGCCAAGTGACAGCGTCAATCTAGTTCACGAGGTTATGTTTTTTTATTTGGGCTGTTGAAATATTGTGTCAGAAAAGCGCGGGATTTACTCGGACGAGTTATGAAATAATGCAAGTATTCTTACTTCTTATTTTTGAGAACTTTTCTTTTTGTTTACTAACAATTTTAAATGGAATTTTGTCACGATCGTTTCCTAAATTCATTTAACAAACAATCATTGATTTTTTTGTGTAAATTGTTTCTGATAAATTCAACAGAACGTGCTTTTTAAATAACTATAAAAGCAATTGCTTCCATCTTTTATGAATAACACGTGTAAAGCTTATATTATTCAAAAGCAAATATATTTTTTTTGATACAAATGGACGTAATCAATGCTGTAATTTATTATCATTACGTAAAAGATAAATGTAATGTTTAAACATATAAAAATATATCATTGCATGTGTCATAAATTGAAAAATAATTAATATTGAAAGTCGTGTACATGTGCATTGAATAAAATGACTGTTGATCGATACAATTAAGTTTTTACATAATGTAATTCACACACAAGAAAAAACTCAATAAAACTAAAATTAAATTAATGACTTACATTTTAGTTAACTACGAAATCCTTACAAAAGTATCGAAATTCGTAGAACATGAAATGGTATATTATTTTTTATTGCAACCTCTATTTTCACAATAAATAATGATGAAATTACTACACAACACAAAGAAATATTTATTTTATTTTATATTTAAAAACAGTTCGTCAAAATATTCCATTCAATATATACGGGACGCTAAATATTTAATGATTATTTTTTTTCGTTTACTTTTTTTGGTGTAATATATTATTCGAAAATCATTATGAAACTAATTATAATATCTTATTTTACACTGTTAATTAGCAGTTTTTACTTCGCGATGCATATACAATTTAATTTCATTGTGGGATTAAGTAGATTAAATGGATTAAGTCGTATTGTTTATTCTACTTTCAGTTTTTCTAAATTCCATAATACCTACATACACCACAGGATTTTTCAAATAAATTATGCATAGTCATAAGTTTATTTCTTGTGTACAGGTATTTTGAAATCGACCGCAATGCCAGACTTTAATTATTATGGCGTATTTCCATAGAAACCAAGTAACACAACAAGCCACCAGTGTTATATCACACAATGCGATCTCAGTAGGTTAAATATATGTTAGAAGGTTATTTAAAGATTTTTTGCTATTTTCTGACGCAGTATGAATGAAAAATATTTTTTACGCCATAATATTATATATCCGCGAGCAATTGCTCAAATGAGAAATATTAATACGTTGCTTACGAACATTTACTCACAGATGAGAAATTATAATTAAGTTACCTTAATTAATCAATGTGCTCGAAAACATTGTTTTTAGTTACCATGTATTTTAGAAACTATGACATTTGTTATAGTTTCGTTTTGTAAATTCTCGTCTGCGAGTGGTAACTTTATAGAGGTCATATCCTCATCCGTTTAGAATTGAAGTGCTTAAATCTCGAAATGTTTTATTCAGTCGGTTCATAAATTCGAGACCATTGAGCAAACTTTTGGGGTCTCTTTTCAATTTATTCTCACCAATTCATAAAACGAGTAAAAGTGGAAGCGATCAGAAAACAATTAATCTTTTCATTATGTTACACACTATAGAATATTTGAAAAAGTATGTTGATTGTTTTAAAATCAATTCATTTTAATTATACTTTGTTTTCAAACTAAATAATACATTTATTTATACTGCGTTTCTAGCACAGCTAAAAGGGTTAAAGAAATTAAAAAAATAATGTATTGAATTTGAATTATTATAAAATATATGATTTATTTTAAATATTTGGTAAAAAGCATATCCCTTTCATGAATACATGTGATACCACAGGTAATTCCGCAAATTAAAAATGAATTTGAATTTGAAAAATGGTTTTTAACATTTTGAAATTGAATCTATCTGTTACTATATAAAATTAAGTTGAAATTTGAATGTTCATAAAAATAAAAGTAAGTCGAATAAGTAATCACGATACGTTTAAATTACTTCAGATTATATTGAAAATGAAAATTTATTTATGCCCATAGGCAAAGATTTTCTAAGAAACAAAGAAAATTAAAATTAATCAAAGACGCTCACTTAGGATATTTATTTTAGTGAGAAAGTATTAACTTTTCAAATAACGAGCAAATACTAATGAATGTTTTACTTTTTATCTTAAGGACACACCCACATTTGAACATTTATATATATTTTTATGCTAATTGATGTGGTGAAAGTCATTTCTTATTATTGATTATATACAAAAACAATAATGAATTATCATTTCACGAAGGTATTTTTGGTCTGATATGTAGTAATCAACATTTACTGCCTGTTATCTAGAATAATCCGACCAAATTCTTGAAATAATAATTATTATAAAATAACATTGTATCGGCTTTGCTCTATTGAGGAATGTTTTTGTTATTTAATACTTCAAATGTATTTTAGTTTGGTAAAATGGTTTACATTATTGACAATTTCTCTCAGCTATAGATTAACAGTAAACTATGTCGATTTTAGTTCCATTCATATGTCGTTAAAAAAACGATGTCTACATTTAATAATTTGACTGTGAGAAATCCTCGAAGTGATGAATGCATAACTATTGTAGTCATAATGGAAAATTGTGGTATATTCGTTTTTGGAAGTTAATATTGCATGCTCAAAATAAATTTTCTTGGAGTTTACATAAGTAAATTCACAGTATTCTAATTTTTATGAAAATGTTACAAAACAATTTGAAATTATCCGAAATATCTGTCATATTGGCTATGAGATATAATATCAAAAATAATTTGAAGTAAGCAGCAAGTATACATAATTGTAGGGCTTTTTAATATGTTTGTAGAGTTTTTCATATTTATTTTCGTAGTAAGTATTTCATAATAACGCAAACTCTGGTTTGAGTCTAATATGGCTTGGGTTTTTGTCATTAATATATGATGAAATGCTCTCGAATGCTTTCATTACAATTTTATTAAACATGAGTATTTTTTTTAAGGAAATCCATATTAAAACTTTTAATATTATTTGATAAAATATACGGAGAAGATGCTACTTTCATTATTATTTTACAATATATTAGAGCCGTGCATTGTGGCGAATCTGCTACATTATTTTTGGAAATTGTGTTTTAAATATGTAAAAAATATTGTTCTCTAAATGTTCAAAACAAATCTCATAACATTGATTCATTCAAGCTATCTTACCAGCTTAATAAATATGTATTTTTAAATAAATATTGATGATCTTCAATTCTTTTTAAGAACAAAAAAAGTTTATAGAAAAGTCGTAATATTCAATAAAGTTTTATCACATTAAAATGTCCCAATTAATATTTAGATCATAGAAAACTTCTAAACAATTTTTCGTTTGTTGATTGTTTGATCACAGTATATGTTTAAAATATATGATACCAAATTGTTTTATTAAAATTTTAACTATATTCAATAAGGATTATTCAATATAACTTACAAACATTATTTTGACTAAAACAAAAATTAGGAGAGTAAATAATTAAAATGTCAACACATGGAGGGAAAAGCTAAAACTAATTGTCATAATTTGTTTACCTCAAATGTTTAATTAATAAGCATTTTAAAACAAATATTTTCTATGTGAATGCGTCACTTAACAAATTGAATATTTCACCTGCCAAGAGTATTCCAAAGGCGAATTTAGCGGCTCCGTGAGTCACGGGCTGTTTTTATTCAAAGAACTAGACTTGCATGCTACGGCGGGTACAGGTTTTTCCGCAACAGCAAATAGGCAAACATAGCACCAGATGTATAAAACAAAATTGCGACAGACTTTTCAAACATGAATATTCGCGTAAGATAAAAATACAAGCAAATGCTTTGAGTTCTATTTTAATAACGAATATTTAACCCTAACAAAACTATTAATGAATTAGCTTTTACTTCATAAAACACCATATTTTAAATGTATAATTTTGTAAATATATAATATGTACGATATTTTAATACTGATATTATTACTTATTGAAATTATATAATTTATCCGAATCAAAGAAAATATACATATTTCTCATCGGTGATTGATTTTCCAAGAATTTGTTATCTTTTGAAAGGTGTTTTCCCTGAAACTGGTAATGGTTCTAACTACTTTTACCATTTTTATAGTCTAATAAAATATTAGTTGGAGGAAAAACAGTATATGGTAACCACGTCAGCAAAGATATTTAAAAAAATATTAAAAGAACTAGTCAATTAGTTTATATTGTATGGTACGGATTTCAAAATAAAATATCGCATTGAAAAAATAGAAATGAGCACTAATAGCGTCTTGAACGCCATATTGAGTAAAGGGATATGTCTAAATATGGTGCGTTAAATATTGAGGCTTTTTACCAAATGATTTCATTCAGAGCTATGAATCCTGCAGTCGTTTATTTCAAAATTATTTTATGTCACTTTTTTACGTTCTTAAAAGAAAAAAATGTAATGTAGAATTTGTTGAAACTCTTTTTATGAAAGACACACTCAATACTTATTCATTTGAGAGAAAAAAGATAAATATTTCTGCGTTATATGAAAAATTAAAGTTTTTTTCTTTATATTTGAAAGCTTTTCTGAATAACGAACAGGTGTTCATATTTTCTGAACGTATATTTTTTGCAATGCTTTGTTCTTTATTTACATCGGTAAAGTTTAATATGCCACATATCATGAACTAGTTATTCAACATTATTTGAGAATAATAGTTTTTTTAGATTCCTGGAAAATATATAGTGTAGCAGTCTTTACCTAAACAAAAAATAAATGCTTAAGACTTGACAATGGGCTATTTAGAAAAATTCTGACTTGTTTGAATAAGAAATGTGGTAAAATAAATAAAATATTTTTTTCAGTTCTCAAAGAATTCCAAATAATATATTTTATATGTGTGTATTATAAACTGTCTATTCTTGACATACAAACGTCGTATAGACACACATTCTATAAATTTCAGGCTTCGCTCAGTGAAAGGGTCGCGTAGAATGTTGTCTCATATAAATGTGTCAAAAAAACCCCTATCTCAGGGCATAAAATTTATATCACCAATATTAAACATGTGTAATAAAATAAAAGGTTAGAGATCGATGATATTTTTTTTATTAAAAAATAATCTAATGCCTATGTGTGTAAATATAAAAGTTATTGGTGTTTGTTAAACATAGCGCTATGAACTTTAATATCATTAGGTTAAAGAAGAAATCATTTACCGAATTGTTATTTATTCAACCCTAACAGTAATCAAATTAGATTTGTATTGATTTAAGTATACATATAGTAAAAACATTTGTTTGATAGTTATAGAGTGTCATAGAAAAGCTTATTTGTTTTCATTGTTGATTTCTTTTTTGAGATATCTCTTATTTTCGACATTTATGTAATGCTGGTCAGTTAAACTATTAACATGTTCCACCCCAAAATGAAAGCAAACCATTTCCTTCGTCCGTTTCCTGCTGAATGTTCTGTGATAACGAGATCACCCATCCGGTGTGCGGTTAATGACCCTCTCTATGAAATATTAAAATAAGGAAGTAGCCCTTTCACACATCCTTGGCACGAGCTTTTTCGTGCTTTGGATTGCTACTTTGATACCTCCTTACCGCCACGACTTAACACTTCTAGTGTCTATCGTTTCTATTCAATAGGGAAATAAAAAAAACATCACACTTGCTATTGTATACACCCAAATGTTCTTTTTTGTGAAGATACGCTCATTTACATATTTATTTCATAGTTAGTTTTGTTGGCCTGTGGTAAAAGATTTTCTCTATCAATTAGATAATTCCGGAAGCCTTTGGAGTTTATTTTCGTGATGTATTTTCTCCACAAATAGGCCTCAAATGACTTAAAAATTTAAATATTTTTGACGCATTCATTAGTTAACTTTGTACTATACATATTTTTTTTTAAATATCACTGATTCATCTTTTTTTAAATATATAACTTTGCTCAAGCTGATATACATGTTTAACTAACTTACAAATTTACTTGTGATTTATTTTATGTAGATAAAAGATATTTCATCGTAAAAGGAGTTCTTAAAATAGTTGTACCAAAACTTTTTGCGATATAATATTAAAAGTGTCATGTACTATATTTATATTATGAATGCTCATAAATTAAGTTTTTTTTAAACCACTTGCAAAAGTGCTAGGTTTGAGATGAAATAGATTAAAAATACGTTTGAAATAGAGTTTTTATGTCTTTAACTTGTATAAAATCTTTATAAAGTTTTTGGAAAACCTTATAAATCATTTAAATTGGTTATATTTTTAATGAAGTAAATTTTTATCACCAACTGATGATTAAGATTTTATTTAACTTATTCAAAAAAAAAAAAAACACAACAAAAACTAGTAAATTTTTTGATATTCAGTATAATTATTATTAATATAGAAAAATCGTCATAAGTATTCTTTTAATTTATTTAACCTTATACGAACATACGAAAAATATAATACTCTATTCTAGGAAAATTTCGATAGGCTTTTGATAACTTAATACTTCCTTCCTGAGATTTGGTTCACTCTTGTTTATTGTTTAAGAGAGTTTCTACATCAAATAATGAAATCTTGGAAAGTATTGATTTAAATCGCACATCTATGGCGTAATGGCGAAATGCCGTGTTCATTTACGTGTTAAATCCCTACCGGACAATAGAAGAGTCTAACAATAACGGCTAATGCCTTAAAAAGCCGAATTTTTATCGCCGGCATTGTTTCTCTGAAACGCGTTTTGTAGATTTTGTAGACATTGTAGGTCGTAATGGTAACTTTAAGTTAATAACGTAAAATTTAAAAGGCATATTAATGCGGGCACCTGTGTCCTCTTTAATGACCTAGACATTAATTTTGAGCACAATAGTATCACTGAAAACAAGCATTTTTCGTAGAAAAAATCATCACAAGTAAGTGCGTAAATATTTTATGAATATATTATTATTATAAAAGGTAGATGTAATAATCTCAGAGTATTTCTTTAGAAATGTTTTGTTTACATTCTATTTACTTTGTATTGTACGGTCGTCTATTTTTTTTTTTTTTTTGTTAGCATCATCGTATTAAAAATAAATAATGTAACATAATTTACAGGCTAAAATGGAAAAGCTCGTATTGAATATATTGTGAGATGTTGACAAAGGGAAATGATTATTATCATTATAAAAACTAAGCTTTTTTTATTATTTGCATCTAATTTTTGAGACAGGATTTTCAATAAAATTTCAATATATTGTATTGTGAAGTATAAAGAAAACTTTGTAGTCAGCAATTTAGTTGATTTTACTATCACTTCTCATTTTTATTTCAATATCAGTAAATGCCACACATAAGTTTGTAAAAAGCCACGCCAGGTAAGGTTAGGTTAGCTTAGTTAAATTTCCAATTAATATCGATATGAATATAATTATATCACAAAATTAAGAAAGCGTTGAAAAAATATTTTTCTCATCTTTGGTCAAAATAAAAGCAGTTAATTTGAAAAATAATTATATTTACAGACGATATGAAAGAGTGATCACATTTAGGGTAAATAAATTCTACGACATTAATTTATTGATTATAAATTTGTATCCAAAGTCAACGATTGTCATATGTATTAAGAGAGTGATAAAAACAGCTAGTTTTCCTGTTGCGATCCCTACGCAATACTGAAACTATTAATTTTAGTTCAGTTGATCTATTCTGATCCCATTAGAGTGCTATTTTGAAAGCGAATATGATAAAAAAAGTCAGTATATTATAAACTATTTTTTTACAAAAAATTAACGATGTTTCATATAGCATTTGTTTCAAACGTTGAATGAATGACAGCTTCATCAAAATTGAACATTTAATATAAGTGCTTGCTAGCAGTCAGTAGGTTTGAAATAAGGCACTGTTCGCCGCAGACTGCATCGAATTATTCAGTCGTATTACCAGCTGCTATTCTGAAATTTGCTTTTCACTGCAATACAATATTTTCCTGATTTGCTTTGTATGCGATTTTCCATTGTAAGGATCTCGAAAATAACAACTTGAAATATTATGAGCTTTTTTACATTATGCAGGCTATATTAAATTGAACACCAAACCTCAGATGCAATTTCATAATTTTGAAAATTTTTGATGTTTTCATAAGTTCTTTTGAAAAAATTGTAATAGCTTGAAAGATTGTAAAAATTTTAAATGATTTTTAGTTACAGAAGAACTCTTTTCCAATCAAATAAAATATATTTTTCACTCTATTACACTTTTAAGGTGTTAACTGTCACTTCTTTATGGAAAGGCATGAATGTTTTAAATAATAAAAACTCATTTTTTTTTTGTACTTACACCCACAATATATTTTTGATCAGGACCGGTTTCGCTCATCGCGAGCATTATCAACTGATAAAATTTACAAGCAAGTATATTTATACAAAATTTAGTTAAAGGTAGCAGGTATACAAAACCATGGGCTCAAGAACTAAGAAACAATTTACAGGAAATAATACAATATTAATACAATTAGTGTAAATTAATTTGCAATTAAAATGTAACAATTACCCATCAATAATTTTAAAGTAAATCAATAATCCATTAAGATTTCTGAACAAATTTAAAGAACTCATTAGGAGAAGTAACGAGTGGGAAATTTTAAAAACAAAATGAGTAATCGTTCAATTTTTTTTCCAAGTTCACTCGTTTAATTTTCGTTGAGGCAATAAATAAAAAATTCCTATTACAAAAACCTATCCTTTAACCATTCCTTTTATTATTTTTTTATTCTATCCATGAGCAGTATATAATTTCAAGATGATTAAAAAAATCCCACATATTTAAATAATTTAGTTTTCTTTGTAAATATTACAACAGTAAAATATAATAAAACCAAATTACCTTGAAGTAAATTTAAATCAAAACTTTTTGCATTGCTATGCATGATCCTTGAAATTTTAAGTAAGCTTTAAAAAAAGAATAGCTAGTCGAGCTTACTAAAGCTAAAATTGGTCCAATCGATTTACTTACTCACTTTTGTTTGAAGCGCTCTGATGAAAGCTGCTTTTATTCTAAGTTGCTTCAGATTTTCAAAAGTCTGCTAAGTGAAAATATTATGTAGCTGAGGTAAAATGTTTTTAGTATATTATCGGAACCAACCAACCAAAAACCACTTAAATCAGAATCGTTGACTTTCGCGAAAATATGATTACTTTTATTTTCCACAGATCCTTATTAATTACATTCAACACTATATTCTGTATACATTCTGTATTTGCTTGCTGCTCATAGATGATCTAGGAATGGTTGGCCTGATTTCATGTTACTCACTGCTGTTGGTAAAGTTTCATATATATATATTTATAACATAAAATATCATAATTAATTATACTGGAAGAAATAATTAAGTTTCTTAAAACTGTTTCAAGATTCAAATTCAAATATATTTTGATACTACTCAATTTGATTCGTGATTTTCAATAATATCGTTTCGAAATATCGAACACGTCAAAAAATATATACTTATTGAATTATTTACAAATTATTTTTAGAAATATTAATGCTACGAAAATTATATCGAAGAAAAAAGTAATATCTTATGAAATTATTTAAGGTGAAAAAGCCGCTCTGTATAAAAAAATAAGTTAGTGTCTGCTTTCACATTACAATACCGATATTTTTTGTTGTTGTTTCCTATCGAAGACACGATTTTTATATTTTCACGATGCTGTTTTTGATGATATGTATAACTATTAGTATCGTAATATCATAATTTTATGTAACTTTTCTACATAAAAGTCAACAGGTTACAATATTACTAAAACCCTTGAGACAATTCGTTATTTAATAGTAAAAGAAAATTTCACACTACGTTATGTGCATTGTTAAGATAAGAACACTATCTACAGTTAATTAATAATATATTACCGCTAAAATCCAACCTTGGGCAAATGTTCAGTTTGCCAAGTTTAATGACTGAATTTGATTACGAGTTATGGTTTGTTTGGCAAGGACGAATTATATAACTTATTTACAGGGCGCCTTACAAATCAAACCAACGTTTCATATTTCCAAGAAATATTATTGATCTCTGGAACCTTTTACCAACGGTTCAATGGTGATAATATAATAGACGGATAATCCTTCCTTATATTTATCGGATAAATAACGATTTTAACTTCAAGTCATGTTAGGGCGATTATTTAAAATACATCTTGATTGTCATCGTAAACCGATAGCTCATGGATTTTATTCCGATAACAATATCATACATTTATTTAAGCTATTTTAAATACTAGAATAATATTTATACTATGATTGAAACTCCAATATTTATTTAATTCACTAGACCACGCGTGGTTCCCCTGCGGCCTTTTGACTGATGCCAATTTGAATGATTCCTTTAAATACATACTTTATATATGTATATCTTTTTAACAATATTATAAATTAGATTTGTAAACGTGTATTTTTCTTAAAAGATTTTTTTGAATTGCGTTTTGACTAATTTATATTGTGAATTAAAATATTTAGCTTGTAGGGGGGTGTGTGTCAACTTTTTTTTTACTGCGGCCTTATGTTGAATCAAATAAGTGAATGTGACCTTTTAAAATGGAAAGGTTCCCCACCCCTAGACTAGACGGTGAAAGTTGTGCGTATTCTTGCTTCCCGTAAACATAATACTGTCCGTCATGAATTTCGAACTAATTTTTAATTTTAGAATTATTGTTTTGTTATCAACATGAAACATCTTTATTGTACGCCAAAATTTAGAAACATTGCACGGAACTAGTGGCTCAATAAAATATAAATAAGGTTGTGTAAATATGTATTTATAATATGTGCAATGTTGAATTTGATTATAAAAGACGACCCCCTTTTTATTTATTATTTGTTAAATATTTTTTTATTTTCTAAAACAAAAAAAAAATATCAATTTAATTGTTATATATATAAGTTAATCGAAGTTAGTTTTGTAAACTCTTTTATTTAAAAAAAACGTTATAAGACAGTACAGATCGTTTGAATAATATTGTTAACCATCGATTTTTTTGAAACTTAAAATTTAAATATAATTAAGTTTACTTATTCAATTGGCATTTACTTGGTAGAATTCTATAATAACATGGTGAAAAAATAGCCATAGTAGAGCGTAAGTCGAAATAGATATCAAATGTATAAATTATAAATTTTGTAAAACTAAAAATACATATTGCTGTCTTTTCACCGTGTTATACAAATCAGCTTTGCCTTCACCATTCAAATTCAAATTCAAAAGTTATTTAAGCACTTAAATCTATGTTCTGAGTTGTGTTTTAATAAATAAAAGAAGTTTAATCCCCTGCGTTATTTTAACTTAGTAAACATCGACTCATTTAAGGTTCATTCATTCAAGAAGATTCAAGAATTCGCTCTTCCCCTAGAAATATGTTTAATATTTTTAGATGTATCGTGTCTCAATAATACAAAATTTTTAATTCTTAAAACAAACAATCCGTGTAATAATCCACTGGTGCATAAATATCTTCAATAAAGTAATCACTTACGTGTAAAATATTTTACTTACATGTCAACAATTCAGGTGTTCTGTGTTTTATTAACAAGATAAATGTTCTCACACTGGCAAATTTGTTGAAATGACGGCTCTGTTATTTTAAATCTTTTGTTTTTCTCGTTATCTTTTATTTCATTTTCTGTAGTAAATAAAATAAACATAATTTATCATCCGTTCTGTTCAGTCAACAACAAAGTACGTCAATCCATCTCTGGGTTCAAAAACAATACAATTCTGGAAACCTTACTCTCGTATTGTTTTATTTAACACTGCCTTTACGCTTATACCTAATGACTTTACCTTTGACATTCGTTGTAATCAAAGTTAAAAGTCACTTATTAAAATTGCTCTTCATGACTTCAAAATCACTTGAACAGTTAATCCTGTGAGATAATTTGATAATCTGTTGTGTTTTAATGATGTTTAGCTACGTAAAAACAAATTTCTTAGTTTTCCAGAGTAATTTAATTCCTTTCGAAAATTTTACATAATGAATTCAACAGTAAATTCGTGTGGCGGTAGCGACACTTACATATTAGTCATATTTCATAATTGTTTAAAGTTTTTCAAATTCATCATAGTTTGTTTACCTATATCACAAAGCTTTTATCAAGACGTATGCGCTTAGAGCAATTGAAAAAATGACAATGCATTTAATCTTGCAAAATAATAATCGCATACGGATTTTTTTAAACATAAGTATAGCTGGCACTGAAAAAAAACGTAGAATTAAATATTACTTTTCATCGTGGTATTATGACAACTTGCAATATGTTATTCTAGTTCCCGCAATAAATTGTGTTGTCACATATATTAAATTTATTGTGTAATTTTCAAGTCTAAGAAAGCGAGCGACAATCTTTTATACGATCCTTCAATCAGTGAGCCAAATGCAATTGAGCATATTTCACGCCATTGATAACCTCAATTATTAATATTTAACAAGTAGTGTTAAATATGTTTTTACGTATTGTCAAAACGCATTCTTCTAATAAAATGTTTTGGCAATGCTGACACAAATTTTTTAATTCAAATATTTAATTTATTGATTAGCTAAATCACCTTAATTATTTTACATCATTTTTTCTTATTAAAAATTACCCGGTACATAAAATCTGAACAATAAATTACACCAATAAGTGTAAAACAAAGGTTAATATAAAAAAACGAGGCACTCGAGTCAAGTAATAATGTTCTGAATTGACAATATAAGCAAGTTCAAGTGTCTCGGAAATTTAATACGAATAACTCCGCTGGAATATAATAGAACGGGGAAACAAATCTTGCTGTGGCATCTGGCTTGTAATATTACAGAGCTTGGAGGATGGCCAGAACTTGAAATTGCTTTTTTTCTCACTCTTAATTCGAACACCTGAACTTTTACAATATTCGTATTTGTTATTATACTATAAAACAGTTTCGATAATTTACTTGACAGCTTTTATTATTGCAATGTAAGAAAATATAACTATAAATGCTCAATCATTTTTTTATATCCACTCTAACATACGGCTTAATAAACAAAAGAGGAATTCCAATAGAAAGCGGCTATTTACAACACAATTTTCAAACTAAATAATTGTTGGCATGCTTACCAGCAATAGTCGATCAACTGATTATTTTATAAGCATCGATATGGTTAAAATATATTGTTGCCATTGTACAATTTATCGGGTATAAACTTGATTGACTGAATTTTCTAGTTTACCGATCAAAAAAGGTTTTTTATTTCCGAAGCGTAGCGAACCAAATAAACGTCTGCTATTCAATTATGCCAAGCTTTTTCCTCGGTCAAATAAAACTATTGTAACAAAAACCAGCCGGGTGGTGGGAAATTTTCAATAATTATTTCGCTTAATATATCAAATCGGAAAAATATGTTTTTGTTTATTGATAATATGAGATGATTGTGAGTATGAAAAAATAATTGAAAAAAATTGAAAGTACAAAGGATTTGTTTTGGGATAAGTGCGTATATGTCTTGTTATTAAATTAATTTAGAATTTATGCTTATTTATATAATAACACAGGGCCGAATATTTCTCAGGCACCAAGCCGCAAGTTTGTAAAACGACTTATTACGCATTCCTTAATGCCGAAATTGCGAAGTTTAGTGAACCACGCCAGTGGGATTGGAAGTTCAACTATGAATTTCAAACTTAAGAAGCACATTCCTACTTCATTGCAGGTAATGGAAGTCTATTATGAGAGGTTATTTCGCGAAGGCACTTCTACAATATAAGATATCTAAGCTCGCTAACCTACATATTGCTTTATGTCTTTAAGTATAATATTAACTATGTAATGGACCTATTAAACTAACTTTCGTATTATTTTGTAAAGCTTTCGAGGTTTTATTTTCTTTATAATATCATTAATATCGTTATCTGTTGTTACATGCACACTTTAATGATATATTACATTGACTGTATAATTTTATCTCACTACTTCAATTTAAGTTTTACATGCAATACTTAGATGTTATCAGATTTTATCATTAAACAATTATTACCTGATACAGTAATACAGCCACTGATAGATGTGGCTGAAAAAAAAACATATTTGTAAATCTATACAGTAAAACCCCCATTTATACTAAATTCGAGACAATGTAAATTGCAGTAGTGTAATTGGGGGAGTGAATCTCATACGAAATTGGGGATTTTGTTTTTTTCGCGAATAAAATATATGAACGAAATATTTAGTTACTATCTGATAAAATGCATAGCGATTGCAAAATCCAGCACACAAACAGTCGCCCGGCTGTGCGTGAATAGCGTGGCACATGTTAAATACACAGATGCTAGCCAACATTTAACTGTATGCACCGCACAGACGACCGTCTAGCTGTGTGTGCAGCCAAGTGATCATAGAATTGGGGGATTCGCGACGAATATTTCAAGCCATCGCGTTATTCAGAGTATTGTAATTGGGGGTTCCATTATATATGTAATAAATTTTTTATATAGGCACAAAACATGAAATCCATATTCACTCTCCATAAGATGTTTAATTATTATTTATCTCAACCTTTTTTCACTTTTTCTAGCTGAACAGTTAAATTTTTATTTGAAATCAAATTGAAAATGTACAAAAGATGCCATCAGAGGTGACACCAATGCGCCATTTATTTGACATATGTCAAATAAATAAAGCCAGCTAAAATAAATATCAATAATAATAAACATAATTTATATAATTGAAGAAATAAAGATATCGAGAACTATTATTTGTATAAAAATTCAAACAAGAAAAATACATTTTTCAATATACTGAGTTCTTTACTAAATATATTCACTTCTCTACATGATGCATTGATAATCTCTACAGATATTGAAACTAGGGACCAGGAAATTTTGAAATCATTTCATTGATGTATTTCCAGATGTAAAATCTGAATTACTCATTTTTTGTATCAATCTATTAAGTTATTTTATTTGGCTCTGCAATGTTTGAAATAAGTAGTTTTTCATAAATTGAAGATGCTTATTATTGTGATATGAATTGAAAGACAATTATTTTCTCATTGCATAATTGTAAATTTTAAAAACATTTTTGCTATAAAGATTCCTTTTACGGCCTTACAAAGTTTAAATAATCAAAATTCGCCAATTCAAAATCCATAAAGTGTTGCAATATTCTTTCTCCAATAACGTTTTCCTCGAGTGTCCAGTATTTTGTATTTCTTCCACCCACATTAAAAAAATGGATGTGCAAGTTTATTCAAATTATTTAATTGTTCAAAAAATCGTATTCACAACATGCAATGAAATAGGTATTTCTCCAATATTAATTTTATTTGATTATAAACTATAGGTAATTACATTCATTTATGGATGATGTTTAATTAGAGTCACATATGTTAAATGGATTATTAAAAAGCAGATGCTTTTCATAATGATCAAAAGTTTATTTATTATTCATTTCATAGTTCCCGTATATTCTTTAATGGCGCAGTAAAAACTGTTATCAAAAACCGCGCACTTAATAAAGCAAACCGGCACGCAATAAATAGCTAACGAAGTATTTTGTTGAAAGAAATGGCGAGCATGTCTTTCGGACATTATATTGGATGAGAAACTCATCTGACGCAAACGCAATACCTTTCACTTAATTTTGCTTTTAACTTTATTGGAAAATCGTTATCATAACGTCGCTTGTAAATTTAACGAAGAACGTGAACCGAAAATACCAGAAATAACTCTCAAGATTTCTAGTCTCATTATGAATAGAAGGAAGGTTTTGCATACATAAAATAAATAAAAGGCGCGAGCCAATCTTAGGATTGAAGTTTCAAAAGTATTTTAAAAGCCCTAGGCGCGCATTCTGTAATATTAAAAAACACAAGAATATGGCTTCACCGAGGAACCTAATTTCTTCCTCGGTTTATATTACTTAGAAGTTTATTGATTTACGTTGGATAGAATCAAAAATTTAATTGAATAAATTTTATTCTCTGAGAATAAAAAGTAAAAGAATACATATAAATGCTTCTTAATAATAGAATTAAAGCTGAATACAGAAGTTTTCTTCGATAATATTGCTTTTTTTTAATTAATCCATATAACATAATTGAAATGAAGTAAAACAGAAAAACTTTAAATAATTTTATGTAAACATGTCTTTATTTAAAAAATCGAAAATTTTTATAGCATCTTTTTTTTAGAAAAAATAGTTGTTTCGTTCCTTTTAAATCTTGATTTGCAAATAATTTAAGACGGAAAGAGGTGTGGAGGTAATATATAAATATAATATGAACATTTTACTCTACACCTAATGACAATAATTTGGGTACTAGGTGAGATCAAATTATATTAAAATAACAATGTTGCTGTTGAATTTTTGATACTATTTATTTGGAAATGTAATATCACCTTTTTTATAGTCTAAGAAGAAAATATTTTGATTGATTTAAAATATTTATAAATTGAAAAGATAAATGGAATGATTTAAAAAAATCCCAATTATAAAGTTCGCTGTAAATATAAAGCGTTTGATGGCGAAAGTCGCCATGCGAGTAACTATGTATCGCACATACTTTCGGTTAATATTTTCGAGCAAAGGGTTCAACTTTGCTTCGCGTTCACTGAACATAGTGCGAGGAAAATTTAATATAGAAAGCTCAAAGCTTGTTACTTTGACTTAAAGCTTAGCCAAAGTTTAACAAAAGCCCTCCTAAACGTATTTTACTTTTTTGCACGATATATCAAACGTTTTCGTGTACTTGTTTCGTTATTGAAATGTTTTCTGTGATAAATTCTTTATTATATATTTGTTTTTTCATGGTAATTTATTTTATTACGTATTTTTATTGAAGATTTGTTTCTCAAAAATAAATGGTTCACACAGAAAAACTTTAATATTTTATGCTTTTCAAACGTTTTATTTCTTTACTATATTACAATAATGAACAATCGATAAGTTTACAGTATTTCATGATACTTCGTTTCATAAGATACATTTCTTGTTTAAGTTACCATGACTTGATAAAAAATATTTGATATAGTATTGAGACAATAATATTTCAGACATATTTAATACATTTTGGCAGCTCATTATTTTATAAATAAAGTTGTCCATACCAAAATATATGAATGTGTAACTTAAATGTCATTGCTTTTTAAATAATCATTTTTAAACTAGTGTTGTCAAAAACTTTATTAATGTTTCTAATTTTCTATGACTTTTTGATATCATTTGCGGCCAACGTTCTATACCATGTAATATCTAAGTATTTATGGCAACCCTATCTATAATGCGATATTCAATATTTTGAATTGTTATATTCTTCGTTTTAGTGTTATTATTATGCGATTGTGATTGAAAACTATGTACATGGCTTGATCAATAATTATATAATAATATCTTCAATGAAAACTCAATTGGCCTAACCGATACGTATTTCAATATTGCAGTGATCAGTAATAGACATTATTATAATAATAAAAACGTGACGTTCGTATTATTTAGTTCAAGATCATGAACATTACATCGCAAAAGAAGCGAGAATGATAATTATCTTTGGTCATGATACGTATATATATTTTATCTAGCGGTTGAAAACCTGTTTTCGGTATTGGGTAACAAGTTTGATATGGGAATGTCAATGATGTCGACCGTCCATACCAGTTGTACCTGTCGATATGGAATATTCATTAAACGAATAAATTTATTACCATAATTATTGCTTTTTTAATTGTTTATTTAAATAAATCATTATGATCACTGCAATGATAACAGAATATCTCCTATTTAGTTATTAAACAATACATTATTACAAATACGTCTCACTCCACTGAAGCAATTTTAACACTAATTTTATTAACATTTGAATCACCAAAGTGACACTGGCCTCAAAAGTAGAAGTAAAGTAAATCTATATTATCCAATATATTGAATTTAATTTGTAAACACATTATAGTCTCACCAGTAGTTATTAATTACCAAATTTAAGCCAGTTCTATAACGTTGCTCTAATCTAATCGTTATGTAATATTAACAGTGAATCAATAGTGGCACTTGAGGCTGTATCAAAACTTAAACTGACAACCTTTGCATGAATGTTAAAAACATTTATTTAAGATTTACTTTTAGGTCGCATAAACTTTTTTTTAAATTTTGACATTATCTCAAGAAAATGACGCCGTATCCGTACATTCAATAACAATTGTTTTTTTTTCAAATTATGAAAACTTTTCATATCAGATCTTAGCAATATCTATAAAAACATTTTGAACCAAGTCGTTTTTTAAAGAATCAGTGTTGCTCAGTAAATTCTGTTAATCGACCGCCAATACGATTATGTTATTACCATTAAGGTTGCACTTTAGTGGTAGGCTACTCTTCTATAATTCAGGAAGCGGACAAAGGTAACGCGAATCCTGCTATTTCAGTTGCGTAAATATTTATAATAGATGAAATTTGAAGCTTGACTGTACATAAACATCAAATTTAATATTGAAAGCATATCCTCTCAGTTCATAATATTATTCAGGTTATCTTTGATGGTAAATAATCAATATTACTAATGGAAGCTATTAGAAGTAGCATATACTATTGTATATATACATTGGTGAATAAAAACGAATTTATTAAGTGTTGAACTACAAGGCGTCTTTTATTATGGGATGCCATATACATTTTTGGTCTTATAATGAAATTATCAAATTTATATGACTTTACATTTTTTAAATATAATCTCCATTGGCAATACATGTAGAATAAATTAGTCCTTGGTGTATTTAATACATGAATTTTAAATCAGCTAAACCATTTTTTTTTTTGTAAATAATTCTATATAATTGATATAAAAGTCAATGAGAAACATATTTTTGTAAGATACAATTTAAAAATGGCAAAAAATTAATATTTTATAAATTGTAGTATGTTTTTGAATCTATTTGTCTATTTATGCATCAAAAATACTTTTGCAAAGCTGAGACTAGGCGAATCGACAGATCCATCTGAAAGATAATACGGATCGATTTAATAATAAAATCTCATCGAAGTATACAATAGTTTATTTAATTATATTATTAAATAGAGAAATAATTATTTTTTATAAACAGTAAATTCTGAATTTTATGAAACTGTCGCATAACGAAATAATGCATACGATGCTACTGCTTTAGCCATAGGAAATACACCTGGGCCTCGTATAACACGGTTATATGTTTCCACAAAAACCTCGTGTAATACAAATCCATGTTATGCAAGGGATGAAATCCAAGATGGAAGTAGATAGTTTATATGAAAATGTACTTTTTTTTTTAATAAACAACTATACATTTATATTTTAATTGAAAGAAACTTTAATAGCATAATATACCATTCATTCATCATCGCTATCACTTGGAGTTCTATATTTTTACTTTTTTTAGTGATCGGTTGCGAGTTTTCATCGGAGGACTCTGATTTTTTTGTGGTTTTAGCCTTAAAAAATCGATAATAAGTGATTGTCTGCTTTTAGCGTATAATCATTACGTATTTCTTTATAAGGTTCCCAAATATCATAAAATTTCCTCTTAAATTTCGAACTCATTTCCATTATAAGATCATTTTCAATAAAACAATCTTATTTATTAGCCAATTCCAAGTTGTCATTTATTGATTTTAATGTGAAACATGTTGGTACTTCACTGCAACTGCTTTTCGAGTCATTTATTGCTGTAGATTCATTTAACATTCTATTTTAATTAATATGTTCCCTTAAGCTGTGTTATATAAGGCGCGTTGCATAAAATAAGTCACAATTTATAAACCCGTGTTGTGTAAAACCGTATTGTATAAAACCGTGTAATATGAGGCCTCGGTGTATTTAAAATTATATATATATATAGTATGGCTTTGATTGGAAAATAAATATTTATTTGATAGTAAACTTAGACCGTTCCAGTTGGGCAATTGATAACGTATTTTATTTTTGAGTAATTTTTATTTCTATGAATTAATTTATAAGTTAGATACATACTCATTTATTACTATATTTTTCATCCAACATTGATTGGCTATTACGTACACTTACTGAAGACGACCCTTATCATCTGGAGGTCGAAAGTTTTGGTTAATAATGGTCGTTTATCGGCTTCTTGTATTATTTCCACATGATGATTAATAATGTACACACACCCTGTCGAATGAATTACCACACACGATTTTCGATAATATCGAGGTCGGGAAGCCAAAGCGGTGAAAACGTAGTAACGTTTAATACAATTCAATACATTACAGAGCGAAGTAAAAGTTTTTCTTTTAACTATAATACAATACCATTTTATTACGTTATTTTGTACTTGAGATTTTTTAAAAATGAAATATATGCCTATTTGTTGTATTAAAATATATACTAAGCAACTAGATAAATTTGAAAAAACGATAAACTTTACATTTTTGTCACGATCGTCAAAAAGTTATAAATATCTAAAACAAAATCTCACAGAAATAGTATTTTGTGATATGATTTAACCACTGGTACAAACTTGCGATAGTTAATACTGGCTTCTGCATTTGATTCTCAAAGTTGATTTAACTTTCAACTTGAAATAAAAATTAGTCTGTGACCTAATAGTTCTGTGAACAATCAGTTAAAGCGTTGTGACAAAAATGATAATTATATCCAGTTAATTCGATCGAACTATATGTCTTATTTTGCCTTAAGTTTTTGTGGAGTAATGAATTATATTTATCAATACATTAAAAAATATCATATGCTTAATATCGTACAAATAAAATACTGTGTTTTCGCACAAATGATTCCTACTTCCTATACCAGATGTTAAAATATCCTTCTGTCTAAGATTTCATGTTTCAAATAATAAAAACACATTTTTTTTTTTTTAGTACTTATTTCCACAATATATTTTTTGATCAGGACCGGTTTCACTCATCGCGAGCATTATCAACTGATGAATCATTATCATCAGTTGATAATGCTCGCGATGAGCGAAACCGGTCCTGATCAAAAAATATGTTGTGGAAATAAGTACTAAAAAAAAAAATGTGTTTTTATTATTTAAAATATAATGCCTTTCCATCAAGAAGTGACAGTTAACACCTTAAAAGTGATTTCATGTTTCGTTTTAGATATAATAACTTTTTTCATTCCATAGTTTTGATTTGTTAAAGTAGTTTTCCAATAATCTTTATACTTCTTTAATTAGATATGGATGAAGAAGTTCTTTCTTAAATATAATATGACAATGTCCAAATTGAATTCAATAAAAAAAAACATTTTTAGTCCATTCCGTCATAGCAAAAATCCATCAAAAAAAATTGCATTTATGATGGAATATTTATGTTATCAATTAACTTATTATAAGTAATTTTTAATCATATAATAAGATAAAAGATTTTTTAAATATTTAATTCAATTTGTTACTGCAAGATATGTTGTGTTGATCGCATGCACAAGTCCTGAAATTCATAAATTGAGCCCACAGTACGTGTGATGTTTGCTTTAATTTAAGCAGATATTAAATACGTTATTCTACGTGATACAAAACAACGTGACTAGCATTGAATTGACACATATTTTATTGATGTCATAGCGCTGATTTGAGCAATAGGCATTGATATTATGCATATTGATGTAATAAGCATGTATAAAAGGTATTTTCGTCGGTAATAAAAACACAGATATCTCTTTACCTCGATTACAGTCGATGTTAACATTAGCGATAACTCAAAGTATCAGACTTGCGGAATTGCATGATACCGAAAAAAATATTGCTTATGTACTATATATGACAACATATCATTTGTATTAATTCTGTATTACTTTTAATTTTGAAAAAACAAATGCACCAACACAAAAAAATATTTTTTTTATCATTTGTAATTTCTTATAATAGAAAGATTATTATTAAAATCAAAACTTTTCATAAATATACAGTGTTTTTCACTATGGAATAAGTTCATGCTCTAAATATTTTTGAAAATTATTTTTCAATAAACTTTTCAATCGTTTTTCTGACTCAATGGGTTTTTATTAAAGTGAAGAAAAAAAAACACCGTTTAAAATATGCTTAAAAGTTGTAATTATCCGTTTAATTATTTAATTCAATTGAATTTTGAACAAAATGTTTATAATTTTAATCAAGGTAAACGATGTAATATTTTGTAGTATTGTAAAATCACAATGATGCGTATCCTGCAAGCAATCTGTTTATTTGAAGTTTTGGTTATTGTAAAAACAAATTTATAACTCTTAATCTTTTTCGACGTTTTCATAATTTAATCTTCACGTCACTAATGTACAATAAAAATCAAACAGCTCCGCAATGTGCAACTGTTCTTGATTGTTTACCAAGGAAAAAAACTTCGATAAAATCCCCAGCAAGTGTTCACTGTATTTAATACTTAATAATTTTCACCGACATTGAATGACGTTAAGTATGCTGCCAAATGGTTAGTAGCATTCCATCTTCACAATGAATATGCAATTCTGTTGCATAAAACAGCGCTATATATTACGTGTGGAATGATTAGCCGAGGTATTTATAATTTATGACAGGAATACGTGATTACATAAGATTGACTAGTACGTCAAATGTTTGTCTTTGTTAACTTGATTAGAGTTAAGGAATGGAACCTCCTTGACCCGCTTGTTGATGCGACCTGCTGCTTAGGTAAATTCAGGGTTGCCAACAGTAAGCGATACAAAAAGACATTATTTATACCCACTGGTAGTAGTTACGAAAAATCTTGATATCAAAGGTTGATGTTTAAATATTTTCAATATATATGATGAAATAATAAGACGATTTGTCAGAAATATGCATACAAATGATAATCTTGTCAGAGGACAATGCGTGGGGGTTTTGAAAGTACGACATGACAAGCAGCGAGATTTTTGTTAAATTATGTATCATTTAGTATTCGACCATAATATAAAATATTACTTGTTAAATCATACAATAGTAAGAGTTAATGAATGTCTTCCAATTACAAATTATTTTTCTGTAATTTCTTTGATATGATATTCTTGCTTTAAATATAATATTTTGTGTCACTCTTAGATTACTATAAAATTAATCAATGAAAGAAATAATTCATACGACGAAGGTGGTTAATATTATATATTCGCTATAAACGCTCACTTACGTCATTTTTTCTATGTGTTTTCACGGTCAACTATAGTCAGATAAGTAGACTGAAAATTTTAGTTTGTCCAAAGAGTTTCAATATATTCTATTTATACTGTCGCAATTGAAATTTTTTCAAACATACCACGAAAGTTTCATATTTTGTCAATAGGAAAAATAAACATCTAGTAGTTACAGCTTAAATATTTGCATTTTATTGATTGAATTGGCATTTACTTGGTAGAACTCCATTATAACACGGTGAAAAAATAGCGAGGGACTATTGCCTTCCCGTAATAAACCATCTCCGTCCAATATTTAAGCTTATTGAGATTGCCACCAGTTTAGTTTCATTTACATTTTCATTTTTTTTAGTTTTATTGCTAGCAGGTAACAAGCTAGGTCGTCAAAACAGAAGAGAAAGTGTGTTGTGTACCTTTTCTACACAGCAATATGTAGATAAGCAAATGTACGTTTAAACATAGTTCTGACGATGGTGTGAGCCGAAATAGATATCAACTATATCTTATAAAAAAAATGTAGAACTAAAATACATTGCTTTTTTTGTACCGTGTTAAATATTTGCAATTTACTTCACAAAATTAATCAATTTTCATAAAGTTAATACAAAATTTTAACTATTGTAGTTCATAACAACATCAATTCAAAAGTGTCGTTAAATATCTCGTCAAAATTTGATGCATACTAATTAATGATATTACAAGGGCCATCCGTTTTCAATAGATGACTTCTACCAGCTGTTAAATCAAGGCACGTTTTCTATCGTCAACACTAGCGGAGTGGCTTTGACCAAACAAGATCTTCGTAAATTACTCTGTTGTAATAGTCAAAGCACGAGCCAACGAGACACATCTGTCACACATTTATAATATTACTAATTTGTTACATCTTAATGGTTCTATGAAGATCATGTGCAATTAACTTGAATCTGAAGAATTTTATCTATTTTTATTCATGCATTACGACCCATTGTTAAATGTATTACATTCCTCTTATGATAATGATACACATTAAGATAAATGCAAATTTAGTTTAGGTAATCGGGCTATTAACTCTGTCATAATAGTAATTGCTATGAAGAGTAAATATGCAATTAATTATATAACATATAATAGATAAATTGCTCTTTACATAAAATATTCAAAGTCATTATTATACGTAATATATTATAAAATGATCAAATTTAATTAAAACAGTCTTGCTTATATTGAAAGAGCAATGAAACATAAATTGGTAGGAAACACTTATTTCTCAAGTATTCAATATTTTCACATTTTGTAAAAAATATTAGCAATATAAAATATGACCGGTGCTCAGCATTCAGACGGCAGGATCTGTGGGTGGTTAAATATATATAATATATATATATTTTTTTTGAACACAATCAACTCAACAACATTTCAAGTCAACTCGACAAGATGTTCTGATGAAAAAAATCTCTATCATTATAACATCATACACATATTATTGTAATTCGTTTTCCTTATCATATACTGTTATTTTTTTCTTATAATTATCAAATTGATTAAACTATAAAAAAAACTTTATAATTTGTACTGTATTTCAAAACTGTAAAAATGCCACTTTGACTTTTTATATTAATAAAACAAGCAATTGGTTTTCTTCGTTGAAAACAATGTTGCCAAAAACATGTTTCAATTTCAGTTCACTTATTGCTAGTAAAAGTCAAACCTTGTTTTTACAATTCAAGGAATATAGCTTTAGTTTATTATATACTTTTAGTGTGTATAAAATACTCGATTATTTTTCAGTATGCGGACTGTGTTATTTCAATTATAATTATTTGAATCGTTCCGGTGATGTTGTGCTCAGTTTGTTATTTTCGTGAATTCTTAATAAAGTTTGATGTAACTTATTCATTGAATCAACAAATAGAATGTTTGATAACACCACGTCCTTTCGGCCAACTTTATAGAGTAGTGTGGTAAAATAGTATCACAAGTTAATATTAATACACTGAGACTATTTGAAAAATCAATTAACTTGATTTCATAGAATACACGGATGTTTTCAAATAAACATTTAAGATAATCAGAAGACCACGAGCTAGTGAGACGAGTAAAACCTTTGAGATTATGATTTCTTCTTACAGCAATTGAAAATTCCCGCGCCGAAATGCTCGGGCCCACTTTAGATCCCCAATGTGCTTGCACATTCATTGTGCTATTATTACATGACACTGCGAACAGTTTAATTTTTAAATGGATAATTGCAGCATATATAGCTCTTTAATTGAATAATAAAATAAGTAGTTACGCTGTATGATACCCATTGGACATATGAGCCACTCAAAGAACTTGGAATAAAAATGACAACCACTTGGTGCTGTGATTGCTTCTTATTCTATTCTCTTCAAAATAGGACATGCTACATACTTATATCGAATTATAAAGTCTCACATTACACATTTATTTAACCGCATGTATTTCATTACTCACACAAAACTTAATTTTTACGAAGCGTACATGGTATAGTTAATAATATATTTACAGCGCAAAGATTTATTATGCCTAGTTTTTATAATTTGTTTTTGTCTATTATTCAAAATCAATTTCACATATTCAACACGAAATTTGAATACCAACCTTTTTTTTGATAAACATGCACATTTTAAATATAGTGTTTATCTCAAAACTTCAAAACTTAGTTCAATCTGCATTAATTAATATTAATTAATGAATTATGCCATAATCTTACATGTCTTGAATCTATATAACATAATAATATTGTACACTGATCAACGTATTCAGAGCCATACCCATGTATGGTAATTATTAGCGGGTTATAAAGTGATAAATTATTGCAAAGTGCATTATTAATCCTTCCAAATACCATATGAGATGTACAGAGAATCTGAAATGGTGCCAAGTATTGAACACATTGAAGATAACTTTTATTCTTGAAGGGATTAAGGACGCACAAATGTGCATCCTAAACACTTTAAAATACTAAAGATAGTATTATTTCAAATATTATTTTTATTGACTTTATTGTATACAAATATAAAAAAGCTTCAGAGTCTGTGACAATGACAATAAGTGAAGAGAAACTCTTACTTATAGCTTTCGTTTAGTTGATGAAGTCTATAAAATAATTATTTTTTTCATATAATATTTACCAGCCTTCAAATCTTCTGTGAAGAGTGAAAAGAGTACCAGTTCCGTACTTATGTCGTGTTATTTTTATTTGAAAATTACATTTTAATGAATATTATAAATTAAGCGTTAATAATAGCTGAATACAATGTAAGTTTATTTTTAAATTAAAAACAATATCATTGAAATATTCCTTCGTGGACGGTATACTGAAACCCTATTTCTTAATTTATTGATTGAATTGGCATTCACTCGGTAGAACTCCATTATAACACGGTGAAAAAATAGCAATGTATTTTAGTTCTACAAAATTATTTTTAACAAATATAGTTGATAGCTATTTCGGCTCACGCCATCGTCAGAACTATGCTTAAACTAAAATTTGCTTATCTATATATAGCTGTGCATAAAAGGCACACAACACATCCTCTCTCCTGTTCCAACGGCCTAGCTTGTTACTTTAACACAACGAGACTAAATTTTCAAAATTCTAAATGAAACAATTGTCTATGACAATAAGATTATATGTGGGACGTAAGTGATCCTTCTGGAAGTAAATCAGACCACCCCTTTGTACAACGGCTGGACAAGTGGCGATACTATTATGTTAGTTTGTTCGTTAAGAATCCTTTGTGATAATTGGTGTCTATTGATTTCCAGCTGTTCCAAAGCAGTCATTCTCCGACCCTTACTACAAAGATGCAAATATCCTGTTTCTTAAGCTATATAGCGTTGAATTTTGTTACCAATCTTTAGAAAATTATGACTTGAACCTATCCTCTGTGGTCCAACGGCTTTTTTTTTTTTTTTGAATAGCACATCAAACATATTCATGTTACGTCATGAGTATGAAATATTACGTCAATTTATAAGTGCTCAATAGCGCCAATATATTTTTTTAATGATAATTTCTATCGTCAATTCACTTTTTGTATTCACGTTTGGATTATAATAGATGCTAAAAGGCTGAAAATGATCTCATACTTCAATTTGTATATTATTAACATTCAAAATCAAACACAAAGTATTCCACTATTTATGAAAAATTAAATCAAATATATAATGTCGCTTTAAATATAAATCCGTAACTTTTCCATAAATGGAATTAGTTCAGCTTAGCTTAAATATTGTTATAGCAAATTGTAATGGATATTATACAGAATAAATGAACTGCTGCTTCAATTTTACAATGTAAGCACACTCTCAATATGTTTAAAAGTGGAATCTACTTGAAAAGAAATGGAAATAAACATTGCAAAATCCATCACAGAAATTTTTATCTGTTAAAATTTATTCTTACAACGTTCGTGGATATGCCATTGATATCGTTCATATATTTGTTCGATTTTTTACGATACGGCTTTCCACGTGTTGATTAGGAATCCACTGTTCAATTCCATTACTCTTTTTTCATCATTTTGTGTCATATTCACTTCCGGGTAATGGTGATGAAGCAATTTGCTAACTTTCTGGATTGAACAAAAAAAAATAATTGAAAATGTACCAACAAAATAAATTACACTTTTTTCTGGAAATATAAGAACATAAATTCGCTACATAATGATCTAATTTTAGTTTACATTTAAAAGCTTAGTAAAATCTAATAATATTATTTAATTTTAATACTGTGTCATCATATTTTTATTGCCTTGGCGGAACCAGTTAAATTTAAGAAAATGTTAACCTCAAATTATATCGAAGTCTTAACAGTAAAAAAGTATTGATTGAATTGGCATTTAGTTGGTAGAACTCCATTGTAACACGGTGAAAAAATAGCAATGTATTTTAGTTCTACAATCTTTTTATTAGTTCTGACGATGGCGTGAGCCGAAATAGCTATCAACTATATCTTATAAAAAAATCGTAACACTAAAATACATTGCTATTTTTTCACCGTGTTAGCAAAAAAGTACTTAAAAATAAAAGTATAACGTTTACAGTCTTGTTCTTGTTCTTGTATATAAAAAACCGGAAAAATACACCATCTGAATGTAAAATATATATTTTACTTAAAGCATTGTAGGTTAATATAGAAATAACGTTAATGTTCGAAATTTAAATTCTTTCATAAATATATAGTATTCCTAATATTTGATTCCGTACACATTATATTGGAATATGTTGATCTCAAGCGTATAGAATCTAATCAAATGGTCACTGTTATTATGTAAGGAACAGATTCTTACTATTGTAGGGTCATTGGCATCTTAGCTGTCATGCTTAAAATACATACTTAATGCTTGTTTGAAAATCTTAGCGGAAAAAAAATGCGAAATATTCCAGAGAGACAGGTTTTCAGTGTACCGTTGTGAACATCCTTAATCTTTATATTATATACAATTGATAGTGATAACTATGCAAGTTTAATGAACGATTCATGTATATATATACCAAATTTAGGAATAACTTACCTGGTATCTTCGTATTGACAACATTTAATTTGGCTACAAGCTGTTAAATGTATTATTATGTTTTTTAATGAAGTGTCTGGACATTGGCTTCTTTTTGGTCAACAAGTTTACCGTTGCAATAATGAAAACTGTGAAATATTTTTAGTTCAATCAAACTCGATTACAAAAATATAACACCATATGTCATATTCATTTTATATATGTGAATTATAACCAAGTCCATTTTTGCTCAGTGAATAAGTATTTCAAAATAATGAACGTTCTTTGTGCAATTATTAACATTGAAAAATTAAAAAACATTAAGTTAATTTAATTTGCGAAAATTATTAAATACACTCTACCTTATCTAACACTTTTTTTAAAACGATGTGTGTATAAATTTTAGAAATTTATTTATTATAACGTTAACTATTGTTTTACGATTTCAAACATTATAACATATAAATCATTGATATGTTAACAAATTTAGTTATTTTCACAACAAATAACGCTTCTTAACAATATCAGTTTAATTTAATTATGATTAAATGCGTCAACAACAGATATGCAGTGAAATAGTTTTAATTTTGATACCATTTCATAAATTACAAATTTAATTCGTTCATCAAAATGTTGTGGTATATAATACCAAAAATTTTTGAACTCATTTGGTAGTTCATATGAACAAAAGTTTTGAACATATATACATTTGGTGAAAACGTCTAAAGAAGCTCGAACACCTTGTCGATGTTACATTTTTAACTACGTCAATCGAATAACCCATTGCATAATTTCAATATTATCTTTTGTATGATGAGTTATTTTTTTCGATGCTACTATATGTACACCAATATTGCTGTAAGTTGTAATAAGTCTTCCTTTTGGATCGTTTGAAGATATTAATTGTCTTCTTTCCGATTCTTTATTATTAAATCTTCTCATTCCTTTACTAAATGCATGTACTTATCGTATCGTCAGCTCTGCGAAGTGTTGATGCTCAATCAAGCAGATAATACTAATACACGCTTATTTTTTTTATCAACAAAGGTCAATGTATTCTTTTGTAACTAGTTTTCAAATATTAAATAAAAATTATCCCTAGGTTATTGACCAAGCAGGCGAAGTAAAGACCGGTCGAGTGGGTGCCGGCAGGACGCCAATCGGTACTACGGCTATCTTTGATGCTCTATGTAAATTAATATAGTTTGCAGTTTCAACTCACTTTGCGAGCAGCTGCCTAAATAAATACATATGTTACTATCAAACGAACAAATATGTTGCCACAGCATCAAAAACAATTATTTAATAATAAGCAATTGAAAAATTATTATTCTTTTTATTTTAAGGATCAATTTTATTCAACGAGTAAATTTCCAAGCAAATCGAATGAAGCAATTATAAAAAAATATCCATGTAAGTTTCTTGGAAAAATAGTTAAAAATAATTCATATCAATCAATAAAATATTTCATTGTTAAAAAAAACCCATACACTGCCTAGTATAAAATTGGTTTATTTTAGCCAATAAGCTTTAAAAAATTATTAGTCCTCAATGCTTTATTTCTCAGCAAAACTTATTCTATTAATATGATGAATATATTTTAAGAAATATTGTGGATATAAAATATTATCATTTTATTATATCTTGTCAAAATATCTTTTCACAAATGATTTGTAAGTTTATTTTAAAATATTAACTAAAGGTGCTTGATGGAATTTCAATATCAAAGTTTCAACAATTAATATTTGATTTATATTCATCAAACATTATAATATATATAAATTACACTTTTTACGGAACATAGAAGTAAATTATTTTTAAAAATAATTAAGATTCTATAATTGTAATTGTCAAATAATTTTATAAAAAAATATATATATATTATTAAATGTACGCGATAAAAATTCTAATAAAACTTTTATACCATTTATAGATTTATATATGTAGGGTGCCAACGACCATACCACGTTGTAAACACCGGCTCTCGTGCGATCACCGAAGTTAAGCAACATTGGGCGCGGATAGTGCTTGGATGGGTGACCGCTCGGGAACACCGAGTGCCGTGTTCTCTTGGCTATGGGAAGGAAAACCTGGGCAGCGTGGTGTTGCTATGTCTTCATCCAGCAGTGGATCGACCCCGGCTGATGATGATGATGATGATGATATGTAGGGTATGACTATTGCTTTATCAAATAATCATCGTCTTCATAACACGGTGAAAAAATAGCTATGTATTTTAGTTCTAAAAAATTATTTTTAACAAATATAGTTGATAGCTATTTCGCCATCGTCAGAATTATCATTTTCTTTCCAAGAAAAAAAGAAAGAAGAAGAAGAAACTATGACAGGTCTAGTAGTAAGCTTATTACTCTCAGTACTCTACTATTTTATAATTTTGGTTATAATAATGGGTGTTGAAAGAAAAATTTTGGTATCACAGAAATCATACCAATTAAAAACAAATCCATTAATTGATTGTAAATCCATATTTACAACTGTCCGTACTTGATCTTGAACTCATGAGATCCATGACCGAAACGAAACCGAATGACCGCTGCACCACAAACTCGATCGTTTTTTAATCAGTCAATTCCGATTTTAATTTATCTTAATTCGAAACAAAGCTTTTAGTATACCCGATCGTCTTAAAATCGAATTCTATACAAGGAGGTAATTAATTTTCTTTTTTATTTAGTTATATTTCTAGTTTATAAGTGGTAAAAGAAATATTTGTGTTACAGTATAATTATTTTGTTTATCTGCTCCTAGAAACTCTATTATCTGTCAATATGAGTTATTTTTCATCAACAACACGTTAGATAAATATCCAATATAGAATTTTTTATATAATATATCGCAAAATCCATGAAAATACACAGCAAAAAAGAACACGCACGTTAGTTCATTTATCAAATTAACAAAGATGATATTATTTAATAGCATTAACAATTTTGATATGAATTGTATGACTTATTCATGGGTTTTTCTGTGAGATTCATTCCCATAAAAAATATTTCAATATACTATTATATTAATATATATATATATATATATGTTTCGTTGCATTCAAATGTTTATTGTTTATCGATATATAATATTTTCCTACTCATTTTTTGAGGCCCACCGGATACTTCTTTAAAAATGTATGCAATTAAAATCTAAAAATTTACAAAAAAGTTAAGTATTCAGTTTTAATATCTAAGCAATGAATACAGAAGATTGCCTTTAAAAACATACCGAAGAATATCCTCATTTTATTCACGAAAAGTAATGATGTGGTGTTTCCTGTCATAGACAATAATTATTAATAAAATCGTCTTATGGTTCCAGTCAATTATATAATTACACCTTTCATCTTTAACTCACGTATTTTTTACTGAATGGAAATAGGATGGTAAAAGAAAATGTAATTTTTTTGTTGTTTTTGTTTTGGTAAATGATTTTTAAATACGATATAAAAAATAATTTATAACTAGTATCTTGCTGCTGTTAGAAATCTGAATATTTTCTTTCAAATAAAATTAATAACGCATCTAAATTAATGTGAAAAGTAATTTTATTAATTTCTTTTAAATATACAATAATAAAAATAGTCTTATTCTCAGTAACCACGATTATTAAAAAAAATCTGTCAAAACTCAGTTAAGAGGCGTTATATTTTCAAAATCAAAAAATTATATAATTTTTAATAATTCTATACTTGCACTCATTGTATATCTACTGAAAATTTGACCTGATGATAGTACTTATTATGAGAGAAACTTATCCGGCTTTTTATTGAAAAATGTTTTAAAAAACATGAACAGGTTTTATTATATGTATTTAAATATGTTTCCCGTACACCAAAAATTGTCAATCATAAAAATTAAATTTGATAAGTAATCTCTTATTTTTCTGCAAAATCGCATTGCATTTGCAAGTTGGCCACTGGAACACTTTTCGTAATTCTTTATAAATTGATATAAAACAATTTTGTTACAACAATTAACATAAGATTTTTATCAAAGTTAACTTACCGTATCATATATGCACAGAAAAGCTTATATGGAGTTTGAAATGTAATATATTAACAAAATGATGTATTCATTAGACATGGAATATTACGAATGAAGATAAAAGTACATAATTTGAAATCTTTAATTGACTACATTATTGTAGTGGCAATTAAATTGTAATATAGTTTTTGATATTTTTTATATCTCTGTTAATCACATAAAAGTTAATATGTATACGAATATAATTTATCTCTGGATAACAAGAATGATGATTATAATTAGAGGAAAATAGTACCAAACACTTATCAACAACAATGACAAAAAATTAATTATTATCATATCATTTAAAACAGGTTTATAATAATTAGAATAAATTAATGCAGCACATAAAGTGAAGATTTATAGCCTGATAAATAATTAATTATTTCGATTTGAAATGTTCCCTCATTTAAATAATAATAAATCTTTTATGATAAAGTGAATAATCTGTTACCTCCGAGGGAGATTATCGCCGTATGTCGGAGGGATGACACGATGTAAGCCGGCCTTGGTAAACGTCCTTTATCGGCTTGAAGCAAACACCTTCAAGGTTTCAATTCTTTTTATATCAAAAATGTTTATCATTCTTCTGTATAATTTCATTGCTGTTTTGTTTGCTTCATAACTCTAGTGAGGGGGTAGATTTATATTGAACCATAAAATAATTGGATTTATTAAACGAATAGAAATTCGTGAAACGTATCGACCGTTGAGACGGTTGACTGCAATATATTTTTAATCAGAAAAATGAGTTTAAGCAATGGGAAAATTTCGATCAAAATTATCATATGTTTTTGTATATTTATAAGATTGAATTGTGCTTCATAATATTCAACGATAACATTACTGTTTTTTTAGAATATTCCTCATACAGATCAACTGTAAACGAATTAATTCTAAACTTCATCGATATCTACGATTGATTAAAGTAAATCAATTTAGCTCACTTAATAAATACTATATTTTAAGAATTACGTGGATACAAAACATAAATAGCCGTTCAACAACAAAAATGGTGTGGCCTAGTGTAACTTCTTAAAGAATAAAAAGTACTGTTTTTAATCTTAGCAAATTCAAGTAAAATACGTTTTCGCTTTATTTGACTAGGTATTGTGTGATTAAAATGTTTTAATATTATTTTTAGGCGTCGTGAGGCTTTAAGTTGAGTTTTCAAATATCGGTCGTAACAGAAACACGTTGTTGCGTTGCAAATGATTTATGAATTTATGATAGAAGGAATGGATATTTGTCAATATTGTTAAAATTTCTATACGTTCATCCGATACCAATCACAAGTTTTGTCATAACCCTAGCATGATATTCTCAATCTCTCCGAAAGCAAGTAAGTAACTATCACCTAACGTAGTCTATGTTGCTTATATTAAAGAAACGTTTTCAATATTTGATCATATTTCAGCATGGCAAGATGCTTAAATCATCGAATAAGATTACTTACCCATCTTGGTTGAGGCAGGATTAATGCAATTTTCGTAAACCTCTGTGGATTGGGATCATAGAAGGAGCGGAAGACTACATGCTATAATTACGACTTCCATCTGACTCGTTGGATTGGCAGAATTTCAGAAATTAATACCAAAAGTTTGGATTCTATAAAGCGTCGTGCAGATCCACAATATTTGAATGTCATTTAGAATTAAATAATTGTTTCTAATAAAATTTTATCTTGAGCTCAAATTATATTCAATTAAATAGTTTTTCGTTTTAAGATTAGAAATTAATAATTTGACGAAACAATAGAAATAATAATACAATTTACGAGATTGACTAAGATTGCGTGATAAGATTAGAATATCAAATATAATATATTTTTTTTAATCGTGCATGTGTACAATCTAGAATCATAAAATATTTAAAAATTGTTTTTATTTCAATATATTAATTAAAATAGATTTTATAATTATATTCCATTCTAGAAAATCTTTTAGATAAAGTAAAGAAAAACATCGTACGCGTAACTTTCTGATAGAAGATCCACAAAATACCCTCAAGCTATGTTTCGGGACTAAGCAAAACGAGCAATCCTTGATTAGAATAAACTTTATCGTTTACTGATCATTCATAATCATTATTCTGAATGTTCGCTATCATTACAAGAATAAACTATGAAATCAAATTGTATTTATATTAAAAACCAAAAACAATCGTTAACAATAATAACTGTATTTGTGCAAGATAGTTTATTTGATTGGTTTCCCAAAAATTTTAAGATTTATGTGATGTGGAAAATAATATTCTTTTTTCAAAATATGCTCATACTATAGGGTGAATGTTCTTTCTAATTACTATACATATTTTTTGACGATTTGATTATTTTATATCGCGACTTAGGACGATTATATATTTGGTAAATTTTACCAGTTTAAAATAGACTCGATATTCGTTTTAGATCGATTTGGTTTGCTTACAGTAGAACAAAAAGAAAACAAATGTATAAAGTGATTGATACGCATAGGAAGTTTGTGCCAAGGTACTCAATACTCCAATCAACTTCTCGACAACGTATCATTAAGACGTGTACCACAGCGTTAAATCATTACAGACTACAACATATAAATTAATTTTAGAGAAGTGAACGAATATATTACAATATTTTTATTATCATCACAAGAGACGCGTATAAACCATTTTTTAGATTCTCGTTGTTTATATGAAACGAATAGTAATTTTAAAAAACGCCATATTTTATCATGCTACATCAGAATGATGATTCCTATACAAAAATGGTCTTATATAAGCAAACGATTTTTTTATCTAATATTACAAATCCCTAAGTTTGAGACAAAAAAAAATGGCTATGATTGTTAAAATAATTGTTAAAATTTTGTTCGATTCCACGTGTATTTTTACTAACGACCCGGGCTTCGGCTTTCGGTATCTTTAGGCATTCTACCACATGGATGCAACAGAAGTGATATCGTACAAAATTTTGACAATTTAAATTTGATATTGAAATTCCATTAGACACCTTCAGTTGATATCATAAATTATCATTATAGTGTTATTAAGTGGACGTCTGTCGTGGAAAAATTATGAAAATTATGAAAGACTTTTATAGTAAACTGAGAAATCAAGTTTATTTATATTTAAATTTTTATTTCTTATTTTTTTTAGCTTATCAATTTAATTTAGTTCTCTGTTAAAGTTTGGAGGATTTATATAAGTCTGTATTCCTGTAAAATATATAAATTTAAAAATAAATATATTTAGTATTTAAAAATTGGTTTATGAATAGGCAATATATGTAAGGTTACAGTGCAAATATAAAAAAAAATGTTCTTTACAATGAATTTATAAGAATAATTTTCACCATCGAAGGCACTTCATTTATCTGTCATTTAAGGATTCAAATAATCTTCTATGGATAATATTTTCTTGTAATTTTATTTGAATGCCTTTTCTCATTTATTTATAGAGCAAAATCATTTATTTTCCTCGTGTATTGGAGAGTAAAAACAGAAAATAATATCGAGCATTTTTATTGTCTATTATTTAGTATTAAAATGAAGTAATTTGGTATTGTCATTGATCCACTTTCTTTGATCGCTGTTCAACGAACGACCAGCAATCTGAGGCTCTCTCATACATCCAGTCTTAGGTGAAGCATTTATTTATCTATCTAGTTGCTTCAGATTTACCTTCCAATATTATCACGATGCTAATAAACGTAGGCATAACGTAGTGCGCACCTTGTGCAATTGTGAACATTGGGATTGAGATTCATATTAATTTGTCAGTCGCGTTCGCGCCTTTGTCGCGGTCACTAGTTATTGCGCGTGCGCGGCGTTTTTCATATGCGCGCGCATTTTGACAGTTAAAACATTTGAAAGTTTACTTTTGTTTTCTGTAATAACTTTTAGTGGAAAATACTGTTGTGTTATTCAAAACTGTTGAAGATTCTGAAATTTTGGTAGATATAATTAAGAAACACTTGTGAAGTTTTATCCTTTTAGAAAGAAGTGGTTCTTTATTTAGTGCCATAGGTATGTTATGAAATATTTAAATTTTGAAAGTAGTTTTATTGTTTTTGTTGAAGTATCCTGTTCAACATAGACACGAAATACAAAAGAATATATTTAATATTTTTACGGAGCTTTTTTTACTACATCATATGATTAATAATTTTTTAATTGAAAATGTGCTTAACTTAAATATTATCAAAACAAAAACAAGTTTTGGATCAAAAAAGTATAATGGTAAAAAATATATTTTTTTTAACGCAAAATATAACAATGTTAAAAAAAAAATTTGGTACTGGCTTTACTATCACTATCTATAAATTATATATATATTTTTTTTAAATTTTAGTTAAAACAATACTCAATTTTACCCAAAAGAAAATTTTCAACAACAGAAAATAAATACCATGCCATTATCGGATTTAAGTTTTACTAATAGAAACGAACTGAGTCATTTTAAATATTGGTATTTCGATTCATCCGTGATATATTGCAAAAAAAAAATTAGGTACATCTCAACAAACATGATAATGATGAGGAATATTTTTTTAATGAGATGGTGTGATTTCTCGACTTCTTTACCCCCAAGATCCAAAAACTCCGCTTCGTCGGGACAATTATTTCTCGACAATGGGAGAATTATTTTCTAGTTTCTCAAGATTTTCAAGAATACAAACGGCAGTGTTAAGTAAAGTAAAAAATATTTTTGTTGTGATCGGCACATAGGAATATGATTATTTCTGAATAAAATGCAAAAGGTTCCGTCATTTTGATTTTTTCACAATTTTATCCACCGCGGATTGTCGCTAGTATTTACAGGCCATTGTTTTTAAAAATATCATGCATATATGTAAATTGTAAGTTTAAAAATTAAAAAAAATAATTTTAAAAAATACTCATATTAATGTTTTCGACGTAGTAAATAAAAAAATCTTGTATTTCCAGGCAGTAACGAATCACTACAAAGAAAATTTCTTCGTAATTGTCATCAAGTGTTACTTGTGAAAAAAATATATAAGTCTCAATGTAAAGGTACTGCGTTAAATCGAGGACACTATTATTTATGGAGAAATAAATTTAATATAGTCACTAGTTGATAATCATAATGCTTTGACGTTTTCAGTTCCATGAAGATTGCCTAGTGCTGATTCGTCAACAATATTGACCTAAGAAAATCTAAGCAAATATTATGTATCATCAATTATAGCTGCCTACTCATCTACTAGTTTACATTGAATATCTATTAGACATTCTAGGCCAAGCACCTCATAATATTTACATTTATTTTTTACAGTTTTTCTTCAGTTTATATAAGTATAAAAATTTTCAATCAGCTAATTCAATAGTTTCTATTAATATTCGATATCAGCTGTTCATTAACCAGCCCTGTATCATGTATAAAAAATATGTGTGTGTGTGTGTGACAGGGAAAGTCATACAATTTTTTTCATCTTAAAAAATATAAATCAATTATTAATGAAAATTGGCGAAGCAGGTAGTGATATTTTTTTATGAAACTAAACGTCTGTAGTATAAAACGATTGAAAATTGTTTTCAGTATTTCTTCTCAATAACACAGATTAGTACATCTTTAAAAGTATTTGTTGTAAATGTTACAAAACGTTCGTTGCTGCCAGTAAAAACGTAGCAGTTTTGCAACGTCATTTCTATTCAGCTACGTGAAGTTTTATATTTTTGTTGCAATTAGAGTATATTTTGAGGCGTTTCGTAATAGCATGCAGATTTCTTATAGAATTGACACTACAGCTGATCAAAACTCTAACAAAGATCAGCCTTGAAATGTATTTTACGCTTTCTACAGTGTTCGACCAGTTGTTACGTGACAGAATGGAATGAGTTCCTACAGATTTTTGCAAAAACTTCAAATCACATGTCCGGGGACACCTTGAACTATTTGTAAACAAACGTGATATCATCGATAAATTACATAAATGATGCGGTTTGAATATAAATAAGAAAAATTATCACAAGCGATGCATTGCTGTAAATCCATCATTAGCGCATTTTTTTCATTAATCACAACCATGAACGAAGTTTCATATTTCTTAGATTTCATTTTCTTAATCAAAGAATAACTGAAAAATAGATTGGCTTACGATTGGTATGTGATTAATCTAAACTTCGTCACCATTTTCTACCCACAAAAAATGGCCGTAAAACAATTTTATTGCAAAAAATGGCATACTAGGAGGTCAAAAATTTAAACTATTGACGTATGTCTTACGTATCAAGTCAATTGGAATTGTATTATAATTGTAAATGTATTAAATTATTTCGTTACACAGGAATTACATAAATTATTGACGTTGATTAAATCATATTTTGTAAAGTTTTAACAAATTTGAACAGATTTTTCCAAATTCATACACATTGCAAAAATGTTTTATAAATATTGAAGGGCTTTTTACTATCTCTTAGTATAGTAATATATTGTATTTCAATGAATGTTTCTATTTTATCATTTATATGAAACCAGTACATCATCTTAACGGAGGTGTATGAAATATTATTTATTATGTTTTATTAAAATTTAAGTATTAGTTAATCTAACCTATTCATAGAATTGTTTACTATAAATGGATATAGTTGATTGATTGTTTTCTTAGTTTAACATAACTCGCGCCAAGCAAATTTATGAACGTATTAAAAAATATCTTAGGAAATTATTGAGACATTGACTCCGTTTTGAAAATTTGAAAGTGTTTTGTATGCTGATATAATAATGATGTCATAAAGTAATAAATACCTCCAACAAGGAATAAATTCAGGTAAAATACACTTCATTTTTTGTATAAACATTCGTGACACTACAGTCAGCTGGGTAATTATTTTTTTCTGTAGATATTATGCTATTATGAAATATCTTAAAACAACAATACGGACTTGCCAGCTTAATTTTAACAAACACTTTATATGCTACGTTCGTTGTTTTATTATTTTTAGACACATAAAAATTTTACACCCGCATAGTCTGAGATTACAAGACGTATTAAATTAAATTAGAAATGTTTCGTATAACTTACTTATCCTAATAACTTTTACCTTAAGGTTTTCTATTTCAAACCATTCATGTGTTGTCAGCATTTAAAAAGATAAATTTGTGCAATTAACGTGGGTACGCAATGTTTCTCATGTTTTTTTTTCAATTTCATAGCCATTTTCGTAATAAAATACCTTGATTGAGTGGTGTGACTACGTTTAATTATTAAAGTAATCTGAAAGTTTACAGTTCGAGTCAAAAGATTACCTTGAAAACTGTCTTATATTATTTTATCATTATCGTAATATCTGTGGTCGAAATTATTGAATCGAATGCATTGGAGCATGTAATGTCCGTATGCTGTAAACTGGTTTTTTGATTTATTGATTGAATTGGCATTCACTCGGTAGAACTCCATTATAACACGGTGAAAAAATAGCAATGTATTTTAGTTCTACAAAATTATTTTGAACAAATATAGTTGATAGCTATTTCGGCTCACGCCATCGTCAGAACTAACTAGGATACATGGATAACTTGGATAGTTCTGACGATGGCGTGAGCCGAAATAGCTATCAACTATATTTGTTAAAAATAATTTTGTAGAACTAAAATACATTGCTATTTTTTCACCGTGCTAGTTTTTTGACGTTGCTGTGTTTTAAGCCATACATATAAATTAATTTTTTTATTGAAAGCATATGTCAAAAAGAAAATTCGCATCTAAAACTGCCAAAAACGTTTTATAGAAATATAACCATAATTCGAAAAAATAACTTAATACCGATGCAGTATTCTTATAAAATTAATGATTTTATAAGTATTTCTTAAAATTGTGACAGAGTTGCAATAAAGGCATTTTTTACAATTCTTTTACGTATTAATTGGATAAGAGTGTTCAACTTGATAGAATTTCAATATCAAATTTGAATTGTTACAATTTTGTACAACTCCACATGTTTTGTCACTAACGACCCGGGTTTCGCCTTTCGGCATCTTCAGGCATTCCATCACACAGATGCAACAGAACTGACTATGTGTAACTTAAAAAATGTGCATCTTATTCCAATAAAATATTTAGAGCAGAAATAGATTAAATGTTTATTTATTTTCTTGAATATATAAATAACTATACAATGAAAAGAACCTTAATTATATGCATAATCTTAGGAATTTTACGCTTTATATATAATTATATTATGTTATTTATTTCACATTATGTTTGTACGAAATTAATAATTAAATATAAAAATTGAGCGAAGTGTAAATTAAAGTGATAATAAAAACCATATACACCCAGTCCTTTTTTTTACGCGATTTTTTTTACGCGAATTCGATTATACGCGATTTTTTTGGACGGCTCGGTTACGTTTTTTTACGCGCCATATTTGAAGAAATTTATATATGATGCTAGGCATGTACGTTTCATTATTTTTTTAAATAAAAAAATATCTGTATTTTTAAAACTTAATTTTGTTAACAAAACTTAAATTTGATTTATGCGAAATTCAATACTTTCGTTCAAAAAACCGCAAACGATAACATTTCGCAACCGAGAGTGACAGCAGCGAATAATTCGTAGAAGTGAAAAAAAAATTATATATTTTTATGTCTCATTATATTTTTATTAGCAATAAAGACAAGAAAATATTTTTTTTGCACGAATTTTAAGGAGAAAATTTTAATTTTTCATACGTTTCTGGTACTTTTTTACGCGATATTTAAATTTTTGGAACCAATTTATCAAATTATATGAAGGTTGTGATTTTTTACGCGATTTTTTTACGCGCCTTTTTCTGGAACCAATGTATCGCGTAAAAAAGGACTGGATGTATATTAATCTGAAATATATGTAGGTATTTTGAGATATTGAATAAACCTGATTGGTCTTACTCTGTGAACCAACAAGAAATCTTTTCTTTTGTAGTTCAGGGTCTGGTGATATTTATGAAAGGATTTATATAATGAAGTGTTATACATTTTAATAAAATATAAGAAAAGAAGTCATTTCAGCGTAATAAATTATTGTTGACTTTTAAAAACCGCATTCACGAAAATCAATTAGATTTGTAATATAATACATTTAAAAAAACGTATGGCAAGCAACTATTTTCGTCGAGGAAAACTTCAATGTTTGGTAAAATAATGCAAATTGGGATTGGTAAGCGCATAGTTTTGAATACAAATATAATTATTGTAGATTTTTATTATAATAATAATTATTTAGCGATTAACTCTATTAAAAATGAGTACCATAAATGTCTCAGCAACAACCGTAGGAGATTTTTATAAAAAAAGTATCATATTGTTGCTACATATTAATTCTTCACGCCTTACAGTCTCAAATGTATAGACTTGTTACATCCTGCATTTAAAATCATTACTTTTTTACTATAACTGCAACATGAGATATCCATTTAATTATCAGATGTTAGGAAATAATATTGGATAACATTTAAACATTTTAGTGATTAAATATAAAATTTGTTTTCTGCTATTTTATTCCAATTGAAATAATTGCCTTTTTTATAAAGACATGGATGGCATTGCAATGCTCTTCAAAATAATGAATGATATCTACCGTTCAATAATGTTCTTTTTTCGTGAGCGTCTAACATTGCAAGAGACAAAGCGTCTGAAAACAGTATATGACATTGAGATTCAAAACTGTTTATTTTAATGATGTTTTTCATACAATAGTCTGCATTTTAATGAGCAAAATCGATATTGAACACCCCAAGCATGGCGCAATCGGTGAAACGACTTCCTTAAATCTTTGCTCTGCAAGTCCACAGCCAATATGTGATAAGTATTATGCATATAAAAATTCTATTATTTTTATATGAGTGTATATGTCGTCGTAGTGCTATCACTATCCAAATAGTAAATTTATATTTTTTTATTCAAAAATCGATTAAAGTCAGCATTTCCTTCAATAGAATAAAACAAGCACCATTGTTCATAAACCAAAGGTATCAGGTCATATTGTATACGTATATTTATGAATTGGTTTAGACATTGGATCGCTAATGATAAGTTGTATTGATCACAATAAGCTCCACGGAGAGTATTTTTAAATATGTATTTTCATTAGTTATTTTAAATCGGTATCCTATTCATTTGATAAGTTTATTAATGGAAGTCTTTAAATGCGCTGATTATTAAATGTTCATAAAATTAAGGGTAGTAATAATACTATAATATATTGAAATCGGAATGAAGAATATCTTGTAAAATTTTCGATCAAGGATTATAAAACGTCAAAAATATTCGTAAGACATCTAGTAAAATGAAACATCGGCAAGAACTTGAATTTAAAAAAAATGAACACAAAACTAGACGTGTTTTAAAAAACCCGATTAGCATTCTGTCAAATACTTCATCGAAATGAATGAAAATATTTTTAATCATTTCGGGCATGATTTTAAATAAACAAAAAACTTGTGTGTTAAGGATTTTTTGTATTGTATTTATTTTAAATATTTTAGTGGTTTTTAGAAACTTTGAGACATTATACAACTATAGTGTGAACGGTGGCAAATTGTGTTTACAATGAAATATTTCTCTTGTGTTTGAAATTTGAATTGTCAATATGTTATTTAAAACATTTTAATAGCGTCTATTTTTTATAATATACTATACAATTAAACAAAACTTAATACCGTAAAAATACCACTAATACTAAACCGGACTATTTTCCAATAACTTATTTATTTCCGTTGTATTTCAAATAATAAAAACACATTTTTGTACTTGTTTCTACAATATATTTTTTGAATAGGAGCGGTTTTGCTCATCGCAAGCATAAGCAACTGATAGAACACAATTTACGAAGTCTATTTATAACAAAATATTTGAGTTAAAGGTAGCAAGTATACAAAACCAAAGTGATTATTTACTGATTGAAATGGCATTCACTTGGTAGAACTCCATTATAACACGGTGAATAAATAGCAATGTATTTTAGTTCTACAAATATTTGTAGAACTAAAATACATTGCTATTTTTTCACCGTGTGATTATTTACGTTGTATTTATTCTATAAACATGTATTTTTAGTATTGCGATTCATTACAGCACGACAATTTTAAATTTGAACAAATATTATTTATACAGTACCTTGATCGTGACTTTCGATACAGATAAATTCACCGCACACACATAATTATATTTTGCTTGTATGTAAGGCGTTAAAAATATTCAGTCATATCCTTGAGAGGTGAACCGTGCACCAATTCATAAGATGGTCGTGAAACGAATATCGCCCTAGGCTAGATCACATAATACTTTTTGTCAATAATAAAACGCAGCTCTGTAGTCTATACCCACCTATGTATTCAAGTAAAAAAATTCGAGTTTATTGGTATGTGCGTGTTCACTGATTAATCTCTCTGACACAATAGTCAATTGAATACAATAAGTTCTTTTTTTTTTGTCGGCCCTGAATCAGACGAGAATATTATGTATTTTTTGTGTTTTCTCTTCTTACAGATTATTTTATATCACCATGTTAAAATAATTTTACACGACTTACGTAAAGTACTTTTATTTTATGAAGTACATATATAATATCAAAGTAAAATATTTCTTCCCGTTCTTCAAATACTTTATTTTATACTAGGTAGATAACATAGAAGAAGGTAAAAAATTTGTACTCACCATAATTTACTTCTTAGATTTTGCAAATAATGTTTTTTTTTATGTAATAAGTTTGATAAAGTATTTTTTTATTTCACATTATCTTTCGTTATTTGGATCTTTAAGATTATCATATATCTGATATAATAAATTCAATCTTGAGCAAGAAAATAGTTCTAATTTCTGAAATAAAATAGTAAGGAGAAAACTCAAATCAATTCTACTTCAATAATAAGTAAAAACGTAAATTATATCATTGATTGAATTGGCATTCACTTGGTAGAACTCCATTATAACACGGTGAAAAAATAGCAATGTATTTTAGTTCTACAAAATTTTGTAGAACTAAAATACATTGCTATTTTTTCACCGTGTTAAATTATATCAATTAATAAGAATATTTACTCGATAAGCATTAATTCATCGTTAAGAAAAAATCAATTCTTCACAAAACCTACATATATTATAACTTACAAATAAGAAATAGTTAATTGTTATAATCATTAAAATGATCAAGCGTTATTTCTTACTATAAAGATATTATTGTTATTATTCAATTAACTAGTATGTTGCAAAGATCTTATCTCGTCAATGATACGTTGAGGATACATAAATATATTATAAAAATTAATAAATAATGAATATCATCAATGCTTTATGAAATTAATTTAAATGTTTATTATATAAATATATATATATATATATGTTATTAATATAATAATGAATGTCTGTATTTTTTAAAATTAATTTCTCTTGTTTATAGCTGATGCAAATTGTTTATTTTGTGTTAACTTTGCTAAACCTGTGTGATAGAAGTTAACTAAAAAATACTTGAAATCGTACAAAATCTAAAAAATTCAAATTTCACGAAAAATACTCCATAAAAGACCGACCGCTGATTGTTACAACAGGTTTCATTGTCGAATTTTGCCATTCATGAACATCAAATTCTCACTATTGATTTTTATCTTCCGTGACTTAATTCATTTTGATAAGTTATATTCAAAATTATAAATAGTAATTAGTAATGATAATTTATCTCACTAAAACAATAATCGACTCAATGTGAACTCCCTTCACAAAGCGCAAAACCTTGAAGATCTTCTCCCGCATTCAATGTCATTTTTTATGCACATGTTTCCGGTTTTTCGAATAAAATCGTTTGGCTATTACAAATTTATTGACCATAACATCTTTATGTAATATCACAAGCTCTTGTGAATATTGCGCTATGAGTTTTGTATGTGCGTTAATATAATATTATTGATCCGAAACATCGTAATATTTAGTAGTATTTATCATTTAGATCAAACACTTTCCTAACAAAAGTTAATTATCGTATACATAAAATTTTATTAAAAAGATTAAAACTCATTTTACACTTCTTTTTCCAAAATTAAAAATATAATCAGTCCTTGATTCAGCCAAAAAATTAAAACATATATCTACCACAATATTATATATTGAAAAAAGTGTAATACATTTTTAATCAGAATTAATAAAGCTGATCTAAATTTTAATTTATATATATCCACAAAACAATTGAAACTCTCAAATTATCACGATTACCACAACAGCAATAGATCAAATTTCGGTTAAAATATAAAAATATTTATGACGAATAAAACGCACTGAAATAATACAATTATGTCAAGAAGAAAATTTAATAAACCACCTCATCGTCTATGACATATCACTGCATTTAATTGTAGTGTTTATCAAAACTGTGTTTTATTGATTTTTTGTTTTATTATATTTGATTAGTTATAAATTTAATTGAACTGTTTATTCGTCCACAATTGAAAGAATTTCACAGACTAAATATACATATTTATTTAAAATCTTATACACTGAAAAAATACTAATACTGCTAAAATAAAACTTCTTTAAATTTGTTATGGTAATATATCTTTTAAATTAATCTTAAATGCAATCAATAAAGAAATTATTTTAGACGAATTTTCATGGTAAATTTTCATAAAAAGTTATTTGAGCGGGCAAAAATCGGCATACAAATAAAAACAAATCGACAAAAATCTACAAGAAAGTCTTTTAAAGTTAGCTGTGACCAAAAACTGTATTGACATGCTGATCAGCATTGCAGGAAATTAATTCAAAAAGTAAGGCAATGTCTTAATTACCATCAATGAGACGATGTTTTATCAGTAAATGAAACTTTTTCAGTCTTTCGTTTCGAAATTTTGAAACACTTACAATCAACTAACAACTATCACCGAATATTTCACAATCGTGTCAAACAGAATATTAAGCTAAGAAAGATTAAAAGACATATTCAAAATTTCCTGCGACGAAAACAATAATTAAAATGTATTATTTTAGGCGAAAAATTAAAAAATGCTGCAATTGAAACATAAAGTATTGAGTAGTTACATTTAGATGTATTGGTCTGTAAAAAGAATTGTGAAGGTTCTCACAGTTTCGATTATTTTTTTTCGTCCATCTGTATAATAATGATACCGAATCACCTTTTGTATCATTGGCATTTGATTTAACTGCAAATTTCCTGAGTTTTTTACAATTATTCAACATCTTTTAAAAATTAAACATGAATACATTTAATTGATGATTTTAACTGTATATCTAATGATATTAGCTATTTTATTTATTCACAGAAACTATATTTTGATGCCTGAATGAATACATATTTATTATAATGTAATAAACTCACCTAATCTTTTTTCTATGAATAGCTGAATATTTTTTGTGCTGAGACATTAACTCACCTTGAGTATATCAACTCAGAATATTTACAATAGAAATGCTGTATTATAGTGTATATGTTTAAAGTTTACATAACTTATTTCAATTTATCTTTTATTATAGTTATGTATATTTTCTATAATAATTACAGGTATGTTGATAAATATAACGAATATTTAAAACGTGTTTGTTTTTAATTTTATATTGATATAATCATGGCACATGGTTTTATTAAGTTATAACAAAAAATAAATAAACAGCGAAAACTCTTTTTCGATCGTTATAATAGACAGATTTACTAGTTTTTTTTACATACAATTACAGCACCACTACCTTAAAATTACTGCTTATACCATGATTTAATCCAATGATTGTAAATCGACAGCTGAAAAAACGGATAGAATTTGTATATTTAAAAGGATAAATATAGATTACTTGATTAATATTTCGATTTATCGGTTTGTTTAGTTTACCAAAATTGTGGGATGTGAATATAAAAGTATAATATATGCAACAACATTTGCCATTGGAATCTATTTCAAGATCAAATAATATTCTTTCTATTGTTTACCTTACAAAAAGTCAAATCAACATTTTATGACGTATTGTAGTCTGCTGATAATTGTCATTATAAGCGGACTAAAAAATGCAAAAATATTAAGCAAAAAATCATTGTTTTGAAGATTTATATAATAGCTCTATTGAATTGCGTCAAGAATAGTTTACTTTTCGTGTCGAATATTAATCGATCGTAAAATTTCAAATTTCAAAACTGCGTCATAAAAAACAACTGAATGCTTTTGATGCATTGATTACCAGTTTTTGTTTCGATATAGTAATTCGTCACGCTTCTTTATCTACGCCAGACCCTAAACATTATACACATCTATTGAGCAACTAAAAGACTTTCAAGCGGTCGACCGTCACAATATTGATATAAAATTATACGAGCCAATAAAATTCATTATATTAATTTTTCTTTTGATTCAAAATTTATGTTGTTTTAAAAAGATATAAGGTAATTTATTTTGTTTCGCACAAGTGATCGTAATTTTTTTATAGCTTTTTAAATAGTTGGTGGTTTGACTTTAACTTTAAATAAACGCCCTTCGTAGAATGGTATACATCGATGATCTAAGTTTATTTTTCCTTGATTGAATATTGTCCAAAAATTCATTTGAATTAGCAAATATTCACTTCATAGCTTTTATAAAATCTTTGCGAAATTGATATTGTACCTATGTCAAATGAAAAGAAAACTTTAAACTGTATATGTCTTGTGATTTATACAGATAAGATAATCGTAAAAGTTTAATTTACTTATATTAATAGAATTACCACTGACAAACAAAAAATATGATAATATTTTATGAAAATAAAATTTGCCTCTAGACATTTTATTAAAATATATATTTCAGTAAGATTTACGTTTAAGATCAGTGCTTTTTGTAGTAAATTGACATATTATCTTTCAACAAAAATTCACATAGCTTCTTATACATTGAATACAGTATGTAAATTCATCGTCATTCGAAAATTTCATATCAAAAATGACTGACACCGCTTCAATGTAATACAAGTTTCTTACGTTATTCTTTAATAAGATTCGAAGTCATTCAAAATAGCCAATTAATAGAGAAAATATTTTACATATTCTCTTACTAAGACACCGTTTATTGTATTGAGTTTAACACACGTCGGAGTTATTTTAATCAACAGTCATTATTCCATTTTCAAGCTAATTTTTGGTTGATCTTAAAACGTATTGGTGCCATATATTAATGATTTCATATTTTTTTGTAACGGATTTCCTAAGATCTACGATGACTTTTATTTCAATGTGTGCAACGAACAGTTGCATTACACAATATCCATGCGTCAGTGACTGGTACGAACGCTTCGATGTTTTTTAAGTAACTCATCGCGTGTCGTTAATTGCTGACACGGTGTATTTTTCATAGTCGAAGCTGCAATAAGGCATGCACGTTACCAATAATATATTATCCAAGTAATGCACGCAACACGACATTGACCGACAGATGGATGCGATTTACCAAGTGCGGTTTGCGGAAAGGTTTTGTACAACTTTCAACATAAATAAATAAAAGTGAAATCCAAAACCGGATTGAGGCGTACCGTGTACATACTACAGTCTATATTCATAGAAAAATACATTTATCGAAAAAAAAAATCTTATTCATAGCAATTTCGAATTTTTAGCAGCAATCTTCTTATAACTAAAATATGAGGTATATTGATTGAATTGGCATTCACTTGGTAGAACTACATTATGACATAGTGAAAAAAATATCAATGTATTTTAATTCTACAAAATTATTTTTAAAAATATAGTTGATAGCTTTTTCGGCTCACGCCAAAGTCAGAACTATAGATTAGTTCTGACGATGGCGTGAGCCGAAATAGCTATCAACTGTATTTTTTAATATAAAATACAATGCCATTTTTTTCACCGTGTTAAAATATGAGGGTTTTGTAGCCGAGAAGTTTACTCTTCTTAGTTCATCTTATCGTATGCGGTTCCCATAGCTAGTTTAGTTTCCGAAGCTTAATCGGTTATTTGTGTATTTTCATTACGTTCTTTTTATGTAATTGTAACAAAATTTCATATAAGCCAATCATTTTCATGCCATCAGTCCTTACATGAATTGTGATTTTTACTAAAGCTAAATCTATTTTGAAAATCTTAATTTTTTTACAAATTTAATGTGTTAACTGTCACTTCTTGGTGGAAAGGCATGGCATTTTAAATAATAAAAATACATTTTTCAGTACTTATGTTCACAATATATTTTTTGATCAGGACCGGTTTTGCTCATCGCGAGCATTATCAACTGATTTTTGGGAACCGAAACCGGTCCTCATCAATAAATATATTATGGAAATACGTACTGAAAAATGTGTTTTTAACATTTAGAATAGAAAATCTTTTTGTTTAATGAATACAATGTTATACTTGTCCATAATGAAATACACTGTTTCACATACTTCATCTCTATAAGCTCACGTGTAAAATAAGGATTCAGTGTCGCCCACTATTATACGTGCCTTTTTGTGCTAGGCTTAATGAAAAATACTGCATGATTTATACACTTAATTCTTATTATATAACTGATTTATCTAATTAACCATACAGCTATTCGGTAAATATCAGTTTATCTAATTCTATTATTCTTATCATGTTTTATAAAATATGTGGATCTATCAATATCAAATCTTCCACATGAGTGATCACTTGCTATTCTCGACGAAAAGATTTTTATTCCTAAAAAAAATAAAACAAAATTGCAATTGTTCAACTATTTGTTCTTTCGGTTACAAAATGGTTTTCATTGGATTAATAGAATTATATGATAAAATAACACGGAATTAAATTTAACATATTATAAATTCAAATTGAATTAAAGAAACATTTTGTTTCAAAAGGCTTAACTAATTTTATTTTAGTAACGTTGTGTATTAAAAGATACATGTTAAATCGTAAATCAAATAAGTGAATTGCCTTCAATTATTTGAAGTTTATACAATATTATAAATATAGCGTCATGCTTTGAAAATAATTCTAAATTAGCCCAATTGACGAATAAATATATTAAACGAATATTTTACAAATGTAATACAAACTAGAATCTTTTTTTTGCAGTCGACTTCGTAATTCATTTTTTACAATGAAGTTTTTTGTCTAATAACATGTTGCTCATATTTTCGTCAGCAGCAAGTTTTTTTGTATTTACATACTAAGTGAATATCAAACAGGTGCTTGTTTTACACTGGTATCAATCCGATAGACTTATGGTCTCTTTGTAAATATTTATAAATTTACGTATTATTTTTCTTAAGAATCATATAATAAGATAAAGTTAACTGAAAGTCTTCTCGGCAGTTAAAACGTAGTTTGATAATAAGTGAATGTAATCGCAAAATGAAAAAGTTCTTATGAAATTAATACTCCGCAAAGTTGTGTACGTGTTTTAAATTAACTGTATTTCCATAAGTAGCATACCGTGCTAAGAATCTATTTAGCTAATACCAGACAAGGTCATACCCATATTTATCGTCGCAAATCCACTTTACATGGCTTTTTGCAGAAAAAAGTGTATCATTTATACATTTGCAAACTATATTATTTTATATACGTAGTTTATATAAAATCATATTCTTCATATAAGTGATATGCACTTTGTTTGGCCTACTAAATTCTATTTACCGAGACCAAGAAGAATAAGAAATAGACTAGATTTTTAATTTAGCATTGAAAAAGTTTTTGATATTAATCCCTGACTGCTAACGTCTCAACTCTTGAAACAGCTGATTTTTCTGTGTTGATAGTTGATACCCGAAAATATATTAATTAACAGCGGTTACAGCCTTCCTGTACTCGCTAATTTGTTAATTAATGCATTGCTTGATTTGTCCTGACGAACTCAATAAGATTGTTTCAAACCAACATTATTTAGTAAATTTTTGAAGTTTAGGTGTTGGAATATTCTTTAAACGGCTCAGCAGGAACGAGCTAAATATCACAAGTAGGTATTTTAATATGTTGGCAAATATACTTTGAAAAAACTTTGAGTATATGATTTTTTGTTAATTTACTTTGTATTGTATATTATTTTAATTATATATGTGTGTACAAACAAATCGATTGAAAAATATTCGTCAAAAAAAATGTTACAAAACGTTTTCAATATTTATCATTAGTTAATTTTTCATAGTACATACAACGCTATTTGCATAGATTGTTGCATTATATTTTATATAAAATTAGGATAAAATATTTACCTTTCCTTAAACTTTTTCAGTTTAAAGATAAGTTTTAAAATTAATGTTAATATTATATATTTGAATTAAATAAAACTGATTCCATTATGCGAAAAATGCATAGACGTGTTCCATGGAAATTTGATGAGCTTTGTTGGTAAATGAATTTGTGAAGAAACGCGTCGCGAAATATGAAGGAGCTATTAAGTCGATTAAATAACTAATGCCTTGGTTCTTGCGGGTGACACGATTCATTTTTCAAACAGGCTAGAGCGTCTTCTTTACTCACTCAAACCAAGATGACAAAAGCTAGAAACTCGTGTGACTTTATCGTCGACTATTACTTATAACAACAGAAATTTCTGTCTCAAGCACCGTCGCTTCTTTTATAGAGCGTATGAAATGTAACATCATATTCACGCCTGCTACAACTGTAGCAATGAGCTAAAATGGTGGATTTTTGATCTACACTTTATATCAAATTATCTCTAATTGTATCGAGTTTTCCAAAAGTTACAGCTCATTTTCAATAAGCTTAACTTTCAGTGACAAATTTGAATTGTTACAACTTTGTACGATTCCACATGTTTTGTCACTAACGACCCGGGGTTCGCCTTTCGGCATTTTCAGACATTCTATCACACGGATGTAACAGAACTGACTGAACTCTCCTGAAGATGCCGAAAGGCGAAACCCGGGTCGTTAGTGACAAAACGTGTGGAATCGTACAAAGTTGTAACAATCTGAATTTGATATTGAAATTACATCAAGCACCTTCAATCGATATCATAAATTATTTCAGTGACAAACTAAAAATCACTTTTATTTGTTTCTTTGAGATTGATTAACTGATAGATTTTTCATGCAACGCAAGAATTTTTGTTACTTCATTATTTTATATCTGGAAAATTCAGAGTGGGGAGATATCATTTAATCAATAATAATTCAAATTTATATATTTTGACCTTTTCAAAGATGAAACATTTTCAAAAAAAAAAAAAAATACTCCCATACATTATTTTAAATTATCATAATATCTAAGCTGTTCATTTTTAGGCCTGCGGTGCTTACCACGCTAAGTTTTTGTACAATTATAAATTAGTTTACATATCTATATATACATGCAAGAAATTAAGCCAAGTACAGGTAGAGTTCAACTCACTTTGAACTTTTATATTAATAACATAATTTTAAAATCTACGACTTGTACAGTCTACTGGAAAGTGTACAACTGAAAAATACCTCAGTGGAAAGGTTTTCATACATCACAAATTGTTCTCTCCGTTCAAAATTATACATTAAATCATTCTAAAAACATCACTTTGGGAATGGTTAAATAAATTTATTGTATGATAAAAAATTAATTAGAGTAACAAATATAAAACTATAACAGTAAATTATTGCAAAACGTAATTTAATTTGAAAAAATATACAGAATCCTCATAAGGCTTGAAAAGTATAGCAAAAAAGTTTCATTTGCTGCTGCATGTTTTCACAGCAAAAGCAATTTCAAAGATAGAACTACAATTTACGAATACAAAAATATGTTGAAAAATGCACCGTTTCTAGTCATTTTTAATATACCTATACAAAAAAATCTGTATCTTGACAATAACTTTGCTTTGTAATTTATGATCATATTATCTGACTTTAATATATATTTTCAGAATAATTTTTCAGTTGTAAAATAAAATCATTCTGTGTTGTTAGAGGTTTTCAAAGGAATAATTGTTATATGGTGATCTGATATATGATGTCAATGAAAATACTAGAGGAAAATACAATATCGGTATTCAAGAAACAAAGTATATTATCTATGGTGTATGTACAATATACATGTACGTTTTCATCCAAAAAAATGCCATTTTTTAGTTCTTTTTTATTGTAGTATGCAAAAAAATTTAAGTCCCTGGACTGTTTAAGCGAAAAACCCACATCAAATTAATAAAGCCAACCTTGAAATAAATCGTATTCTCCAGCGAGTTTAGCATCTAAATCAAACTAAACTCTAAGCTACTGACATTATATTCTCAATCTACTTCTTGGTTCATATATCACCCCTCTGTTCCTATTTTATTTATGTCTAGTTCTTTCTCTTGGCAAAAATTGAATTTTATAAGTGATACGACTCCGCACCTAGACAGGAAGCAAACGTTTAAAAAATCACCCCATAAGTTCTATATTGCATCCTGTAGGAGCGGAACTAAACTCAGACACGAAATGTGTGTCCTCATTCAACAGTTATATATAGATATTAAACATAAGTAACTTATATAAGCATTGCACTTTTTTAACTTAAACAGGATTAAAATGAGTAATATACAATATTATATTATCAATATTTTCCGATGTATTATGGAAAGTGGGTAAGATTTTATATCTTCAGTACCTTCATTTTTATTGGACTTTTAATTTTCATGACCGGTTTATATAACAATTTTATACATAATACATAAAAATAATTATCATATCTGATCTAGCGAACAAATATCAAGGTCAAAAATCAAATGTCAAGTGAAAAACTTTTATATTTTACGGATATATAAATTTACTTAAAATAAAATTTGACCTCTGTGAAAGTGCGTACTGCGTGATGCAACAGGATGTGAAATATTCATTCTTTTTCTGCGTTTTCTTATTATTTTTGTGACAAAAAAGTCAAATTTTCCATAGATAAAAATCTCAATATAAAGCTGTCGAATAAAACCGACGATATAATATTAATATTCGTCCTTATACCTAAAAAAGAAACCGTGACATAAAAAACCACCTAAAAACCCAATAAACGTTCACGCGAGATAGGTATTGCTCGGCATACATTATCTCCACGTACTACGACCTACGTCAGAGGTTTTCCCGAAAAGGGAAAGCTACAACGTGAGACGAATAATTTTCTCTCGCGGCAAACTGTGTAGTTAATCTGTTTCTTAGGATTTGCGATCTCAAAATAGCTATTAAAGATTTTCTGCCGCACAAACGTTTGGACTTGAAATGCGATCAGGTAGTCGAATCAGGTGGTTCGTTAACTTTGCCAATTTAAATTGTTTTATTTTCACTTTGTAAGGAATCCAGGTAAATTCGGTGTTTTATTAAGGTTGTTACCGCACTTCGGTAAATAATTTAAAAGGGAATGTTTTCAACAGAACTCAATAGATTTAGATTCTGTAAAAACTTTGTGAGCTTAATCTACATACTCTTATGTGAGTGCTTGCTTTCAAACGGTGTTAGTGTTTTATTGTTTATTTCGAAAAGACTTTACGATTATGATTGCCAGCAAATTTACCTAGACATTTATAAACATTTGAGAGCTTGCGAAAACATTAAATATCTTTAAATTACACATAGCTTCTACTTTGCGAAATTTCCATGCAGTAGTTATCCACCAATATTTAATAAAATATCCACTAATAAGTAGGAATTTAAAAAAACAATATATTATTCAATATAACATTTTTAAAAAATCCCCAAGGCGGTTTTGGACATGTTACATTTTAAATTATTTATGAAATCATAAAAATGCATTTCAATCATTGACAGCTAACGCTCTAAAAACGTACGAACTTATAGAAACTATATCATTTTGTATTTATATATTTATATTTATTTCTTTCATTGAGGATTTATTTTAATAAAGAGCAATGAAAATAAAATCAATCATTTTTGACTTTCATCTCTCAGGATTTTATCATTCATAAGCCAAACTTCAATTTACTTATGAAATTGTTTTTCGTTATTATAAAATATGAATCTGTTTAATTACTAGGTGCTTATTTATTGTATATCAATATAATAAACAAGAAAATGTAATAAGTATTTGTTATTTTCTTGAAAATAATATCATACGCTCGAATAAGTGGTTTTATTACAGAGATGACATTGTAATGACCTAGTATTAAATAACAAGAAAATAATAAACAGCAACCTTACCCTATGCTCTAAATCAAAAAGGTAACCCTTTGCAATAAACAAACATAAGTGATTGTTTTTTACGCCACAAATAGATACATTTTAATTTTCGATGTTGTTTGTTGCGTCTTTCCTTGAGACTTTCCTTTTCCGACAGCTTTTCCTGTACGTAATGTACCTGTACCCTTGCCCTTATCAAGCCGTTTTGAATAGAAGACCGGCCGTTATGAGGGCTAAATCTACCAGTACTGGAGAATCTGCGAATAAATAAGAAAATAAAATGTCATTCTATAAAAAAGCCGCCCTTCTCCTTCTTTTCTGTTATACATCTCACAGTCAATTTCAATAAATGTCATAACGGGGAAGTCCCCAGGAGTTTGCATAAAAGTTTAACGTTTCCAATGAAATAAAAATTCTATGCACGAGTATTTTATTCGACGCTTTATATTGACAAAATGTGAAGCTCTTTATGACGAGTCTATCGGTTATGATGAATGACACTTTCAAATATGACAGATATTCATTCCATACTAATATCACGAATATTTGAAAATAACTGTCTGTTCCAAGACAAATGCAAAACCAATAGAAACTGTTTCAGGGGTAAAGTTTAATTTTACTACATTTCAAATCCATTCAGAAAGTCACAAAACTCTATTAAAAAAAATATTAATTATTTCAATAAATGAATTTATTATTTAAGGTGACTTAAGTACATTACCCAGATAAATTTTATTTTAAACATATTTTTTCGGTGGTGAAAAATACTATAAAAAAATTTGGTTAAAATATTTGTATCAAACATTCATTGTGTACATTTAAATGTTCGTATTTATGGAAAAAGAATTGACAAATTGCAAAGTTCTTGGGATTGATATGTCATGTCGGCAATAATAATTGAAAATGGAAAATAAATAAGGTTCCTAGAAATTCACAAAATTAAGTTTGATCGTGCTAAAATTGGGCAGTATAAAATTATCGAACGAAATATTTTTTACTATTTTAAACTAAATCTAATCAATACTGTATTTATTTTCAGATCATTTCGTGTAGTCTGTGTAAAGAATAATACAACTCAATAGTCGTCGTCAAGGTTTGTGCAGCACATATTTTATTTCTATTAACGTTGGAAACATTTTATGTCTATTTCAATAATGTTTTGAAAACATTTAAGCAGGAGAACGTGTTTTTGAAAATCAACATCAGCTGTTGTTCACATTGCAAAACAACTTTTGTGCATAGTAATGTTTTGTATTGTAACACAATATGTATTTTAAGTTTTGTTTTACGTCTACAATTGAATGAATAAAAATACATTTTTCAACTCGAATTCATTTATTTGTTGAATATAGATATTTTTACAGGGTGCCTAATACGTTATATATTTTTAAATCAAAAATCTGTTAAAATGTAATTTTTTTTAGTGACATATAACAATGCCAACATCTGGTTGATCATGAAAATACGATACGTCATAAGTCACTACTAATTATGTTTTAAATCTAAATTTCCGGATGTAAAAAATCAAACTTGTTGGAGCTTGAATTCAGATCCACCTAATCATTTTGATCAATCTTTTGCCACAAAATAGACTTACGTTGTTATATGTATTATCGAAATTTTCACAGCCATTTCGCAAGCACGAATATTTGATTGTAAGAGATATGAGACGTGAAAATAAATATCATCAATTTTTCATAAATAATAGATAGCAGATAAATTATAATCAACGACTTATTTACTGAACAATCTGAAGATTGGTTTTATTTATTTACAAAATACAGTTAAAATAGGTATCAACTTTAAAACACATCATTTCTTGTCAAAACATTCCAGATTACAGTCATAACATTCCGTGTGTCAGTTTCAAATTATTTTGTGTTCCTGTGGTTATTCGTCGTGTTAAAAGAATGTACGTTGGGTGCAGGAGCAAAAGTTTTCAACGAAATAAGGAAATGTTAAATTCATGGAATGTCTGCTATTTTCCACAACATGAAGTTTTCAAGGCGCGATTGTAGTATCTCTGATTTATTGCAACGGCGCAAAGGCGTCCTTGCTTTCCCTGTTCTGCCAGCTACCCTCTTTAACTTACTTTCAAAATGTTGTCTTATTTTGTATTTGTTAGTAGTGAACTAAGCAAAATGCGAACAAACGTTTTCATATTGCCTACCGAAAAAATACTTAATCACCTTTTTAAGCCTTTTCTAGTAAATTTCATTAACAGCTAAAATATTAACACATTAATATAACTGTACAAACAGATAATTTGTTGTTTACATTCGTTCGTTAATAGTTATTTATTATATAAAAAAAACATTTGATTAGTTTTACTGTTCATATATAACCACATACAACCGTTAATATTAGAGTCATTTAAATGAAAAAACGATAACATTTTTCAGTTTAAATATTGAACTATATTAAATTCTATTTTATACAAGCATATAAAAATACAATTAAAAACTAAGATAAGAAAATTGTCAATATATATTCAGTCAAAAAATCAATAAATTGTGCATATAAATATTTTTATTAAAAAAATAAAACAATCAGTAGTTATAGTGATTCGAAGAAGCACCACCGCGAAACCCTGATTCTATTTAATGTTTCATTTTCCAGCTCGATTTCCAAAGCGATTCTTTTTGAAGTTTTTCTCAATGCCAGGAAATGGGAAATACCTGTTTTGGTTTACATACGCAAGTTAGACATGCTAATTTCCGGTGAAGAGGAAGCAGCTTTTACAAGCGCACGCATTCATTGCATGCCAGTACACAAGATTGCGGAATCTAAGCCAATTTCATACAAATTATATATGTTATCTCGTTCCCTTATAAATAAGTTACCATTCGTCATTCATTTCCATGTTCCTAAGCTGTTACGCCGAGTATAATTGAGAGGATTTAGAAGAAAAATCTCCAAAGAAAATTATTTTGAGCGGTCAACGCCGTCCATTTCGGACCGCACAAGGTCATAACCAGCTTATAAAGCATTTTTTTATCTTCAAAGGGATTAGTGTCTGCAATATTTTAAAGTTTTCTTCGAAGCATTGTATCATCACTAGTAACATAATTATCTTGTACAAATCCTATGCTTTTTATCTTTCAAAATAGGGGAATTTAGCTCAATAAGAAGCAAACGTAGAAAAACTTAGTTCGCTATTCCTTCAATATGAGCTCTTAATGAAGGTTTATCAAAATAAGCTATACATTGAGAATGGATGTGTATTTATCAATTGTAGACTGAAAAAATCATAGACTTCAACAAATTTTATATTTTGATACTTATATATATATTTATTATATATATATGTATATTATATATATAATATATATATATATAACTTATATATATATTATATATATATTTATTATTTATATATTTATATTCTACATGTATTGTGATCTCTTGTAAGCTTTATGATTAACTGAAAAATGTTTTTATAGAAACTAAATTTTCTCGTACATGTAAAAAATCACCGATAATTCTTCATTATATTTTGCCAAACAACGAAAAGCTTTTCCAAAAATATAAATGACACAAAGTAAAAGTCCGAGTAACATCATACTTATAGTTTGGATTATTCGTGAATTTTGTGAAGGATAATGAATTTAATATATTTTTCGTCACTGTCATTATGTTTTGAAAATTATAAAGTTACTTCGTGAAAATACTAAATGAAGACGCGTAACAAATTATTTTCTAAATACAACAAAGCAGATGTAACAAATGTGTCCGTTCAACAATACGACGTTAATATGAAACATGAAGCATTGTAATCAATCACTAAATTGTGTGATGCCAGTTGACCCGTCTAAGTAATGCTTACCTCTGAGATGCTGGGGATTTGAGCTAAAGGCTTAGATGGGTTCTGAAATTTACTACCAATCCATTTAGGGTTGAAAGGGGTTAGCTATTTTATGTTATCACAGAAAGAAAAAAAACATATGTCAACAAAATATAGCTATGACATATAAAGTATACTGAATGTTTGATTTAAATTCAGTTTACAATAAAAGTGTGAATCAGAAAGATTCTCAATGCAGGAACTTGATAAGATATCTTTTAATGAGAACTGATTAAATTGCAGTTCATTTATCTAACATTTACACGGATATTAATTAATAAAATATTTTATTAATTATTAAGTGTGCTAAATTTTTTACATTGAAAAATGAAATAAAAATTTAAAAATTTCTCCTTATAACTTTTAATACAAAAATAAATAACAAATATGTGTTATATATAAAATCATATTTTTACATGAAAACTGTTATGCTAATGGTGATTAGTCGATTGCTTTAGTTTATTAATTTTCAAGAACCAATACAATTTATGACTAAATTAATTGTAATGGATAATCCACCGAAGTATTTATTATTCTCTAATATAATTCAGTTGTAATTCGCTGTAGAGCCGTGTTATTTTCTGTCGACGGAAATGGCTTGTCCAACCCTTACGGACTATGGCACTTTCATCTAAGCACAAGAAGGCAACAGCTTTCGAGTCAGTCGAAAACGAACCGAGCAACAAAGTGATATCCGCAGAGATATTTGCTGGAAAATGCATTTATTAAAAAATACATACTCTTACAAATAACTTGGTACGTATTCACTGTAAAATACTGTTTCAATTCCAACGTACATCTTTTTTTCTTTTAAAAATTAATTTATATTATTGGTAAAATAATTTCAATACCGATCTCAGAGTATTCTAGTTATGAGTTATGAAAAATATGTATCTTTAGTGATTATCGAATCTTTTGTTTGAAATACTATATTTCATATGAAAAGATGAAATTTTTGCTTTAAAAACAATCAACTTGTTTACAAATTTTATATTAAGTCAACTCATGCTTCTCATATGGCATCAATTCTGTGGCTCAGTGGTAACAATATTTGGGAGTTTTTTCAATTAATGTTGTCTTTGATGTTTACTATACCAACCACTTGTACATTTCTTAATAAGTATGCGTTTCGAAAGCAATCAGGTTGCCACTATATTTTTTGATCACCATCCGTTTACACTTTTTTTGCAGCTACGAAAGGATTTTCAAGTAAATATTGATATGTAAAAAAAGTGTTTTAAATTATTATGCACAGATGCGGCCGCAAGACATTTCCATATCTTAATGCGTTCATAACTAAATTTTAAGTGAGAACACTGACCGTATCCGTAAAAGTTACAGATGAGCGACTGAATAACAACCAATTGCCGCAATACAAAAAAAGTCTTACATCAAGATTCTCTATAAAATGTAAATATGGTCCACATTTATCAATGAATATTTTTTATGCTAGTGTCTCATCAATGATATTTAAAAATAAAGTGAATTCATTAAAATAGAAATTCAATATAAAATGATTCCTTTTTTTATTTTATATATTTTCAATAATATTTATCATATTAATAATTATAAATAGATAAAATAGCCCAACTTGTCCCAATGAAATCATAATAATATGTCCCAACGATATTCTAATATATTTTACTATCAAAGTTAATCTCCGTTTTACAACTTTTAGCCAGTTGACAATATAAAGCCGTAGGGCAAGTAGGGATATTGTATATTTGGGTGGGGTAATTCATGCAGTTTCCAAGGGTTGTGGAGATCGTTTGTTTGCCTAGGGGGCGCATCACGCTTCTGACCACTGACAATTATTCATCCCACGTACACCCGACATCAGTGGGTCTTCTATCCGCCAGAAAATTCGTCGGGTACTAGGAATCAACCATGAAAATATTACTTTCAAACTGCACAATGGGTATATCTTTCCATCATAGCTAAAAATATATTTAGAAATAGAGATGTTTTTTAAGATGAAATGTAGATCATAAAACATTTTTGATTAAGTCAGATATTAACTTTAAAAAAAATAGATAATTGAGTTAGTCCAGTTCGACTAATGTTCGACACTAATTGTTTGTTCTTTGTGACAAAACAATGAAAATTACGTTTTTTAAAGAACAAAAAAAATCTATCGTAGTTGATTTGAAAGTTTAATACGTGAAACATGTAAAATATTTGTGTAACATATTTTTTTCTTAAATATGTAATACAAATACATAATAAAAATAAAAATTTATTTCTCATTCAATTAAAATAAAAGCTGATTATCACTTAGCAATGTGATTTAAATTTAATATAAAATATTGGTAATACGTGATTTTTAAAATAAAAGACGATTTTAAAATATACACATGATACACATAAAAAGAACACTTTTAATGTATTAGCTGTCACTTTTTGTAGAAATGGCATGATATTTGAAATAATAAAAATACATTTTTAATACTTATTTCCACAATATATTTTATGACCATGACCGGTTTCACTCATAGCAAGCATTATTCATTTTATCAATTCCGACCTTGATAATAAAATATAGTGTTGAAATAAGTATTTAAAATATTTATTGAATATATATGATTTAATACTTCACCTCAAAGATCTCTAGTATTTCATAAAGCTCTCAGATTAGATTTAAAATAATGCGTTATTAGACAATATTTAAAAAAATAAGCTTTAGTTAAATTTCAATTTCTTGAATTTCATAGATCTTTAAAAATAAATCAAAAAATAAATATATAATGAATTGACATTTGCGTAGCAATAAAATTTAAGAGAACAAAGCTTACTCATATTTTCATTTCATACTCATGAAGTATGTTTAAGACTTTGTATGAAAACAAACCTAAAAAAAGGCTCTACAATTAAGTTATAGGCAGTGCTTTTAATATTTACAATACACATAATTAATGTTCGTTCTAACAACCCTTTTTGTTTCCCAGCTTCACACAAAGAGATGCTCTTTAACTTTACTGTTCTTTATGAAAAGTTTTGGTAAACAATTTTATCTTTCCATGTTCCCAACAAAAACATGATAAAAAAATTATTCAAAAAAATCTTTTTCTGTGTTTGTTACCTAGATTTTTTCTTCTGTTTGTAATTGAGAGAACTTTTTGTTTTTTTCGAAAGACATAAAACGTCAGAAATTATTTAGAGTATTTTTCAGTAACCGTTAACGACATAATATTACCATATTTCACCATATCCGCATATTTTTTATACATATTGTCAAAACAGAAGACATTTAGGATTGTTTTACTTAGTCTCATGTCAAATGAAAATCCCCCAGTACCTCAGGTTAGGTAGGATTGAGTCTATAACAAAGCGTCAACACCACTACAAGTTTATAGTAATCTATGAATTAATGATAATTCATTCTAAAATAACATATTATTGGTTATATGATCAATCATACCATTTTGATTTACTTGACCGAGCGATGATAAATTCAGAGATATTTAGATTAACAAAAAAAAAAAAAACAATTCCTTTGATATCTGATAAATGCGCCATTCGTGATTGAGTGAAATCGGTTCACGATAAACAGGGATTCCAATCAGAACAATTTAGTTTTATCACGTTTTCTGGTAAAACTCACGCACATACTTAATATTGTCAATGAGGTAATGAAATTTTTGTTAACGATTTAATTGTACTATTTAAAAAAAAATTATAAAAGCTTTATGATGATGACGATAGTTGTTTTTATTTTCTACAAAAAATGTAATATACAATATATATATTTATAATTTTTATCTCAATTGTTTTTTATAATCCCACAACTCACACGAGCAAATAATTATACCATGTGTGAAGATTACATATATCTATCTTCGTGGAAAAACATCGTTTATCCAACTGGATGAGACGAAAAAATGTTGTTTTTTTATAAATGACCATATATTTGACAATTTCTTTGTCAAAGGGGGACAACTTCATCCCAGTTATAAATCATGACGATATGACGGTGTCAGCGTATTATTTTTCACTTGTCACCCTTTTACTGAGTACATGTGTACCGTACCTCGCTTTTTACTCGACGTCAGCTCATAATAAATAGGTAAGTGTCCACTTGCGGTGTTGCGCCACCCCACACTTCAGTCGCCCCTCACTAACTTCATCCCTTAAAATTGCCCACTGGTGTACAAGCGCAGTTGTATAAAGCCCACTTTTGAAAAGACTCGATCATCAGATATGATTTGAAAAGCTTCCGGACATCATTCACATGTCACAAACAACCAGGAAAATGAGCTTTTTTTAGAATATACCTCAATGGTAGTATAGTTATAACAACAAAGCATTTCCAGGGACAGAAAAGTTTCCAGAGACCAATAGAAAATTCACACAGCTTAACCTTTTTGTTTATTTATTAAAAATTTTCATTTAGGGCCCATTGTATTTAACAACATGCAACTTTAAAATTATTGAATTTACATATGTAGCTTTGACACACTAACAAATCAGTTTCTTTAAATCATTTTGAAGTACTTAAAAAATCTTTATCTTAGATCTTAGAAGTTTTTAAGTCATTCAAAAAAATATTTTCCTTTTTTTAATCAATTTTTATGTAAACAATATGAGCTTTCGGTTTCATTGAGCTTACGATGCATGTCACATAAACAATTTTTGCCAAGTTGCTAGTCAAAACGTCTCGAGTAAAGAACGTTTTAAGAAATTCATCGCGCATTCAATGTTTACGGCCATTAAGAAATAATTTGACGTTAAGTGGCCATAATTAAAATGTAGCGAGCATGTGAATCCACGCGCAGTAAATTTTGAACATTCATAAATATTTAATATATTGAACCGAGTAGTCGGTGTCTCCGGGGAGTATTTTCTAGGGGCATGTGATATTACGTTAAGGCGGTTTCCCCGACTTATCACTTCACGGTCTACTCGCTCTGAACATAATTTAACATTTCTCCTTGTCGTAGAGATAAAAAACATTTTTCGATAGCTATCACGAAGCAAAAAAGTCTTAGCAAACTATCCTGGATTAGTTATTATTTACAGCAAAGTTCGTAGAGCAATCAAAGAATCTATTTTTTTTTCAAATGTATTTCAGAAGCATAGTATATATATTTTTCACCAGACTGACATAAATTAAAAGGACAATAGTATTATATTATAATATTTATTTGTCATAAATTTAAAATATATCTTGAGAGATTTTAACCATTTTTCATAATGATATTTTTTTTCTTGTCTTTCCGTGTTACTGTCCAATCTTATTATGATACATTAATGATTGGAGCATAATCGTAACAACCTAATAAATATCATACAAATTTATGAAGACACACACCGTTTCCTTGATCAAATATAATACGATTATAAAAGATAACACAAAGCAAATAGAGCGCAATAATGCGTTATGTTTATTGAAAATAATCACAAGTCAATCAAAACAATCAGTGGTTCAACTGACTAATTAAGGTATATATACTTCGAATTTCTTCTCTCGTAGCTGAGAATTTAATTCATCATACACCGTTATTTAAATTACCACACTAATCACTGTATTGGATTTATTTTGCTCCCGTTGGTACATATTTGAAAAAAATATTTTCTTAAATAATTCAATCTCGATGTTTTCCAGCCCTTCCATATTGCCTAGTCTAGTACCGTTTCGTTTTGAAATCAATATTATCTTAACAACACTTATTCTAGATAGCAGTATGTCTGACGACAAATTTCCGGAATTACATGGCAGTTAACCAAACTACAGTATACATTGGAAATGATTTTTCTTGGGAAAATATGTCAACAGACCGCCGAAATCTTTATTTATGTGCGCGAAATATTTTTTATTGGCAAAATTTTCGAAAGAATAATATTATTATACTGTATATTGTTTTTTGCTTTTTCATTTTCCATCTGTGCAAACTAATTTTCATTGAACCTTTTAAAAGTAAAATACTTTGCTTTTGAATAAATTCAACTCAAAAAGCCTTTATTTCACATGCGATAACCTTACAAACTTTTTACACATTTTTATTTAACAGCACATAAAATCAACTGTCGGAAGTATATAAAACAATCGAGGCAAACTTTTTCCAAATTTTATTAATACTGAATTAAAGATTTTTTTTATAAATTATATATATCTTTGTTTTGTCCTTTTATTTTTTATATCAAATATAGCATATTATCCACATTTATTATACAAATTTCAATGGCGGCTATAGGGATGAAGTGTAAAACATATTTAAATTTCTTGATATGATTACAAAAATTGAAAAAGTAATAAGTCAACTAATTAAAATATCTTATTGCTAATTCAACAATTGATTTGTTTATCGTGCATTATTTTAAATATACGCAAAAAATCACATTTTAAAACCTTGATAGCATGCACTTACTATTTTTTAGTCAGATAAAGTTATTACCAAATGCAGTCTTCAATCGGCTATTTTATATTGCTGGCTATCTACTGGAGACTTCTGTTACGAAAAAATCCCAAGAGGACAACCTGGCAATAGTCATCACGTTTCATTGCACTTGTCTGGTATTGGCCGTTATACATACCGTCAGACTTACCTTAAAACTTAAGTTCTTTTTCTACAGCCTTATTGTCTCGACCAATTATCTCCAGAGACTTGCAGTAAATTTCGAACGTGTGCCCGAGTAGCAGGCGAGACGAGACGCGGGAAGTGAACAGGGGGCAGATTACAATATTCTTTGTATTGAATATGCTTCAAGAAAATGACTTAGTACACTAAAATTAATTGAAATATATGTTATTTCAATTTCAACACTGTGAAAAAAATCAATTTATTTTCGTCCTACAAAGTTTATAAAGTACACTGTTATTTTTTCACGGAGTTCTACCACGTAAATGGTAATTCAATCAATAATTTGAGTATCGATCTTTTTGTAAACGTATCATAAGTTAATAATGAAAAAATATTTCTTTAAGACTAGTAAGAATGCATTGATTGAATTGGCATTTACTTGGTAGAACTCTATTATAACTAACGAACTAAAATACATTGCTATTTTTTCACCGTGCTAGTAAGAATGTTTCCGTTTCCCTTACTTTTATATACATTGATATTATTTGTTTATTCACGCTTAAATAATTTGCATTACATTTTCAAAATTCGAATTCAATATTTGCTGGCATCAAGTTACATCTAAAAGACTTATACAGATGTATTAAAACGTATTTGCTCTGATTAAAATACTTTTAGTATAAACAGAAATATCGAGAGAAAAAACAAATACGTTTGATTGATTTAAAGTGTGGGTTTTATAAAACTTAATAAAACAAAAATCAATTCTTACAATGTAAACAAAACAAGTTAAATAATAAAGATTTTGCTCACTTCACTGAGTCAGAAAAATCTCTAACATAAGCTAAATTGAAAATTTCAAAGAAGACAGGAGAAACACATTATTCGGAACATTTTGAATATATTTTAATTCAATTGCGTGAGATTACTTTTGTATTGCTTTTTATTTTGCTAAAAAATATTTTAAGTAATTTCTAAATACGATTACATATTAAATTTATTATTTTGAAGAATATTTCACCATTTATATTTACTATTTTTCTATTTAGTTAAATAGATATAAAAGTTTTTCCAGTCAGCTAAGAAGTAAATTGTATATGTAATTATATAAGTTATTACTCTAATGTTAAAGTATAAGCTATCGATATACGTGTAGTAAATTTATCTAAGCTACTTCAATTGTTTGCTAACAGAGTGAAGTATTGACGTCAAAAGTAACGGAACAACATTCGACGCCCGTCAAGATTAAAAGCTCTAAACAGGCGTCGAACAAAGTTGGTCCGGCGACGTCGAATGTGACGCGCCTCGTTAAGGTATCGCTCGTCGATTTAATAAAGCGCACGTGAGCTACACTAAGGAACTGATACACGTCGATTGCAGAAAGCTAGTAACTGGTTCATTGAAGTTTAATAAAAGTTAACGCCGTAAAATATAAACACTTTTTCAAATACATTTAAAATTATGTATATCTCTTTACAAATGAAAAGCATGATGATATGACTTTAACGAGGGATTGGTTTATACATAATTTTTATAGATCGATAATTATTAATAATGTCAGTTTCTTTAAAATGTTAAATTGAACTCTATCTTATTTAAGTCACAAGCGCATATAAACTGTAATTTTTTGGTGTAATAGTTTAACAATGAGTTATACTTTTTAAAGCGATAACAAAAATTATAACATTTTTTATACCTGCATTTTTTATCATTATCATAGTTATTTTTTCCTATGTAATTGATTTAAATTATCTTTAAATTTAATATTTTGATAATTCTGATAATACATGACAATTGATTCAAGAAAACTCTCGTCTGTTTACTTTTCTTTGTTTCTAATATTTCTGTAAATTGTTCATCAAAATATTAATCAATAAAAGTTTATGGTGACACTATAAAATTAAAACATCATTTTCAAATTTACTTTAACAATTTATCGTAAAATTCGTTATATTGTAATATATATATATATAAGAGTTTCAAGATACATAGAAAATGAAGCATTTTTTTATACTTCAATATATCGACTGACTTACAAAAATACTAACATCAATCAAATTTTGTTACTTCGATTTAATAGGTACACTTGATTGCCTCAAGATTCCGAAAGCTGAAAACCTGTTCGTTATAAATGAAAAAAAAAGTTTGACGATACAAATATTTTCTGTTTATTTCTTCTGCCAGGAAATAGTCTGTTAAATCGAAACATAATTAATTAATTTAAATAACTAATTTATTGGTATGCAAGCAATGAATACTGCTAACAAAATTTTCAAGCAACTTTTACGTAACATCTGTAGGACTATATCTAACAAAATAAAAATTCGAGTGTTTTTTTGAAATATTCATATCACGAGTCAGCTTTTGTGATTCTTCTCATATCAAATGGTTCTGAATAGAGTTCTAAGAAATTTATTGGCAGTGTCCGGTCAACGGTACCGTCCGCTGTCCGGCTCTAAGGTCTAACCTAACGACTTGCATTTCATCGTCGCTCACCAGTTTCCTAACGAAAATAAATTGATCACCCAATGGTACTCGTGACTATCCGGTGTAAGCTCTAAGGAATCGAGATCTTTTCATCGTTTTATTAAGTATAAAAGAATCAAATCAATACCAAACAATGTTTCTTTTCCTCAATATTACAGAAAATTTAAAATCAGAAGTCGTATATAATTCTTATAATCATTTTTAAAACTATTAATCAAAATTTTAATTCATTTATTTCCAATATATAACCCTTTCTTAACAATAGGTGGTTGATGTTATGAGGGAAATTAAAGGTGTAGATACCAGTGGAACACTTGGTGCTTTGTTTATTATGATTCATCATGTGTATAATTTATCTTTTGTTAATATGTTTACTAAAAATGAAAACATTGAAGTTAAATGAAAAAAAACATTGAATAAAGATAATGGCTGATTCGAAATTAATCTGGACAGTTGGCTCTCGAATGCCTTTATTTTATCTGACATCTGTGTTAGAATATGTTTCATGGCTTTTTTATTATAGGGAATTAAAGATTCACTGAATTTTGTTGATAAAACAAGCTTATGTATAAATATAGGCATTCTTAAAAAAAATATAATGAATGATACAGAATTTACCATTTTACCTTTTTAAAGCTACCATTTAGCTAGGACATATTAATGTGCTAATTGAGGATTCCATCTGGTTTGTTTTGTATTTCAATTTTAATGTTGGTGGACATATTTTTTATCTGCCATCAATTACAAATATATGAGACGTTCTGAAACTGTTTTTTGACATTGAATTTGTACTATAGTGTAATTCAATACACATCAAAAACAACAAACCGCTTCGCTTTTGTAAACAATAATATTAAAAATTATGGTGAGACATTATTATTGACATTGATTTTGTATACATTATAAATAACAATGACCTGAGTAGACTATGTGAATTTTAATCAACAAACAAAATTTAAGATATCCCTATTATATTATCAATATTCCAAGTTTTACAAGTACAAGACAAAAGATTAGAATTCAATATTTTTTCCATGAAGACAAAATTTTGAATTTGTGTTACGTTATATTGGTATTTAAACTATCAGTGAACAAAAGTAAAAAACATACAACAAAGTAAAGTAAGTTATATATCAATTTATTGAAAAAATGTTAGAGTCTGTGTGAATCTAAACAATATAACATTTATCAAAAAATGAAGAATAATTAGGAAACAAAAAATATTATTTCGACGCTTTTTTTTCATACCAACATTTTCAATCTATATGAATTTGATAACACCTTATTTCAAATTTTGTTTATAGTATTAACCATCCTAGAAAACTTAAAACCAGCATGAAAATCATATATTCTATGCCTTCATATGGCAATAACTAAAAAATAGTATGTTTTTCAAAAAAAAAATGCTTTTTGAAAATCGATTCTTTTATTTAAAATAAAATAGTGTCTGAAATTTTTAGTTTATCTTTTTTTTCCAAAGCTCAGAATGCAGCAAAATATGTTCATTTTAATAACGTGATCTTTCAAGTCTTCTACGAAATCGATATCACTTTATTTTCCATTGTGCTTCAAAGTAGTGCGATGCCATAATGAAACTCTATCAGTAGCTTCATTCAACGTTTTGATATTGTACGCCGTTCAAGGTGCAAAAAACCATAGAAAGCATTCAACGATTTTATCTTAGTCAAGCATCTTTTTCAAAGAGTTCCTCTGACTTGGTGCATCTCACTTACATATTCTATGATGACGTTAAACCGAACATATCGAGAAGATTCACATCCTAAAATATAGAGCAAGTCTTTTGTATCACAAATATCTTTACGCACAAAGCAACTGACAAAACTATTACATTATCTTTTTTGTAGTGCTTGTGAATAAAAATCACAATTAATATCTTCAGTTAAAAATGTTTTACAACAATCAACGGTGCTTGACAGAATTTTATGTGTACAGAAATGTTTAAAAATACTTACTTAAATTAGACGGTAATGTTGAAGTTTTCAAGCTTCACCGATAATCAATCAGTTGAGAATTAGAACAAGCAATTTAGTTGTACAGCAGTTAACAAAACTTCGTACATAATACATATTTTAATTGTAATTATTACATAATCTTGAGAGACATGATATTCAATACGTGATAATGTTGTTTTAATTGTGTCTATTGTTCGAAATTGATACAGCATGCCATGTCATTAATATAAGCCGACCCGAATTCACGATGACAATATTGTTCAGTATATTGGTATTCATGACAGTATCATGGGAGCTGTACCGAATATTTGCAATTAGCCAATTATGACGGTTATTGGTTACTCTTCTAGAGGACGTGACGTTTATTGGACAAACGTCAAAAATTTCCGTTGGGAGAAATTACTGAAATATATAATATTCCTATATTTACCTAATGCTTTTTTGTCTCAAAACAGTTGATTTAAATCTTCTGATTGACTCGTCTTCAGCATATTTTTTTGAAAATTTAGTGTGTATTACTGCGTCATAAAATAAATGAAATTATTTCTAGAAGTCATTGATTTAATCCTAGAAGATTATCAATTAATTTTATTATTTATTCAAGTGTCACACTGTCACTCAATGTATTCAGAAAGCGATATTAGTTAATTCAAATTAAATATCTTTCATCAAGATTTTCCAGAATAAAAAATATTTGAAACAATCTAGGTAAAATAATTTGAATATTTTAAAAAATAAAAGCACATTTTTATAGTACTTATTTCCACAATATATTTTTTGATCAGGACCGGTTTCGCTCATCGCGAGCATTATCAACTGATAGAATACAATTTACAAACAAGTCTATTTATACAAAACAAAAAATTAATTTGAGTTAATGGTAGCAGGTGTACAAAACCATGGGTACAAGAACTAGGAAACAATTTACATAAAATCATACAATATTGCTGTTTGTAAATTGTATTCTATCAGTTGATAATGCTCGCGATGAGCGAAACCGGTCCTGATCAAAAAATATATTGTGGAAATAAGTACTAAAAAAATGTGTTTTTGTTATTTAAAATATAATGCCTTTCCATCAAGAAGTGACAGTTAACACCTTAAAAGTAATTTGAATATGTTTTTAAATAATAAAAACACATTTTTAGTACTTATTTCCACAATATATATTTTTTATCAGGCACGCTTTAGCTCATCGCAAGCATTATTATAAGTTGACGCTCACGATGAGCGAAACCGGTCCTGATCAAAAATATTTTGTGTAAATAATTACTAAAAAATGTGTTTATATTATTTGAAATATCATATCTTTCCATCAATAAGTGACAGTTAACACCTTAAAAGTAATTTGATTGTATTGACGTCGTATTTTTCCCCAATCAAATTAAACATAAAAACATTTCTGATGTGTCTATAGATAATTGATTTTCAAGAACAGAAATTTATATTCGACAAAATGTTGAATTTGATATCAAAGTTAGTATTACATTTAAATCGTAATTTTGGATGAATCTTGTAATGCTATACTTCACTATTATATTATTTACTACAATATTAATAAATAGTTTGAATTTTTCACTTAGATCAAGTTAAATTTATTAAATTTTATTATTTTATATGAAATATATATTTTAAAACGTCTAAAAAATATCTTTTTACTACTGCGATACATAGTTTTGCATATCGGGTGATTTTCGTGAATTTTGTTAAGCTGTATGTGTGTTATTAATACTTCTTTTCACATCGATATTATTATACCGCAAAATGATTTTAAAAAGATTTTACTTGGAAATTTCTGGAGACATAATAATTTTTCCCTTAATACGGGAATCGACAAAATACGCCGAATATATTCAAAATTTAATAAATATATTGAAAAATATTAAATAATCTACAATAGATAATGAAATTTTGAGCCGCTTAGAAAAGTTTAGTTGACGGCTCATTAATTTAACAAATATAATTTAAATTATCTATTTTCAATATTTTTCAAAGAAATATTTTCCCGCTACATTATTTTTAAGGTGCTTAGTTAATTAGAATATCATATGATAATGATATATCGACCCTTCAATATTTTCAACAATCAAAAATATAAGTCTTATTATTTGATTATCTTAAAAATAATGAGTCTGATACCGGAATATATTTTTTATTATTATCTCCTAAAGTATTTTACTTAATTGGTCCCCGTGGGATGAATGAAGATTATATTGAGCTTGCATCGAACCTTTTCAAAAAAAAACACTCTTAGTATGTAAGTAAGAAAAGAAAATGAATAAGTATCTGTTATTAATCAATTTATCATAATTATAATTGAAATCAATAAACAAATATATTTTTTTTATACGTCGATTTCAAGTTTAATGAGGAATTTTCATATTATGTATACATTTTTTATTATAAAAATAAAGTTCCCATGAATTAATTTTATTGTTATTAAAAATCAAGTGTATCGTCATAATTTATCAAGAAATATATATATACATATAAATAAAATAGTTTTTCTGTAAAAGAACATAAAGTGAAAATATTTATAAACGAATTTAAAATCGATTAAAAAAAAATTAAATCGAAAATTACTTTAAAACTGATGTGGTGGATGCAATCTAAATCAGTAATGTTTGTAATGATTGTAACTTTAAAGTTTAGTATTTTTTTTTGTTTCTATTCTAATAAGTTAAATACTTTTAACGTTGAATTTTTGGCTTTTTGGAATATACACATATATGTATTGTTGGAGTTTTAATAATTTTAATTAAACACATTTAACTGAATGATGTCTGTTTAAAAATTGTACGATTCCACATGTTTTTTCATTAAAGATCCAGGTTTCGCCTTTCGGCATCTTCAGGCATTCTATCACATTGATGTGACAAAACTGACAGTTCAGTAGCAAAACATGTGGAATCGTACAAAGTTTTAACAATTCAAATTTGATATTGAAACTCCATCAAGCACCTTCAATCGAAATCATTAACGATATCTTTTTAATTGATTTTACGATTTCTTGTATATATATATATATATATATCGTATAATAAACACTTATTTTTACATTTGCCATAATTAATATAAAATAAAACTTAATGAGTGTATTCTCTTCTGAATAATAAGCTCTTGTTTTACCTTGATTACTTTGTTATTTAAATAAAACTTTTATTGTTATCAAATTAACATAAATATTGAGTAAACAATAAAGTGTGGTCGTAAAATACTTATTTTTGAATAAAATTAATTAATTATTAAAGTAAACATTCCAGCGTCATGATTAATAACAATCCAACAAAGGAAGACCTGTGTCACCTATTTTCCTTGTATATCTTAGGCGTCGTAATAATATCCAGTCTATGGTAACAATAAAACTTTAAAAAAAAGTGTGCAATGACACGTTCACCTTGTAAAGGTCTTTAGAACGATTTTTTTTAAAATAATCGTGAACCTTATCCTCCCACATATAAATAATGACAATACAATTACCAAATAATCAAACATCTCAGCTGTAATTGCAGCCACATGTTATGTCGCTTAGAAATGACCGTGGCTTACATCTTTCATAAAAGTGATCGATAGATACGAAGTGTTAATGTAATTATATGAAATATTGTTTGTAATTATTCTCTAAATTACATTTTTCAAGTACCAAAAGCGTAAACCACTTGACAAACATCTTTTTCATAAAGTACACTTATAATTACAGTGGAACTTCGATCAACCGTTCTCGCATAATACGTTTTCCCGTTTCCGTCGTCAAACTCTCATAAGAACAATGTTAAATAATCCCGCATTGACCGTTTCCCGATTCCCCGATTTCCTCGATAAACCGTCTAAATATTTTGGTCCCGTCACAAATATTATCCCGATTGACCGTTTTTATTCCATATTTCTCCGTATCTCGGCAAGCAAGTTTAGTACATGTTAGACGTAACACATTGGACGCATGTGCTATTTTTTGGGTTGAAATCCACCACACGCGTATTATTGTTTATGACGCAAATGTAGAGTTGTTTAAAATTTATGGTAATAATGATTCCTGTACATACAAACTTTTAGTCACAATTTTAGTAACAAGTCTTTGTTCCGATTAAAGTGCCAAATAACAAAGAAGCAAACGAACATAAAGGGCTTTTTTAAAAAATAAATTTTATATACAGTATGTACAAGTAACTAATAAATAAATATTTTTTACGATTTTACTTGTTTATTATTATTTGAAGCTTTCCCGCATTAACCATTCCCCGCAATTACCGTTATTTTTTCAGGGTCCCTTGGAAAACTTAAAATCGAGGTTTCACTGTATTATTTTTGTATTTTACTTATACCACTACAATAACACTTCATTTCAACTCCAAATTGGTCTTTTTAATTTTGTATCAATGTCAATATTTTTTTAACGAATTCTTACAACTCTCACTTCTTGACGACACGATATTTTAAACATAGTTTTATTACTATTTACACAATATATTTTATGAAGCGGTTTCGTTCATGGCGAGCATTATCACATTGAGTTAGAATGATTCTGCTTATAATGCTAGCGATAAGCGAAAACAGTCTTGAATATAAAATATATTGTGGAAAAATGGAGTACTAAAAATTTATTTTTAATATTCAAAAATAAATCATTTGATAAAATAAAAAAAGATGGAAAAATCTTTGTCGAATGTTCTATAAAAAAAACGCTCGATAATTTGAACTAAAAAAAATATTTCAATAATTAATACAATACATTTCCACTTCTAATTTTAAATAAACGTAAATATTGTTTTTTGCCATATATTGCATATATGTATTCAGACCTGTCAGCTAGTGTGACCCTATTACAATGGCAAATAGACAAAGCGAACTACAACAATTTAACCCACAGACAAACACGACAAAGGCTCTGAATGAGATGGCGTTTTAACATAATAATGTTAATACCCATCTCAGACGCATAGATAAATGAAGATAACTCAACTACTGTAAGACATAAAAACTTTTTGCTTATTAATTCCTTATTTATTCATTTTTGTCATTTGTATAATTGATTTACTCAAATTCATTTAAGTCTTCATAAATACTTAAGTCAAATCATTAAGATTATTGTCAATGTAATGCAATTTTACAAACAGATTCTGTTTTTCGTAAGTTTTGTATGAATTTATATCATTCTCTTAAATTTTCGAAAATTTAACATTGATAAATTTATGATTCCTCATATATGATATTATATTCAGCAACTTTTGGTTTATATTACAAGCCATTCAAAAACGTCGTTGAAAGTTTCATAGGCACATATGATTAAATATAATAAATAAATTTATTTTCAACTATCAAATAAAAAGTCTTTTCAATTTGTATACATACTATGTTAGTATATGGGTATTCATTTTTATCAATAACATTTTTTGTTAACTTTCACATGAATCAGAAGAAGTCTTATATTTTTTTAGAGTAGACTCTTTTTCTATAACACAGTTGACAAAAAACTTACACATCATGGTCAAATAATGAAAAACCTTTATCAACAATGATACTTTTGACAGTTTTCTTTCCTATACATCGTATATTTTGAGTTTGATAAGTCGCTAGTGGTTTCAAAACTGTTTCAGATATGAACAATTAGATAAAACTATAAAAATCCAAATAAACAACGTTATTTCACATATATAAATATACACAATCAATCACAATAATTGATTGAATTTCGGAAACAAAAGGTAATGTTTTACATGTGATATTGAAGTTCCATAAAAGAACCTTCACTTGATAGTGTTAGTGACTTCATAATTTTATTATTAGCATAGTTAACTATGAATACAGAACTCACTTTACATTTTGCTGTAGCGAACATTCGATTTATTGATTATGATCGACAACAATCACCTTTTTGTATTGCTATACATACATATTTTGATCGTATATTCTCATGTTGCAATAATTATAAATGTAAAGCTCATGTTGAAATGCAAATGGCTACAAAGAACAAAAGGAATTTTGAATGCTGCAATGAAAAAACTGGTTTTCCAATTTTTATCAAACAAACGAACCGTTTACCAAGAAATTGTGTTCAAATACTTTTTGTTTATTTCCCTCGACATTAATTTAATGTAAAAGCCAAATGACTGTTCCCAACATGAAATTTTATATCCTTCTGTTTTGTTTTAAAAAGCAATTGTGAATGATTGAAACCGCTTAATTTGTCAATTATTTTAAAATTTCAACAAAACATCATAACAAAAAAATTGTATAAACAAATATATTTTTAAGTTTTATCATTGAAGATTAAGTAAAATTGAATAGTATTATCGAATTTTGCTCATATAGTTAATGTCCATTGAAATAATATATGTTAATTTGTCAAATGCACCTGAAAAATTACAGACTTTGTTTCTTTTTTTCCAATCGTTTATCGACAGTAAATATTATAGGTATTCATTTCAAAAATTTTATAAATTTTGTTGTGTGAAAATTTTGAGTTTATATTCATCTTCGACTGGGTGGCGTGGACTTAATTTTGCAGAAAATTCATTCCTCTAGATAAACGAACACTTTGAATGAAGAAGAGTTGACGAATACTTGCCTTCTGTGTGAGGAGTTTTATTCATTTTGCCTAATCCCGCAAAGCAGAAATTCAACGTTTGAAAGTGTAAAACATTACAAAACAGAAATGATGCCCCTGGCGCCAATATTGATCGTTGTATAATCGTATATGTAAGATTTTCCACAGTATCAGGCCTATAAGGGATTTCTGTGAGGATACCATGGACATGCAGGGGTAAATAATCATGGAATCAGTATTTTAAATTACTCTTTTGCTTAAACAGCTTTGGATCAAATCAATTGAATTTTCTGAAACTCAAACTTGCCAGAGCTTGTATAGAATCAGTGGCCATGAAGCGCTTACAAATGCACCCGCAATGTCAAGTAATACTTATAAAATATATCTATGTTGACTTTAACTAGCTGTCCATAGCAGTGCTTCCCAAAAATTTTCATACTACAGTCCCATAAAGGAAAAAAAATATAATTTACGGCCCCTCATAAACAAAAAAAAGTTTAAATATAAAATGCGGCCCTTATTGAAAATCTGCGTCCCCCAGTTTGAGAAGCACGGTTCTACAGGACTTAACAGGACAGAATAGAAAATTGAATCATCTTGTAGGTTTTCCCTGTCTAAATGCGTATATGTAGGGGGATATTAGTGCAACCACAGTTACGTGAGAGGTCTAAGTGAAGTCCAGTAACAATGTAAATTACATACCCGCCATTAAAAATTTCTCGTTATTGACTATTATTTGCATGGAAAATAATGGTAGCATTATGCAAATATAGCCTACAGCCTCGAATTAAATATTTCAATTATTTATTCAAAGTTACACCTGACTGAGCTCACAACAATTTCATATAACTGATTCCTACTGTTATTATTTATGGTGACTGTAAAATCTGAATAGTTGATTTATATTCAAATAAATATTACATATGAAATAAGCTACCTCAATACATTTATCTGTGAGTAAGTCGATTTATCAAAATACCTATTCATTATTTTTGAAAATTAAATCAGGCAATATGATAAAAAATGTCATTTTGAATACTCTTTTTCGTTTGAACCCTATAGGTATTATTTAGAACTCATTCAAAATATATTCACATCAGTTAATATTTTTATAACAACGACTGCATCATGTTTAAATAAATTTTATCATAGCAATGTAAGTCTCAAAATTGTAAAAAAAATTAGGATAAATGTATTCTTCAAATTATATATGGTGTAATAGAAACACTCTCGTTTTGATCTAGGCGGTATAGCCTCAGAATTTAAATAAGATTTTTCGTTAGTGATATGTTTTTTTTTCTATTATTGAACGTGATCTACAGATATAAAACTAATTTAATGTAAAAATATTTCCCTTTGTTAACCCTCCGACTTCTAACGTCTCAACTGTTGAGACGGCTGATTTTACTGTGTTAATAGTTGATACCAGAAAATATATGAATTAACAGTCCATAAAACCTTCTTGTATTCACTAATTTTTGAATTAATACATTACTTGATTTATTCTGACAAATTCAATTAGATTGTTTCAAACCAACATTATTCAATAAATTGTTGAAGTCTTTATGTTGGAATATCCTTTTAAATGCTCAGCAACGAACGAATTAAGTTATCAAATAAATTAAAATTTTTCTTGTAGCGTTTGATGATGACTTTGTAGAAATTAACTTTCGCTATAAAATTACAATAATTGGCCCTGCTTTTTTATTATAAAAAAAAACGTTAATATGAATTTTAATATATTTGTTTTACAACAATATTCATTTTAATATAAAGCAAAAATTGTATTCCGAAACACCTTATACAAGGTCACAAAACAACACTAGCAGATGCATTATTCCGCATGTATTTAACTGAGTGGGCTGACGGCGTCCTTGAGTGCACCGCGCCGGTGATCGAAGCTAGATATTGCCGGCAACATTTCGCATTGAACAACAATGCTCAATAATGAATAATAGCAAAGGAATGGATTCAGATTGTTAAGGCGACTCACGTACCACACGTCATTGTATCAGGGAACCGGCTCTCTAAAAAACTTGGCAAGAAGCACTTCCTTATCCAATATCAACACAGTGATTGATTACATAATGACAAACACACAATTTATATTTTCAAAGTGTTAAATAAAAAATGCGGTTCACAATGGCTTTCACCAAAGTGAACGAAACACTTAGTCATTATTTTGAATTGTAAACAGAGTATCAAAATAAAATAAAAAACAATTAATAAATTCTTAATTAAATATTCATAGGTGAAAATAATTTAATATTTTTTGTATTAGTGTTTATGGACATAATGTCTATTTTAGATACTATATTATTTTCATTTGTGTAACCGATAGAGACTATTTACATCAAACAAAAATGGCAGAATATAAAGATTTATATAAAGAACATAACATTTATTTGTTTAAATTAAAGCAATACTTAAATTCAGATAAAAAGAGGTGGGTGCGAAGAAATCAAATCATATCATACATCATCGATTTGGACACAAATTAATGAATGAATTGAAAATCAATGAATTAAATTGGTAAGATTCATCCCTTAATAAATTGACTATGAAGGGAGCACACTCAACGGTCAACCTAGAAAGATGAGAGGGTAAGGGAGTTTAACATTCTATAATTTGACAAGAAGTTACTAGTGAATATAAGTGTAAATTTAAACAATATTTTTGTCTCGGTAACATTTAAATATTTGTTAAATTTTCAACAAATAAATCATTGTTTTTATCAATTGAGGTCAATAAAAGACATTTAAAGACATAACCATTTCCAACTCGGAGCATATGATATTTTGTAGAGTGTATCTCTTCAGAAAATCTCTACAAAAACACCGTAAAACTTTTTCGAAGACGGTAGGGATAGAATAATAACTTTACATGTGTTAACTACCACTTCTTGGTGGAAATAAATAGTTCAATACAATGTCTAATACTATTTCCATAATTTACTATTATTAAGATTATGACAGGTTTCGCTCATCGCGAGTATGATATGAAGAGGACTAGTTGAGATACCTTATGATATTCATTTGATGACTTACTCATTATTGTTTGTATTCATCATCATCATCATCATCATCAGCCGGGGTCGATCCACTGCTGGATGAAGGCCTCCCCTTTTTTTTTTTTTTCAGGGGGGTTGTTTGGACATAGCAACACCACGCTGTCCAGGCGGGTTGGTGTTCGGTTTTCTGTCTGGGTTTTCCTTCCCAGGATTTTTTTGTATTACTGTTTATTATTTGAACCCAAAATATATGATTGATGAAATAATACTTTTCAGTATGGTACACACAAATGAATCGATATATAAAAAAATCTTTGGTCCCGTTTTACGTTCTGCGTGGAAGGATTTAATTTCAAGACATTCACGGATACATTTTTAGCATAAATGTATACGTATTTCATTGGCATATAGAATGAATGGTTACATTTAAAAATATTGTTTCTTTTCGATCAGGTAATGCATCTTACAGTTAAAACTTATTTAACGTACAATATAAGTATTTTGTATTGTAAACACTGCGAAATATTAAATTCCAGATGCGAAATAATCTAATACTATTTATCTATGCAGGCTAGTTAAGGAATGCACATCGGTATGCATTATGCAAGATGAACTAAGTCTGTTTGTTAAATGAAGTATCCGCATGGAATTTTAATAGTAATGTAATCGTAGGGCAGATACTTAGCCGCGCCACTTAGCTATGCATTACAGGGTCATTCGATCAGTTACGTCACATTACCTCTGTTATAAACTCGAGTAATAACACCATATACAGGATGAAGTGAGAGAATTAACCGGAATGTTTCAAGTGAAAAACTAAAAAAGTTTTTACATACGTAGATAATTAAAATTGAAAACTTTAAATTTCATTTGCCGTTACAGAATGTGAGCGTTATTTATGATTCGTTCGTTTTAATACAAAATCCTACGAACAGCAACGACTTTTGACAAATTAAAATTAAATTTTATTTGAAAAAAATATCAAGAATGAACAGCCAGCAATTAAATATTATTTTTCTTTTATTATTTTAATAATGTATACGTATTATATTTTCAAGATTGTCCATATTTTCAGTTGTTTCGCGGAACGCACATCTGAAATTGATTGCCCTAACGAGTGATGACGCACGATCTAAGTCTTATTAAATAACCATCTGCAAACGCAATAACTCATAAAAAAAGACACTTAGCTTCTGAATTTGTAAAACACCTCGAGTTTCCCATCTGACTCATTAGTAATTTGCTTGAATAATGATCACTCAACCGCAGATTACATAACTTTGCTTGAGATTTTTCATCCTCGCGCTAATCAAATTTTTAAAAGTGGGACGAAATATTTCAGTCCCATCTTCGCTTGTCAAAATATTACAATATCAACCTACATCAAAATCATTCAGCCCTTTGCATCATAATTATTTCATACATATGTCATTCCCATATTGTTTTTGAGTGACCTAGACAGCTATATTAAAATTTTAATTACAGTGTGTACATTAGGAAGTGGGCTTTTTTATATTTCATTGAGAAATACGCTGATATAATTTAATATGTACATTAAAATACTCACTCAGTTTAATTACACCCAAATCAGAATTCGTTGTTTTTAAGGTTTTCATGACGCAAATATGTACAATTATTTTTCATAGATTTTATAATTACGAATGTAACATTATAGCGTAGGATTTAATCTAAAATTAACAACAATTAAAAGTATTTTGGTGAAAAATAAAATATTGTAAAATTTCACAATGACGAATAAATCTTTAATTTGTCTTTGATAGGGAAATGCCTTCTAATATTATGAATAAGCCACTATTATAAACTGATTAAACATTCTGACAAACTCACGACAGAAAATGCTTTTAGGGGACGAACGAAAATAGAAAGCTTTCTTTAGCTTTTTTTCTTAGAAATCTTTAAAAGGGGTAAGCTATACTCGATATTTTAAGAAAAGTGTAAGGTTTTTCCTGTACCCATGTTTTATATAGAAAAGCCTTTTGAGTTTACTTGTTTTTTAATTGATCTTTAGGAGACCTTAATCTGTCTCATCAATCACAAATTCAAAGAAAAAGCTTTGGCTTGGCCCTAACCGCAAAATGTTGTTGAAGGGTGAAAGCTTTTTAACTAAAAAACGCTGCCCTTACCAAAATAAGATATTCTACAAGATGTGAGAGCTTAATTTCTTCGTCATAAACGTTGAGCTATAATAATAGAATATCAAATTTTCATGATCGCCAAAATGAAGACATATATATATACAATTATATAATATTTAGTATATACATATAATATATCCCAAATATTATATAATTGTCTTCGACAAAAAATATTTCAATCAATGTTCAAAAAGCATGTCAGGACTTTTTCAAATAAACTGTTTATGTTTTTCGTAATGATGTCAAAAACATTTAATTTATAGTTGATGGCCACCTAATTATCAATCTCCAACAAGTCCAACACTTTTTTTCATATTAATTTTTGTATCGATTAAATACAATTACTTTTTATAAATTCCACAGTATAATTGTTTTTTTTTTATAATTACGAATGTTACTCCAAGCAGTAGTGAACGTTGTGTGTGATGGACCTTACGAATTCAGGTCTCAGTGTGTAGCGATTTATTCAATGAATTTTATTCGAAAGTACCGATATTTGCTCTAGCGAGAGCGGTTAACTAACCACTAGTCCTGTCGTAACACTATACTTTCTCGACGAATAAAATGTTACTCCAAGCACTAGTGAACGTTGTGTGTGATGGACCTTACGAATTTAGGTCTCAGTGTGTAGCGATTTATTCAATGAATTTTATTCGAAAGTACCGATATTTGCTCTAGCGAGAGCGGTTAACTAACCACTAGTCCTGTCGTAATATTATACTTTCTCGACGAATAAAATGTTACTCCAAGCACTAGTGAACGTTGTGTGTGATGGACCTTACGAATTTAGGTCTCAGTGTGTAGCGATTTATTCAATGAATTTTATTCGAAAGTACCGATATTTGCTCTAGCGAGAGCGGTTAACTAACCACTCCTGTCCTGTCGTAACACTATCCTTTCTCGACGAATAAAAAAAACGTTGAGAAACTGATAAAAAACAGTTGTCGTACATAAATATGCCTCCATTCAAATGTCATATACAGTTTTCAGCCATTACTTATTTAAAAAAAAAAAAAATCACGTTGGAAACGATTCTTTCTGGGAAATGAAATTTCATGTGTAATGGCAATAACCTTAAAATTTTCTATTAAATATTTCCTAATGCTCACATTCCTTCACTTTTCCTTTAGATTTTTAATTAAACGAACGAAATCGAATTAGAGCAATCTAAAAGTTTCTCAAATAAACAATGAATAAAAATGCGCAAAGATTTGTATGATATAATGCAACAGCTCCTAAAATTATGATATTTTTTTTTCATAAAAAATATTTTTCTAATATATTTGGTAATAAAAGTAAAACTTTAACTGATAATTATTTCAAGTTAATAATAGTTTTTTTGATTTTAAATAAAATAATATTCTTTAAATATGATTAAAATTTCACAGTGAAAAACTTTTTATATTATCTATCAATAATATTAAATTTCTATGGATATTTTTTTTGGGTCGTCTATTAGCTTCATGCTACTACTGACCATCATTTATTAAAAGAAAAAGATATGAAAAATAATAAATAATAAATGGCATACCTTGGTAATCACAGATTAATAATACCTAGGGTTTGCATCAATCAATGCTCCAAGTCCTGATTTAAGTGAATTATTTATGAAATTCAAGTAAAGCCAACACACTTAGCTGTGTACATAAATTTTGTATTTAGCTAACTACTATAACTTTCATTCAGTGCATGTGGGTCCTTCCACACTGTAAAAATAATCCAATGTTGTCATACTATCAATAAAAACAAAATTCAAAACTATATTTATACTTCGATGATTGGCACAATTTCTCGGTACGAAATTCTCTAGTTCAAATCACTTTTGGGATTTTGTAAAAATGACGTAACAAAATTAATCAAATATTTTCTAAATAAACAAGATGGGTTTCAAATAATCAAAAAACTAGGAATAAGTATTGCTCATCGCAAGCATTATCAACTGAATCAGGTCAAAACCAACTAATAATTTTCGGGATGAGCGAAACCTGTAATAATCATCAAAATATTAAATTATGGAATTATTACTAAAAAATATTTTTATTATTCAATACGCAACCTTTTTACCAAAAAATAAAAAACCACCAATTTTAATTAAGTACTATTATATGTCGAGATTGAAAAATAGCATATGAATTATTTTTCATTAGCATGATGACCTTAAATCCAAAATCTAATTATAATCTAATAATAATATTCTTACTATAATATTGCTACGCAGAAAAAGACATCTTATAATAATCTATTTAACCTTTATTCATAACATATAATTTTTGAAAATCTATCTCAAAAATCTTCAAAATACTTTGAATTTAAGTCACAAATTCATAACTAATTACTGTAGCGTTTTTAAATATTATCGCTGAGTATCGTTTCCAGTGAGATAAAATCTACGATAAATGATTTAATAAATTTTTCCTTTTTAGAAGAATTTCTTAAAAACGTATTTTTTAAATTTCAATTTGCTTACAGAAAAAAAATATATTATAAAGCACAAATTATTTTACGAGAATAACTAAAGTTTCTGCTTTTGTCAATTATGAACAAATTAAGGTAGGTGTTGATTAATTAATTAAGTATAGGCAAAATAAACTTCTATTTCATTAATATTTTACCCTGCTCATTATTCTACCCTTTTAAAAAGTCACCAAGAATTAAAAGCTCTTCAGCCTTAATGGGTAATGATTATCATGTTATTATCAATTTAAAAATGATTCCATCAATTCATTAAGAAAATTCCATTTCAATTTTTGTCAAATATTTTTTATATTTTCAATCACTTTCAAGTTTTGTTAAAACTTTTGTGTTCGGTATATAATTACTGATGAAGTGTTTTAAATGATATTAAACCCAAACATCTTCGAAGTAGAACGATTATTTTATATAATACTGTATGATTAAAAAATGGTAACAGACTCGGCTGTCTAGCAGTTAGAGATCCGCTTTGCGATCAAAAGCTTTTAAGAAAAAACCAATGAGCACCTATGTGAATTATATCTAGTTTCCTTATCGAATTGACCTTTAGCAACACTGCAAAATTCTTGTAAGTTCTTATTAAAAATATAGCAATGTAAAATTTCCGTGAAACCAAATATTTTTTTTATATTATCCTTCGATTAACGCGGTAGATACGTTTCAAGAGAGAACATGTAAATGGAAACCGCGTAAATCGTGGCTTCGAGTTCATATAAAGTAGGGGGATAGGTTCCAGAAAACTACTCAAACGAGTACATTGTATCATATATACACATATATCTGCATAAAATAGAGAATTTTATAGATCGATATAAGTCGATAACATATTTATTGTTAAAAGCATAATTATTAAATTGTAATTTTATTATTGCACCTCCTCACTGCTATATTCTAATTCAATCATTTTTTTTCTTTTTGGTTGGTTTGAAATCACATTTGGTGGATTTGATCCAACAGCAGGCTCTTCCTTTCGTCTTATTAAATAGTCTATAACTAATTTTTGTGGTTTTTTTTTTTTTTAAAGTCTTTATAAATTTCCCTCTAAAGAGGTCGTTTCCTAGAAGTGGGAGTAATCTGATGTAACATACGCGCTTGTGTGACGCGTTCCACAAGATATGTTTGATTTTTTATATACAAAAATTTTGCTGAGCGCGTAAAATTGAACCCGCATAAAGTGGATACCGTGTAAATCGAGGGATAAGTGTATTACAGAAATGAATGTTAAAAGACCTAGACTAAAAAACTCTGAACCAAATTGAACGCAATTGATCATATTGATAAAATCTCAGTTAAGCTAAGACAAATATGTTTTCCCGTAAATTTAAATTTGAAATTTTAGTTGTTGCTGCCGCTATCTTCAGCATTCACCATTTAACATCTTTTATGTTTATTAAATTATTATCGAAATTTAAAAAAAAATGATAAAAGATTCATATTTTAAAAATAATGAAATTTTAATTTTATTCTATACTTCATTAAAAAATTTACATTTACCTTTATAGCAGCACGCTTAAAGTAGGTTCATTATAATACGTGGAACTAAAGTGACTTTATTAACCAAAATTTATGGAAACATTATCAAGTAACCAGACGCACATGGGAACCAAGTTTGCTACCTTTGTGTAATAGTTTTTCAACAAACTGGTTATATAGCTAATTCTATGTTCATAAGACAGACGAATGAATGTATTAAAACTTAATGGTTACAAACTTCCATGTTTCGCAAGTTTTGATTTGTTCAAAAACTACAGCACTGGCTTGCGGCGTTAATAACTTAGTACTGTGTTACCAAGTTTGCCAACAAAATATGCTTTTTATTAAGAAAAAATACATATATTATTATTATGCAGCTACGGGAATCTTGAAATGTGATTCTTACAATGTATGACTATTTTCTTTTATTCGTGGTATAAAAGTTACCTAATTTGTAGTTTCATTCAAAATACAACACAGAAAACATTTTTAGTTTCAATTTTTAATGAAAATTTTTAATACAACCTGCCAAATTAGGCAATATATGTTATACTTGAAGTAACGTAATTGGTAAAATGATACTGCTATACCTCGTACATCATGCCAATGACAAAAGACATAGAAATTATCTGAATTTTGTTTTATGCTGAATTCGTAATAAAATCAAAACATATCCAAATCAAATTTGAATTGTTGAAATTTTCTAAAATTCCACATGTTTTATCACTAACTACCCGGGTTTCGCTTTTCGGCATCTTCATACATTCTATCACACGGATGCAACAGAACTAATGAGCCCGGGTCATTAGAATTGTAAAAAGTTGTAACAATTCAAATTTGATATTAAAATTCCATCAAGCACTTTCAGTCGGCATCATATATTATGTCCAAATCACGTTGCAATGCAACCGTTAAGAGTCATGAGCTAAGATTGACTGATAGTTAATAATTTAATTATACTCATTGATCAATCTACTTGGCACAGCGACTAATCATTGAGAAATATAAAAGAAACGTCACTCCCGTCACAAACGTCTGCCCCAAAATATAATATATATGTATGACTATTCGTAAAATATTTTTCAATTGGTAGAAGTGTTTATATGAAGTGGTTTCAAATTATGTTAAGCACACGCGAACCCGAGGTTGCCGTCCGATTTAATTAAACTTTTGGTTTTTTTTACTGAAATTGTCTTTTAAAAATGCACCAGTCAATTATTTGTATTTTATGTCGCCAGCATTAAAATAATAGACTGTAATTTCGACTTTAGAAAAATTCACACACCGGAAAGAATATCATCACTCGTGCATAACCTTCTTGTATTTTTTGAGTTGCTGAATGAATTACCACTGCTGTGGCAATCAATCTTAACGATCGTAATTTAATATGTTTAGCATCTAAAAATGCCATATTCATGCTTACATTTTTTGCCTATAAAAATATAACACTTCTAAATGTTTGTTTTTTTTTCTTTTCAGTATTTCAAAATGATCGACATAAACTATCACTCTGTGAGAACAAAATCGATTGTGTTTTTGGTACTTCTTCTTGGAGTTCAATCTCAAGGTTTGTATTGCATTTTAAACAAGTTGTCAACAATCAATTAATTTTAATATTTTAACAATGTTTTTTTTTATGATATTCAGATTTTGGTGTCACTTTAAAAATTGTTATTAGTTTTAAAATGAACATCATTTAACAAAAAATGAGCATTCTAATCACCATTAATGTGATTTATGATCACGTGACTTTGATTTGTATTTTCGTTGAAAATCACTGTAACTTTACAAATACATTTTCGGGGTTAATTCAAATGAGTACACATTCCTTTTATCATATTGAGGGCTGAGTGTTATTTACACATCAGGAGTTTATAGTAATCTAAAATTTTAATTTGCAAAATGAACGGTAAGCTTTTGTAAACAATGAGTTCATTTAATCATTAAGTGTTTTCATTAACTTTAAGATGCGACAATTAAAACCCTCCTTTACTTAGAGACAACTAGCGCCCCGTTCGCACAAGCTGCTAAATTCTTCCCTAATCCAAAGTGAGGTGAATTAAGCTGTCATTTGCAATGCAGGGAAATGCTTGAAGCTTTGGGCCACTCGTTTCATGCTCATTCAAGAAGCATTCAAAGTTGCTCACTTGCGGGGCTTAAAAAAATGATTACAATTCAATTTAAATATATTCATAAAATATTGTGGATTTTTAGTTTTTTTTTATTTACAAAATGTCAAACCATTAGTGATGGGAATTTTCTGGATTGTATTGAAATAACAAAAAAACATGAACGAAATTAATTTCATAAATTTTTAGTCACTAGATTGAAGACTCCATTTAAAAATGTTTGTTTTTAAAGCGAAAGCATCACATCTGGATATCTTTCAAAATCACTTTTAAGGTCTTAACTGTCACTTCTTGAAGGAAAGACAAATTTTCGGTATTTATTTCCACAATATATTTTTTCATAAATATACCTGTTTGTTAAAAATTGTATTCTATCAGTAGATAATGCTCGCGATTAGCGAAAGCGGTACTGACCAAAAAAATATGTTGTGAAAAAAGGTACTAAAAAAGTTTATTTTTATTATTTAAAATCTATCAAAATCTTAACATTATCAAAAAATTACAATTAAAAATATAAAAAAAACCATATAAAAATACCCGGTAATTTTATTATTAATTGAAAAGAAACAAAATAAAACACAAGATATATTTCATTTGTATCAAAAATACCCATTAAAATGTTTGCAAATTACTCTTATATTTGAATTAAATGATTTATTTCTTTACTAGAATAAATAATTTAATTGGTGTATATCTTTGTTATAAATAAGAAATTAATACAATATATTCCTGAAACATCCGATAATTGACGAAGTATTTATTTTCATGATTGTAATGATATTCGATACTATCAATTATTTTCAGCGTTTTATTGGAATACTATAAATATAATCTGCCTGATTTTAATAAAATACTTCAGAATTTAAGAATTGAATCAGCCTTTTTTTAATCACAGCATAAGCAATTTTTTACAGATGCTTGAAAAACAATTTTAGGGGTTGGGCTATTTACACAATTTCAATATGAAATAGTTTTCCAAACTTAACTTATTTTCATCTTATTCATGAAGTGTTTATAAAATTCATTTGATAACTAACTAATTTCATGTATAAAAATGTGCACTAAATACTTTTATCTAAATTGTTTATTTTAAAAAACATTTTTTTTCTTAAAGCATCAATTTTTGGTAAAAATTTCTTGCGCCTTTTACAGTTGAATTACACTATTGAAAATTATTATGACATTTTTAAAAAGTTTCACCTTTTTAAAGTTATTTTCATTAAAAGCACCTTAAACACCTGCAAAACTTAAAATCAGGGCTTGAATTTATTTTACCAAAAGAACAATTCAATTTATTTTAAAATCTCATGCCTAGTTGTTTATCTTAGCTGGCGCTATTTTTATTTAAATTTTGCCTTTTTCGTTATGTGGGATTTTGTTAAACACGCCTTTTATCTTCTTTATTATTGCCCCGGCTTACCCATGTAATGAGGAACTCGTAATCACCACTGCCCCCTTACAAATTTTACTTCATGTTTATCTCATTTTATGGCAATTCGCAAACTAATATGAAATAAATTAAAAATAATTCAGCGCTCTTTTCGATTTTCAACCGACATTTTTAACATCCAATGCTTCTCTAGTGAGATTTTTTGAAGGTTAATAAATAAATTAATCTAAAATGTTCTAATCGATGGGTTATAATTACGGTTCAAGCTATCATAATAACACCATTTTCATTGTTTTGATAACCATAATTGAATATGAAAAACCCTTGCATAGCTTGATATACGAATATATCAAATATGTGATAAGACTATCAACTATCAACTAATCATCATTAGTCATTTCTTAAAAATTTCAGCTTGCATCCGTATGCCTCTCATGTATAGTTTTTTTCATTGAATGTAACCAATTCTTTCCGCCATGGTTATATCTAAACTTATGAAAAACGATTTGATTTTTGTTTGCGAGCACTTTTTTGTGAAATTATGTTATCAATAAAAAAAAGTAATTCATCTGTGTGTAAGTGTTATTGAAAATTAATATATTTCCACTTAGTCATAAATGTAGTTGATTAATTGTTATTTAAGTACTTTTATAATAACATGTGACTCTGATTACACAAATTAACTTGTCATCAATACTTATCACTTAAAGGTCAACAAAATGTTGAATAGGCTTACTATTTATCTGCATCTTCAATTAATCATTAAATATCTTTAACTGGCAATAACTGTGTATGTAAATATTTTCAGCAATTACAATGTCATCAATATCGATATTTTTCTCAGAATAACCCAATTCTAGTACTCTGTATATTATATTCATATAAATTAGTAATAATTCTTGGAACGTATGAAAGTTAAAAAATAATTATGAAGTTATTACTGAGGTAAATGATAGGCTTATTTCGTATTTATTATTATTTACTTGCCATTAATCTTCCCATTATAAATACATATTTGTAAATAATTGTACTACAAAAATTATACCTGAAATTATATTTATATATATCTTTTTAATTCAAACCAAAGTCGTCGCATTTGCATTATTATTTGTAATGGCTAATTGTATCATATCGAAGAGCCGTCTATTTCTGACGCTGAGTGGTAATGTTTTGCAAATATTATTTTTAGCAGTATCGCTGATACTTTTCAATTTTCAATACGGTTCGTCAGCTAACAACAGTTTTCAAATCTGCTTAATTTTATTAATTTTTTGTTAAATCTTATATAATTATAATTTAATTAGTATTTGTTTTATGAAGTATAATTTATTTATTTAATAATGTGTACTATGCATTTTTATTATTTCTTGATTATTAAAAGTGTAAAATGTATAATTGTGTATTTCAAATTGAAAATGTCCGGATTTTTAGTTTTATTGGTTTCTCATTTTGCTCAGCTTAACCTTTACTAAAACACCCAAAAGATCTACCTCTTATAAAACGTGAACACATACATCGCAAACTACGTGTTGGAAGAAATGAGATTTAATTTTATTTTTATTTAATATCTACGAAATGGCCTTTGTTGAACGAACTTTTGATAATATTATAAAATAATAACCAACTGACGTGAATTTTTGGTTCAAGAACATTTTCATGCGATAGAAAATGTACAAATTGTATTTAAAAAAAAATAACACTCTCAGCGAAAACGTAAATTCTATTGATTTAAATTTCAATTGATAATGCTTTAATATTTTAAATAAGGCTTTGCGATATTTTTTATCCAAGTTCTAGTCTATATTTATTTGCGTTGCCTTCTCTGAAAGCGAAGGGTCAAGCGATTGAATGATAACAATTTCTCTTTAAAACAACCCCCATTGAGATACTGATATAGAGCACTTCGCGTACAAAACACAGCATTTGGAATGAAAATAATCTGATATCTTTTTGACTATTTATGTCAGTAAATATAAAAATGCATATTTATACAAAGAAAAAGGCACTCGTAATTTTATAAATTCACAGTTTTTTCGAATTTGTAGTTTTATCAAAATATTAAACGATGTTTTATATTAGAAAGCTGTATAATATATAATGACACATTTAAAAACAAGAATCTTATCAGTTTCACATAAACTATCACCTTTTTCAATATTTCCTTTTAGAAACGTTTACAAAATAATCTCTGCATTTATCCGGCAGTTTATATTAAAGCTGAATGCAGCTGTCAGAGATATTTTTCTAAAAAATCTCCCAAGTTGGATTATCTCCATAATATAGAAATGAGGATATTAGTACAATCTGGTCTTCTGCAAAATATCCGTAGTCAAATAATATCCGTGCAGATTTATTTTCAGTGGCCGTCGCGTTTCGGTGTAAAGGAATTCAATATGCTTCCACGGTGCGAGACGTGATGTAAACACCATCTGTTGGAGGTATTAGATAAATGTAAAAATAATGACATACTCGCAAGCATTCGCGTCACTCGTTAAACGTGCTGAAAGGCGCTATTTTGTTTATCCTATCACAGGAAACGTGGTTTCAAATTATTTAAATTGTACACTCGTAGCATGATCAAGAGAAAAAATATTTACATTACGAACTTTCAATGAAATTTTTCAACTTTCTTTTTTAACCAAGTCTACAGCATATAGATTTATGATGCGAAATCTCAACAGAATTTATTTAACGGAAACATTTTATTAAGTTTGAATCGTTCAGACTATGTATACTCTTACATGTTTTATCAATGATGACTCGGGCTTCGTTAGTTCTACTACTTCCTTGTGATCGAATGCCTAAAAATTAAAAAATGAGAAACCCGGATCGAGAGTCACAAAATATGTGGAATTGTACATAATTTAAATGATTAAAATTTTACATTAAAATTTTATCAAGTAGATATCGTAGATTTTATAATTCAGTCACTAAGAATAAAATGATTGTATTATGGAAATACTTTACCTATTATTTTCAGGATTGAGTATACTATTGGTTTGTGTTTATACATTACAGAAATCACTGCGTTTAGAAATAAATCGACCAAAATTTTTATTTGTTAATTTGAGCGCATCCGCGAATTGTAAAACAAATATTTTACATTGTGCTGAATTTTAGAATCAGTTATGGTTCCACAAATAAAGATTGGTTATACGCCAATTGTACAATTTAAAATCGGGTAAATGCAAATTGAAATCGTAGCACTTATATCATTTTTTTAAGTTTGTCATACTGAATCATTTTAAACTCGTTTTATGATTTCTCAAATTTTAGACGCTTTTTTGTATCAAATTTTGTTTTGAAATAAAGATGTTTGATATATTTTTCAAGATTTTTATTATCATAGTCAGCAGTTGCATACTTAGTAAAGTGTAGAAATAAAGAAAAGTATTAAGTTCATCATCGTGGATATTTGTGGAACCAATCATAGCGTGACAATACGTCAGTACGAACAGCTAATTCTGCGGCTGTCTTGGATATATTGTAAAGTTGATGTCAGCAAAAGTTAAGTACGCGTAAATGCAAGATACGTACAGAAAAATGTGTCGAATATTCCAACACACGCCCAAAACGGTATACGTTTGTGTAGATTAAGAGTAAATACTGAATGGATAAATTTCAAGAAGCTGGTGATAACCGTTCCGAGTTCCTCTATTTCCATTGTAGACTTAGAAAGTTGTTTAATTGCACGTAAACTCTGTTTGTTTTATCATCCGTCACGCTCTCCGCATCTCTCGCGCTTTTGTTGCCTTTCTTGCAAACTTTAAGCCAAATCCAACGATCGTCAGCATACGTTTACAACATAAGTGCTGCAAAGATTACATAACCGCGAATACTTTGTAGGTTTTCCTTTTATTGCATGCAAGAAAGCTTTCAAAATTCCATTTTAAAATAAATATATTACAACCACTAACGGTCGAAAAGTTCTAGAGAATTTAAATTAATTGGAAAAATTTTATCACCCGTTTATTCTACTGTAAGGTATTCGATTAGAGTGTGGAAATATTTAGGATTGAAATTTGTCTAATATTACCTAAACTTTTCTATGAAACTGTCATCAGCAAGAGCTTTTAACATATTCCTCTCGATAAAAAATGATGGAATATCATGGTGTGTCCATTGACTAAGAAAAATATAATATTTTTTTTACTATTTACCGTGCAAGAAAAATTCTGCTACGACGTAATTAAAAAGAATAAAAACTATGTTGGTGGATTCGTCAGGACGTCGGGACATAGTTTTTTTTCATTATTGTAGGATTAGTTGGATCGTTTGATCAGCGTTGATTAGAGTCTGGCTATTAATCACGTCACTTGCGAACTGTGTCTGATCAAAGAAAAATACACGGTTAGTTCTAACGCTGGCACAATCATTATCTTTGGAATAGTCAGACCGAAGGATTAGACTGCGACCTTTGATGTTAATACTTACCTAATACCTAAAATACTGATTAAAAGCTTTGCGAAGAAAAGTAGCCCTATTAGTACTCTTAATACTAACAAAAGGTATTAATTGATTGAACGCTTAATTTTTATATTAATACAATTCTAAACTGCTTTTTTTATATTTTAATTCATGAATAAAACGAAAGGCTCGTTATTTAAATAATTTGTTTTATTTTCAACGAAAAAAACTTCAATAGAATCGCTTCACTTTGTTATTAGTCGTAGTGTGAAAATGTATATTTTAAAATATGATAACTATTGAAAATGTTATAATTTTTCATTTTTTTTTTGTAGTCAATAAAACGTTTTTCTGCAATTATTATTTCTAAATTTCGTAGATTTTCTTCTATTCCTTGTTTTTAAAATCTGTTTTTTGAATTTTTGAAACAGATTGTTACAAACTTCCAACATCTTATCCAAATATGTTTACCACTGCAACGTGAATATACGTCCGGTTTTCAACGGGACGTCCCATTTTAAGATTGCCTGTTCCGTTGTCACCAAACACTGCCTTGGGACGTCAAAATGTGTCGTTCTCACTAAAAGAACAACACAAGATAACAAATAAAAAAAGGCATTGCTTAAATACTTCAAGGTCGATAACTTGAATCATTTGAACTTTGGAATAATTGTCGGATAAATTTTATTTCTGTCTCACACGTCTGTGTAGATATGATATTTTCATAATATATATGTTGTGGACGATTGATAAGACAAAAATGCAAGTAAAAATTCTCAAAGCAATATTGATTAATAAAGTAAGCAGTGAGCAATCATATCGCGTATTTTTTAATTTAAAAACAAACCCAAATATTTGCTTTAGTATATACTGAAAAAAATGTTCATCAGGTCATTTAGTTTCATTGCTTTTATATTTTTCTTTGAGTAATCCGTTGAAGAAATATCCATTTTTTTATTCAAAATACTTTTATACTCAACATGAAAATCATTTTTGAAGAAAAATATATATAGTCCGTTTACAATAGAAAAAAAACTATAAATAAAAACTATAAAAACACTATACATTAACATTATTTCAATTTAAAAATTTTCCATTTCATCTATGTAATTAAAAAAATGTTTTATTAAAAACTTTGAAAAGATTGAATGTTGGTCTGTATTTCTGTAAAATTTTTGTCTCATTTCTTAATCGAGAATGCATATTGTTTACACAATGAAAAAGGAAATCTTTAAATATTAACACTGCAAAACATTTTTGTTTGTTTCAAATAAATATTTAAATCTATTATACATTCAGTAACATATACAAACAAACCTTCGTTTTATTTGTATGTTGTCTATCCCTTTTTGAATAAAATGATAAACAAAAAAATTGACCAAACATGTAAAGAATATGTCTCCTTGAACCTTTTGTAAATCCGTGTACAGCGTTTTTTTATTGAATATCATTTACCGTAAAAAATATAAATCAAAACATGTTTCTTTTTCAGTATGGGTAATAAGGTATAATATATGTATGTTCAGAATAAGTAAAGGTTGACCTAAAACCGTAATATTTATTTTAATGTGTAACAGTCGGTGAAAATGGATAAATTTTAAACGAAAATAAAAATACTAAAACATCTAATATCGTACCTCTATTTTATTATCGATCTACCAGTATCCTGAAAGTGCTAAAATGTAAAGTTTTCATTGTGCAGTAAGAATATTCATATAAAACTATTGGTTGGGTAAGTTAAGGTAAAACTTGGTCATCGTTAGCGCTGCTGTTGCCGGCATATTGTGTATCGACATTAACCCTAAATGCTCCATATATTTTATGATTCTCATTACCGTTAAGCTTAAACTATAATACTTTTCAATCTTATAAAATAATACTCAAACAATACTACGATATAATTTTTCAATTAAGCGCGACATTATTCAAGCCTCGTAAAAAATCGAGAAACAAATTAAAACCTCGGATAACTCTTTCAAATATATATTTTTTTTTATTTGTAACCTAATTGGCTTTAGAAGTGATAATCACGAGTTTAAATAGCAGTACAGTTATCATTTGTTTCACAATCGATGGATGGGTGATTGTTTTGGGGCAAGGATATTTGTGATGTCTTTATTCTCTTATATCCGTATGATCTTTGAGTGCAGTAAAACCAATATCTAAGATATCCTATATTTTTTTCATAGCCCAATCATTACTATCCTCAAGAAATGTGAGGTGATGCGACTGGTAGGAAGTAGTTATCGTATAACAAGTTATTTTGACTAATTAATAATAATATAATAATAAGTCCATACATCCTGCATTAGGAACAGACATGGATACAAAAAATATTTTTAATACAAATTTTTCTATGTCAAAATTAATTAAATTAATGAAATCAGTTCACTCTGATAAACTACTTTGCGAAATTTAAATATTCAACTGAATACATTTTGTACTAAAAATCTCATCAAATTTATTGTTTTATATCAATTTTTAAATTTAAGTCAATAACGATGGTATCTGAGATTTTTTTTTTAATAATTTGAGATTAGTTTTTTTACCCCTTGAAATGCCCAACGGCTTTGAATAAAAATGAAATATTGTTCGAAATTTCTAATTACACTGTCAAGATTTTCAAAAAAAAAAGTATTTTTTAATCATTCCACAAACCCTGTGATAAAATAACAAAGGGATTCTGAACTCTTAAGCTCTCTTTGAAAAGATTGTATTGTGGTTCCTCTGTAACTGGTTGCCTGAAAAATTACGTTTTCAGATTTGTTCTTCTTTTCACGTCTAAAATGAAAATAATTCAACAATTTGTATGTAAAGTCATTAAAACATGATGTTAAATACAACTGACGCCTTTGGCATGTAAATTTAAATGTAAATGGTTCAGACTTTGTCAATTGTTTCTAGAATTTTAATTATTTAATCATCGTTTTAGGAATGCGAAAGATTTAATGGTTTTTGCAGTCGAAATCGTAAAGTATTGTCAACCAGAATCTCACGCAAGAAACTAAGGTTGTAAATAAAAATTACTGGAAACAAACATTCAGTTTTCATTAATGGATTTTATTATCGTATTATTTCTAAAAATATGATATTGTATAATGGAAAACAATCAATAATAATTGCAATTCTTTATAATTGTAGTAATGTTAACTGAGCTATAATGGATATACGTTGATTTCACAATTTTATATAGATGGCGAAAGATCGGTTGTCAAAATAAAGTTTTTCTGCCGAACATATATGAAAATTTTTTTTTTTACGTATTTAACTATTTTTGAATAGTTTTACAACAAGCATGTCATAAGAATTTCGTGATTGAATTTTCATTTACTTGGTAGTACTCCACTACAACACTGTGAAAAAATTGTAATGTATTTCAGCTCTACAAAATTTATAAGATATATAGTTGATCGCTATTTCGGCTTACGCTTGATTCATCAGAAATATATGGATAGTTCTGATTAAGGTGTAATCCGTAATAATTTTGTTGAATCGAAATACATTGCTATTTTTTCATCGTATCATAAGAATTCTATTATTTGCGCAGTATCCTACTTTCTTGTGAGTATACTTAAATTAATATATAAATAAATTGAGATATCCAGTTATTAAAATATAAATATGTGTATTTACGTTAGTATGTGTACACATGTATGCTTTCTGTTGACAAAGAGTTGCGTAATTATAACAAAAAACATATAAGCACACTTAAGATAGAATTCAAAGGACAAAGACGTATTCCCTCATGCAAGAAATGTTTTCCAGCCCTTATTTGACATGTGATCGATCCACAGACAGTGACATTTTCTTTTGTTTGCGTGATTTTTTTTAATATTCTTTGCTTTTTCTACGAAAAGAATTCGGTTTTTTTTTTATAATTTATTAATATTGTACCACTTATGTTGATAATTTACTAAAGAATTTTCAATTATAATAAATGCTTTGTATTTTCCCTCAAAAATAATTAATATTTTATATATTATATTTTTAATTTTTATTTGATTTTCCTTGAATTTGAATCTCATTTTGTACCCTTATATTTCTAAATATTGATATAAATAAATGTTTTATTATATATTTAAGTAAACAGTTATATCTATGTGAAAATACATATAAAATTCCTAATGGAATTTTTTCTAATGAAACAAAAAAAAATTCAAATCTATTTATTCATTTTAAAATATGTAATATAAAAATAGTATGAATATTTGAAACCAAAATCAAAATTTAATCATAGATTTTAAAAAAATATTACCATGAAGGTATCAATAAATGTTATATAAAAATTATTTTGCAAAAGAGATAGAATCATTTCATTATTTTGCCCCGTATCACATTTTCTATCCAGAATTTTGAAATAAGGGAATATAAAGCTATTGCAACAAATTTCTTATTAAATATTTACTCACAGTAATTTCACGAGAAGAACAGTAAAGTAGGTACCCATCCAATATATTCTCATCTTCAAAAATGATTTGAAATTTAAATCCGAACGTTAAATTTTCCAATACAACACCGTCTCTAAATCCTGTAAGAGAAAGGTGAAAGAAAACTGAGAGGGTGGACCGCATATATGAATATAAAACAAAATCGCACCACCGGAATACGTAAATCCATAGCCGACATAAAAGTGAGAATGGGATCCTAATAATAATTTTACAGCCATCACGTACAAACGTAATGCTTTCGAAGTATTTACAGTATATAAGTAAAGTTATTACGTTTCTGAAGGCTTTATCCTCGATGATATTTATTCGCGTTCATACTTTACTGGGACCAATAAATATCCTGTTGGGAATTTATCAGTCATGGGTCGGACATATAAATGTCGAAACATCAAATGGTCAAGTATTTCATTCGCTAGACAAATGTAATAAATATTTTATGTAATACAACATTGCTTTACTCGAACTTTAGGAATTTTTCCAGACGGAAAATTACGAAGAAAAATAAAAACAATTAAATGTCATAGTATTTATTCGACATTATCAGATAATGTTAAAGCCATAGTTTACATTATATAACGCTTGAATTAGCACTGAATATTGACATATTTAGAAACTTCAATAGAATTATTTCAATGCAATGGTTTTTAGATTTTTACTGACTCGTATATTTATTTTTAAAAAAACTACAGTAAAACCTCGATTATCTGGAGTAATTGGGGATAAAGATAGTCCGGATAATCGAAAAAAATCATAATTGACAGGAAAAGACAAGTATATGCATAATGAATCATTTTTATTTATTTAAATTAATAAACAGCTTTAATGTTAAATTATTTTTTATTGAACAAATCAATTATCTATGTCTGCTTAAAGCTAACTTTTCATTACGATGTTGCCAAATCGCAATACTTTTAAGAAATATTAGGTGTCCTGAATTGCACGCTTCTTGCCTCACAAACCACTTCATGGCAACATTCAACACTGAAAAGCTTCATAGTGCCTAGGACTAATATCTCGCCCTCTATTCTTTCTGACGTTTCTTTAATTAATTCCTCATAATACAAATTTTTGAATCCAGGATCGTTTGCAACGCGACTTAACCATTTGATTACATCTTCTTCCTCGCATTCAGTACACGTTAAAATTTGTCTCATTACTTCTGCAATGTCTCCCGTATCATTTTCTATTTCGTTACTGGTTACCATCAAAATGTTAAGGTTGCATTCCACCACGTACGTAAACAGTAGACGCAATTTTTCACGTGCATATCAGCAAATTTATATTATTTTTGATTATTTTCATCAATCCGGATAATCGAGGTCCGAATAATAGAGGTTCTAATGTATTGCTAGAAATTATAGCAAATTTATTGGCGTCGTGCTATGGCCATTTATTATTATAACCGACTTTAATACTTCGTTTCTATTATGAAATTTTTATTTTTGTTTTAGTTGTTACTTCAAAATAAATTTCGACTTATAGCGATCGTTTCTTTCAGTAATACCCCGTAATTCTGAGTCTTTGTAACTTTTTCGCAAGCGTCTTTTTTTCCTCTCTTTGCGATCATTGTTTACCTAATTTCTCGGGGGCTTCTTTTGGTTGATGTTTTGTTTACAATGTTCTCTGTTCTATTTTTTTCTTCATTTCTGTGGGACGTTGAAAAAAATATCGCGTCGGAAGTTTTCAATCACACTAATGGATGTGTGATTATTGCAGAAGAGTCGAAACGTCGCTATTCATTCTAGCTGCATTTATATAAATATTCGAAAACTATTTTTGAGACGATTTTGAAAATTTAATTAGTGTATTGGTTAAATTGGTAGACTTTCATTATAACGCTATGAAGTCCATCTAAACTTCTTCGCTAATAATCACTCAGTTTATTACTAATAGAGTGACTTTTTTATCATCAGTTGTAACAAAATATTGAACGATTTTAAAATTTCAATTATAAATAGAATCATTTCTTTTTTTCAATTAATACTGCATATAAAACCATTTTTACTTAAAGCATTTTAGTGAATTTTCTTTATTTATTAATTTACGCATCATATTGTTTTTCAACGAATGACAAAAAAAAACTGATGGATTCTATTGTATATAACGGATAAAATTTATTCACAATATATTGTATCACGTGAATCCTATCATTTTATATAGAAAAAACTCAAATAATAAATTCCACAATGTTTTATAAACCTAATGACATGTTAAGGAATATCAATAAAATATTTATAAAACATATATACAATCAATATTCACAAAAGTTATTTGTTGAAATTTATAATTGTTATCGAATACATTAAAAAACTATACTGATTACTTATACTCTTTTGCTTTCGTAAACGATTTTTATCAAATTCAGCTTACATTTTACCAGTTATTGTAAAGTATTTTTCCACCAAGTTGATTTCCAATACTAACAGCGGTCCATTGTAAATATTTAAAGAGCTTTTATCAATGTATATTAATAATGTAACAGCCAAACTTATTGATAACTTATTAGTAGTTTATTGAAAAAAATATATTTTCATTTTACTTTTGATATAAATAAATGTACTTTATAAAGTCTTGGAGAACTACAATAGCGTCAAAAAACAAATATGTCTTTAAAATATATTTGATCACCAAGTGATTCCCGTGAGATACAAATAGCCAATATTTTGGTTAACACGTTATAAGAAATTCATAAACACATGTAACTGAGAAAGCATGTGAACTTTATAACTCCAAACAAAATGTTCAGAACTGTTAAAACTTCTGAATAAAAAATAGTTTACCCGCAATAGACAAAATAAAGTTTCTTGTGTTGGAAAGCATTTTACTGTCCCTCTGGTGAAATACAAAAGTACCTTAAACTTGAGTACATACTTACAAAGAGAGCAGCTCAAAACACTTCTTATACATGTATATGTCACTTTTCATACAAAAAATATTTAGTTGTACAAAATGTGCTTTTAATTTGAGTTTCCATTTGTTTTACTGCGTATAATGAAAAAAAAGCTCTCAAAAAAGAAACGTTTGATCACAAGAGAAAACCTCGTTAGATCTTAAAAAAGCTGGCCTAAGTAATTATATTCATTGTTACTATTGTTTTGTTTTTTACACTTCCGAAATATCAAGTTACAACGAAATAAAGAAAATATCGCGTTTTCCTTAACGTTTGAAGCGTAAAACTGTTCCGAATAATATTAAAATATCAATTAATTGTTTACAAGCAATATGTTTTTTCTCTGGGATCTATTTTCAAAATATCTATTTCATAAATATATACATTTCATTAATATATCGATATGATATCTTTGATTAAAAGTTTAGTTGTATTGAAGGCGTATAAAAAGCTAGTAGTTAATAGTCTTAATTGAATTTTTCGGGAAATTATTATTAACTTTTTAACCAATAATATATGTGTTTTTCTATAACACAAAATTTATTTTAATTAAAGCTAATGTCAACGTAAGGAAACAGTCAAGTAAAAAATATTATTATATTTAAAAAAAAAGATTATTCAGGAAATTCGTAAGAAACGACATCAGGATATTTTTTCTCCGTCTCCTAAGTATTTTCATGAAATACTTTTTTTTATTTCAAGTGCTACCGACAGATAGAGCGTCTGCTTAGCAGGCTCCGATGACAAATGAAATTTTTAACGTTCCTTATCTCATTCTATTCGTACTTCTTATAACCTTTGTTCTTTTCTATGAGCTAATTTGCCGTTGAAAATATTTTTTTAAATATCTGTTACTTTTTAATATTATATAAGAAATATTTTTCTCATGACATTTGTTTCTTCAGTCGACACTTAAGCAAAATGATTTATCATAAAAATAAACTTTAAGCTTTACGATATTTAATGTTATTTTGATGTACAAAAAAACAATTTTTTAACTAATCAGTTATTTATCAAGTGAGAGAAGGAATTCTTTCTAAACAATATAGACCAGGTTGTAGTGCTACCTAAAAACACTCATACTATCTGTGAGCCTTGCAATTGCAGTGTAGTATTTATTATGCGATTCTTATAGACTGATATATAGACAAATTAATATCGTAATGATTTTTAGCAACTAATTGTCTTTGTTTATTATTATATAACTATAATAGAAAACCAACACTAAAAATACACACGGAAAAATCAAAATGTTGTTTACATCAATGGGCTATTTTGTGTGTTTTGTTTAAACTTATAGATATCAATTAAACATACACCAGATAAACATATGAGTCTCTTACGGAAAATTTGAGATCCCATAAAGGCTTATATGATAAAAAACGATATTCGTGCTAGTAGCGTGCGCCTGAAGCCAAGTGATAGAAGTACCGCTTCATCTTTAGCAGTACAAGTTGTCAAATTCACTCTTTAATTCCTGCCTCGTGTATGAAGAGACTGTGTATTTTTGGTAGATAGAAAAGTACTTACTTGATATCAATGTAATCATGTGAAAATCTACCGACAGTTTGAAAAATATAAAGATTTTCGATTTTCTCTCATTTACAAATTTCTATCAATAAATTCATAAGTTGTTAATTCACCAGCAACTAGTATGAATGTACCATTTTTAATTTGTAGGTGCTTTCAAGATGACTTTATATGAAATGCACCAAGTCTAACAATAATAATTACTTAGTCAAATTTGGTCTTTCAGTTCAAGCGTGAATTATCCCGGAAAAAATATCTTAGACATTTTTTCAATTATGAGGTCATATTCAATAGATCCTGTAATTTTCGGCTTGAAATTAAAACAAAGGATTAAAAACGCCACATATTATTTCTGCAGACTTAAAATTAATAGGCAAATATATTTGTTCATAAAGACAAATTGTTTTTTTCCATCTCAAGTATTCGAAGAAAATGTCTATGTTTTTAATAACAGTAAATGTTTGCATTAAAATATATATTATGGATCTGCTGCCATAAAATTGTTATAAATTTTGTAGCTTCTCATATAAAATTAAAAGTCACATCTTTTCAATATTGAAATTTTCATAACGGCTATTGAAAACCAATTATTCATATAACAATACTTTTTTTAATAACAAGACGAATATAAATCAATTAAAATTAAAAGATAAAATATTATGAATTCATTAAAACGACGAGTTGACTAAAAATAACAGTTAAATAAAGTACCTTTAAGTAATATTTTGAGATACAATATTTCATTAATAACTCAATAGAGACTGTAAGAAACCAATAATAATGAGACATAATTACTTTGCCTTTGATTATTGCCAAGTGTATTAATATAATGGAGTAGACTGAATGGGGAAAAGCCGAATAAAAGCCATCTTAAATAACGTAATTTGATACCACTCCGCAGCCAAGTCATAAGCGTCATCGATTCATCTTGAACACACGGTCAGAACTATTGTCATCGGATCCTGAAGCAACAAAAGCTTTCCAGTCATCTCATTGTGTGAGGAATCTTATTCTTTCCGCCCATCTATCTATATAATACATATTTTCTCTCCAAGGCGGAAAACTTTTTTCCAATATGTACATATAGATTAGGATAAGAATAAAAATAAAAATATTGGAGATATTTTTTCCTTGGAATTTGATAATGAAACAACTCCTAACTTATTTGTCATAAATCTTTCTATTTTCCATTGAAACTTTTAAGACATTGTTCTCATTTTATTGAACAATTTTGTTGTAAGATTGGGACAGGCTAAACTAAATATTTACATTGGTACACGTGTAACTTATCATCCTGTACCTTGATGACTACTCCCAAGGAAAAATAATAATAAAAAACTCCTTACGAATACTGACTGTGAATTTATTACTTTTTTTGTATAATTTTCGACTGCGGTTTTCCCGTTCGATAACTCAATTTGTTACACACTAAATTCAAATAATATTGTTTCTCTAAGCATACAATATTAAAAGGCATTTAACATTCAAATATTTTAATACTTTAAAAGAATTTGACATAATAAGTATACTTAGTATTGTGTTTGTATTAAGAAAAAATTATCATACTCTCTGTCTTGAAAAGGTAGTCTACCTCCATTTAGCTTATCAAATAATGTAATAAGATAAACTTTATAGCTGTAGTGTTGAAAAGAAAGCTCGTATCGTGTGGCACTTTTATACAGTGGCTCTCCCTCTTTCTATTGCTGTCGCGTGTATTGTATAATTCAATCTGGACATTAGGTTTTCCGGTTTGGGAGAAAATAAACCTTACCACACTTTGACGTCGTTTCTGCAGTATTATTGATAAGAGGTGAAAGCTTCTTTTAAATCACACTGCATTGCTTAATATGTGTAACTAATTATTAAATATAATTAAAATATGTAGGTACTACCTATATGGTGTTAACCTCCTAATTTTGGTGAAATTAGACTGTATTTGTAAAAAAAAATCATTTATTTTTGTGTATATAAAATTATTTTACAATGGATATACAGAATCTCACCAAAAAAAAATCATAATCAGATTTTTTTAAACATTTTTAGTATGATAATTTTCTCGGTATAAATTATGAATATTTTTTTAATTCAATTAAAATATAACGATTCTTGAGGTTTGAAATACTAATAACAGTTTATTATGTTTACAGAAAAATAATATTTTGAAATCTCATGACAGCTGCACACCGTAACCTTAATTACAAGTTGATTCAATTTACTTATTATTTACTAATCGGCACTAAATTTTTATATTTTTTAACAATGTCATCAACTATCACAAAGGATTCTTAACGAACAAATTAAGATATGTCTATCGCCATTGCTTAACCCCCTGTGTGGTGCTTCTTTGTTTCTGTAATAGACCAATTTCGTGCCATATGTAAACTTGTTGATATACCCACCTTTTTAGTTTCATTTACAATTTTTAGTTTTATTGCGAGCAAGAAACAAGCTAAGTCGTTAAAACAGGAGAGAAGATGTATTGTGTACCTTTTCTACACAGCTATATATAGATAAGCAAATGTTAGTTTAAACTTAGTTCGGACGATGACGTGAGCCGAAATATCTATCAACTATATTCAAAAAAAAAAAAAACTTGTAAAACTAAAATACATTGCTATTTTTTTCACCGTGTTATAATGGAGTTCTACCAAGTGAATGTCAATACAATCAAAATATGAAAGTTTGTGATATTTTTAATTCACAATATAAAAATATATCTCACTTCTTGTTGGTTTATTGATATTCTTAGATTTTCTGTATCTCGGCGAGTTGCAAGAGAGAATACTGAAAGCTATTTACTCGCCAGATGCGGTCTTTTATTGTTGCCGCAAATTATTTTCAGATCGTTGTGTGCTTTTCGTGACAATTACAGATCATCTGCCAGAAAAAACTCAGTTTAATATTATCTGCACCGAATTTCTCCCAAAATAGTTTCATTGACTTACAATAATGAAGATTTTTTGATATATTTATCACAAACGGCACAAATAAAACATTACCAGGAATTTTCCCAATCAAAAAGTTTTTACAGTCCTTTTTAAAATATAGTACAAAATTAAGAGCTAAAAAATATACAAAAAAAAAACGAATGATTAAAAAAAGTACTTCAAGAATAAGATGTATTACGAAGTACTTACACATTTAATACATTTTGTATTCAGAAAAGATTGGTTGTTAATCAATCGATCTACTTCGAGAAAAGAGAATCAATATGAGATCCCTTCAAAGAATCGAAGCACTTGTCACATAAAGTTACATATCAAATGGAAAAACGAAATATTCAATTGTAATATTTAATTAAAAATGATCTTCCATCACGTTACCGCCAATCTATCGGAAATATGTTGTTATAAAAATCTGTTTCTGTCTACCGTTGCCCGACTGTTGATAATATGAAATGTAACGAGAAGGTAGACTTCAATACATAAAATATTATTAATAAATTTGGATTGAAACGAAGAAATATATCTATTACTACAAAAATAGGTACTTATCTGAGAAAAACTTTCTAGATTATAAACACCGTTATATTTTAAATTTTGGTTGTCAATTGTTTTTTATATTTACAGTAAATTTAAAAACTGTGATATTGTCTTAATGCCTGTCTATCCCAGAATTACGGGTTCTCACTACTTGTGATATTTTTTTACTAGATGTCTATGATTAGATGTGATAATAAGTAAATAATTATGCTTAACAAAATAATTTTTCACTTTTTTGTCGATGGAAAACGGCAGGATTAAGTAAATAGAACTAAAATTTCTATTGTTTAGATTGTTTTTGTTATATTTCTTAACACTAAAACATCGAACAATACTCTATTCTGAACTATATATCAATTTACAATGTAAATTGGCAAAGTTCAGAAGTGAATCCCGAGTCAAACAATGATTTAATCGGCAGTGTTGAAACGAGTCTGTCTCAGTCGGGTGTTGAGTCTCCGAGATGAATGAAATTGTTGTCTGCATGCAAGCACCGAGTATTCGTATGGAGATTAACTTTCCGTAGTTTAATTAATTATGCACGCGAGAAACAAGCTCTCTCTCCTTCATGATATTGAAAAACTTTTTGTTTGCGGTTTGAAGAGCTTTCCATCACGGTTTCAATGTAATGTTATGAATACATAAAGCGCTAGTGTTTTGTTTTCATAAAATACGTTTTGCATAACAATTTTAAACCGTTAATAGATTATCGATACTACCATTATAAAACAAAGTAATTTCAGCAAAAAGTATTAATGAATTAAGCATCTATCGGCTAAACTTTTTCATTGGCTCTTTTTAACAAGAACTATTCCTAGATGCTATCAACCGTATCTTTTTAATTGCTGAGAGCAGTGTTACACAACTTTATCATCTTGAAACGCTCGTTGACGAATCTAACGTTAGATTTTGGTTACAAAACAATAAAAAGAATACACGACAAAAATGTATGTGTATATATAACTCGAGTTTAAGTGTTATTGTAACTTTTTGAAAAACATAATTATCTAAAATATTAACTTATTTATATATATTATTCATAATAATCACTGCGCAGATCGTTTTTTGTATATATTAAACTTTTCGTACGTCTTTTTGTGTCTACAGTAAAATCATTCTCATTTTTAATTGATTCTGTCAATCAAGTATAATTTTATCTTAATTATCGGTTCATAAATAATTATCTGCAACTGACAATATCAGGCCTATATTGATTTATTTTATTCAAGTCAAGTTTATCACTATATGACATATTTATTAATATTTTCATTACTTTAACCATTCTACTATATTCTCAAATATATTTTACCTGCGTTATAAATTATATAGTTAAGGAAAGACTGACGACTCTCACCTATTGCAAGGCGGAATGTTTAGTCGCGCAGCGCCACTTAGCCACATATTTGTTATCTTACCCCTTACAGTTCATTTATTTTATTGGATTGTCAGAAGTAATTTTCACAATTTCATTAAGACAGAAGTTCAGCTAGTGCTACGTGATGTTATCACCGGATACTCGACTAATTTAGACTTTTCACCTTCTCTTGTTCAGACCCTATCTTTATAAATAAACGCTAGATAAACAGTTCTATGTTTTAATGGAATAACCTTTTTAGACGCACATCTATTTAATTAAGATAAATTTCTTCATTTGAAAGATAAAGATTTCATTGAATTGCAAATTCTCTGAATAAAATCGTCTGATTGAAGTCCGTTGCTCTTAAATCTTAAATATTTAAAAACGTCATAAAATTTGCATTTATTTCGAAATGTGATGGAATACACAATGACATTAAGATAATTGTATGTCCCCAAAGGCTTTCGTTTGGTCTGGTTCTTAAAAAGCTCCCCTATTTGCGGAACTCAAACAAAGTGAGGGCCGAAACCATGAAAAGCAATTAAAGCAATACAATTAACAAAATTAAAATAGCTAACGGTCTACAAAGAAGCCGAAGAAAATGATATAAAGGCATCACGTGATACTTTGCACAAGCTCAAGTAATTATTATTTCTTTGCCTTTGAGTGAAGTGGAAAAAAAAATAACCGGTATATTATCGATTCCGGATATATTAAAAATTCATTTTATCAAACTAGAACAAAAACTATGCAAATTTTAGATTCAATGAAACATTTTTTTAGTGAGAGACTATAGTTTTAAAATTTCAAAATTAATAATGATTTACATATTTGAAATATACTAATTTTTATAGTCTTCTTTAAATGAATAACAAATTTTTATGTAGGTGTTTCGTGATGCATGTAAATAATATTGTACGTTTAATATTCATTAGACATTTTGTTATTTATTAAAATAAAAATAATCCATTATACTTGTTAAAACGAACATATCATGACACTAGTCATTTTCGTTATTTGATTGACTTGTGTCGACTTGCCTGTTGAAATATTTTCGAATATTTAAAATAAATCAGTATATTTACCAGAATACATGTAATTTATATTATAAAAATAGTATAGTAAAAAAATATTTGAATGCTCCCAAAACCCTTGAAAACCTTCCTGTCTTTGGTGTGGAAAACGACTAAATATTCACTAACAATATTACGCTCATTACGATATCATTATGAGAATTACACAATCATATTTTAAAGAATTTAATTGAAAATTTCTCACAACCAAATGGCCATCTACAATAAGTATAGTTTTTTTTATAAAACTCCCTAGTAAGAAAATCATTAAAAAAAGATCACTAAATAAAGAATATAACATTAATAATATGAATATTCTATTCTTTTAGTCATCATTTTTTTTATATATTTTTTTCAGTTTTTTTAAATGAAAAATTTGTAAATTATTAACAGGCCTTAATAACACACTTTCTGACTAATATTTTCAATTCGATTATTTTTAAACGAAACATTTAACTCATGATATGTTCTATATACGAATAAAGCACAAAATACATTATTTTTTAATAAAATTTACTTAGACATAAACATTAAACATTTGAAAAAACGGTGAGTTATATATTGAAGTGATTTGTTGAATTGCTACAAATGATTTAATTATGGAAATTGTTTGACTATTAAAACACATCGAAAAAAAAGTTTAAGTCACGTTTAGCTAGTTCTACAAAATTTTCATTTTGTCACCGTGTTATAATGGAGTTCTACCAATTCAATCATTTAAATTTTGACTATTGTTGTAAAATTTAATTGACAGATAATTACCGTATTATAAAATAATTCAAATGGCATATAAGTTTATATATATATAGATACAAATGCATCTTGTAGAAAGTAACTGTGTATGTAACAGAATATAGAATTAAATTTTGTGTATTCAAATTTTAACACTCGACTGACATTAGGATTCAGCGTCCCTTAATGTTCTCTCTGCAAATATGCAGACTTGAACTGAATACGAGCTCTCTAAAATTCTCAGATAACACTTAGTTTTATGGAGTGCACTGTGTCTAAACAATCCACACTATTAAATTGATAACTTTAAATTTGTTGAAGCGGAAACGGTTCCATACACAATGCCTTCATAATGAAAATACAATCACAGACTGATGAATAGTGCTGACATTTCCAATTTCAGAATAATAAACATTCATGATATAAAATATATACATTAAATAGAGTATGTTTTTTTGACAAACTGTTCGTGTTAGTTGATGAAGTAATGTAATGCTATAGTTTTCGATACGATAGAAATATTGTAATACAAGCTGAATATATCGAAGAGTGATGAGTAGAAATGTATCGTAAAAAATGTTTTTTTTTTTTTCATTTTGAGGCATTTGAAAATATACGTTGATATAATAATAAAAACCAAATATGTAAGGTTAATGTGAGAATTACTTAATATATTTTTATTTTCTGAAAATTTTCATAACTTGATAAAATGTTTTATATAGTAGCAAAACAACACATTAAAATAAACTAAATATTTTATGGCAATTAACAACACTTTTGGTATAGAAAAAGAGTGAGTAATCTTGCTCATATTATAAATTACTAAGCCAATAACATAGTCGATGGTCCTATCAGTGTATAATCAATCCAATTACCAATCATACCAATTGCGTATAAAAAAAAATTCATCAAAGTTTGTACGCTAAAAATCAATGATCATTAAAAAAAACAATCAATATCAGCGTACATATTTTTTATAAGAGATACTGTTCGGAGATACTTAGCATAGACAATTACGATAATCAAAGCCTACATATTCGCAACGTAACAATACTACACACGAATCGTTGCTCCACGCCAATCTCTTTGCGTCTTCTCAAGTTATGCCGGCGTATAACTTAACCGTGTCCAGGTACAGTGACTGAAAATTTTTCCGAATGGAATCTATAATGTTGTAAAAAGTGACAAGTAATATAATAAGTCTATAACGCAATAGGAAAACACATCAAGCTAAGATTTTCAAAGAGGCTGCTTATTCTGCCGTCAAAATGGCAATTATTTGGCAGAACTTCAATATTAAAATAAGGTAAAAATGAACAAGTATTTAGCTAAACAAATTATTGAATATGGTTGTTGATTTCTATTTCGGCTTCCATCAGCGTCAGAACTATCATTAAACTAAAATTGAGGTGATGAAAACATCATCACAAACATCTCGAGACATCATGAAATGCAAAAGTAAATTCAAATTATTCATATAACAGTCATGAATTCTCAATATTTCAAAAAAAAATCTTGACAATACCATGGAGCATTCTTTAAACTTACAAGAAAAATCTCATAAAAATACAATTGAAAAACAACCTAAAATTATGATAATATGTGATACTGCTACGGATTCTGAGGCGATCTTTTCTACATAGATTACGTCATTTGTGTTGATTTTAATTAAATATAATATAAAACACAAACATTTTAATAATTTAATCACAAAACGTTTAAAATTCATTAAAATATTAAAATAAAAATATATGTTTATTTGTTTAAATATAATAGAATGCCTTTCCATTTACAAATGACAGTTAACACCTCAAAGGGGTAAACTAAAATACGTAATAACTCCTAAAAGAATGTATCAAGTTGACAGAAACCATCATTTTCTGGAAGTATTCAATTTAGTCTGAAGTAAATGCAGTTACTTCTCTCCCACGAGATTGTCTTCGGTTGTTTACTATCAAAATATCCTTGCAAACATATTACACGAAATGCGAGCTTAGTGTTAGTATTTTCCACAACAGTTTCTCCTCGAGATCCCAGGGGTATTATACTATTTAGTTATATTTTATTATTATTGAATACTGTCTACCTGGGAGCTCTTGCCTGTCTGTTATATAATAATTGAAAAACTCGATACACTGCAAAGTGGGTATGACGTCATAAATCTTCAATAAAAGTTATCTTATACATGTTAATATGTCGTTACAGTGTCGAATTGATGATTTTTTTAAATACTTTAATCATTAAATGCCATTGATTTTCCGTATACTTTAGTAAAAAAGTCTAAATTTTGTGTAATATGCCCACCATTAAATTGATTCATATTATATGTTTTATTCTTAGATGAAAAATTTCTTGAAAGACTTCTTCAATACTTATTTAAATTCAATTGCACACCAACCACTGTGTAAAAATAAGAAATTCGGTCTGTTTCTTCTATTCGGCATTCATCTTCAAAAATCGATTATTCAAAGACTGAAACTCTTTTATAAAGTTATTTACGAAATCACTTACAAAAAAAGTTTTATCTTATAACATCGGTCAGAAGAAAATAACACATTTCTATAATAATCAAAGTAAACTTATAAAATCTCGTAAGTTATTTGAATATGTTATATATCGTAAAAAATGTTATTTTTTAACTGTGGAGCTTAATTTAAAGTTTCCTTTGAAAGCTCCTTCTGTATCGTCATCACTTGCCCGCAACAAACAAACACTCAGGTAGCAAGGCACAGCCTCACTTTAATTTAACTTAAGTTACACTCGCGCGCTAAAGCCTATTCATGGCTTTGTCTCGCGATACACGATTCAAAGGATGTGGGCTAAATTTTCAGTACGGTTTCTACGAACTGTTAACGTTATGTTTAATGCGCAACTCAAAATTCCTAAACTGCATTGAAAACATTTGTTCGCGAGACTTTTCTTTGTAACAATATGGTAAAATATTAATTAGAATATTATCTTGCTCTTCTCGCAGAACATTTGCATATTTATCAATGTTTACTTTGGAACTCGATTTTATACTGAAGAAAGACATTTTTATTGAAATTAAATGATTGTATTTTCCTTTTCAAAAATTCAGAAAATGAAATATTCTCATTTTTAAAAGCTTTTTCAGAAATATAATACCGACGACTTAGACTTTAGAAAAACATCACATTTATTTTTCTAACGATTGGAGCTTTATAAAATATATCTGTTTCAAATTTATTCTTTCGTATACCCATTTTAAAAACAAATGCCATATAACGAATATTTTCAAAAAAAGTAAGTACGAGTTGTAGAAAACAAATTTAATGGCGGACGATTACAATTTTTTAATGTTTTCCGTTTTTCTAGATGGATGAATTAATGGTTTCAAGGGACACTGTCTAGACTAATAGGAGATTTTAAGTGCTTACTTTTTTTAATAAAAATACTCTTCATTTAAATTGATTCATACATATAATTACAATTGTCAGCCGTTCAATTCATTCAACGTCAAACGTCAATCGTTTCAATTATATCACATATATTTACCAAGAATTATATTAAATAGAAAAACTATCTTTTGTTAATACATGAGAAGCAAAGGGTGGAACTAGTTTAAATATAGTACCGTTTTATACAATATAATGAAATATAGCTTCAAATTAGTATGTATAAGATGAATTCTATTAAGCCAGCTTAAATTAAAAAGTACATATTCCATAATAATACAAAATATGTTTTCAATCTAAGAGTATTATATAATCCCAAAAGACGATGATATTAATTAGTTATCAACAGCTTGCTTTACTAAAATATCAGTTACTGTAGTTATAAAAGTCAGTAAAAAAATCATAGATAATCAACCAACGATTCTTTTTTCCGGAATACTGTTCGAGTTAAATTAAGTTATATTAAATATCTGGCTTTTGAATTACTAATTAGTGACCATTTTGATTCACAATGTAAATATTTTCAGCAGAAACATATTTGATTTCTACAGTGAGACAGGAACTTATAATAATAGTATTGATTTGAAGTATCTCATTAAACTAGTTATAAAATCGTATTTACGTACCATAATTCATTTTTCATCAATTTATTTCATAAAAATTTCTTTTTTTCTTTTCAGTTATACCCTCTATGCTAGACTCGATCAAGCGACCTGTGCACGTGCAAGAGGGCGACGATGCGTTGCTCACGTGTGTGGTGCGAGGTGCTGGTGATCGCGTCGTGCTTTGGAAGAAAGACGATAGAGAGAGGACCGAGCGGAGAGTCCTTACAGCTGGCGAGACCACTACCACTGCTGATAAAAGATTTTCCGTGCTGCATGAAAGTGGTAAATACAGTTTTTGTAAACCCAATTCAAGCCTTTTAAATATCTAAAAATATACCGCTGAAATTCTGAACAACTCCGAACACAAAGGATAAATTATTTTTTTAACAAATTTTCGGTGCTTTAAAATGAAATATTGATTAATTAATTAATTCACTGAAATTGATAGTCTTAGGTATCTGAAAATAATTTTACTAAAACTTGAACTTTTACTATTTTACCATTAACCATTTGCTCTTGACCATTTAACCTAAAATATATATCTGGCTAAAAACAGTATATGTTTCTAATATAATCATTTCCTTTTACATTGTCCATTTATAAATATAGAATGAGTATATTTAAAACAAATTTGATAAGTAGTATTCAGCTCATTGATAACACGCTGAATGTAAAATTTTAAATATTATTATTTAATCATGATTTGTAAATTGATTTATTCAAAATCAAATAACTGTTTGACGACTTTAATAGCCTACAATTTCGATTTCATTATATTCATAATCGTCGTGTTTTGAATGTTCAATTCAATATTTATTGATTTAATAAGGCATCTTTAAATCACAGTATTAAAAAAACGAGAGCACTTAAGTTGTTTAGTAAAGAAGTATATAAAATAACTATATCACATTATAAAAAAATACTTTCTCAAAAACGTGATTTAAATGACTACCTTCATTGTCATCAAGTAGAAATAAAAATGGAAAAAAAATTCGAAAAGCACCTAATTTTTTAAAATTAGCCATTTCGCTGAAGCGAATAAGATACGAAAACAAAGGGGGAAACATTTCCGGGGATTTTACACGCCAAACAAGATTAAAGATCCCTTGAGACAGACAACGCAACTTGTTGATGTTGTATCAAGCTTATTTTAAGTGGCCCAAAAATGTTTTACTTTTAAGCGCAGAAGCAAACATTAATAATATTCATTTTTTCAACGAGCAGGAAATTCTTATTTCTCCGAATGAGAGCGACGGAGATATTTTTTCGCCGACAGTGCAGATTACTATCTAATAAATAAAAAATGTATTTTATTAAAAAGTCCTTCGTAAAATAAAAGTCATATTTTATAGACTACCGCAATGGAACTAAAGTCTTTGATAGACGTATTGTCATTCATGTGTTTTCTCGAGGGGGCTCTACGGTGGAGTGCGTAAGATTCAGGAAACCCGTAAGCTCTACACTAAAGTTTAGAGGCACTTTCGTAAGGCTCTCACGGGGAAACTACCTTATGTGGTATGCAAAAAGTTTTACGTTTATTGTCATCGGGGGTAATACCAATTCCAGTGCCAAATGTAATTACTAAAGGGTCTAGGCTAAAGTGGTCAGATACAACAAATAAGTGTGAATATTAGATTTAATCAGGTATCCCTGTAAATGGCCACATCATATTGTTATTATAGCAATACAGTTTTATAGGAATTACATTGTTTCACAGAATGAAACTATTTTTATGTCCGTTTGCACTGTTAGAATAAAAATAATATCTTCACAAGACTACGGTGATAATCAAATCGCCGATCTAACAAGGAACTCTAGGAAACCTTTTTCTTTTATTTTATTTTCTTTACACATTTTCATAAATGATTATCTGATCAACGATAAACAATTCTCATTCTAATAATCGATAAATTTATTAAAATTGATTAATGTTTTACTTAAGCTGACACACTAAGCTAAAAAATATGTAATCAAAATTTTTAATATTAATAAATTACATATACGGCGCTCATGGTCATATACGTTGATCAATATTACAATAGGCACGCTAAATTTTCATAACGTGACTAGTTCCAAAAACTTTTGCATAGAATTAAATATTTCAATATTAATTTTAATTTATATTCACACTGTTTGAAAAAGGCAGTCACGCTAGCGCGCTAAGCTAGCAAAGTCCTGCTTCGTAACACTACGTGCTGTAACATGGTCGGGCATTAAGAATATGAAAATTTATACAATAGAATGAAAAACATTAGCGATTTGTACAACTATTTAATATTACACACACACATATATATATATAAGCATATGAGTAGAATGTTATATCCTTAAAAGATTCGATAGCTCAATTATTTAACGAAGCAGTTGAATAAATGTAACAGTTGCAGTGGGTGATCGATCGGTAAATAAACATAATCTCTTCCTAAAATATCATGCCTTTCCATCAAGAAGTGACAGTTAACACCTTAAAAGTGATAATCTCTTCCAAAACTATTTTCACTATCCGAATTGTTCGTTAATCGATCATCGATTTACCAGAGATTTTTTAATGGATTTGAAAAACTATTTTAGTTCGTTATCCGAATTTTTATTCGTGGTCCGAACTCAAAAATATTTCGTGATAGTAATCGTTGTCGATTAATTCTCACTCCGAGCTTTTCGTTAACCGATTACCTAATTGTATTAAACACGAGTGACCATACTTGAATTTTTCTTTCTATTATACGATTTTATTGATAGTATATATGATTTTCTTACTTGTCAGTGAAATCTAAAAGATGCACGTGTTTTGTATAGTTACATTATATTTTCTCAAAAACTAAAGAAAAAAAACTTCAAAGTTATAAATGTGAGTAATGTACAGAATTATTTTAAATATTGTAGTACAACATAAGGGTTATAATCTTATTTTAAAATAAATTTCTTAAAATAGCTTTATTTATACTATGTATATTTTTTGATTTTCGATTGCATATATGAAAATTCCTTACTGGTTTATATTGTTGCATTAATTTATTTTTAGATTTTACGATTCCTTAATTCTTGCGTCACTTTACTTTACATTTCTCTACGAACACTCGCATTTTAAGCGTTACTCTCAGATTAAACAAACATCCCACTCCTATGCTCTAACGTAAAACGTAATTAAAACTTTTGAAGTCGCTAATTGTAGATTATTCTCGAACATTTTTTTAAATTGCCATTTAGAACATACCAACATAATCCGTTATAAAAAAAATAATACGAAATGATATTTTAGGCTCCGTCAAAGAGAATATAATTAGCGATCCCCCATCATCTGTTATTGCCTTCCTTTTTGAATAACATTTATCCAGCACTAATTTTCATTTTTAATTCGCTAGAAAAAATATTTTCCATCTAACAAGGCCTTATGAAATTACAAATGACCGTCCACAATTTGATTTAACAATTAATACATACACGTTTAAGCAAGAATAATATGACCTTTACAGATAAAATTTTAGTTTCATAAAATCAACATATTAAGATGTTAGCTAAGAGAAAATACATTTTTTAACACAGCTCATTTCACTGTCAACGGAAAAAAATAACTTTTTATTAGGTTATGATTCAAATTGAAAAATACACTACATTTCCACCGATTAAATGCTTTTAATCAAAACATCGTATAAGACAAAATTTATATAATAGTTCAAATAAAAAACAAAATATTATTGTTTTAATGACTTTTTATTTATTTTTATTTTACGAAACTTTCTTAGAGACCGACAGAGAAATTTCGGAAATCTTAAGATAAGCTGATACATAAAAAATCTTTTTGTAATAAAAACTAAAACAATAAATTAATAATAATGGTTTGTAACCCATTTTCATAACAATCTAAATAAATTATCAAATCAATATGTTCCATATTTAGTGTATGTATGAATTTTTAAATAGCCTAATACTATTTTATTGCATCAAGTTTACTTTGCTAAAATCAGAATAAAGATTTAAATAACGGTTATTTAAAATACGCACGTCAATAGACGATATTGATGGTGTTTTAAAAAAAGGAAAAACACAGAAATGTCTTATTTTTACAGTCCGACAGTAAAACATTCCAAGAAAATTCGATTGATGGTATCAATTGCCTACCTACGTCAGAATCGATTTTTACGTCAACGTAAAACTTTTATCGAGACTAAAATCACGCAGCGGTGGGACGATGAAGTCGTATGACTGTTTTTTAACTCTAAAGCCAGCCTTACGTGAACTGTTCATTCTATTATATTTTACGTTATATAAGTGATATATTGTTATCTAAATTACAATGCTCCAAACTCCATAAGCTAAAATTTACAGCAGTGCGTAAAAACGTTATTACTTTTTTATAGAATTTTATTAAGAAACAGTGAAAAATCACATCATTATTTTTGTATTAGGTGGTTATAAATAACGTTTTTTAGTCTGCAGTGTCGAAGAATGTTTAACATTTGAGATGGTTTTTTTTTTGTATCGGAGATGAGAAAATACACTTCTGCATAGTATGCTTATATATATATACATAAAAATTAATAGTTTAATAATAATATTTGGTATTCTAGGAATAAATATTTTTTTTTTCTTGGAGTACGGATTCTCAACAATAATATTAGTACCAAAGCAAACGATGTTCACCCCGTCTTCTTTTTGATTAATTTAAGAGGAGAAAATATCACTCTCAAATAAATCTAAATATTAAGGTATTTAAATTTAATATATGATTTCTATGAAAACATTTGATAAATATAAAATACATATGTAGCACGTCTACCTTCAAAAACAAAAAACATGACAGCTAGTTTTTGCAAAGATTCATTTTTTGTACAGGCTCAGAAAATCTTGTTTTTGCAATTATTTGAAATATCAATGAATTTTTTTATCACTTTTAAAATGTTAACTGTCACTTCTTGATGGAAAGGCATGATATTTTAAACAATAAAAATACATTTTTAGTACTTTTTTTCCACAATTTATTTTTTGATCAGGACCGGTTTCGCTCATCGCGAGCATTATCAACTTATATAGATTGATTGAATTGGCATTGACTTGGTAGAACTAATGCTATTTAGGTAATTGATTGATTTAAAGAAGCGGTTACCTTGTATTGTGTTCGGGTAAATGAGTTTTCTAGCAAGATTTAGTTGTTGTTTATACAATAAATTAGTTATAGTCGCTATCTCAAAACCACTATTAAGGGCTATGCCCTGCAATATGTAAGCTCATTGATATAGCCGCTATTTTAGTTTCATATACATTTTTCTTTTTAGTTTTATTGCTAGCAGGAAATAAGCTAGGTCGTTAAAACAGGAGAGAAGATGTATTGTGTACATTTTCTACACAGCTATATAAAGATAAGCAAATGTTCGTTTAAGCATAGTTCTGACGATGGAATAAGCCGAAATAGCAATCAACTGTTTCTTATAAATACTTGTATATACTCTATAATTTCATTTTTATTAACTACGATTTATTGACCGAATTGGTATTTACTTGTCTTGAATTTCATTGATTTTAAATAACAACAAAACTAAAGTTCTATCATAATTCTGGAAATATATTCAAAAGCTATTTCCGCACTATAATATGCACAACTTTTAGATCTTTCCAAATTGGGTGCGTATCGAATCTACAATATCACTTTCAGACTGGCTTCAGCAAAGTCTTACCGTATCTGAACGATTAAGAGTGTAACTCTTGCACAAGACTTTCCTCGAGTAATTTATTCACCTTGAATCTGTTAGTATTGGCATCCATGCCACACGCCCTATCATCTCTTCATCCATCAAGGAGCGCGGTAAAGTTGTGCGCCAAAATAAATTGATTTCGCTGTTTTATTCTACGTTCGTTTCCTCAATATTTCCGCTCTAAGCGATTCCGATCACGTCATAGAAGAAATGCGGTTTCTTTCATTGTGTTCAGTTGCGATCGCCTCCGTCGCTCTATGGCTCTGATACGAGGGATTGGAGAAAACAATAATATATCCTAAAAGATACGTTCTTTAAAATAAAATTCTTATCACAAAAACACTGTCTTTCTTTATTAAGTTATTCGCGATTTATTTACATTAGTTTAGGGTATACACATAAAAATAGAATAAATTTATAAATAAAATTGAATCTGTGTATCGAATGTGTGTATAAATAAATAATACAAGTATTATTATAAAAAAAACGTTTTATTAAAATATACATATTACCTTTTTTAGCACAAGGTGCAATAAACTGACCAACTTGATTTAAAACATTCTTTTACATTTATAATATTTTTTCATTAAAAACATAATAATAAAGAATAATACATTCAAAAAATAGTGAGTATTCATATTTAACACTTGAAAATATCTAGCTGATAATTCTCAGTCGATAATGCTCGCGATGAGCGAAACTGGTCCTGATCAAAAACATATTGTGAAAATAAGTACAAAAAATGTGTTTTTATTATTTAAAATATCATGCTTTTCCAATTAGAAGTGACAGTTAACACCTTAAAAGTGACGAATAGCACCAACAAGATTTTTTAGAGAAGTTTCTAAGCACATCCTCAACAAAACACCCTAAACATAGCATTTTTAGAAAGATTTATTTCAGGAACAAAATGTCTGCCTTTTTTACGCTAAATATGCATACTGTTTTTCTTTATCATATAAAATATTTTCGATTGAATTTAAATTATAGATTTCAACTCACAAGCGATCATTTCCTGTTAGAAGCTTTTACAGATTTTTAATAAAATGGCGGTTTCAGAGTTGTAGCAGTATTCTACCGGAGGCGGTATTTAATTCTCAGAAGTATGAAAATTACACCCAACAAAGTTAACTCATTACCGCCTTAAAGTCCATAAATAAACCTATTGTGACTCCTGGTTATGACTGATGATTATCGTGGTGCTTATTCAAACAACTTATACCAAATACGCTTCCGGTCCGGTTATTTTCGTAAATTGATTACGAAGATAGGTACTGCCTGAATCGGGCACAGAGAGATTTTCGCGGTTCATAAATAATGGGACGCACTGGGCATATTTTGCAAATTAATAATTTAGTTTTATGAAAAAAAAAAATTTCCGATAAATTACTTTCCCACTTATGAGTGCATACACTGCCGTACGTCAATTTTATTGTCAGTTGTGGTAATATAGTATTCTTTAGTCTATATCTACCATACATAAATAATTTTCATAATAGTGAGCAATAAAATAAATGAATTCGTAAATTAAAACAAAAGTACACGCAGCATAAATTTTATATAATACATTCAAATATCTACGCCGAATAAAGCAATAGAATTTTTTTTTATGATATCGACTGAAGGTACTTGATGGAATTTCAATAGCAAATTTGAATTTTTACAACTTTGTACGATTCCACATTTTTTGTCACTAACGACCCGGGTTTCGCCTTTCGGCATCTGCAGGTATTATATCACACGGATGCAACAGAACTGTCAGTTCGAGTCGTTAGTGACACAACATGTGGAATCGTACAAAGTTGTAACAATTCAAAATTCAATAGAAATTTGTTAATTACTATCTTCTACGCCACGCAAACGTAAGAAAGCTTTTAGTTTTTCGTTTCGAATTTTTCAGCGTAAAACAAAATATTTAACAATACGATTTTAATTGCGAAAACATCGACGTTGAGAGAAAACAAATTCAGAGCCTATTTCAATGTTGCTATCTCATTCTTATTTGATATGCGCCAATAATTTATCGCGTGAAACAAATGTCAAAACTATGAATAATCTGGCCGCGCGAACCCAATTCAACACTGAACACGCGTAGAAGTCGAGAAGTTTCCACAAGTTTATCCGAGCCTATCCGCCGTAGGTACTTCGTTGTTATCTCGATACGTGGGAAGAGTCAACAAAGAGCTTGTAAAAGAACAAGAATGAGGCCACAACACGACAAGAGCGGCGCTAAGATTTTAGCCAGAACCATAATAACTGCTGATCCTTCGTTAGCTTTTCGAAACTCACATAACCGCTGAACAAACTTACGTAAAGTTATCAATGGAATTACATAATAATCGTTTAGTTAATTACGCCTGTTACGAAAGAAGGAAATGTTATTTTCATATATGTACTTAACCATAATATTTATCTACTTATATTATAACAATATGTAACATACTTAAAGACACATATGGAAGACATATTTATATAACCAACAATTTTATAATTTCGTTTCCTTCGCGAATTCAGACCTCTTTATCTTATAACATCCCTTCTTTTACAAGTTGTATTTGTTTGTGGTTTTTTTCGGTTTTTTAAATTAAATGAGAAATATGTAAATTAAAAGGACTCTGGAATTAAATAAAAATCAGTTCTCATAGAAAACTTATGTTTAGTTAAACTCCATTAAAAATCACATAGCCATTAGGCCACTTTCAATGGATCCTACTAGAGGCTGTTGGTTAGAAAAATTATGCAATATGGTATATTTTTTAACAGTACAATTAATTCACTTATGACTGTGTGGTTACATTCGTGTAAATGTTTATTGGAAAAAAATAAAGAAGATTCAGTTTTCAAGTAAGTCAATTGAAATTTTTTAAAGAAATACTTACTCTCCACAAAAACCACAAATTTTTCAGCGTTCAAATTTCCGAATGATAATTACCTTCTTCTTTTCACACAGCAAAGTTATGATAATGATTCTGTGATAAGCAAGCCATTTGGGGAACCAGAATATAAAAATGTTTCATTTCCAACAACTTAATTCGAATATGATTCCAAAAATTTAAAAAAAAACAAAGGCCAAAAATATTTTAACTTGTTAGGGCTTGAGCCCAAAGCTATTTGGACACTGTCAAAACTCTCACCGTTTAGAGTTCAGACCGCAGAGACTGACCTAAGAACACGTGCAATATAATATATTTAATCTAAAACAAAGCAGTAAACCAATATAAATACGTCAAACATTCCAGTATTTGTTCCTGAAAGTTTCTGTTTTTGAACTGAAATTCTGAAAATTTGTTTTGCGTAATTGTTTTTTATTGTTTTTAAATTGCTTCAATTGTTTACGGTTGAATATGTCAAATACAATTGTGACCTTTCAATAAATTGGAATATTTTTTTTTCAACCAGAAAAGAAATTTAAAAAAAAAATTAACTAATAAAAACACATTTTTTAATACTTATTTCCACATTATATATTTTTTAATCAGAACCGATTTCGCTCATCGCGAGAATTAAAATTCACTAAAAACATTTTAATAAAGAGTTGTACATTCAAAAATAGTGAGTATTCAAATTATACGCTTAAAAATAGCTAACTGATAATTCTCGGTTGATAGTTCTCGCGATGAGCGAAACCGGTCCTGATCAAAAATTTATTTAAAATATCGTTACTTTCCATCAAGAAGTGACAGTTAACAGCCTAAAATTGATAAAATTTAACCATCCAACGTGTACGATTGATGAAATCCGCTTTCGTCTCTTTCCAATGTTTTTTATACCCTCTTATATTACTAAACATAATTTCAGTAGAACCTCTCATTCAATCGTTCAACTTTATCATAATCCAAATATAAACAGTCTTTTAGTATGTAGTTCTTTTCATCGGCACCTATATATATCTTGACGTGAATCACTGAATATGGTATAAATTGTATTTATGAAAAAGTCTTACTCTCAGCGAACTCTAACGCTTTTCTAGCCGCAAGAGAAACCCCTTATGAACGTGATACGCATCCGGATTCATATGGTCATTTCTTTAATAAAAAGTGTCAAGCTTAAATTTATTTACAAAAAAATGGTAGAAGTTACTTTGCTATTTGAATATTTTTAAGTTCTAAATTTTTACGATAACTTCCAAAAAGTTTACAATTCCCACGTTTATTACTTTATTTGAACATCCATGAGAGTATGTACTCAGTATTATATTCAATTGACAGTATGACGTGTCACTTGATTCAAATCCTCTCTTTATATTGTATTTATGAAAGTCAAACACGTTGATTCACAAGATAAGACATTTATTATAAAAATAATTTGATTTTCGCAAAAAAATATTAGTGTACACTACAACTAACGATATTCTACATTGTTACTTTTTGACAACATAACTAAAAAGTATTAAACTAAATTTAATGCAATATTTTTGCCTCGAATATTTTGTAATAATTTTTAGGTTACAGTTGAGATAAAATAAAAATATAATAATATGTAATATAATTTTTTTTTTTTTAAAGAGTTTTTTTCTTCTCTCGCATGTATTATATTTAAATCATAGGCCTATCTGCCGCGCTTATGTAAAGTGTCAGTCTTGTCGATTTTCACATGGGAGTAAATTTTTATTTTGTAATAAAATTAATTACAGACTTAATGAACAAAATGTTGAACACATAAAAAACTAAAATTCCACAAACACTCAAATCATTAAAGGTGATTGAAGAAGTTGCAACAATGATTATCGTCAGTGAAGCTAAAAAACATTTTCCTGCAGTTGTAAATTCAAGATAATACGTAAAGAAAATCTAAAAATATTTTGTGAGCAATATATATAATGAATTCAAATTGCTGTTACATAATTATATATAATATCTATAGCATACAGAATTAAATGATAACATATAAATTTATTGAAAAATTTGGAAAGAAAAGTAGTTAGGTTACAAAATGGCTAAATGGATTAGAAATTCTTATAATCGTGCAATGCCTTACAGATCTGCGTCAAGCGTAAAGTCGCGAAATGTAGCACGAAGCCACAAAGTGTCGAAGCGGACCTTTAAAATGTGTGAAATCAAATTTAAAACTTAGCAGTGATGCTCGTCACGTTCCTCCGTAGACCTACTTCTCATCCCCTCGCATATCTCGCGCTCTCTCAGCAACCCTGACGACGATTTAATCAATTTTATGACAGACTGGTCAAAGTATTGTCCCGTCTATCGACAAAGACTCGCCGAGCTTACGCCAGAGGCTGTCAAAATTATTAAATATATACGATTTAAGTACCTATATACGTAGGTTAACCTACCATTATCTTGTAATTGGAATTATATCATAAGGAATATTTTATTTTTACAACTATACATGGTAAAATACAACAAAATTAACGTAATCAATAATAATGACGAATATTTAATTCAGAACTTCAAATAATTGATCATTTTTTAATATGCATTGATGTTTAATGGGAAAAAGATAAAAATTCAAAAACTATACTGCAACATGATTTGCTCGCACAAATATATTATACTAGTTTTAGTAGAGTCCACTTTATTATAATTTCAAAACAAATGCTACTTTATCTATTGGTAAAAGAAAAACACATCCTCCTGGAATAATAGATAAAAAATTTTAGTTTTATTATTTTACAATTGTATGCAATAAAAGTTGCTTATTTAAACATAATTAAATACTGTCTCTGCTAAATAATTAAGAGAGAACCTTTTGAGCCGTCCTGGAAGCACTGATGTGCTTTTGAGAATATTAACAGTAACCAATTTTATGAAGATAAAATATAAAAGATTCATTTAATGAAACCATAGTTATTCAGTAAAATACAATTTGCATAGCCTTTGTAAAATTTTGTGAAGAATTTAAAGGGAAAAAAATATAATTGAAACGTGATCACAATAGAGTTATATAAAATCGACACTACATAATACAATATTGCTAATAAAATTGGAATAGTATTACCAAACGTTTCTTCGGGCGATTAATTCAGTAAAGCAAACTAAACATTTTTAGATCATTTAATTATTATATTTTATTAGGATACGGGAATACTACCGGTGGTTGTAATTAGCGTTATATCATTTGAAGACAAATTTAGACTTCTTCGTTAGATGAAGTAACCATATTTCTTTGGTTATCTACAACCAGATTTGCTGAAATGAGTATTACAAAATTAAATAAAAATAAAAATTAAATTAAATATAATTTTTTTTTTATTTATTTAAATTTTTACAAATGCTGACAATAAAATATGCCATTGCATGTCACTATAATGCAACCGGACTAGTTTGTCACTTCTAGTGAGAGCATGGAGTCTGTATTTAAAATCAATTGGTCTATATTTAATGACATGAAAAGTCATTAAGTGTAACTTAAAAAATAGTTTTAATGTTATCAAATAGGCGATAGTTTATTGGACAGGGATACAAAAATGTCATCGATGGATGTAGATAGAACACAATAATTGTATTGATCGTGTTCAAATCAACTCCTGAGTAAATCACAGATATGCCTCGAACTTTGTTAATGCGTAATCCTGATACAGGTCCAAATAGCATATTTCCAAATCTCTGGACACCGCAGACCATATCATCAATCATTTGACTTTCTTCAACATGACCAACAGCCGCACTGGACCCAATTACGTTTCACATTATGGCAGAAACCCAATAACCCTTATTAATATAAGATTTCCCCTCTGGCTTCTCACATAACTTACCATGCTGAATTTTCAATATATTCGCTACGAGTGAATAGAAAATTTTATTCAACATTACATAATTTTCCTCTCAGATCATATCATAGAATTTAAAAAGTAATTATTCACTTTGAGCTTTCGGACGTTTATGTTTCAAATGTTTCCTTACATTGCATCATCATCGTTTCCGCTATAAATGTCTTATCTTTAGAAAGTCAGTCTATTTCAATATAGTAAGTTGAAAATATACACCTTCGAAAGCTTTTTCGAAGCTCTCTGTTATTTTCGGTCGGTGATTGAGGAATCTTTTCGGTCTCTGAATATGACGTACATAAATTTAAAACCATTTACGGAATTGATGGGTTTTTTGAATTACTTATTAAATAAAACAGTTGCAAAATAATTTACTTAAACAGAGCGGTCCAAAATAAATTTTAAATATCGTAAAAACAACATTAATGTCATATTGTTATATATATATTATACCAATACTACATAAGCATACTATCTAGTTGTTTGCGGTAAGCTCATAACTCAAGTCAAGATTTTAAAGTTAGTATCTTAAAGAAATTATCACTTTATTTTCAATGTTATTTTTTTAAAGTACATATAATAATATGTATGTACCATTCACCAAACAATGATTCTGCGAAATATTTTATACTAAAATTGTGCTGAAAGGAATTCAAATAAATTTCATAATAATTCAAAATTTATTTACAGCATAAAATTATGTTGGAGTGCAATTAATTAAAACAATAATTCTATTTAGTTGCAGTCGACCGATCACACAAGTAAATTACTGAAGCTCTCGGCAAGGACAATTTAACTTTTTGCGGATCATTTAGCACAATAATGATACCGTGAAAATTCAACATTTACATGATGTGTTTGCATGTGACCTGAATATATGGTTAATACTTTCGGACGATTGAGCGCCAAATTGTGAGGAAATGTTTGTTTAAAGACTTAACGTTTCGTGCTCCCTAAAACTTCAAGTCCACCTTCATGGCTCTTCAGGCGGCCATTCTGGGAGGCTTTATTCCTAAAAGTCTGGTCATGATGTCAGTACCTCTTGACAAAACAGGAATAACTTTACGAACTCGTTATAGATAACGCTTTTACATTTCTCTTTATCGTTATACCTACTGAATATGAAATTATTTTCTCATAGGGAAATCGTAATGATAAAAGTTTTTTCCGTATTAAACTCGAATATTTGAATGTTAACCGGATCACGTGCCGGGAAAAATAAAATTTCCCTCTAAAAGGTTGTGCTCATACAATTCTATTATTTTATCTATAAATTGGATTATTTTATTCCAGCAAATGGTCCAATTAGCGGGTGTAAAATTCCTTTGACGCTAAAATTAATCAAAGAAAAGTTCGATAGGAATTTATCAACATTTTAATAGGCATTGACAATAGTTACAAAAAGAGTATTAACGGATTTTTTTGCAAATCATTATTCGTTTAGAACTATACCCCATTTTAAATTTAAACTTAAAGAAAGTAATTTGTGTGTAATGAAATTGTATCACTATAATAATATAGAAATTAATACACATACATGTATCTATAAGAATTAATTTCATAATATTCGTTGCTGAAATATTATCAATCGGATTCCATCATTCAATTTTTAAAACATTACTTTTTGTAATAGGATTGAAACGAATTGTTTTCCAAAAACATTCATTCATTTGTGTTGACAAGATATTTATATTTAATTATTACAAAAGACGATTTCTACGACAATGGGGTTTAATTATTCAACAGTGATTGAGTTAAATTTGACTATGTTTATTTATGTTATATTATAACAAGCTTTATTGTGAAATTCATGAGCACTGTGTCGATTAACAGCCCCGACAAAATCACTCAAACATAAAATGTATTTACAGTGTTGTTTCGTTTCGAGATGTCGAAACTTCAAAAAGCGTTTAAATTATTCGAAAGGGATTGTGACCTTTTTGATCCCATGCGTACGCGATGTTGCATCGACTTACATGCATTACTTACAGTGTGAGAATCCTCCAATCCAATTTTCGGTGAAGGGTTTATTACAATTTCACCAACAATATAAGACATTTTCAAAAAACCAAACGGTTGGTACTGTCAGGTTTTTGTCCACTCGGTCGTAAAGTTAAAAGATTCGAATATCGAATAAGAAACATTAATTAAATGGTCATTTTAAACGATTGAACTTTTTATCCAAAGGGCATACTTTCCAATTACATTTCCATTTATCGCCACCCGCAACCTATCTGATCCTGGGAAACTTGACGAAACGAGGGCAATTTTATAGTCATTTGTGCTTTCCTTAATATATAATTACATTTCGTTAATAATAAAATTACCGCCGAATGAATCGAAAAGGTCATTTTCTTCCCTATTATTCTTCCTTGGTCTCTCTAAATATTGCGTTAAATTAAGAAACTAACTTCCAACCTAACAATTCAACAACAACAGTTACAACTAAGAGTTTATTTTCTCTATATTAGAAACACATAAGGTTAAAAGCTAACACATAATATTATTCAAATTTAAAACTGATCATTTTATCACAGTTGCTTTTCAATGATTACTCAATTGTGAAGCCTATAGACTGAATTGTACAAAGCCAAAATGTTTCGCATTTTCCTTTAATTAATAATACATTTTAATTATAAAACGTAATATTTAGTATTGTTTTTTATCAGAGCCGATTTCGCTTATCATGAGGACATCAAGTGATAAAAAAAAAAAAAATAGTTATCTATATTTAACTTTGAGTAAATAAACATCAGATATATTTACTTGGGAAAATAGTACGCGTACACGGCAGTTGACATTTCAAAGGCAATTAACTAATGCATTTTTATTATCTATCATACATGAATGTACGTATAACCCAAAGCAACAGCAACTTTGTGTAATTATATAATAGAAAATAGATGCATCAAAAATATGTAATGTTGTTCTGTAATTCAATTTATTTTTAATTGCGTAGAATATAATATTATATGCAATTTTATCAATTCAACAAAGGTTCCTATACTATTTATAGCAGGATATCTTATTGGATCTACAAGAATAAATTGTTCATTTTTTTTTTAAATATTCAGCGCTTTTTAAAAGTATATTATTCATTTTATATTGATGGTTGAAGTTTTCGACTCTGCTATTGATTTCATTACTAAGTATTAATCCGTACCAATAACGATAAGTTCTATGATTAAAAAGAAAAATATTTTAGTATACAAAGCTTAGTCAACGTATTGTTTAGTGCGTGTAGTAAAAAAACGCTCTACTTAATTGGCACTTCAAATTGTAAATCGATTTTTTTCACTATTTATATATTTGATACAAGGTTAATGTGGCTATTAATTTGTCTTCAGAGGCTTAATGATTCTGTCTGTAATTCCTTTGTTCATCCAAAATGTTTGTTTTATTACAATCCAATCGATTTAACACGTTCAATTTCTTTCTAATTTCAGGTGCAGACAGCAAAATTTATTCAGCCGGTGGTGACGTCTGGGTTTTAGTCATAAGGGATGCTAAACCTTCTGACAGTGGAGTATATATATGCGAACTGAATAGCGAACCAGTTGTGAGAAGTTTTCATAAACTTAATGGTATGTTAAAGTTTTTCATGTAAAAATTTCAATGATTATAAAACCGTCAACGTGTCTGTTACTTCGATATGTTTCTATTAAGTAACCAATTTATTAGCCTTTCAAACAGATCTATTGTAACTTTTACCAGTATTATAGTCGTTCACATGGACCATTTTTTAATAAAATCATGAGATCTGAGCTCGGTTGTTAATGCCCAATATTCCTGAATTCACAATGAATATGGCTGTATTTAATACTGGTTCTTATAAAATATTATAATCGTTGATGCTTATTTTTTTTAATAAATACGTTACCCAAACTCTGCCCGGGGCCGAATCCCAATTAATTTACCTGCCCGAATCTGATCCACGAGATCATACAGGCCTTAGCTTAATAGTGACAAAATCTTTTACCTTATATTTATGTCAAATAACATAATTCTATCATATAATTATACATGCCGTTGATCAATTAAAAAGGCATTGAACGCTTACATATTTTGATTTGATAAAAGAACGCGTATTTTATGAATAGGTAATATCACAAAAACTCATATAATAATCATTTTAAGAATATAATATTCATTTTCAATGTTCTAATGTGGGAACGGTTTCATAGCCAGAACATTTTATTTTGTGGGCAAAAGCCCTTAATTTTATCGTGTTGTTGTTGTTTTAATATATAATACGTACATTCTTATTCTACAAAATAAAGTTTTTATATCGCATAACAAAATAAATTGTAAAAAGATTTATATTTTTAGTAGTGTCGATAAAGTTATGATTGAATACGATTTAAATTTATGTTTCGAATAGTAATTTTTATAATCTAGAACAGTGGTTCGCATGTAAAATTTTGCAATAATCGCATTATAAACAGTGGTTTCATAGACACTTCTGGCCGCATAAAATGTTTGTTTTGAAGTGTGATAAAAATGGCAAGTGCATTTATTTAAAAAAAACTGCTTGTATTTACTATGAAGCTGTTGATGGTCGAGAACATGAGAACCACTGCTCTAAAAAAGAGCGAAATTGGATAAAAGATTTTTTAAGTATACTTAGAGTCTCCTTAATTCTGCATTGAGCAAAGAATCCCGCATCTAATTAATCAATTTACTCAGTCTGTTTTTTTTTACTCAACTCAAGACTTAGCGAAAACCATTTAATTGCTTTTAGCAACTTACGTGAGAGAATAAAAATAATTCAGTTAATTTTTTGATGCTTGTTAACTATTTTTCAGTGCTGCCTCGTGGTTTAGTACCCCCAGAAAACAATAAAGGAGGAGATTCGTTCTCCGAGCACTTCGGGGATGTATTTACTGGAAAAGTGCACAATTATGTCGACTGTTGCTCCGCTAACAACGTGTCGACGAACTGTCTCGGGTATTGTAGCATTCGGTCAATACTCGAAGGCAATACAGGACAGGACCCCGAGAATTGTGAGCGCGACTTTCCTTCGATCGTCAGGTTGTTTTTCATTGTGTTTTTCTTACTTTCAGTTATTCTTAAGATAGCGAGAAATACTGAAACTTTTATCACATTGACGTCTATCAGTGAGAAAAAATAGTTTAAATTCCCTTAACCGATAAATCTTTAATCGGAAATAAATGAAAACACTTTTGTTGATGTAGGTATTATAGATAAAATTTATGATATCAACTGAAGGTGCTTGATGGAATTTCAATATCGAATTTGAATTGTTACAACTTCATACGATTCCGCATGTTTTGTCACTAACAACCCGGGTTTCGCCTTTCAGCGTGTTCAGGCATTCTATCACACGGATGCAACAGAACTGACGAGCTGGACTGAACTGTCAGTTCTGTTGCATACGTGTGATAGAATTCCTGAAGATGCCGAAAGGCGAAACCTGGGTCGTGAGTGCCAAAACATGTTGAATCGTACAAAGTTGCAACAATTCAAATTGTATAGATAAAAGATCTTAAAAACAGAACATAGATTTTAGCCAGTGGTGTAGTTAACACCTGAATCTGCGTCAATTTTTTGCCTGTGATTTTAAAAATATTCCAAAATTACCAAGGATGTGTTATGCAGTGTTTTGGAACAATGTCTATCACTAATTTGCTGAATAATTATACATCATTGATAATACGTTAACGATTTTACATCGATGTCTTATTCACAAAATATTCTTCAAATAAGGTCTTCGAAATAGTGTGGTACATTAAACTTAACCGTGCTTTACTTTATTTTCAGATGTATGGCAGATAGACGGAATCATGTTCCATGTTGCATACAAGAAAAAGTGCCAGACATTTGTCAAGACGTTTGCAGAGGAGAATATACTGTAATCACTGATAATATAAAGACTCATTTCTCTTGTACCGCATACACTGAATCGACTCTAGCATGTGTCGTTGAAGGCATAGGTAAGACTTAGTTATAATAAATCATTGTCTGGCAAAATAAATTGTTTTACTGTTTTTTCTCAGCTCAATCTACAAAACCAAATTAGGCTTAAATAAGCCTAATTTGGTTTTGTTTTGCCAAATGGCAGGATGAATAATTTTACCATTTAACTTTATATATTATATTATAATTTAATTTTAATATTATTTAATTTATTGATTAAATTAGCATTTACTTGGAAGAACTGAATTATAACACGGTGAAAAAATGGCAATGTATTTTAGTTCTACAAATTTTTTATAAGACATAGTTGATAACTATTTCGGCTCACCCATCTTCAGAACTATATAATTCTGACGATGCTATTAAGATGAATTTTGATTATGAACACATTGCTATTTTTTCACCGTGTTAAGCTTCTTTAAGTTTTTAAAAGGTGAAAATTTTCAAAAAAAAAAAAACTTTATGCTGTCACTAATGTCCCGTGTTTCGCTTTGCGACATCTTTATACTGAAATATTAAAAAAAACTCGCTGATTACTAAGAATCCATTTTTAAGAAAAAAAAATCGCTTTTTAGGATTATAATGTAATGACTTTTTTACGACGAAAAAAACCCTCCTTTCTCTGAAGTTAATATATTTATATTTATGATGTTCGAGTTGTGATAATCTTTTACTAAAATTTCACTGTGCATTATATCTCTTTCGCAAGAGCTTTTACCCAGTCCGCCAGAAGATGTCGAAGTAGAAGCATTGACAGAGAAATCCTTGAAAGTGTCCTGGGGATACCCAACAGCAAACCACGCCAGTGTAACAGCCTACCATGTCATGTTCAAAACCGTCCGGTCATTTGACGCCCACCTGATTGACACGTCAGAGACCTCTAGTCCAACTCAAAGTCCCGAAACCAACGAAGTGGTCGTTCCCTCGGATAAAAATTCAACCACAGTCAGCGATCTCATTCCTTTCACCATGTATGAGATCTCAGTGACGGCTGTAAATAGTCATGGATCCAGTTTACCAAGTTACTCCATCAGGTAATATTTATTTCATCTTTGCAGGCTTGGCAGATATTTTCCATGTTTATTCTGTTAAAAATATTTTTAAGTCTTCTCAGATGATATGACCACTTATTAAATGGATGAATTTTGTATATTTAACCAAATTAAAAATGTACTGACAAAATTGAAATACCTTTAGAAACAACTTGTATATCGTCCCTACCGACCCAATAGGACATTAATGAGAAGATATTTGCATTGACACAATATTTATCTACTCTTTCTTTTCTGAATACACGCGATTTGTCTCTAATACCTGTTTAACACGGTGAAAAAATAGCAATGTATTTTAGTTCTACAAAATTATTTTAACAAATATAGTTGATAGCTATTTCGGCTCACGCCATCGTCAGAACTATCTATAGATATAGTTCTGACGATGGCGTGAGCCGAAATAGCTATCAACTATATTTGTTAAAAATAATTTTGTAGAACTAAAATACATTGCTATTTTTTCACCGTGTTATAATGGAGTTCTACCAAGTGAATGCCAATTCAATCAATAAATACCTGTTTACTTTGGTAGAGACGATAAACAATCAAAAATGATATCATTTATGATATCGACTGAAGGTGCTTGATGGAATTTCAACATCAAATTTTAATTGTTACAACTTTGCACGATTCCACATGTTTTGTCACTAACGACCCGGGTTTCGCCTTTCGGCATCTTCGGGAATTCTATCACACGGATGCAAAGAACATGTGGAATCGTACAAAGTTGTAATGATATCGTTTTTTATATTCCATAAAAACAACAAGTAATATCTTCATCTCTCGAAATTTACAGATCTCTAACCTTGAATCCAGGAAAGGCAAAAACCGGCAAAGTCGCCGATCCACCAAAGCTTCCTGATATCACCAAATGTTGCATTGACAAGGGAGTAACACACGCCTCTTGTGTAGACAAATTATGTAATCCAATCACTGCTGGTCAAGCTAAGGTATTTTCATGAAACATGTTTATAGTTAACCTGATAACATTGAAATCAGATCATTGTTTATGGTAATTTAAATCAGTCACACATAGATACAACCAGTTTCTATTATACTAGATTTTATCTTATCAATGAATGCATTTTTTCAGGTAACAGACCTTATGATTTGTGCTCCATGGGCAGCAGATACATTCAAATGTCTTATTAATGGTAAAGATCATACTCCTTGCTGCAAAAGACGGGGACTTCCAGAACTCTGCCAAGGACTTTGTTCAGGAAATGTGACAACACTTGACTTCAACTACTTTAAGTAAGTCATTCTTCGGTTAAGTGTTTTCATTTTTTGCAACAACGAAACTCAATTAAATGACCAAAATCAATAAATCCATTGTTGACAGACAATTTGTTACTTTCGTTAAATAAATCCATTTTTTCCCTAGTTTACTATTTGCCTAGGCCTAGTATTTCATGAACTATATTTTACACTTAATTGATGACAAAATAGTTTAGTAATAAAATTTAGCAAAAACCATTCTGAAAACTCTGCAATGATAAAACACTTTAAGAATCCTCTTACATTTAATTTTCATTGAATAAATATTAAACAAAAATTGCCATATTATTACTCTTTTAAAATTATCTCTTCTACTAACTGAATACAAAATTTTCAATCCAATCAAACAATACGTTTTTTGTAGTAGATTATTAATTTGCAATTGTGTGAATAATTATGATGTTTTCTTTTATAGATGTTTACGGTATATGTCTGATTATACAAACTGCCTAATGCAAGGTTATGGAGTGCTTCCGGGATCTCCCACTAGAGTGCACGTCACCAATATCGCAACAGAGTATGCTATTGTACACTGGGCAGCTCCGATTACTCTAGGTGATACCGTGCAACATTACAATATTCGATACAAGAAATTCTTCAATGACGACAATGAATATGCATTTATTGAAAAGGTTACACAAATCATAAATATACATAGACGTAAGAAAAAGCTAAAGACTGAAGTAGTGTTTTCACATTGCCTATTAAAGTATTTCTTAGGACATGAAATAAAGAAACTAACTATCAATTCAATGTTAATACTCTTACATTATATTTCAATTCCAGGTTCATCCACCGTTTATATTGGAAGACTTGGAATCAAACACTAATTATGAATTTTATGTAGAAGCAGTTAACACACACGGCGTAGGAGAACCTTCATTTAGCTTAATATTTCAAACGCAGAGTAAGGTAAAGAAAATCACTTGTAATACAGAGAATATTTTTTTTTACTTCGATCTCATGAATTATATATACTCAGATTATTTTCATACGAAAATATCATCGGTTTCACCTACCAATTATTTTCAGAAAGTTGAAGATGAAATAGAAAAATCTCTCACCTACAATGTTACGGAGTGCTGTGCTGAAGTTGGGGTATCTGAAGTCTGTATGCCACTATGTTCATATGATGCAAATATGTCAGACATTAAACATCTCGCCAAGATTTGCCTGCCTGATTTCCACAAGCTGTTACGATGTGGAGCTGGAGGTCAGTAGTATCTTTAAAAACTAATCGTTTATTTGCATTTTATATTTAAAAGTGTATGAGTGAACTTTGATGCATTATGTTCTCTCAGATTCAATAAATTCAAATATAAATCAGCATGGAATCCAACCATTTTTTAGTCCAGTTACACTTCCACTAATTTTATTTTCACATTATATAATTCGGCATTCCCGTAATATGTCAAGTAAAATGATATATTTTATGATTCAATATTAAACATATTCAATTTGCGGTAACAGTTTTTTACCTTTTGAATACCTTTACCTTGGCTATATATATGGCAGTAGTCAGGGAACTTTTTTATCTATTACCCCAAAACATTTTTGCGTACGTCGATATTACCCCGTCATTTTGAAAAGGAGACAATCAATGTAAATAAAACATTTTTTTAATGGATTAATTTACATGGAAAATTAAAAAAAGTCCCAAGAAAATAGAAAGTATGTAATAGACAAACAAAATAAAATTCTCATATGGGAACAAACAAAATTTAATTGAAAACTTTCCCCTTTCAGGTTTTACCTTATTACCCCCAAAAATTTCTTTTTTACACCATTTGAAGTAATTTACACTGGTTCCCTGACCGCATTTCCAATAACATTTCCATATAAAACATTCAGGGTTCAAACACTAATGGAGGTGACATTTATGAAAAATATTTTTCAGTTGATTTTCTGAAAACTAATTGTCTCTAGTGCATATTTCCCATGTATAGGTTTTTAACCTTTTTTATCTATTGATCATTTATTTTAATAGGGAGGAATCATGAAGGATGCTGTGCAAGAAGAGGCGTCTCGGCAGCATGCGTACCGCTGTGCACAGGAGTTATTGTAGACTCATTAGTAGCTACTGTCAAAAATTGCATATCATTTATTGGAAATATTGTACAATGCTTCGAAGAAGGTATTTTCATAATACTTTGGTAAAAATACATAAGATATAGAACATTTCATGAATTCCAATTTTCAACTAATAAAAAGTTTTGTTGACAAAAGAGTCGAGTGTTTGATGTTTCTAAAAACTGTTAAATATTGAAAAAATTGCCTTATTATGGTAGTCTACTATTCTTCAATAGATATTCAACAATCTACCACATTTTTGTGCCTAGTGTTTTCCTAGTTAAATAGATAGAATTACAATCTAATATGTTTATAATGGTGAATATGTTATTCCCGCTTATAAATATTATGTCAAAAATGTTCAAAATAATAATTTTATAATTACAGGGACCGGATTATTGCCTGGCCCAATAGGAGAGTTACATGCAACAAAAGTGACAGATAGAAGTATAACTATCCAGTGGTCAGCTCCAGCTGATGGAGCTAATGTTACGGGCTATATCATACATTACCAGAACAAAAATGACTCAAACATTCATGAAACACCATTAAAACTAGAGAATGTAAGAAAACAATCCTGCTCTATTACATATTCACTAAGAATTTATATGAAATAATATGTAGCCAACATTGTGAACAGTATTGTCAAGAAGAAATATCATAACCATGTATCACTTTATTCTAGCAAATGAATGTAACAGGAACCGTTGCAGAGCTTAATGATTTGGAAGTCGGTGGCTTGTACAGCATATTTGTAGTAGCTGTCAACGCACATGGAACATCTCTCCCGTCAAGTATATTGATTATCAACGACACACATCTAGGTATTACATTTCTTGTTCACCTATAATATCTTTTTTAACCACCCTGAGATTAGAACCAAAAAGAATTGAAGCATATGTAACAAAATAATAAAGTCTACCTCCATGCCTTTTGCCAAATAACACTGTTTTGTGTCCAAAAATCTCAGAAGTTTTTAGACAACAGTCACCAACCATAATTTTTATTTTTTTTAACAGGTAGAAACATATTGTATACTAGCAGAGAAAGTTAAAGTCAAAAATTGTGTGTTTTGATCTACGAATCCATATTGACAGATTTAATTATGCTCACAAATTGTTCATTTATTATTTTCATACATTAACCTTTAAACGACCAGCGGTTCCGTACGGGACCAGTGTTTATGGTGCATTTCGCTATCGAGTTACACTGATTTATAAAAATAGTCTTCAAAATATGAATATTAGCTTATATAAATAATGTCTTTGAGATACCGTTCAATAATTTTATTTTCGGTTCCAAAAAATATTTTTATCATGATGAATAATATAAACATCTGTGTTACAATATTGGCTCTTGGTATGTGCGTTGTTATTTTAGGCGAACCATAATAAATCAGCTTAATCTACACTATTCACAACATTTTGATGGGGAAACAGATTTTTTTCATACAATACATAGAATATTTTTTCTTTGAGGCAGTGGCTCCCAATCTGAGTGCGTGAACCCCTCAGGGAAGTTTTTATTCTTTAACTTTAACGCGTAATTATATAAAATGTGAAAAATTACGTATAAAGCTTTAGTAAATTATGAACAATCTTTTATTTTGATAATGTTTCTTATTATACCCAAATATAATGAATAGATTTAGAGATATAATTATTTTTAGAACAACTGCGGGTCGCGCGAATATTTCACAAAAAAATGCTTGGGCGGTTAAAGATTAAAGGAGTAATTGACATATCAATCTTGATAGTGATTACTGGCAGAAAGCCATAAATAACTTAATGCTTTTTAGATGACCAAATTGTATATATCAAACATTTAAAAAGACAAAGAAAGTTTTCTAAAAAATATTCTTTTTATTTCAGTTTTTTGTTGAATTGTTCTGGCAACATAACAATAATCTTTTAACTGTATAAAGAACTTATGTGTACTCTTATTGAATTTATAAATAATTGTGGAATGTCAATTATATATAAAGGTGTATGAATAGAGAAGTCTCAAGTTCATAAATTCCAAATTATTACATTATCTTAAAACTATGTTTTCAGACTTACATATTCTATGAGTATATCATAGATATACTCATAATCATAAAACTATACTTAATGAAACAATATTTTGTTCAATTAAATGAAAATTTAATACTATGATATTTATTGTTGTATGTTTAAACAAGTTTGTGGATTCTTGGCTTCTATAATGTTACTATAGCAACTCTATAGACCACTAAATGTTTTAGGGTAAATAATAATTTTCATTTTTTGTTATTTTTTACATTATCAAAATGACCCCTTAATTTCTGTCATGATTCATCAACCTTGTAATTTTATACAGATATTGGGGATGGAGTAAATAGCGTCACATCACCTCCACACTCTTTAGCAGTTGCTGAGCATTCGGCTACATTTGTCACGATAACATGGCAACCTCCAGAATTCAGCCATCCACAAGAAATATTAACATACACGTAATATTATGTTTTCTTTATATATGTATAAATGACTTTCATATATTATGTAGATCAGTTGCCAAATTGTGTCACAAGACTGTGTGCTAAGCAAAATAATTATTTAAAATATTATTATATATGTGCATGCTATACTTAATTATGTCACTTTATAACATCATTTATTGGATATTTTTTTTCAAAACTATTTCCGAAACCGTTTATTTCACAGTTTTGATAAAAAATAAATACTATCAACTCAGCAGTAAAAATATTGTAAGATACATATTTAGATTAATTTTGCAATTGTTAACATTCATTTGTATGAGTATTTCTTATTTTAGATTGTATCACACGTCTACAGGAAAAGAAGGATTTGAGAAAGTGGAAATCTCGGTTACAAGTCACACATTAGAACACCTCAATCCCAATACTCAGTACATCATATATGTCACAGCAAATTCGTCTCATGGAGTAAGTCTTCCTTCGGAGACACTTATTGCTTGGACGGATCCCGCTTATCCAGCATTTGTTGAGGTGCGTTCAAATTATAAAAGTGGATTATGAGTTGCTTACAATCAAAACTCACATTTTGTATTTTTGTAATTCTGAAATTTCTTTCATCACTCATCTATGTAAAATTGTTGACAGTCATTTTTTGGTGGAAAAGTATTATATTGGGTTGATGCAAGTTTTTACGTACTTTTATGGTACTAATGAAATTTGTTTTTCTCTAAAATAGTGGATAATATTTCTTTTGAATCATTTTTTTGGGTAAACGGTTACTCCTTCTTTCAACCTATTCAGTTTTGAATTGGATAGTTAACAGCTAGCAAGTGTATAATATTTGGAATTCTCAAAAATTTTCAAGCAAATAATTAAACGTGTTGCAAAACAAAATCACAGCCATTTTTGCATAAAATGGTGATAATAGATGAGAAATGGGTTGTTTTAAAAATATACACATTCATGCTTAAAGAGTTAATGATTCTAGGCTAGTAATTTATATTTTTTTGAATTGTTACAATTTTGTACGATTCCACATCCGTGTGATAGAATACCTGAAGATGCCGAAAGGCTAAACCCGGGCCGTTAGTGACAAAACATGTGGAATTGTACAAAATTGTAACAATTCAAATTTGATATTGAAATTCCATCAAGTACCTTCAGTTGATATCATAAATAATAGTAATTTATACTTATTCACTCTCATCAAATGAATCACCAACAAAATTACGCCCATAATTTCAGGAAAAATGTATTCGGTTTGTCTGTAATACTTTTACGTGTGTGCTGTTGTCTATTGAATTTTAATATGTTTTTCGCGCCATGCTTAAGCTCTTTTCTCTTTTGAAAAATACTTTACAATAAATGTATTTAGGTATTTTTATAAGCTCTTCAGAGGGAATGTGTAGATAACTGAAATGCAGAACATTTATTTGGGATTTCAGCCACCCACTGTGCATCCGATAAACCTTGTCATGGAAGGATCCAGTATGACGATACTCTGTATTGCTATGGGAACTCCGATGCCAACCATCTCTCTGTATATTTCAGGTAATATAAATATTTCTGACTTTATATTGATATTATCACCATATTGAACAGTCAATTTATTTCATACATTGATCTTCAATCGATACAGGTCGACTCGTTAGACAAGAAATAACAAGACACATGGTGACAGTAATTCATAATGTAACAAGGGACATGGATCAGATTTCATGTTATGCTGATAATGGATTCGGTTCACCTATGCAAGCATCAAGAAAAATAACTATATCACGTAAGTTATTTCAGTATTCGTGTTATATCTCTAAGAAATATTTCAGATTGTTCAAAATACCATAAATTTAAATAATATCAAAATATTAAATTCTAATTTTATTATGAAACAAATTCACTGTTGAAAATAATTATAATCATTTTCAAGATGTGCCAACAATACAAGCCAGCGGAATCACAATGGCAGCTCCGGACGAGTCGGTAGCGTTAGAGTGTAGAGTGGCTGCTTTGCCAAGGCCACAGATGGCCTTCTGGAGGGATCCAGATGGAAGAGTTCCCGTTATTCAAGGGCCTAAATATGATATCAAAGTCATTCCAGATAATGATGCAAGTATAAAAATATTCTGAGAAAATGGATAAAAAAAATTGGAATCATTTTCAATATTCAATTTTATTACCACATATCAATTGAAATATTCATTAACTCTCTCTTGTGAAATATTAAAATTATCATGAAAAAGAAACACCTTTCAAATCTTTATGATAATTCAGCAATGGCTGATTGATTCTAGAAATATATATTTTCTAAAAACATTTATACCTATCGAGCGGAAAAAATTCTCACTTCAAAAAGGCAAATACTGTAAATCACAATAAAAATGTATGATTCATAAAAACCATTCAAAATTAATTTGTATTATTTAAATTTTTAGGATGATACTAAATATATTATGAGGTTAACGATCAATAAGATATCGGAACCTGAAGAGGGTGATTACTTTTGTCATGCTGAAAATGCGTTCGGCTCGGCTGTTCAAGCAGTTTCTGTAAGAATTCGCAATTTCGCCGCATCCCATAATGTTACCCAATGCTGCATCGAACAAAATGTTACAGCGGGATGTATGGACGCTTGCAGCTTCTATTTGGATATTGATGCAGTAATAGACAAACCAGAATGCATTGGAGATTTTGACAAACTTATGAAATGTGCTGCAGATGGATCAGGTATTTATTGGAAAAATAATTATTTCATCTATTGGTGACCCAATTGCACAATAACGAGAAATCTCATCTGTTCATCGTATTTAAAAAATAGGTATAGGAAAGTACTTGTGTGCATTCAAATACAAAGTCTTACACACCACTTTTTAAACTGTCTTGTAACAGTGTTGTATTGGGAACGATAAAAACTAAAGAATATTCCTGTTTTTAGAATTATAATATAATAAATTGGGTTGATGTAAAAGTTTGTCTCATTTTTGATGCTACATGGTACAGTAATGCAATACTGAAGCATTATTAAACCCTCACTTATAACGTTAAGGAGTTACAATTTTTGACAAAAAGAATTTCCATGATAAGGTATTTTCAAAAAAACATGATATTTGTTTATACCCAAATAATGCTAAAAATAAAAATGGCAGATTTTCAGTATATGCTTTAAAACTTCTAAATGTCAAATAAAAAATTCTACCGTGCTAGGCTGATGATTCATGATTTGACGTGGCATAAGTGCATGAAATTTCGTATCAATATTATATAATACCTAGGAATACAAATTTATTTGTTAACTATTAATTTTTTAGATCATAGAACCTGCTGTGCAGGATGGGGAGTGCCGAGACGATGCCTCGATTGGTGCCGAGGTGAACCTTTGCTCAGCACTCGTGTCTGCGTCTTAACATACACCCGACAAATAGTCGGTTGCTTCCATGAAGGAAGAGAGAAACTGCCGGGACCGCCGCAGAATGTACACATCTCGACTGTAGATTCACACTCTGTCAAAATCAGGTTACTTAAAATGAAAATATATATTTATTTTAGGAATGCAGAAAATACCCTGAAACTTAGCCAACGTAATCGCATTTATAACTAGTTTTAACTTTCAATTTATTCATTCCTAATTTCAATCTCCGCTTCAGAGTTAAGTCCAATCAATTTCACAATAAAGCAAACTAAGCTGAGTGAATTTAGAAAATGATAGTTTCTTGGGTTTCACAGTCATATTATAGACATTTTTAATATTAGAAGAGTTGAAAGAAATTAATCGGAGTTTCTCCCAAAATATCTACAGCATATTTTCTACACAGAAGAATAACAACATCATGAACTTGCTTGAACTAATAAACTGCTCATTTTGTTTTCTATCCTCCATATTATTCATGACAAATCATGGCAAATCACCACAACTCCCAATACTTATCGCCGGCTTCAGTAGCTCATTATTTGTCAGGCACGTAGATAAATACGCTATCTCAACAAACAAACCAATATTCAATATCAAAAACACTTGACACTTCAACATGTCTTCCGATAACTTGATGATGATGGTAAATAAATCAGATGAATAAATATATTCACTAATAAAATAATATTATCCATATTTATTTACAGCTGGGACCCACCAATAAAAAATCCGCACACTGTAAAAGTATACAGAGTATTCTGGCGAACAGCAGGAGACAAAACTCCTGAAAAAATTGATACTATTGATACAGAATTGACTCTCACAGATCTCAAAGAAGGAATATCGTATGAATGCGTAGTGAAGGCTGGAAATCACTTAGGTAATTAAAGAAACCTCAATGAAGTACTGCAGGAAATCAATTCATTGCAAATAGAAACAAATCCTTCAAAATTTAATCTGATTAAATTATTCTCAATTCTTTGACGGTTCACAATATTACTGAAAAAATCATGATTTTTTTATCATTAGGTACATCCACGCTGACGGAACCGATCAAATTTACAATGGGAGATAAGTTTATCACATCGACATCTTCGGTAGACAATGACTCTTCAAATACTGGTGTAGCAGTCGGAATAGCGATGGCATGTATTTTTGTAGCAGCCATTCTTATTCTATCAATATGGCTCATCAGAAATAAGAAAGTAAGTTGACATAAAAACATAAATATGCCAAAAATTTAATCTTGTCATATTGAGTTTGTTATATCATAAACCAAATTGACTTTTTTCTTTAAGGGAACTATTACGTGGAATCAGTTTATCAGAAATACAAAGGTGAGTTGGTCGCATGTATAAAATTTCAAACGCACCTTAATTCTGAAATATTAACTAACAGTGGAAACATGGCATGCTATGATCACAGCATGATGACGATGGTAGACTTGATAACGCACTCATTTTTATGATAGAATTGAATTGGGAATCCCAGATGCTTATGAGCAGGACGAAAGATGTTCAACAAAAATGATGAATTGGGGTAATATTTGGGACGAAATAATAAAATTTAACTGACTAATAGAGAAAAGTTTCCATAGATTGGGCAACGATGAATGCGAGATTATTTCACAGTATAATATAATAAATAAATGATGCATATAGGAAAACAATTAATGCAAGAAGATAAATTGGGGCTCTACTAAAAACAATAATCTTGAAGTGTTCTTCAAATTATTCTCAAAACACAAGAAAGTTACATTATACAATAAAAGATATATATTTTGTGTACTGAAATTTTACATCATTTTCCAGATGCTGGGATTCAAATCTCAAGGAGGAGTAGCTTTTGAAAATCCTAGCTATTTAAAAGAAACCAATTCTGAGCCCACAGTGAATGTAAGTGCATGTCATGTTAGAACAACTATTAATAAATTTTAATTTAAAAATTTATCGGATGAATTAATTTGATAATGTAGTTTGATCATCACCCCATCTTCTAAGGTCTCGTAAGTATCGTGATAACGGCATCATTTGGGCGCACTGCTGCAATCTTGATATTACAGATGTCAATATACAATCATTCATCTCTCTCGCTCTTTGCGAGTCAAATTAGTTACTTTTGAACTGACCACTTTTTTAATAAATCTAAAAATACACAATACTTCCACCTATGAAAAATTTTGATTTATTGTTTTTCCAGAATGAAAACCAAAATATATCCCAAGATGCTTCAGCGACACCTAAAGTTGTAGGGATTCCATCAGTATCCGGTGGAACAGGATGGAGGCAGGAGTCACTCCAAGTTCCTCAGGAAGTGAATCCCACTCTGTACGAAGAATTAAAACTCGGCCATGACGGAGCAGGTTTCAAACGGCTCAAGCCATAGCCTGCGATCGCGCATGACGTTACAAAGTTTTAATAGACAATATTTTTGGGTGAACCATTTTTTTCGTAAATCTATCAAGTTCCCCAAAAACTTAACAATATTCTAAGATTAATATTTCTAAGAGAGGCATCAACTGACTATACATTGTGAGAATAAATTTGTAATTCTCAGTCAAGTGTTAAGAGATATGAGGATGAAATATAAATGTATAAAAGAATTCATAAAAATACTTTTTCCTAAATGTATAAACTTCCTTTAATTTTTGTTCTGTTAAACTGCTTTTTAACAAAAATACATACAATATCTAAAAATATAATTAAATCAAGTGATGAGTGAATAGTTTGTATATTTTTAAAGACTCTCTGGAACTGTAAAAGTAGGAAAAACTTTCACGTGTGCTATTTTTATAAATGCATATAGAAAGCTGATAAAAAACGTGATGAAAAGAAAAAAATCAAGTCCTCCGTCTGCCATTCCTATTACATTTGTGATGTTGTGATGTACATCTACTTCTTATCCATCAACAAACTCGCTTTTAAATAAAATATTCAATGCTGGAGCAATAAAGAGCTTCAAATGTATTTCACATTTTGTACTGAACTGATATCTAATTGATTTGTATTGAATATTTGCTGTTAAATGTAATTTGACTCTAAAAGAGTTATGACTTAACATCAAAAGCGGGTAAATTGTTTGATCCATCTAAACACGTAAAGATGACAAATTAAGTAATACATTTATGTTTACAAAACTTCCATCTCAATAGAAGATGCTCACAAGAGCCACAATAGGAAAACTTTGACAGTGTTGATATTTTCTGACTGGATATGAACAGTATAAAACTCTTGTATGTAAAATTCCTCGTTCTTATCATATCCAATGTGCATCAATAGATTTGGCAGCATTATGAGGAAACGGTAGTTTATCTAATCATAATGCTACCAGAAGTACCTTTGTATATTGTAAACTACCTTTGTGTGTAGATAATTATTAGAACTGTAACCAAATAGAAAAAAATAAGCTTATAATGCTAAATAAAAAGTGGTATTAAGGTAGTGATAAATAATGATTATGAAAATCCTGAGATAGATTAAGAGTGGCCATATATGAATAATATTAAATTGTCATTTTTCTAAATAAATGTGCCTTCAAATAAATGAAATTATTGAGTAATTGTAATCAGTTAAACATAAATACAATAGATGTAAACATACAACTTATCATTATAATACTTACCTCTATTGAATAAAGCACTTGGCCAGGTATTTATAATTAAAAATATGAATTGAATAATTGCACAATATTTGAATTGAAAACAAAATAATGATTTGCAACTGACACTAAATAATTTGACTGTCAGAGCTTATCCCACTCTGCACGAACACAGAAATTTCGAACCCATTTCTTTCATTGTTCACATACGATTTTGACATTATTTCATATATCTTCTTCAAATAATCAATACGATTTTACTTGAAATTAAAGAAAGAATTTGTTAAATTCCATACAATCAAATTTATTTTTGTCATCCAACATTTTAAAATAAATGTACGCAGGCATGTGGCAAATATTCTCGCAATGTTATAATGAATCTTTTTTTTATTTACCATAAGTGTATAAAAATATTCTGTCAGTATTATGAATATGTAATGGTTAAATCAGATTTTCCCAATAGTCATATGAAAATACTTACCTATGACATTGTTCATCTTTCGTCACTAAAAGTTGCACTATTGCCCGTAGAGGTGTCAGTGTTCCACCGTAAAATGTGATCAAAAAAAATATTCAGTTCTATTTTTTTATCTAAGTTTTTAATTACAAATATTAATGTGCTTAACTAACTATAGGTATAGTGCATACATACTGAAATTAATAGCAAATTGGGAATACCCTAACTGCACTGTTTATGCAAATATTTGTTTTTGAGCCAAGATTTATTTTGCTTGAATAGCGTGATCAAAATACATCAAATAAAAAGGCTATGACTCATTTCACATAAAAAAAGACTATCTTGAAACAATGAAGTCCCAAACTTAATTTCAATGGCAAAAAAAACAACAAATAGTAAGATCTACATGCATAGGTCTTATAAATTGATGAAATTTAGCTTCAGCCAATCTCAACACTTTTTGATGTCTTCATCGTGTCATTAACAATTGATGTTTTTATAAATGTTTAATTATCCAGTAAATCATTGAAATGAATGCACCGGTTTAATATTAATAAAAGAAAAACATTTTCAAAATAGTTTGTGGCCTTAGAGATTCTATTTGGGAACTATTAGGATTAACCTCAATATGAGACTCGTGTTAATATATTAAAAGCTCTTGTGTAATATAAGAGCAACTCAGGGACTACATAGAAAATAATGTCAAATGGACATTTATCAGTGTTCAATTTTATTAATCCTGACACCTTTTTTTCAGAAATTATCGAGTCATTATACCATTATTCCTCTGAATTAAAAGAGTGAAAGTCTATTATTCAATGTCTCGCAAGATGTTTACTAACTCAAAAAAAATTTGCCTGGAAAACGATTTGTTGTTCCTGTTTGTTATAAAAGGTTCAAATTGTTTCACACTCAATTCATTCCTAAGCCTTCAAGTTTCTTGAATCACTATGTTAATATAATCACAGTTATTACTTCAATATACTTACTTAATTTCAAGATCCATAGATTTAGTGAGCGCTTTGCATTGAGAGGAAGCAAAACAACTTTCGTTTCATGCATTTAGTTATAATAGGATAAATACAATTTCACAAATTGACTGTACATACATAATGTATTAGAAAAAGACATGTTTGATAAAAATGAGATTATCGAAAATGACAAAAGATGTCTCCACTCAATTGACACCGACATATTTCTGGGTTTTGGATAAACTTATTTTTACTAAACAAATAAGAAGCGTAATTTTTCAATCTCTTTTGGAGTTATTTACGAAACAAAATGTTATTAATACATAATCATTGTAAAAATCATCCAAGTGAACGAAAATAAAATATCATCTACCGCAATCAGTACTTTTCAATACCCACCCAATACTCGTGTCCTACATATTAAGATTTTCATTTGTTATAATTCACTTCAATGATCTGGCATTTTGGTGTCGCATTGTAATTATTAAATTATCACATATTGATTGGTCGGACATCGACACCATTTTGACATACAAAACGAATTTTGAAGAAATACTCTACCAGAATTGTCAATATAATACAGTTGGTATTCATCATCTTTGAGTAGTTTTGTTATTTAACTTTGGTCTTTTTTTGGGAATAATTTCACATTTTTTTATATAATTTGGTATAAAATAAAAGGAAAATATTTGTAAAAATAATACAGTTTATTGTACATATATAATCATACAAGTAAAATTTTGAATTCACTTTCACAAATGGATTATTATATTTCATACAGGTCAAAAACAAAACAACATTGAAATATTGTTGACTATTAGTTTCCCATTCCTTTAAATCGAAAAATTCATTCATCATATTCCTACAGATATGTAAAAGAAAACTCAGGCGGTAAACACCAATGAATACATATTGTATGATTGTTTCAATGATCAACATGGAAACAGCAGTCAAAAAAAATTAAATATTTAAAGTATTGTCAATCTCTTTTAACCGCTTCAATACCGTGAGGACATGTGTCTTCTAGGTGGGGACGACGCGAATACCGTAGGGACATATGTGTCCACAGACTTTTAAAAATACGTATAAAATATTCCAATTGGAAATATCGTGTTATTTTTTCACATATTGCTAGCGACATCTATCTATTATCATGGAAAAAAATTATTCAATTTTAATTGTTCAAACTAATATTTACTTTCAATTAATGTTTTATAAAATATAATTAATGCTAGTGACAAACCTTAAAAAAAAATTTTAAAGTTGAAATTTCGACACTTTAATATTAAAAATTTTAACAATATGTGTCAATTTAGAAATACAATGATAGTATAATTCATAAATTTGATAAGTTTTTTTTCAAGATAAAAGAAAACTCGCCGTATATGAATGTCACCACCTAGCTTAAAATTTCGCAGTACTGAAGTGGTTAATGCGATTTCAAAGTTAAGCAGTTTCTTAGAAATGTACATTTAAAAAAATAGTATTATGTTAACTAAATAGACATAGAAAAAGTAAATAGACAATTTTAAAGTGTGTGTTTATTCAGTTTTGGGGTAATACTTTATTTATATATTATTTCACCTTTATTTGTTTTCTTTTTCATGCTCAGATTAACCGAACCTCAATAGAGAAAAAAAGCACTGACCAAAAAAAATAATCTTTAGAAAAGAATGCAATTTTAGATTGCTTGGAAAGGGGAGAAAGAACTAATGCAATCGGTAAACATTTTAACTTAGGGGAATCTACTACAAGAGGAATTATGAAGAATGAAATTTCTATAAAAATACCTATCATTAATGACACTCAACTAAGTTCTAAATTATCATCACCAGGGCTGTGGAGTTGGAGTCATGAAAGACGAGCGACATATCAATTTTGTAATTAAAACGAATGTGTATAGCTGATGAATATTTAACATGTAGATTTCATAACTCGCACCGAAACGGTGAGTCACCAATATCCACTGCATACAAGTCCTTGCAAAAGTTTTTGTCTCTTTTTTTCTCATGTGAAAAAGCTAGATTCAACATAATTTTTTTGTGCGAAATGCGTACATTTATTTGCTCGGTAATGCAATATGCAAGCATTTTTTTGTCTTCAGTCATAGTTCTGTGTCATTGCATAATGTATACGAGGCAAACGCCCGCAAACTCCACATAAATACGTTTCTTAACCTTACATATACATGTAATGATTGTCTGTACTCTTGTAATTATGTAGTATTTTTTGCATGCCAAACAATGTCAAAAAAAGCCTTAAACATCTTAAATTTTCTCTTAGATTTTTACTTCCCTCTACTTTAGAAAAATTTTACTTTCGCACATATTTATTATACACATCAAGAACCAATTATGTTATGTTATATTATGTGCGAAAGTGTATTAATATTGATCTTGAAGACATAAATCAACTTACAAAAAATGATTAAGAAATTCTTACAAATGAAGAATTATTATGCATCGAAAATCAAAAGGTTGAAGAAAACTAAAAAAAAGAAATAATATTGGAATCTCCAAAGAAATTGGTATTGAAAGAAATGGAAGCAACAGTCCTTCAAATTGACAATTGGCATTAAAAACTGTAAATGCACCAGAGTATTAGACGTATGATAGAAAGCTACTTTTCTGATAGAACGCTCCACTATGAATGCAAGGACATGAAATACCAACGACCTGTTACAGCGGGCGTCCCACTGTAAGGTTCAGTTCTCGGACCATCATTGTAGAACGTAATGTATGATGGAATACTGAAAATTCCAATGCCAGCCGAAACAAAAATAATTGCTTTTGCGGATGATGTGGCCATCACCATCACGGCAAAGTCTCCTAACACAATACGAATATTAGGAGAAGAAGCAATACGATATATCAAAATCTGGCTGGATGACACAAGCCTCCAACTCGCTGCCCACAAGACGGAAGCCATGTTCTTCACGCGACACCGCAAGTTGGCGGCACCCAATATAGTAATGGATAATTTCGAAATACCATTCTCGAAATCTATGCGCTATCTTGGAGTGCAAATTGACTCGAAGTTGCGATTTGCGGAACACGCAGAAAAAGCGGCATCAAAGGCTATGTCCGTAGCCGAGGAACTTGCAAGGCTCATGCCAAACATCGGTGGCCCGAAATGAAACAGAAGGAGACTCTACAGCAAAGTGGTCCACTCCATTCTTCTATACGGAGCACCAATATGGGCCAGTTCAATGGAAGTTGACAGGACACGACTCATACTAGCACATGTGCAAAGAAGAAGTGAATTGAGAATTGCTTCTGCGTATTGCACGGTTTCAGAAGAGGCAATAATGGTAATATGCGCAATACCACCCATTGACTTCCTTGGGCAAGAAAGGAAAGTAATGTATAATGGTTGGGAAAGATGCGAGGCCAAAGAAGAAACAATTTCAAAATGGCAAACAAGATGGGATGCTTCTGAGAAGGGCCAATGGACGCAAACTGATCCCGGACATAAAGACATGGTGTGAGAAGAATCATGGACAGTTAAATTACCATCTCACACAAGTCTTGATGGGCCACGGCTGCTTCGGAAAATACTTATTCAAAATAAGAAAGGTATACACCCAAAAGTGTCACCATTGTGAGGCAGAAGTCGATGACGCAGCCCACACCATGTTTCAATGTCCAGCCTGGAATGAGCAGAGGTAAGACCTCAGAAATGCCCTAAATTGTGAATTTCACAAAAACCATGCTGGAAAACCATAAACCATGGTCTTTATTGGCAAACTATGCGTCAGATATCATGGGGAACAAAGAAATGGAGGAAAAGTAACGACAGGCCATAGAAACCACAGGCCATGAGGCCTAATAACACGAGGCTGTTATCCTGAAGCAATGCATAAAAGCGGATTCCGGGGTCACAGCTGAGAAGAGGGTGGGGGTTTTCCCCCGCCAGAAAAAAAACCAGTAACTCCCAAAAAAATCAAAAAATTCCTCCGATTATCTTACATAAAAAAGCAGATTATATGACGTTATTCAGAGATGCTTGACTTGCAGGTGTTGATGTAAGAAAGATGACAGACGTCAAGCTTGGAATAAAAGTCCAGCCTGCCTCAATCAGCACCTATTTAACTAAATTCCTTGAGACTAAAATTCGCCGCATCACACATACATGCTACACGAAGACAAGCCACTACCTACATTTACACCTACATTTCTGATGAGGACATTTTGAGCGAACTTGAGCTACTCAAATTTCCCATCAAAAAAGTCCAGAGAATGAAGAGCAACGCTAATAAAACAGCGCCTCCTCTTATCCTCTTAGACGTTGAGAGGAACCAGAGTGGAAAAGAAATTTTCAATCTGGCCTCACTGTTTCACTATAGCATTGTTGTTGAGTCACTGAGAAACAAGACGTTGGTTGGTCAGTGCCACTGCTGTCAAGGGTTTGGTCACTCAGCATCATGCTGCCGTGCACAAGCGTCCTGCGTGAGATGCGTAGGAGAACACATTTCTCAAGAGTGTACGTACACGAAAGAGAATGGTCCAGCAAAATGCGTTAATTGCAATGAGCCTCACCTAGCAAACTATATAATAATAGTAATATTCAGAATAATAAACCGCTTCGCGCGAGACCACTGATAATAATAGATGGCCGTTGCCAACATTCTCTGAAGCCAAAGACTCTTCGACATCGAAGTCACAGTCTGTAGCGGCTAAGTTGACTCCTGTCATCAACTTAAATGGAGAAAATGTTGAATCTCCCCAACCGCCCAAGCCAAACGAAAATGTTCGCATGGACCGTAAATCCATGCTAGAGGAATGGCATACCATCGTGTCAAAGGGAAATCAATTCCTGGTGAAACTGTCCGCCCAAGAGGCGTCTTGTAATGCCGATGATGGCCAGTAAAATCCAACCGGCATCATTAAAGATTCTCCATTGGAACAGTGGAGGTACCCTAAGGCACGATAAACTTGAAGTGATTGACGTTTTATCGAGATATGAAATCGACATCCTTCTTGTGAATGAGACTTTCCTCAAGTCATCGCATTGTCCATCGATACTTGATTATTCTTTATACCGATTTGATCGTACTCGAACATCGGGAGGAGGAAATGCGATTTATATTAAAAAACATATTGACCACTGTGCGGTACCATTGCCAGCGCTTACCGGCAAACTAGAAGCAAACACGATAGTTATAAATACAAAATATTCGGGACTCATTAGGTTAGTTTCAGTTATAATCCCCCTGATGGACAAATAATGACTTGTGACCTAGAAGTAGTTATTCCCCGTGGTATACCTATGATAACAGCAGGTGATTTTAACGCAAAACACCTCGACTGGCATAGTAGACTGACTAACTCACGTGGACGTCAACTAAAATCTTACATTGATGATATCGATGCAGTGGTAGCGGCACCCTCTGAGCCAACGACCCTACTGAGAAATGGCGGCATTCCAGGTGTCATAGGTATTGCTATACTCAGTGGAGTGAACCTTCAGTGTGATACTCATATAGTGCACGAACTTAACTCTGACCGCCAGCCTGTCATTTTATACCGTCTTTTTCCGAAAATAAGACATCCTCCGAAAATAAGCCCTAGCACGATTTTCAGAATTTTTTGGAATATAAGCCCTCCCCCAAAAATAAGCCCTAGTTAAAATGTGAACGCCAACATGTGGCGATTATTGCTAGGTAGTGCCACACTATTAGGGGTCGCCAAAGAGGTTTACTAATTTGGGATTCAGCCAGTACTCACCGCGCTAAAGACATAAAAAGCTTCCTTGTTGAGAGGAGGATTGATCAAATAATGATTCCAGCGGGAATGACTGCCTATCTCCAGACACTTGATATAGCAATAAACAAGCCATTCAAGGATTATTTGCGCATGGAAGTTAATGCATATATTGAAAAAAGAATGGTGAGAAATCATCAAATGAATTGGGTGAAAAATTCATGGGATAAAATAACTGACAGTTGTGTTTCAAATGCACTACGAGCAGGCTACTTAGACAAGAAATACTCATTTAAGGATAGCTATATTGCAGGACATGAGAGATTCGGTCCAATGATTCAACAAGAAATGGATTCGGAGGAAATTCATCATCAGAATTTGATAAGTTATGACGATGTTCCAGAAGATGACATGACTGTATTCGAATAAATTTAAAATAAATGTAAAATTCCTATATACAAATTAATATTAACGTAAATGTATAAATCTACTTATTGTACTAGAAAAATAAGCCCTCCCCCGATAATAAGCCCTAGCTCATATTTCGGACCAAAAAAGAATGTAAGACAGTGTCTTATTTTCGGAAAAAGAAGGTAGTTAGGAGTACCATTTACTCATAGTTGTAATAATTTTAATTAATTAATTAATTAACATTAACGGAAACATGGCTAAATAACAGTGTCTTCAGTCATGAATGTTTTGGTGGTGATTTGACTGTATTTAGAAGGGATCGAGACTCCGGTGCAGGCCACAGGCAGGGTGGAGGTTGTTTGTTGGACGTTAGAAGTATGGAAGGGTTGCAGGCTGAACGTTTCCATGCTTTAGAGACGTCTAACGAAGATCTTTGGGTCAAACTAACCTGTGCTGGAGAGACTACCTATATTTGTGTATTATATTTTCCTCCAGCAAGTACACTGGAGATATATAAATTATTTTTTGATAGCTTACTGTCTAGATTTAGCTCGCTTAGTGGTCGGAAGATCATTGTTATGGGTGATTTTAATTTGGACTCTGCTCGCAGCAATAACAGTGTCAGGAGTGACTTGGAATTCCTGTGTTCAGTTTTCGGATTTTCTCAGTACAATGATGTTTTGAACACGAGAAATAGATTACTTGACAAGGTTTTTAGTAACAGTAAATTATTAGTTACACGGTGTATGTCCCCGCTAGTGCGTGAGGATATATATCACCCTTCTTTAGTTTTTCTATACAATGTTCGTGGCTCTCGAGAATCCAACTCTAGGCTTCCACCCCATAATACTAATTTATGGAGAGGATGGAATTTTAAAAGCGGAGACTTTGGAAAACTTCATTCGTTATTGAGTGAAGTTGACTGGGGTGAGGTTTACGAGCATTGCGATGTGAATAAGGCGGTTACTCAATTTTATGCTATAATTTATAATATTTTTGATGTATGTTTTGCAAGAAGGCTACCATGTCGTGATGGAAGGCGATATCCGAGGTGGTTTTCTGTAGAAATTGTCAGGGACATACAAAGAAAACATATGTATCATAGATCCTGGAAAACTTCAAAAAGTTCTCGAGACTATGAAATTTTTAGTAAACTTCGAACGAAGCTGAGACAAAATGTTCGATTAGCCTACCGAACATATTTGGGTACGATGGAAGATTGTATACGCGATAATCCTAAGTTTTTTGGAATTATATACGTTCTATCAGAAAGGATGGTGGGTTTGCTGAGTCAATGAATTGGAAGGGTCATGCAGTGACTGGCAGAAGCGTTTGCTGGTCATTTCAGATCTGTGTATTCAATTGACAAACCACACCTTGACACAAATTCTGTTTTAAAAAATCCAACAAAAGGTGCCCAATTCATTGACACAATGCAAATCTCTGAAGGAGATGTGGCATTTTTTATAAAAAAACTAAAGAATTCCCGCTCGCTTGGACCCGACAGGGTACCAACATCTTTTTTGAAGGGATATATTGATTTAATTAAGAGTCCTTTATGTTACATATTTAATCTGATAATGAAAACAGAAATTTTTCCGGATATATGGAAAATATCAAAGATAACTCCAATTTTTAAATGTGGTGCAGAATCATCAGTAGAAAATTATAGACCAGTAGTTGTTCTCTCAGCGCCAGTCAAAGTTCTCGAGATGATTATGCATGGAATGATTTTAAGAAAATTTGAGCCATTTATAATAAATGAACTGCATGGATTTAGAACCAGAAGATCAACCGATACGAACTTGATGGTGTTCACGAGTTACGTGTCGACGGCATTGGACAAAGGCCTGCAAGTTGACTGTTCCTATAATGATTTTTCGAAGGCATTTGACAGAGTCAATCATGACATACTTTTGGAAAAACTCCAAATGATAGGTTTGTCAGATAGCTTTGTTAGATTGTTTGGAAGTTATTTTGGGAACCGAAAACAATACGTATCATATGGGCTCTTTGAATCTAAACCGTTCTGCACGTATTCTGGTGTTCCACAAGGTTCGAACTTGGGGCCATTGCTGTTTACTATATTTGTAAATGACATAGTAAACGTCATAAAAAATGCTAAATTCTTATTATTTGCTGATGATTTGAAACTGTTTTTACAAATTGCCGCAATTGATGATTGTCTCCGCCTCCAGTCTGATATAGTCAATATAGTAGAATGGGGAAGGAGTAATAAACTCGATTTTAATATAGACAAATGCAATCTTTTATCGTTTACTAGACGGTCGCAGGTGTTATTTTTCCACTATTCAATGAGTGGCCGAACTCTCTCGCGAATTTCATCAGTAAAGGATCTTGGAGTACAATTCGAAAGTAAACTAACCTTCAATAGTCACATTAGGACTACCTGCAACAAAGCATTGCAAATGTTGGGCTTTATCCTACGTACTACGAGAGCTTTTTCAGGTGTTAAAATTTTAATATTATTGTACAATACCTTAGTACGAAGCAGACTTGAGAGTGGGTCTATTGTTTGGGCCCCAGGAGATTTGAAATATGCCCTTATGGTGGAAAAGGTTCAGAAGAAATTTTTGAGACTTCTTTACTTGAGAGCATACGGATACTATCCGTGGCTTTATCCAACTGACTTTCTTTTGGGTATGCTCACTTTTAATAGTTTGAAAAATCGAAGAGAAATATATCTAGCCACATATTTCTTTCGACTAATTCGAGGCCAAAATGAGAATTCTGCCATCCTTAATAATGTAAATTTGTATGTTCCGGATAGTTTTTTAAGAAATCGTGTACATAATTTGTTTGTTCTTCCAAAGTGTAGAACCAGTCTGCCAATGGGGATGCCAATGGTAAGAGCATTAACAATGTTCAACGGTATTGCCTCGGATGTTGACATATTTCATGTGGACGAAAGTGAGCTCAGACGAATGCTATTTTTTCAGTTAAAGTAGACATTTCATGAGCTTACTTGGTTGACTTTCTTTTTTGCAATCATTTTTGATTGTTTTAAATTATTTGTTGAATTTTTATATTTTGTATTTATATATGTTAATATGTTACGGTGCAAAAGCATTGAATTAATAATTTGTAAGTTTTGTACCGTATAGTTGTAATAAATAAATTAAATAAATAAATAAAATAAATAAATAAAATAAATAAATAAAATTAAATCAAGTCCACTTCGAGATCGCCTCTTCCGACAACTATGTGAAGAAAATGAGGAAGGCTTTGAGCGCCTCCTATTACACACAGAAGTTCGGTGGTTATCGAAGGGTAATAGTTTAAAACGGTTTGTTGTGCTTTGGAATAGTATTATATCTTTTATGAAAGATGCAGAATTCGGAGAGGAGCTGGTTAGTGTAAAATGTGATATATTTTATTTATCAGATATATTTGAAAAACTTAATTTATTAAACAAACAGTTACAAGGAAAAAATTGTAATCTCATAACGTGTAAAAAAGTAATTAATGCTTCTTTGGGAAAGCTGAATCTTTTCATAATGAATATTGGACGTCGTGAGTTAGCGCAATTTTCATCATTGGCCACAATTTTAAATGAAATACAAGATGATGATTTGGAGATATATATTAATCATTTGAAACAGCTTCGTGAGGATATGCGAGTTAGATTTATTGATATTATTAATTTAAATATTCCAGATTGGGTGATTGATCCATTTAGTGTGAATGCAGCTGATATCAATATCGAACTGCAAGAAAGTCTTGTGGACTTGCAAAGTGATATGAATGCTCAAGTTAGATTTAAATTAAATTAAGATAATTTCTGGATCAGCAATGAAATAGCCAGTACATTTCCACAGTTATGGGAGAAATCTAGGTTATATTTCATTGCATTTCCCACATCTTATTGGTTGAATCTGGATTTAGTCGAGTTATGCATCTCCTCTCAAAAGCACGTGACCGTCTTGATGTTGTGCAAAGAGGCGATCTGCGTATGTCGCTAACAACATTGAAGCCCGAAATTAATAAACTCGCTAAATTGCATCAAGCACAAAGATCACACTAAATAAAGTGAACGATCAATTTCTTTACATAATTTGTTGAAAAAATATGTATGTTTTATATATGTACACGTTTATTAAAAATATATTTTGGAATTTTTAAATAAAGTTTTATTTTTAATAGCTACTTTTTTCGAACAAATATTGGAGGGGGGGCCACACCAAAAAGAAAATCTCAAAAGGGGGCCACAGGCCAACAAAGGTTGAGAAACGCTGGATTAGATTCTAAACCAAAGCACGTCGTCTTTTCGAAGATTTAAAGAACATGAACAGTGATAACAGCAATCAAAGTTTTGCGCAAAAAACGCAAACTTCGGTTGATTTGAAAGATTCAAGAAGTAAAAGCAACCATAATGTAAAGAACTGGTCTTCCCGGTCCAAAACGCGCAAGGGAAGCGCCAGAGCACCACTCCCACTCGTCTTGGTCGATGTAGAAAAGACCATAAAAGGACAGGAGAAAACTAGAAAAATTGCATCAAAAGTATCATGGGTGAATCCATGGATATGACGAGACTGTTCCCAGCAGTTATCGCTGAAATACGGGATATCGACTGTGTGACATCCAAGGAAAAAGTAGAAACCGCACTAACAGCCGCAGAGCTACAACCGCAAAATCCAGCTAAAGTAATTTCACTAAAACCAGCATATGGAGAAAGCCAATTTGCGGTTGTTCAACTGCCCAAAGAGACTTGACAAACATCTGAATTGTTGGAAATAGGGACAATAAAAATCGGGTGGGTTCGATGCCGAATAAAACTTCGAGAGCATCTTGCATGCTGCTATAAGTGTTATGACACCTTTAAAAAAAAGTACCTAAGAAAATGATGCCTCAGGAAAAAAAAATGGAGAATAGTCATTGATAACAGACAGTTAAATAATATCACCATTGGAGACGCCTATCCATTACCTAACATTACTGAAATACTTGATCAGTTTGGAAATTGTAATTATTTCACAACGCTAGATTTAGCTAACTGTTTTCACCAAATACCAGTAAGAAAAATAGATAGAGCAAAAACCAGTTAATTCAATTAAAAATAATTCGTTAAAGCATCGCCAGTTCAAGAATATCTTCGTGAACTGGAATCCGAAGACAGCGATTTACTTTTTTTATACTAAAATTCGATGGCCGAGTAGTGAAAACTGTTTATTAAGATTTTGGAAATTGAGGGATGAAATTCGAATTTTTATGAGCGAAATCAATGACTTCTAGATTTATGTTTTTTAACAGATATAACAATAAAATTAAATGAATTAAATCAGAAGCCCAGGATGCAAAATAAATTGATTACAGAATGTTATCAAGATATAAAAGCTTTCATATCAAAACTCAAGCTTTATGAATATCAACTACGGTCAAATATTGCCATTCATTTGCAATTACTAAATGACTTTAACAGTCAATTTGAATTGTTACAATTTTGTACGATTCCATATGTTTTGTCACTAACGACCCAGGTTTCGCCTTTTGGCATCCTCAGGCACTCCATCACACGGATGCAACTGAACTGACGTAAAATAAACAGTTAACATCATATACATATTAAAGTTATTAATTACAGGAAAACACTTACCAATAGGCGAGCAGTAAATTGCAGCTAAAACAAATTTAACAATATCAAACCAATAATAATTAACTCAATTACCTGTGACAACTTTCATTAACGATCTTGCTAATGAGTCGTCGTTATTGAAAGGGCATTTTCAGCTTTTCAGGGATCAATTCAGCAACACTGAATCAATGAAACAGTGCAGTGCTTGTTAAGGCTTAAATACAAATTAAAGACTTTATAATTAAGTGTTTGAATCTGTATACGAAATATTCATTATACACTCGAGAAGACCGGCGTGTTGTGGGTGACACTCTACCTGGAAGGACACACCCATCGCCTTTCGAGACAGTGGGCCGACATTGACGGACCGGACGTGCCGCGCGGTCACACTGACCGCTCAGGTTTTTTTCCCACCCAAACCCAACACCAGCTATCCCCAAACTTTTCCCTTTCTATTATTTTTTATTATTAGTTTTTTTTTTTTTTCTATTACTTTTCGTATTGTTTTTTTTTTATTATTATTATCATTCTTTTTGCGTAGTAGAGAAGGAAGCAATAGATATATGTTCAGTGGCGGCTCGTTCATATACACTGCGGAGCTGCAGCACCCCCAAGAAAATTTGATAGAAATGAATTTTATTTATTTTTATTATATCTATAATATTAACTATTTTAAAGTGTGGCATGTGTTTGCTGAGCGCGCGCCGATCGCTCTTCAGATGCATAATTGTACACGTATTGTGCCGATAGAGTGTACAGTAATATGAGGCGAGCGCTGCGTAGCGACGTTGCTCCTAGAATTTTTTGTGTCCACGGTGTCACTCACTGTATGACGAGAAGTGCGTAGAGTGGAGGGGGGTCTCGCCGTATGGTCAGTGTCACGCTGCAGCTCGGAGCAGCGTCGGAGCAGTGCTTTTTTGCAAATTTTTTATTCTGGTTAAAACTATTTCACAAGTTAATGCCGCATGTTGAAATCCTTTATAACCAAATGCAATCTAGAGAAATCGACATATTTTCAATACAAAAAAATATAAAAAGCTTTAAGAATGCCATATCGAAAATACGAAATTCATATACCGAATTGTCTTCGTCACAGTTTCAGGAAGCTAGAGATATGTGCGACGTATTAAGTTCAGACATGGAACAAAGGTACTCTTTCAATAATCAATTATTGGCTGCTAAATTGTTTGACAGAGTAAACTTTAAAAAATATCTCCAGAAAATGCCAATTGAAGAAGTCAATCAAACTATCGAATCGTATCCAATGCTTGAGAAGGAAAAGCTTCTTACAGAATTTCACGTATTTTAAGAAAGAGTGGAAATGCACAACTTTGATAATTTAATATCATTATTGAAAAATATTCATGCTAATAATTTGAGCGATGTTCTTGGAGAATTGACGAAGCTCTTAAAAATTTTAATTACTACTCCAATGACAACTGCAGAACCTGAGCGATGTTTTTCTACATTAAAAAGAATTAAAACTTATCTCAGGAACACAACTAGTCAAGAAAGGCTAACGGCTTTGTCAATGCTTTCAATAGAGAAAGATATGATTACGAAAATACCAAACTTTAACGAAAAAGTCATAGAAAAATTTGTTAATAGCAAAAATAGACGAATGGAATTTATTTTAAAATAGCTTTTTTTTAATTGTTATTATTTTTGATATTTCAAATAAAATCTAAGTAATATGGTCTTTTACTGAATTTTAATTTATCCACAGCACCCCCAAATCTCACACCCACGAGCCGCCACTGATTATAACTAATTATAAGACATTTTCAAACACTTGACACAATGTTCATACGTTTTAAAACATTTAAGTACTATTTTTGCAATATATTTTATGATCAGAGCTGGTTTCGTTAATCGCGAAAATTATCAACTTATAAATTATAATGCTTGAGATATTGTGGAAAATATCATGCTTTTCCATCAAGAAGTGACAGTTAACACTTTGAAAGTGACATTATATGGTTTCAACAGTACCAGCTATAATTTGAATCCATTATTGCTGATCAGTTATCGAAAATACATTAAAATTTACCATGGATTTTTATTAAAAACATTTGACATTAATTATATAATATATTTTAATGTTTATTTAAAGTAATGACAATAAATTAAATCAATTTAAGTGAAATTGGATGAGTTCTGTAGTATATATAAAACGCACAATATAAACATGACATGATTCTATTTTTAAATATATTATAATTCGAATCATACTAAATTATCCCCTTTATCTCATACATAGGGTATAATCGATCAAACTGTACCAGTGTAAAAAATATATTTAAAATAGTATATTTTAATCGATCGACAAAATTTAATACCACCGTCGATAATCGCTATTGAATATTATCGAAATGATTTTTTGTTGGTATATTATTTCTTCATTCCTTCGATTCGAAGAAATCCAAATAATAAATCGATCTGGTAGCAAACATCGCAAACAGGTAGCAAACATCGCAAAAAAGCTAGATTCGTCTCACCTTGAAATCCGTTTGACCAATATCCAATTTTACTTTTTATATGACGTGATCTACGTTGAAAACTTATTTTTTCAACACTATCATAACTTCTTTCATCCGTAGTCATTGTAAATATGATTCTCTTGTGTACATATATACTTTTCCATGTCCTCTTCTAAAATTAAGCATATGCACACAAATGACTGAAATATCGTAAAACCCTTGTTTTCTTTCTTTAAAAACACTAATCGTACGAAAATGTTTAAAACGGGATATTTAATATTCATCTTTCTTAGATCTGTTTATATACAGAATGAAAACATCACAGACTCCCATGCTTTTGGATACAAATCCGTAAATCGATATATATTGAAACAATTAAACGTCCAAACGATTAAAAAAAACATTACATTATTCCTTTGGTGCCCTTCTAATTCGATTACGATAATATCATTATAAATCGGCTATCAACAAGTTCTTTTTAAATGTTATATTAACACATTTTAAGGTTTATTTCTTATTATAAAAAATATTAAATGATATTTTTTACATAACTCATTTAACATTCAGCAATTTTGAACCTTACTTGACTATCGTAAAGTATTATTTTTTTCAAATACATTAATTTAAATTTTAAAAAAAGCTTGCAGCTTTTTAACTGATCGCCTATAATTTCCTATATCCTTCGGAATAATGCATAAAAAAATGATATTCTCCGTCAAGTTACTATACTAGACAATTAAATATAGATTTAGCTCAAATCTTCACTTTTTCTTGTTTGGTATCATGCGGGACAATTCGATATAGAAGAGCGCTATTTGATTAAAAATAAAAAAATGTATGATGTTTTTATTAAACTAATGATTGTCAGATGTCTCAGGAAAAACAGAATTTTAAAAACATATTCATTATACAAATAAATGCATTCATTTTGCTCAATATATATTATTATTGTTTTTCATATTTATGTTTTTAATTTATTAATGTAGTGTTCCACTTTGGTGTATTGTATTTGTTAATAATAATCGACAAAGACTATTTATTGGGACCGGTCAATAAACAACGCAATTTTGAAATAGCCATACTTGAGAGATCATCAGCGTTTTTTTCTAGGAAATATATTATAAAGGTACGTTCACACATACAAATCTTTCGAAACCTTCATTAAAATTAATTTACGCATTTTATTATGATTGCTATGCAGTAATGCTACAATAAAAGAGAGACGATTGTACCGGCTTAGTCGTTTTCTGCAGATACCCCAGGTAAAATTTTGACTTGAGAAAAGTATACTAGAAGAAGAGTGGGGAACAAAAAATTTTTTTAACGTGTACTTCGTAGCCATTTACTTATAACAAGGAGCGGTTACGATTTTTTTTTTATGATAATTTGACTATAATAAATTTTAATTGTTGAAACTTTGTACGATTCCACATATTTAATCACTAAGGACTTTCGACTTTCGGTATCTTCAAGCATTCTATCAAACGGATACAACTTTACTGACCGACAGCTCTATTGCATCCTTATGATAGCATGAACGGAGAACTAACTGAAAAGCGAAACCTGGGTCGTTAGTGACGAAACATATTGAATCGTAAAAAAAAATAAACAAATTAAATTTGATATCGGAATTCAGTCAAACACCTTCAGTCGATATCATAATTTGACTCTCGCGTAGATCTCGTGTAATCTAAAATATGCTTTATACCCGACACGTTTTTAAGATAAACTTGATCGAATCGTTGAAAAATATTTTAATTTATAAAAAATCATTCCGCAAAAATAAATGTATGTGTAAACGCACCGCTATGTCCCACCGATACACTCTTGTACAGACGTAATATTATCAATCATTTCTTCCCAAAGTATCATCAAGAGATACGTGAGTAGATATAATTATCGAATTATAATTCTATTAGACCAATGCCAGCTAGCGACACGTACACACACAAACTAACGCGCTGACACATACATACTTAACAACACAAAAATTCCCAAACTGTGTGCCACAAAGGGACCGCCGAGAAAACATTTTTTCATTCAACAAATACGACTCAACTTGGCGTCATATAGTGCTTTTTTCCTTAAGATAAACTCTTCGCAATAAGAATGTTATCATTTATGATATCGACTGAATGTGCTTGATGGAATTTCAATATCAAATTTGAATTATTACAAATTTGTACGATTCCACATGTTTTCTCATAGAATGCCTGAAGATACTGAAAGGCGAAACCCGGTTCGGTAATGAAGAAACTCAAATTAGAATGTTATCGATCGACGCTTAACTGCCATAAAAAACACATATAAATAATTTCACCTACAAGTGACAGTAATTTTAAATAATAAAAACGCATTTTTTAGTACTTATTTCCACAATATATTACATGATCACGAATAGTTTCGCTTATTTAGAGCATTATATCAACTGACAACTATGAGATGTATTGTATTTAAGATATAAAAAATATCTTGAAGCGACAGCTAATATCTTAAAAGTGACATTTAAAAGCATAAATTAACCTTTATTATTATGAAAAAGTAAGGACTAAAAATCATAAACTATAAATTTCTTCATCATTATAAAGAAAACAGAAAATCGAAGTGTCAGTAACACTTATAGCACAAATACAAATTCATAAATAGAATAAAATCACCAACTATATAAAACATTAATATTTTTAGTGTACTTGCCTTTTCCTGCCCAATTTAAAGATCTTTGAATCTTTCAAATTCCAGATTTTACTGTAATAGTTAAAAATAAACTACTTTCAACGTTTCCGTTGGTTGTTCATGGCAGATATATAACACACTCAATGTTTATTGTTTAAAATATTTCTGTCTAAAATTTACCCGTCTTTAAGTTGATTATCGTAAAGTTTGAGAACACCTTCACATGACCGACACATTCCCTAAATTTGAAATAATAAAAAAAAACATCGATTACGTCGGAAATTTGGGATTTGAAGTGATTATAATGCATACATACTTGACGGTTTATTTCGACGTATTTAATTGAATCGAGTCATAATTTGGATACGCAAAAAATAACGCGTAAAAAATGTTGTTTGCCGAACATTTGATAGATATACATTACACACTCGCTAACTACAGTCGCGTAGCGGATTTTTTTTTATACATTCAAAAATCGTCACTTTTTGTTCACAATACACGAATCCAGTTTTTATATTAAAAATAGAACTGTACTTCACAGATGGCATCGTAGTATATGACACTCAAAGTGTTTCCGCGTTACGTTTTATTCGTAATACCAACTTTCAAATCCGTCGTAGATCAAAGTTTATGACTTGAAATTATTAAATTTGAATCGATACAACTCTGTACGATTCTACATGTTTTGTCACTAACGATTCGGGTTTCGCCTTTCGGCTTCTTCAGGCACTCCATCGCGCGGTCAGTTCTGTCGCATCCGTGTGATGGAATGCCTGAAGATTCCGAAAGGCGAAACCTGGAAGGGAAGTTCCATCAAGCACCTTCAGTTGATATCATAAATTCTCTGAAAACACATTTTTTTAGTACTTTTTTTCCACAATATATTTTTTGATCAGGACCGGTTTCGCTCATCGCGAGCATTATCAACTGATTCTGAAGAGACTGAGAACTAATGAATTCTTGATGGAAAGGCGTGATATTTTAAATAATAAAAACACATTTTTTAGTACTCATTTCAACAATTTATTTTTTGATTAGGGCCGGTTTCGCTCATCACGAGCATTATAGCGTTCAAATGATAGAATACAATTTACAAAAAAGATAGAAAATATATATATATATATATATATAGTCATTAGCTTGCATATTGTCGAATTCCGCTACCGCGCTTACGTTCATTTACCGTCTCTGTGTTACAAATGCCACTTTGCCGACCGAAAAAAATAATTTAAAAAAACATACGCCAATACAACAGAAATGATTTAAATTTTTTGGATCGAGTGTAACACACCGAAATGTTGATTTATTGTCTACTCAGGCAACTGATGTTATTCAGAAAAATCGCTTCTCTCGCTTAATTTACATTTTATATTAAAAAAAATCTTTCAAATACCACTTAGACTTGCAAAAAACTGCATTTTGAACTCTTAATAGTATGTGCTTAACTGTGGCAAACTGCAATGGAACGTTCAATCACTGTAATTGTTTTTTTTTTATTATTTTTTCCGAAGAACGTTTCTAATGAACAATATGTTAGAATTTATGCCATAGACTATAAAACAATCTTCAGCGGTCAACATTCTGTGGGTCGGAAATTTCAGGCAACAACAAAAATTGTACTAAATATCTATCAATTCCATATTATTTATCGATGAAAAAACTAATTTAATTTTTCATATTAAATATATATTAATTCATTTAGGTATATTGTTAACAGTAAATACAAAACTGTAGCTCTTAAATATACAATTCATTCCAACTAACATGCGGTTATTTTCTACAAAAATTAACAATTTTACTCACCCTGCATAAAAAAGATGTTGTGAATACCCGGTGGCAACTTTTATGCAATTTACTATACAATTTTAATTATTGTTAATTAACGGTTTCTTCGCAATAAAAAAAATTCTTTGGCAGATAGTCACGACTATAATATATAATATTTTATATGTATATTATGTCTTATGACAGAAACACTTAAATACTCATGTATCATCAGACAGTCACCAAATAAATACAACACCCATTTTCGCTATGTGATATAAATCAACTATATTTGAATTGATATAAACAAATTTTCAATGGCTTACACAGGCGCCAGATAAGTACGGTAGACCCTTATTGTTTCTTGTAGAGTATTATTTTATTCTTTTGAATATGTTACGAACTGTTTCATGTTTACATTTTGGCGCCATACAGCATAATTGCTTTCAGATTAGAGTTTACTACAGTTTTTCTTGTGGTGTTAAAGTACAGTGGAATCCCGATAAACCGTTCTCACATAATACGTTTTCCTATGTGGATCGTTCATTTTTTATAGCCCCTTCAAACACCCAAAAGAACAATGTTGAATAATCGATATATCTTCTAAATATTATGGTCCCGTCTCAAATGTTATCCCGATTGACCGGTTTTGGTAAATAAATCTTTATATCAAATACAATTTGTGAGTTTTAACACATTAATACTTGTATATTAACCAAAGAAAGTTCGCTTAAACGTAAATTGTGGGAAATAGAAACGTGAAATCGAGTATTAAATGTACTAAAATAAAATGGTATTGTAAAAAATGAACGCAAATAGCGAAAAAATGTAAATTCAGGGAACGTACACATGGGATTTTACTGTATCTGATCTTGCGAATATATTTGTACGCTTTAGTAGTTAGGCAATAAAAGAACCTAAATAGTAACGCTTAATTATTTCTTTTTTTACTGTGTAAAAAAATACATTGATTGAATTGGCATTTATTTGATAGAACTCCATCATAACACAGTGAAAAAACAGCAAAGTATGTTAGTTATAAAAAATTTATAGGATATATAGTTAATAGCTATTTCGGCTAAGCCCTCATCAGAACTATGCTACAGCCTATATTTACTTATCCTTTATATAGCTGTGTAGAAAAGGTATATAAAACATATTATCTTCTGTTCTAACAAGCTAATTTCATATTCTGCTAATAAATTCTAAATCATGGCAAATAGATTTTATGCATGTGTCAAAGTTTGTCTCGTAAATTTTGTAAATATTTAAAATATATTGCTATTTTTACCGTGTTAAAAAAGTCGTGTAAAATTAAAATCGCTTGCAGTTAATAAATTTTTCTAATATATCAAATTAAATTAGCGCTCACTGATTATCAATCGTTTCACATATAAATGTATATATATATGCGTTTTTTATTAAGTTTGATGTCAGATATAGCTAATAACCGAAGCAAATGATGTCGATCAGCCAGGGTACGTCGTCTCCTCCACGAAGGTGATCATCTTCAGAAAGAAAGAGGTGGAAAAAAAGAAATCATTAAAAAAGCATCAGTGAGTGCAGTGGTGCCGCTTCAGCACAAAAACGAAACACATCTTCTGGATCGATTAGACCAAGAATCGATTAGGGCAGACCTTCGCAAGCGGGGCCGCATTCAACTTCAATTTTCTAAATCCGTTATTTTATAAAAGGTACTCGTTAATTAGGCTGTTGCATGAATCGCCCATTCTAACAATACACGAAACGCATTTTAAGAAATTACGCGTGTCAACAATAGACTATCATCCATACATAAAATAAGTTATCAAAATTTGATATTATATATCTATTTAGTTCTGTATTTAACCCGTTCCTTACTGAATCAGAAAAATGATTTTCCTCCACAGAATATATAAAAAAAATCATTAGTATTATATGGTAACATTCAAAAACAAAAATTACCCCTTGCACGAAAGTTTTGACACTGCTATATTTTAAATTGACAACTATCAAAACAGCCGTCTCAACGGTTGAGACGTTAACAGTCAACGTGTTAAAGACATCCACATTTAAATATAAAGTCAAAAAATTGACTGCCTAATTTACACGTACCTCTAAAAAATTTACCGCACTCGTCTAAATTTTTATTGCATATTATAGATATATATAGTCTATATCTATTTCGAATTACGCCCTCCTCATAACTATGTTAAACGCTTTTGACTGTGTGAATTGTCACTTCACAGTAGAAAGATATCATATTTAAAATGATAACACATTTTTAAGAACTAATTTTATAATATTTTTTAAATTATTTAGGTTTGTTTTAGCAGGAAATAAGCTAGGTCGATAAAACAGGAGAGAAGATGAACTATATATAGCGTACATTTTTTACACTATATATAGTTAAGCAAATGTTTGTTTAAGCATAGTTCTGACGATGGCGTGAGACACTATCAACTATATCTTATAAAAAAAAATTGTAGAACTAAAATACATTGCTATTTTTTCACTATATTATTTTTGTAATATATTTTATTATTACGACCGGTTTCAATCGTTGACTGATTTACTCGGTCACATTTTTTTTATGTGAAGTAGGGTCCGATAAGGGGCTGCGAGTCCTAGCTTGAGTGCTCCTTAATGTCCTACCTCGAGGGAGATCATTAAGGAAGCACCAAATACATATGGTGACGAGACTAGGTTTTTTTTAAATCTATTTATCTCCTCAGCAATGTCGGGACGAGAAACAAAAATATTTTTTTAAAAAATAAAACCAAATATTAATATTATAAAAATGCCGAAAGGTAGATTCGAAAATGTGCATTAGGTCGGACATGCGATGTTAGATTGCCGGTAGAATTATATTATCAATCTTCAGAATGAGCACTGTCGAATAATACCTGATAGTCATTACCATCACGACGCCCAAAAAAAGTTCAATGTCCTTCTGTTTCTTCGATTCGATTCTTTGTGATGTAATTTCATCGTAATCCGGTAACAAATACAGTCATCGTCCAATCAAAACATCGTCATTCATTACCTTTTGTCACTCTAGTACAGTGGTTCTCACGTGAAATTTCACTGTGACCGCATAATAAACATCAGCAGAGAAATGTCTCGTGGCCGCACCACATGTGATAAAAATATTTTCGATATTTATTTTTTATATAGTGTATTACACTGAATGATCTTTCACAATAAACAGTTGTACGTAAAATCGACAAAATTAATTAAGCATTTGTTGTTATTTCTTTATATTGACTTGATTCATGGTCAACGTATAACTTCGACCAAAATTTATGAACAGTTTTATTATTAAAACGGGTTTATTCAATAAATTTTAAAATAATTAAAGTTTGACAAATTCATTTTTATATATCAATATTTACTATAAAACTGTTGGTGGCTGCATATGAGAACCGTTGCTCCAGTACAGTGGCTCTCATGTGCGGTTACCAGTGAAATTTACTGCGGACACATCAGCGTCATAGTAAATATTAACATTAACACGTTAACAGCGGCGAATGTGGATTCCAAATTGACATTAATCGCTCATAACTCTCTGAATGTTTTTTTTAAATTTTATTTTGAGTCACTTATCACCCGAAGGAAATGCAATAAAGATGCAATTATATATTTATGGCTGACAATCCCGGCAATTATTAAGCAAATCCATTAAATTTAAGTGATATTTTCTGGCTTATACCAAACCCTGAATGATTACAAAATAAAACATAGTAATATGGAAAACAATCGAACACTCGCTCACTGCAGTAGCAACCGATACGTAAATAAATACCTTGGTTTTATAAGAATATTAACATCTTAAAAATGATTGTTTTAATAATAAACAGAAATTATAAAACATATGGCGATAAAACTATTGAGAAAATTTTCTCAAAAGATTATGATGCTTTTTGTAAGACCTTGCAATTTTATTAATTTACAATTTATACATACTTTAGGTACATTCACCCCGAAGCGAATTGTTAAAAAATGTGTTTATACAATTTTTTACTTAAATACACCTGACTTGTCGTGTCGTTTACCCTAAATAACCACAAAAGCTATTTTTTTAGTAAATACAACTGCTGTTTTTATGACAAGACATTATTCATAAATTTGGTGCGGCACGAGACATTTCTATAGTACAACTAATGTTTATGATGCGGCCACAGCAAAATTTCACGTGAAATATACTGCTCTAGTGAAGCTTCATTTGTATAAATAATAATGAAAAATATCTTCTAATTCTCTTCATAATGTTAAATATTATAAAATATTTAAAGTGTCCCCACCATCACCCGCTACGATTTCACACTCTCCTTACATTATGTATTTCGCAGCGAATCAACGTTACGCGCGTTCCAATTTTTTGACTAAATTTTCCAAAGAGAAATTCAATTATAATACAATTGTAATTAAAGAAGTCTTTAAAAATTTTAGTTGTTACTCCATACCAGTGCATCCTAAACATTTTCATTTCGCGGCCTCCTTGACAAAATATATGTTAAAAATCAAAAAATTTGCGGCCACATATTTGAAAAGCACGGCTCTACCTATACTCCTTGGTTGGCAAAGTCGTTCAATAAAGTAAAAAAAATCCTTGCTTATTTCCCACAGACGCTCTGCGATTAATAAATTATCGACAAAGTGTCACAGTGTCCGCAATGGCAATCGATTCCCATGGACTAGGCTTTCGCCAGCCGCCCCTCTAATTCGTTTCTCACGCATTCCTCCGCGCATGTTTTTGAGGATCCGCCAATCTGCCAGGAATGGCGGCCGGGGTGGAATTTGAACCCAAATACTTCGACTAAGCTCTCGTGAACCACTGATCCACGGAGAAGCGCTATTTCACTTAATTATACTTCTTATAAAAATTGAACAGGCTTACTATCAATGCTTGAAGGGGTGGCATCACAAAAATACTACGTGACATTGATGAATTAATGACCGAAACAAGTTAGAAATAAAATCAATCACTTATAAGGTTTTAATTGTTACTTCTTGGTTGATAGACATTTGACAATATTTGAATAATAAAACACAATGTTGCGAACTACTTCCACAAGTTTAGATACGTAAGATCAATTCCGATTTCACTCATTGCGAGCATTATCATTTTTTTCTTGAATGACATAATATTTAAATAATTAGCACAACATTTTATTTTATTTCCAAAATTTTCTATTATCACGATCAGGTCAGACTTCGCTCATTTTGAGCATAATCAATGCTGATAATATATTGATTGAATTGGCATATACTTGGTAGAACTCCATTATCACACTGTATTAAAAATAGTAATGTATTTTAGTTCTACAAAATTCTACTTATACTATTTTTGTAGAACTAAAATATATTGCTATTTATGAATTGAACAAACAAAATTGATTGCTTTATTGCAAATGCACTATAACTTGTTAACACAACAGTTGATAATCATCGCGATGGGCGAAACCGATCATAATATTAACAATATAACATTTTTTAAATAGTATAAGTTATTCTGTTTTTATATTTAAACAAATATGATTCTTTTCACCAAAAATGTGGCATTAAGCACCTTATAAGTGATTTTATTTATTACTTACTATTTTCAACAATTAAAATACTATCGATGATCGAAGCCGTTCGTAATCTTTATACTATAGAACTGTGGATGAAGGACTAAATATTGTCATAAATTATTTAATTTTAATAAATTTTCATTAAAAAGTGACAGTTAAAAACTTTAAATTGTTATTGTTTACTATATACAACAGACGCCGCTACTGTTTTTGTGTAGAATTAATTAAAATATTTTTGATATATTAACATACATAAACTGCCTAGTTCATACCAACTAACGACACAGTTTCATAAAATTAAACATTTTGATACGTCATAAATATAGTGTAGAAAACCTTCACCTCGATAAAAATCCGCCCTTATTTTAGTGTCTATGTATGTCGCCAGGGTGGAAAATGTATTTTCCAATCGTACTTGATATCGTTTTCGATAGATGCCACCGCATTTCCTCTGTATATTAAAACGATAAAAACAAAATTGGTTATCATTTATTTGTTTAAATAAAATATTTTTTCAACTTACTTATTCAAGCGAATATATTCTTGATAATTTCCTATATAATCAAAGAACTTTGCAATATTTCACCACGTACTTATAGAGATAAATTTAATATCAATCAAATTTGATAAAACTAACGATATGTGGTAATTAATGTCAATTAAAAATCAATTATAGTAAAAAAAAAACATTTTCTAAAACTTTAATTCACCAGTTTCAATAAAAAGATTCGACAATGCAGGTGTAATCAACATTTTAATTTTATTTAATATAAATATTATATATCTATTGCGAGCAGACTTAGATTATTATAAATAGTTTTTTATTCGAGTTATACTGATAGTGCTATAAACATTTCAGTGTCAATTTTTGTAGACGTCGTAAATATTTTATCAAAAAAATATATTTTTGCGTCCATTAAAATAACTTCAATGCGTCTATCAGTATAAGTGTAATTCTGGGTATCATGTTTATTTTTAACTTTCTTTTTGCTCTCCCAAACACATCTTTATTCTGTACTTACATTTATTAATCCGTCCATTTTAAATGTTTGTTTTATTTTATTGTTCAAATATTCCTTATTTTTGTATAATTGTAAAAATCGTTATGAAATTAAATACGCTGAACAATAATTCAGTTTATCATTATTTCTTTGTATTTTTATAAAAATTTTATTTCATAAATACTTCTGTAAAAAATCTTACATTTTCAAACTTCTGACCAATATTAATCCAGTGTAATTATTTTCCAATCATTCTCAAAGTCGCGAGATCAATGCCGACAACGAATATTAACTACCATCAATTATTCGCGTCTTACGTGGAGTACAGTGCTATCAGAAAGACGTTTACTAGTGAATATTATGCAATATATATATATGATGATGAAAAATTTCTCAACACCTTGTAGATGGTCAAGAAAAATAATCGACGCGAACAGAAGGTGAAACGTAAAAAGAAACCGGTCCCCTAATCTTTTAAATATCGAACAAAATAGCAGGCTATCCATTCTTTGTTTACGGGTCATTAAATTAAACGTTGCTCTAAGAGATAACGTTTTCATACAACAGGTATATTGAACAACATTACACATGATCATAAAGTATCTTTTTGTCTGCATCGATCTGTTGACAGCTATTTTTCTTAGTGCTGGGGAAATCATAACCCGCAACATGTATCTCATATCTGTTAATTAATGATTCAGTTATCAACGATCAATTATGTATACAAAAATAAGCCTTTATAGAAATTTCATTGCTGTATTTTTTATCGCGAAACGACTCGTATTGTACTGGAGGATATGTTGTGTGCCTTTCCTGCACAGCCATATATAGATAAGCGAATGTTAGTTTAAGCATAGTTCTGATGATGGCGTGAGCCGAAATAGCTATCAACTATATTTGTTAAAAATAATTTTGTAGAACTAAAATACATTGCTATTTTTCACCGTGTTATAATGGAGTTCTACCAAGTGAATGCCAATTCAATCAAGAAAACATTTCACTGATTTATTTAAATATTGCACTTTTAAAATAGTTGCTGTTGATGTTTTCGAAAATCTAATTTTATCTTTTTAAGAATGTGTTAGTATTTTACTGAATACCCTGTGGCTAGAATAAAAAAATCTGATTTACAATATAGACGTATCCATACCTGTGTAATTTTCCGATTGAATGAACTTGGTTCCTTCCTTCGCCAAGTTGATACATTGAAGTACTGGGCTACCTCTCCATTCAACAGAGTTGTTCGATTCTTTCCAAGTCATTATATGGGAAAATTGCCAAGAAGGACAATTCGCGTCGTTGCCTCGAAGCCTGAATGTTTGATATCATATACATGAGGGCTACACAAAAATCAACAACCAAGTTACCGAATTCTCAATTATTTGTTTCATAGTTTTGTGTGACTATTTTTGGACCGAGGTTATTCTAATGATGATCGTTCAATCGAATACATATTATGCGAATATAAAATCTTTACATCAAGGCTAAGAAGTTCGAGATGGAATCGTTTAAAACGAATGACTTCGGCCGCTTTTTCGATTAGGCGATTTTGAAGAATATTTCAATGAACAATTTTCCGGATTGATTGGTTAATCTTTAATTTAATGCTGACTAAAAGGCTGTTTAAAACTGACAAAATTAAACTTTTTTAGTAGTTAAGTTAGTAGTTTTTTGGTCAATGGCAATTTATTTTTAATAAATATTATATATACATACAATCAAAATACATATTTTATCATTTACAATACAAAAAACATTACGTAACTTTTAAGGTATTATCTGCCACTTCGTGCATTATCAAGTGATCTGTTTATAAACATTCAACTGATAATACTCGCAATGAGCGAAACAGGTGGTGACCTGTATATAGCAAAATTGTCTAAATAGTATTAAACACTTTGTTTCGTTGAATATGAAATAGGTATCGCCATTTTATTTAATGTCACTCATGAAAAAATGTATAATTATGTGGAAAATATCTAAACATGCTGAATCGTACAAAGTTGTAACAATTCAAATTTGATATTGAAATTCCATCAAACACCTTCAGTCGATATCATAAATTGTATAATTATGTATTACTAAGTCTAATAGACGCATTTTTTGAATCCCTGGGGTACTTAACGTTATACTCACCACTACCCACTGTGATTTAACACTCAAATATTATCCAGGACAATTTTTCAAGATTTTAAATCATACGCTTTGTGTGCAGATAATTAAGTAAAGTTATACATAATTCATTGAGTTAAAAACAAATATTTGAGTATGTTATTTTTGGTGTTAGTCACATTGTTGTTGTTTTTTTGAATTTGGATTTTTTTTTCGCATTTTAATCAATATATTCAAAAATGGAACTGTGCGGTTAATTCGTTCCGCCGTTAATATGACATACGATTATCCCCTTTTTACGCTATATCCCCGTTTACCCGCGCGAAATATTGATAGTCGGTAATTGGATCTCGCATTGCTCGGGGATTCCCGCCAATTTCAAGGCTTTAAAAACGTGATTCAGTCGAAACGGATGAGACCGCAGACAAATAATAGACAAACAGACAGTCGTGGGGTATAGACAATAACCGCGCGCATACAATGCCGTAGCATAGACAACAATTATAGACGGAAACGGCTAGGGACGTACGGCGGAAGACAAAGACTTTGGGAAAGGTGGGTAGCAACATTTTCCGTTCCCATACTTTCTAAAATAATTATTAAATGTTTTACGAATTCGTTACCAAACTTCTAAATATTTTTATCAATATATTGGAAAGAAATTTAAGGATATAACCTTATTTAAAATGACCACACGAATATTAACTCATTACCCCTATTTTATTCATTACAAGCATAATATTTATATTCAATGCATTTGTTGACCCTTTCACTGCTGAGGTTTCACATTAAAAATATTCCAAATGTGAATATTTCAAAAATTGACACGGTGAAAAAATAGCAATGTATTTTAATTCTACAAAATTATTTTTAACAAATATAGTTAATAGCTATTTCGGCTCACGCCATCGTCAGAACTATACTTAAACTAACATTCGCTTATATATATGTAGCTGTGCAGAAAAGGCACACAACACATCCTGTCTCCTGTTCCAACGGCCTAGCTTGTTACTTTAACACAATGACACTAAATTTTCAAAATTCTAAATGAAACAATAGGTCTCTATGACAATAAGATTATATGTGGGACGGAAGTGACCCTTATGGAAGCAAATCAGACCACCGATTTGTACAACGGCTGGACAAGTGGCGATACTATTATGTTAGTTTGTTCGTTAAGAATCCTTTATGATAATTGGTGTCTATTTATTTCCAGCTGTTCCAAAGCCGTCATTCTCCGACCCTTACTACAAAGATGCAAACATTTAGGGGCTGAGCTTGAATTTATATTATGTGATTCATTAATAACGTGATTAGCGAATTGAGAATGTCTGTCTGTCCGATATAAACGGATAAACATGAGCCACAGGACATTTTATAAATACCGCTTCTGTCCAGTTTATTGATTTTATCTTTACTATTTTTAAGATGTCTGCGTTAGTTTTTATTGAGTTTTTAATCTCCCGATGATCGGACATATTCGTTCTAAAAATATAATTATCAATTCCTTAAACTCTTCAATTGTCGTTTACCACTCGGTTACTTAGCCGATTATCGACTACATGCTACTATTAATTCAATTTAAAACATAGGTTGCCCATCGCTACCCAGTGCACTACCAGACGAGATGACGCCGGGCTGTCTTCTGTTTCTAAATTTATTTGTTTTCATATTAAACTAAGGGTAGTTCAGCGATGGGAGGGTGGTTGTAGTCGCAGAAACGATGGGAGTAAGTGTTCATAAGAGGAGTTGGGTGATTAAATTCTACTACCCGTAGCAAATTAACAAATAATAATTAAAGATTTGCGATGGAGACACGTTTATATATGTATTTTCAATACAAGTCTGTATTCAAGCAAATGTAGGCAGATATAGCAATATCAATCAATTTACTTGGACCAGTACTAGTTTCGTTTCTTCTTCAAGAATTTTTTTATTTCTTTTGTACAAATATATATTAGGTGATAAATATTCAAGCATTCCATCATTAAATGGCATCACTTTATGTTTTAAAAACCATTTATTTTAATATTACATGTTCAAAAACAACATTCAGAACATAATCTCTTCTTCTCTCGATAAATCATCCGCTCCTGTTGACAATGCTCACAATGATCGAAACCTGTATTGATCAATACTCTATTGAATTTGAGTTGTTACAACTTTGTACGATTCAAAATGTTTTCTCAGTAACAAATTTGATATTGAAATTCCATCAAGCACCTTCAGTCAATATCATAAATTACTCTATTACGTATTTAAATTGTCCAAAAATTCAGTACCTTATGTTATATACTGTTAAATTATATTTTCGCTTGAAATACACTATCGCTGTTACATATATATATAAAATACTTCAATTCAATACTAATAAACTCGCAACAAACGATGCGTGTCTCATCTTTACTCATACCCCTCAATTTGTTCCCAATAGTAACGTAACACAATAAAACCTATTCGATGATCAATATTAGTTTATGCAAGTATTAAGCGGATGATTAAAACCGTATATTTAATATTATGGTATTAATATTTTTATTTGCTACTTTCCGTATACGGTTTTATGTTTTTAACATGTGTATGCGTGTGGGGTGGTGTGCAAGTAACGGGGAGAACAGCACTGACGATAGTACCTTTGCAGATGCAAATAGATTCAACCGCATATATCGGATCTGAACTGCATGTTCTGTTTTACGAATCTAAGATAATGTATTGAAAGAGTTTTCATATTGGGCGTCTGAGTGGGGCTTTGCAAATAATAGCAATGCACTTTGCATCTCCGTTGTGTATTTCCTACCTGACTATTTGAATTGTTTTAATTTAAAGTATATCTGTATTGAAGAAATTCACTATCACATTTAACTCAAACTGTAAACTTTCATACGGTCTGAGTTTCGCACTTCAGCATTTTAAGACTAGATGCAGACAGTAAACAGTTTGCATCGTTTATGTACAAGAAAAATAACGACAAATATAAACCAGTCTAGCAGCAAAACTTTAACTTGAATATTTTTTATCGCTACTGATTCGATTATAGTGACAATCAAATTTGGTAATTATCTCAACTTAGAAGCGACTTGTTTTTTCCAGTCTCTCAAAAGATTGCTGACCACTGAGATTATATTTAGTTCTAAGGATTTAATTATTAACTTGTTGAAATATTTTTTCTTGATTCTGTCAAAAATTCGTCAAATATATTATTTTTTAGCACGCCAATGAAGGAAGGTATATAAACGGTATAAATAAATTATCCCATCCGTGTGATAAAAAGAGGATACATTATTAAACAAAACTCTAATATTATTATTACATAATTCATAATTATATTGCATGCGTGTGATAAAATACCTGGCGATGCCAAAAGTCGATACCCGGTCCGTTTTTTTGTTATAAAAATTTCATCAAGCACCATCGGTCGATATCGTAAATTACACTTTTAATGTTCTTTCTGGCAAGCAAAAGCGATAAGCCATAATTAACTATTCTATAACTTTCGTCGAACTTTGTTTCAAGGGAGTTCTACTAAGTAAATATTACACTAATTCAATAAATATTTTTCGCCAACGTTTCGGTGCTAATTCGACCCGATCGATGAATATCGCATTGCCACTCGATACGCCTGTGCCGGTGATTCCCAAACGGTGCATCGCGCAGAGCGGAGGGGTGCCACTCGCGTCGTCTTTGTAAGCCGATACCCTTATGCTCGCGCCCGTGAAGACGACTGCGGATTTCAGACGCGGGAAATGCGCGAGTCGTATTTGTTTACACCGCGTCTAGTCTCGCGTCACGCGATAAGTGGTCGCTGACACTTCTGCTCAATTTTAATGAAATACGTCAATGTTCTGAAATGCGGCAGCTGTTGTGCATGTTCTGGGTGTAAAATGTATATTATTTATAGACAAGCGCGAGTATTTTCGCGCCAAATATGCCAACAGAAACATGTTTTTTTTTTTCAAATTCCATGTCTGCCTTAATATAACAATATGACGTCATACAATAGTTATATAAACGATTTGGAAGCCACGGCGTGCAGGCACGTTAGCACTACCACAGGAAATTATATTTAAATATTTTTTTTTTATATAAATTCAAAGTCATTTACAAAATAGTATAATTTTGACACTTCTGAAATCGTGTCACAGGGCTGTGCCAATATTTTTTTGTAATCAATTTATTTTTTGTGATAATGTAATATATTATATATACATTAAATCTGTAAATATCGCGCAATATTTACATATACATATATATATCTTAACTTTTTGATAAATTTTAATATGCATAGTTGTAACTTCATACAAAAATACGTTTATATGTCTCACATAAACAAAAATAATAATTCAAGAACTAATAAAATGATTTACAATTAATCATACGAATTAATTTACTTAATTTATAATATCGACTGAAGGAGCTTGTTACAATTTGTAACAACTTTGTACGATTCCACATGTTTTTTCACTAACGACCAGGGTTTCGCCTTTCGGAATCTTCAGGCATTCCATCACACGAATGCAACAGAACTGACGTACAATAAACAGTTTAACATCGTCTATATGCCAAAAAAAATTCTATGGAATTCGATGAGACAGACAAAACATGTGGAATCGTGCAAAGTTGTAACAATTAAAATTTCATACAAATTATGTCTAAACTAAGTAAATTATAAAGATTTCCTTTAAAATATCTCTCAAAAATTTCTCGTACATTTTTGTGTTTGATTGATTTCTTGTGAAATTAATCTCAAAATTTCTTTTCGTTCGTGGAAATTATCCGTCTCCGGTTTTTAAAATTATTAATATGTTTCAAAGATATCTTGTCGATTAAGCGCCAACAGTATTGTCTATTGGAACGTCAAATGCGCTCCGTTAAACTCGGCCGATTATTTGAGAACTGGCGATTATAGACGCCCCGATAACAAAACACGCAATTTCCATACAAATTCAATGAACGGTTATTTCCCAATAATATCTTCCCACTTTTATATACACGGTGCAGGGTTTTTATTCCTGCTGTTTTTTAAAAATACATTTTTACTAAGCAACCGTTTTTTGATTACTTTTCCCTTACATTTTCTATCGGTGATATTATTAAAATAGTATACACACGTCCCTCGCTTAACACGGAAGATAGGTTTTGCTAGATCGCCGTGCTAAGCGAGACTAACAAATGTATGAAATAGAACGGATAGGTTTTTTTTTAGAGATATTAAGAAAAAACAGGTAGATGGAACTTATGAAAATTTATTGATGTATAATGTAAATGATACGGATAAAATATATTATTTCAGTATCACTATCTGACATTTTTTGATCCAAAATTAATATTTTTATCTCCAGAAAAACTATTTTTCTACTAAATTTTGGTTTTGACATTATGGGTCTAAAATTTTGTATGTCTTTATATTATTTAAACTTCATTATAAAATTAATAAAAAAATTTATTAAAGAAAAGAAAAATATACCTTGAAGAGTTATGAAATTATAAGGAGTAATTATTTTATCAGCAGTCAGGGTTCAACGTGTGATAAACACGGTGGGCAACAAGGGACTAAATGCCTGATGTATTGTCTATATAACATATTTCAGGTACAATTTGTTGTTTGAAATGCGTAGTTCTATTCCAGGTATGCTCTTACCGTTATTCTTACAATTTCGCACAGCTGTGTGCACATCTACGGAACGTCGAAACATATTTTGTGTTAAGCGAGTATCGTGTTAAACGAGGGATGTGTGTATATTGAACATGTTTAAATTACTTTAGATTATTAAATCTTCTGAACGACATTAAAGAAATTCCATTATATATGATTTAAGTTCCTATTTATACATCTGGGGTTTTTGAAAGTATTGTTTTTGTATCGTAAAAATATCCCCAAATCTTTTGTTCATCCATAAATTCGTGGTTAATAGATTTTTGTGTTCTCTCTCGAACATAGGCCCTGAAGTGGCGCTGTGCCGAAATCGCCGATAATGGCGTATTATCATCAACAGCCCACTTTACGAGAATGGGATGGGATAGCAAAATAAACAGCCATCGGTACGCGCCTAATCGTACGAAATAAAACAATAAGCGAACGATTAATGAGGCGCAGAATAGCGCTCGTTTCGATACGCCATTTTGATACAGTGGCGTATGATATTTACTCTAATCTTATCTAAGAAATTGATGGGAAATACGATTCTCTATGGTTACGATTTGACGATCTTATCATAAGGACATATTATATACAATATTCATATTTTACAAAATATATAACTTTCCTTAGATATTTAATTTCTTCCCAATTTCCTAGAAACTAAGATAAATTTCATGCTGAAATACACTGTCGTATTGTTGGTTAAGCATATTCACAAAATTAATTAATATTATTTTTAACGTTTTAACTGTCACTTCTTAATGGAAAGGCATGATATTTTAAATAATAAAAACACATTTTAAAGCAGCATTTTTACACTATATTTTATTATGAAGACCGGTTTCGCTTATGGCTAACATTATCAACGGATCTATCATATGTATCAGACTCAAAGTAATTTCAAATTTCTGAAAAGGATAAACTTTTTAAGACAATTACTTGACTTTACTCGAGAAGAAAACACAAAACATTTTTGCTATTCAAAATTGTATGGAAATCACCAAAAATTCGATATTGTTTACTTAGCCTTAAACCTGTAATCTCATAGTCACTAAATTTTGGTCGTATCTTTATAATGAGGATTTACTAGTTTTAAGAAAATAAATCGTTGAATATTATAACAAATCCATATAATTTTTTTCAAATATCTTTACAGTTGATCATTCGATGGAATTGTTATTTAATTACAAGAGTATTCTCAACAATAAAATTTGGTACGCCAATGCGATCGCTCGATTTACGAATCGCGTATCGAAGAAGCACAACAGATAAACGAAGATGTACAATGGATGATGATGGCAAAAGGCGTAACGGGGGTGCTGATTAAGGGGGGGCGTGAAAAACACTTTATCGCTTTAATTTCACCGTCAGTTGCACGAAATTCGAACAGACTTTTGTCATTTCTTGGATATTCGATAGCATTAAGTGCAACGTCACTTTGATTTTCAACAAATTTGTTCAATTTACAAAGAACGTACAATTAAACCTACAAAATACACTTTTATATTATTATGTGTCAACTATATTATATATTTATAAATCAATGAGTGTGTGTGTTTGACCTTTATGCATTACTACTCCATTCATACAACCGATATAAAACAAATGTAACAATGTTTTTTTGACTGATAATAATGCTCGTGATAAGCGAATCCAACGAGAACTTTATAGCATAAAATTGTTGAAATACTACTAAACTAACATTTTATTAATAATTTCCACAAAAAAGCGATATTTAACACATATAAAATGACCGTTATTTCACGACTCCGATTGTTTTATTTACAACTTTGTACGATTCCACATGTTGTGTCACTAACGACCCGAGTTTCGCCTATCGGTATCTCCAGGCATTCTATCACACGGATGCAATACTCGTCTATATACCAATGTTATTAATTTCAGGAATACAAACACCCCAAGACAAGCAGAAAATGGCAGCTGAAATAAATTTTATAATATTAATCTAATAATAAAAACATCTGTGATAATTGTCAATAAAATTTTGTTAATGAGTCATTCTTGAAAGCGTTTTTCAACAAATGTTAATTAACTACCATTAAAATATGAATGATTTTTTTTTATATAGAAATACCTACTTATTGAATCCCGGGTATAATATAAAAATATGTTTGTATTTTTTATTTTATCTTTTGAAATCGTAAAAACAAAAACGTTTTTAATATTTCAACGTGTCATTTTGTCAAATATCTGCATTTATTTTGCGTAGGAAGTATAATCAACATAACAGAAATTTTTAATTTTGAGACATTGTACGATTTCACATGTTTCGCCATTCGGCATGTATATGTATCATTATGTCAGTTATGCTACTTCCATGTGATAGAATGCCTGAAGATTCCGAAAGGCGAAATGCGGGTCGCTAGTGACAAATCATGTGGAATCGTACAGAGTTGTAACAATTTAAATTTGATATTGAAATAACATCAAGCGCCTTCAGTCGATATCATAAATTAATGGTGACACACTAAATACCATAATCGCACTTTTTTTCTTAAATATCAGGTGGCCGACTTTCTTTCGACTCGAAGTATATCTCGTTTTCATTTGCTCGTCGGTATTATCAATTGAAGTCAAATGGGCCTCCGTTAAATATCCAAACGTTAGCAACTCAGATCAATGAATGCATTATACAACCCAAACAAATATTATATTCTTCAAACGGTATATACACAATACTAAGAATTCCAATATGTTTTTGTCTCGAGATTTTTTTGACTCACAGCGTCCCACGTTTCCTTTCGGTTTTTATTTCCACTCGGAGCGGTAAATAAATAAAATATAAGTGTATATTTCTGCTCGGACAATTTTAATTAATTGAAATTTTAATGTCTTCTGAAATATTGGACGAGCGCCAGAATCTGTCCCACCAATATGTCTCGCAGATAAAGATATTTCTTCTCAATAAAAGTCCGTACATATTTAATCACTATTCATTGTGAAATGAACACTTCGGACAAGTGTCTTAGACTCTAAGTGTCAAAGTAAGTAAATGTCTAAGGTCAACAATTCGGAAGCTCTTAGGCAAATATTAAAACTACGTCTAAAAAAACGTTATAATTAATCCTGTAATTCCTAATTATCTTATTATCAATACATCTCAACACTTTACGGTCCGCTTATTTTCGCTAAATAACTACACCGAAATGGTTTTAGAACTAAAACAAATTGCTATTTTTTCACCGTTCTATAATACAGTTCTACCAAAAAAATCACAATTCAATCAATAAAAAAAATCAGTGAATTGTTTTGATAATTTTCAATATCTACCGAAAGTTTATTGAATGACTTGGCATATACTGGGTTACAATTTCTATCTAAGTATATGATATATATAGTTGCTCTTATATTTTTAAGTGTCGATTATCAACACATTGCTATCAGCTGTTTCAACATTTGAGACGTTACAGTCAGTTGATTATGATATCTATATTTGCATTACATGCATCGTTATATTAAAATACCTGAAGATGCCGAAAGGCGAAACGAGTGTGATGAAGTATGAAAAAATAGCAAATCTTCGTTTATAACGCATAAATTCCAATGCTGGAAATGCGAAAAAATTTCGTCGTTTAATGATTTTACGATTCGCGTAAAACATATTTATGATATATTTTTCACCTATTTATTATATTATTTTAAAGACGTTTTTACGACGTAGCGACGATTTTTTAGTTTTGAATCATTCGAGCAATAAAATGAAATGTAATCATGACTCGTGTTTGTTTGATTGAATTATTATAATGTTTCTTAATTCCAGGGAAGGCGGAAAATTATTTTCTTTCTATATAAAAATGTTTTGACAAATAAAGCAAACAGGAAAGATTTTAATAAGTGACGCATTGAGACATTGAAAAGAAAAAAAATAATTTCAACGAAATAAATATTTTAGAGTAGACTTATAACCAGGACTGTAGACTTTTTGATTAGGTAATTTCGAAGAATATCTCAATGAACAATTCGCCAAAATGCTTGGTTAATCTTTAATTTAATACACAAAAATAGGAAAGGTATAAAAAAGCCAAAAAAAATATTAGTCCACCGTCCTTCTTATAACCAACCCTACAAACTAATTAATAAGATATATGTTCACCTGAATCATCCGAACTTAACACACGGCCCGCGGGCCACATTCGGTCTAACCACCTTTTTTTCATACAGCAATTATTTATACATACATGATTTTGTCGTACATCAAAAGCGACACCCGATTTCATCATAATGTGTATAAATTTTCAATTTTAGTTTATTTAATTATTATAGAATATTGTTGCACAGACCCGAGTATTAAAAAGGTTGAATATGGACGCCTGGAATTATTAAATATTCAATAAACGATATTCCATCACTGAATACTTCTATAATTTATGATATCTACAAAAAGGGCTCGATGGAATTTCAATATCAAATTTGAATTGTTATAACTTTGTACGATTCTACATGCTTTGTCTTAAAAAATCCGGGTTTCGCCTTTCGGCATCTTCAGGCATTCTGTCGCACGGATGCAACAGACTGACAGTCAATTTTGTTGCATCCGTGTAATAGAATGCCTGAAGATGCCGAAAGGCGAAACCCGGGTCGTTAGTGACAAAACATGCGGAGGCGTACAAATTTGTAGCAATTCAAAACTGAATACTTCAATAAAAAATCAGATTTTTATTTCATATAAAAATTAGCTTGCTCGCGAATGTATTAACACAGTTGACAGTTTCTTATTTTTTTATTATTATTATGTTAAGACGTCAGCAATCAACGGTTCAATAAACTTCCAAATACGTATCTGTATTTCGCATATAATGTATTTAATTTACTTACGACGTTACGTCCCTATACAACAGTAATGTTATCTCTTATACAGTGTTATCAATTTCGTCCATATCGGTGTGAATAATTTCAGTCATGTCCGGCGATCGAGCTATCGCACTGAACCTTCCCATCCTTGTCTCGATCAGTAATTATGTTTCTCTTATAGACCGATAAAAAAATAATAAAAAAAACACAATAAATCCTTTGATATCGGCGCACAAGTCTACTGGTCTTTATACATATGCATTGTGACAGATGGATCAATGGAATGCCTCTTTGAATTTTTGATCGCCCGGTCCCCGTTTTCGAAACACGTCATTCGATTGATTCGTTTTTTCACGAAAACACGAACGCATTAGTCAAAACTGTCCGGACGCGTCTCTTCGTAGATTATTCGAATATTTTTCGTGTTGTAACGTCCATTAGCATCAAATGTGGGATGTTTTTAATAATCCTATACTTACGTCCTTGCATAACTACAATAATAATAATAAATAACACGTTAAAAATTATTTATAAAGATTTTTATATTCACATATAACCCAGTCAATTATTTTCATTTCAATTGAATTTTATTTACAATAATATATCACATTAAAAGTCTTAACCATCGATTCATAATGGGAATTAATGTTCAAAATGGTATAAAAAGTGTGTTATTATTATTTGATTATAATGCTTTCTACGTAGTAAATATTAATCAATCTATTGATTTTTTTCAAAGATCTCGGTTCACTTTTAAAGTGTGGATTGTCCTTAATGGAAGACATTATATTTAAATAATAAAAGCCCAATTTTAAAAACTTTTTCACAATTAACTATTTTTAAAATCAAGAGCGGCTTCTTTTCATCGCAAGCATTTTAATTGAGATCGAAGCAAAAATTTTGACTATATTTACTACAAAAGAAATAAACATGTTAAGATGTTAACTGTGACTTCTTAATGAAAAGGCATGATATTTCAAATAATAAAAACAACAATTTATAATGCTTGCGTTAAGCAAAAACTAGTCCTGATCATAAAATATATTATAATTTATGATATCGACTAAAGGTGCTTGATGGAATTTCAATATCAATTTTGAATTGTTACAATGTTGTACGATTCCACATGTTTTGTCACTAACGACCCGGGTTTTGCCCTTCGGCATCCTCAGGCATTCCATAATAATATAATAATAACAATTCAAATTTGATCAAATATATTGTATAAATTAGTACTGAAAATGTTTTTTTACAATCAATTAACGATTCAAAAAAAAAATTACATTCTAAAATTTGTTTTCAATATATCCACCCTCACGCGACCGCGATGTATATTCGATTTTTTACTGTTATTTGTTTTCTGTTGGCATTCTTGGAGATGTGATCGTGACGCTATCGTCTCCCGCGCCGAAGATCTGGCGGCTCCTGTAAAGACGGCCGCTGATCTGCCGATATCGGTTCGGATCAAACCAGATCAGTTAATTTGATGGGGCCGAAGAATTCGATCTAAGCCATTAGACTCCTTTAACAGTTCGACTATTTGTTATTACACCACAAAATAACCATAAATCGACACTGTTTACAATGAACATCAAAAACTCACTCTTAACATTTTTCGTCTCGTTATTAATTCGAGGAATCAAATCCAATAATAACTTCCAGTTCTCTACTAAGTGCAGAGATTCTAAATCTTTTTCGTTGTTCTACCTCTTTAGTTTACCCCATTGCCATTAAATCTCAATTAAACCTAAAATGATACCTGGTATGAGCAAGTTTGGCAGATCCTACTGTTTTCTAACTTAAAACTTTGGTGTAAAAAAAGGTGTTAATTTCATCACTTCTTAAAGGAAATGCATAACACTTTGAATAATATGAACACACTAATAATAAATACTATTTCATCAATAAATTTTATAATTTATGATATCGACTGAAGGTCTGTCGGTTCTGTTGCATTCGTGTGATAGAATGCCTGAAGATGCCGAAAGGCGAAATCCGGGTCGTTAGTGACAAAGCATGTGGAATCGTACAAAGTTGCAACAATTCAAATTTAATAAATTTTATGATTAGGACAGGCTTCAATTTTAAACTGATGAATGCTTGCGATGAGTGAAATCGGTCCTAATAATATTATGTATATTTTGGAAAAAGTACAAAAAAAGTGTTTTTATTAATTGAATACTTGACTACATTATTTTTATAGAAAGTTTATTAATATCATCATCATCATCATCATCAGCCGGGGTCGATCCACTGCTGGCTGAAGGCCTCCCCCTGTTTTTTTTTTTTCAGGGGGGGTTTGGACATAGCAACACCACGCTGCCCAGGCGGGTTGGTGTTCGGTTTTCTGTCTGGGTTTTCCTTTCGGTTTTCTCCAAGAGAACACGGCACTCGGTGTTCCCGAGCGGTCACCCATCCAAGCACTATCCGCGCCCAATGTTGCTTAACTTCGGTGATCGCACGAGAGCCGGCGCTTACAACGTTGTACGGTCGTTGGCTTATTAATATGTATTCATCAAATTATTTTTAAAAAATTGAGGGTTGTCTCATTTTGTCTTTTTAAGATTGATACAGTAATAAATAACCAAGACTTAACCTTAATTCATAAATTCATTGAATCTATAAATCAATTTGCAAAATCTAAAACATATTTTAAAAATCAACAGTATACTTGAATTTTCGAAATTTGAAAATAACTGTATGCAGGATTTTATATCCTTTACAAATTTTGATAATTGATACGAGCCTCGCAATGTACGAAACAAAAATTAGCATTTTAATTATTGAAAAGTCCCTTTCCGTTGCTAACAAACAAAAAAAAACAAATCTCAAAAGCTTCCTATCCAACCCTGCTCTCCTCTTTCCGGCAATACAAGATACGGACTAACGGATAGGTACATCCCCACGAAAACAACCATACGAGAGGAAGGTGGGCATTAACCGACCACTCTTTTATGTATCGGGTTTTTTTTAATATTTATTTTGTGTTTTGATCTGCTGCAGTTCTCAAACTTCTAAGTGATTTATTACCTTGTTTGTAATTCTAGTATGATACATCATTCGAGAATATAAAAACAATTATATAGGGATTTTTAATTTAAAACGGACGTAATTCTGCAATAATTAAGTATGAATTTTTAATTTATCTAAGTAATTAGATTACCGTCATGAAATGCCATCAAATAATTTAAATATAAAAACGCCCTAATACAACATGATAAACTTTTCATTCATTGAATTATGTCATTCTGAAATGAATAGACAATTTTTTAATATATCCATTTTCGCTCATTATTTGATTATTGCCCCGTTTTTCAGCGAAAAAATATTTGTACCCACATTCTCAATCTCTCTTTTAAAACAGTTGAGATAGGCACCTCTATAAACATATATATAAAGACTTAGTTATATACCATAGTTATAATAATCAACTATTTTTTTTTACCTTTTTATCAATAATGTCAACAATTTTCATATCCACTCTCAATGAAAGAATCTGAAAAGAATTAAAAATATTAATAAAAAACCATTTCATCAAATTTAAGTCCATACACCGATGAATCCATGAAACGGTGGTTCATGTTTTATATATTGAATCCATGAACACAATCATCAATGTTGCAGACTTCAGCTTAAACCAAGGAATACCATTATTGAAGTTAAATAATAAGTATTTTTATGTACAGTTATTTTAATAAATTGAAAACGGTATCATTTTGAGAAGCACTTACAGTCCGATTTTCGGGGCTAAAATATTCTTTCGCACGATGAATAGACACTCGCTATGAAATTGAATGAATTTCGGAAATGTTTCGATCGCCCTGAAAGGGTTGAAAATTTTTACCTTCCGACTTTTTGACTTTTCAAAGCAAAAAGGGATGTTTTGTTTAGTTTTTTGTTTCTGCTCTTGAATATTTTCGTTTTTTTCCATTTCGTTGTATCAATTGAACGATGGAATGTTTTCGCCAGGGTGCATTTTAAATATTGTGCTTTTATTTTCGTCCCTACCCATATTCACCAATTTTATCATATTCGGAAAATATTTTATCAGTATTAAGAAGAAGTCTTTGTATGTAAATATTCTTAATATGTCATATAATATCATCATGTCATCAAATGTGTTTATATCGCTTTTTAGTTCATGAATTAGTCGAAAGAATTCCATCGCTAAGTATTATAGAACGTGTGTCTCTAGAGACGTTCAAAGGGGTAAATAGAAACAATTAGAAGAATATAATCACATAGCGTGACTACAAAAAAGAGTATATAATAATTAATACCAAAAAATGAAGAGAATATGGCCCTTAATGTCAGATATTTGCAATCGAAATATCAAGAGAATTCTTCTTCCTTATTCTCCTTTACTGAAATCCTAATAACACAATTAATGCAACTTTGTCCACATAAATACCATCCGAAAATAGTTTTATTTATTTTTTTGTAAACACGAAGCATCATTCCAATATACCAGTTTACACATTATATTATTCTTTTAAACCAAATTATCAACTGAGAGTGCTTGGCGGGTTTGCAATATAAAATTTAACTTGTCGAAATTTAAGAAGTGACTTCAATAATTGAAAGTCTTCCGTGTGTCACTTTAAACGTGTTAACAGTCGCTTATTGGTGGAAATGCATTGCTTTTAAATCATATATACAATTTCTAGTATTATTTCCACAATTTTAAATTTTCTAGACCAGGACAAGTTTCGCTCATCACAAGCATTATCATTTTGACATGAGCGAAACCGGTCATTATTTAAAGATTAAAAATATTCTGCAGTGGAACAAAATATTAAGCAAGTCACATTTTTTTCTTTTTTTTCTCTCCTCTTTTAAGCACAATATTGCACGCTTTAACAATCGGACCGTGCAGCTCTGTATCGAGCCAAGAATATGAGAAGTAAAATCGATTCTTTTTATTAGTATTGCGTCATGGAAGGCGACTGTGTAACAGCAGCTGCATACACATAACGGGTGGAGGTGAGACAACCCACTTGTATTGAGATTATAATGATTACAATTTTTGGTTCTATTTCCATAAATTTATATTTCTTATACCATAACCGGGTTTCGGTAATCGATATAAAAATTCGAATATCATTTGAACATTCAGTGAATTTTAATCGAAAAAATCCCCATTCATTTGAAATCCCCTGCCCAATAGTGTCTTCCCTTTGTCGTTTTTTATTCCTTCAATACCATTTGCTCTACTTGTCCTCGTTGAGACTATGCAAAAATGGATGTGCACTTGAAGCCGAAACGCAGAAAAAGTTTTTAGCAATAAGTGCGCCTCCTATGAAATGTGTGGTATTTAAAAATTCATCTTCCCTTACATTTTCATCCCCCTTAAAACGCAATACCGTAAAGATATGACATAACGTTATACAATCAGGAAATTTCCTGAAATGTATTAATTAATGATGACAATTGTGACAAACAATTTTTTGAATATCGAATATAATACATATTATTAAACAAGCTTTTAGACACTTGTTATTTTGAAATGTCCGTTCGAACACATTTATTTTTCAATATTATTTTGAGGTTAGGAATACTATCTAGCTACATGTATCTTTCTATGTTCCCTCTATTTCATCATCAGCATTAAAAATAATAAATAAAACATAGCATCTAAAGTATACATTAGAAAACAGCGATAGTATATTTTGAATGATAATATGCTTGACTATCAAAAATAGTGTCATATTGATTTTAATGGTTACCAATACTTCAAAGTTCTAAAAGAAGTTATAACACTGAATGAAATTATCTATTAAAATATATTTTCACGCGTAGAAATATATTTCAACTCATCATAATGTAATCAAATATAACCAAAATGTACTGGGATATTATTTCTCTGAAATACAAGCAAAACTATATTTTACCTTAATATAAACGTTATGATACCATAGTAGATTGTTTTTGCACGTTTTCGCTGTTTGAATTGGTAATTCATATATAAACTAGTGAAAGTATAATGCCTTATAAAATGTAATTTCGCTGTAACATATTTACAATTTTACTGGTTTTGCAATGTAGAAAAGATTTATATAAGTCAACATTGGAAATTAATAGAACAAATAACAAGGAAGTTAACCCAAGCAAGCTCAGGCAAAATCTTCTTGAATGTATTCAAAAACAGTATTCATATAAACTCACTCTCGTCCACGTGAAATATGAACACATCGGAAGTAATACTGATGAACATTTTAAACGCTCTTAACATTGGCCAACTGTTTCTACACTTTAAAAGAACAAACAACTCTTGTCCACGACGACTCAAAAAATTATCTGGAATATATAATTTGATATTATCAAGGATGACAGAAATCATATTTTGGCCTCGTATAAGTCGAAAGAAATAAATGAAGAGAAATCATAAACATGTCGATATCCGAAGCAATACATATATGCTATATACAACATGTTAACGACTGCAAAATGTCTCAATTTTAAATATTGTTATTTAAGCTAAATGAAGAAACCGTGAAAAAGCTACCCTAAACAATCTTGACCTTTAAAAAACTCAAGAAAACCACCCGTAACAAGTGTCAGTATAACCAAAAAGTCCCCTCGCAGGGTTGAAACCCCAATCCGATCAAACACCACTCGATCGTGCCACAAAAGTAGCCAGTATAAAAAAACCTCCCCATGTATAACTAAAGAAAGCGAACGAAGAAAAACCAAGTGGGGGCAGCGTCAAAACGCCGTGAAAACATCTCGAGGAGTTTCCCGTCCTTCCCTAGCCTCCGGAAGGGCGTGAGATGTCTAAATCGTTTCCAATAAAAGTAGAGAAAGGCGATCACTTTCTTCCGAAGTTAGGGGAAAGGAATTTTTCTCACAGTATTTTTTTTATCGCGAGGGATGAGACGTGATCCGGTTGTCGTGAAACATCGTTTTTTAAAGACATCCGAATCCGGTATTGGGACCGTTTTTAAAAGGGTCGCTATCGGTTGTTTTATGGCATTTATTGAAAACCTTTTTTTGCGACAAATAAATAAATTTTTTCAATATAAATTTTTTTTTTGCCAACATCAAACAATTTTTTTTAAATCCGTCCATTCTTAAACGTAAATACGAGGTTTCCTTATATTATTTTTGCACGTAGTCATAAGAACTAAGCATTTTATCCTAATATGTCGCACTTTACCAACAGAGTAGAAACTATATATTTGCTTTACAAATAAAACACAATCTTTAGCACTATTTCCAAAATTTTATAATATAATTATCAGAACTGCTTTCGCTCACAGCTAGCATTATTAACTGATAATCGTATCATAGTATTGTAGAAATCGTACTAACGGTTGTGTTTATTTATTTAAATACAATATCTTTCCATTAAGAAGTTACAGTTAACACCTTAAAAGTAAAAAAAATATCAGTCTTGAAATCAATCTATACTCATTTTTATATAGACTTAAGAAAAATAATTAAACATTCTTCTTCTTCTCTGACCATATTCGCTTCCTTTGAGTAGCATATGGCCATCATATAGCGCTTCTATGACTATCATTTTCCCGACCCCCAATTGCTTCGATTAGTCAAATGACAAGCCAGAATTCTTCAACACCATCAATATTATCCTATGGATAATAAGTACTCCACAGTAAAACCCACAAAACAAAAGTTCCGAAATATCTTCAGACTAATGATGACAATGCTAATTTTATTTTAAAACATGTTTTCCTTATAATATAACATGACATTTTCATTTGCTAAAAGATTCTCAAAGAAAAACTGATTGATTTATGATTCTACCTGTCCCACCCTCGCAACCTGTAGAGCTTTCGACAATCTATCTTGTATACCCTAAAAGCCTTCGACAAGTGAATATAGAGGGGTGAATAAAGCCACCCCTGAAGCCTTGCACCGGTATCGGGACCCTGTCATCGTTTCCAGTGACGTATCATTGATTTTGCAAAACGAGAATAAATAATACATATTTTATCACAGACTATTTATACAAAATATTTTTTTTGTTAATTTATTTAAAATAATATTCCTATAATAATACATTCAATATTTCGTATATTTTTCTTTCTACTTTTATATTTAACAAATATTTTAGAGCGTCAGCTTCAGTCTGTCAATAGAAATTCCTTTTTTTTAAATAATAAAAACACATTTTTTTAGTACTTATTTTCACAATATGTTTTTTTATCAGGACCGGTTTCGCTGAAACTGATCAGTTGATAATGCTCGCGATGAGCGGAATCGGTCCTGATCAAAAAATATATATTGTGAAAATAAGTGCTCAAAAAATGTGTTTTTATTATTAAAAATATCATGCCTTTCCATCAAGAAGTCACAGTTAACACTTTAAAGATGAATGGTGATTCCACTGAGAAAACTGTCAAACTGCCTCGTTACGGATTTCACACAAATCCTATTTCACCACACTTATTCAGTTGTCTTCTTTACTAATTGTCTGTGTTAAGATTTATTTTCTTAATATTGCGTAGTTCTATAAAGTATATAATTAAATTATCTTATAGAAATATTATAACTGAATATTATTTCTGCGCGACACTGATGATCTCCCTCTGATCTAATAAATCCAGCGACCAGACAAAACCCTAGTAAAGTGTCCCGTGTCGTTTGGACTCTTTTATCTAGTGCAGGGAGGGCTCAAAATAAATAATAGTAAATAATGATGTCGCTCGTTTAATCCAATAATCGGTCATTTTATTTTACAGAGTATCCATAACAAAATATGATTTTTTTTAAATATAAACTTTTTTCAGTTTTTCAGTTCAGAGTCTTGTTGTTGGACGCTGTTGGATTCGACGTAGTATTTTCTTTTTAATTCTCTACAGTACTGCATTATGCGTTAATAATAAAGATCGACTGTTAATGCCGATAAATTATTTCATTGTTTTATATGTTAATAGGTAATGGATGTCTAAGACGCCCCTTACCGGAAACGCGTCTATGAAATTTTAGCGGGATGATATTTTACGATTCGCTCATTGTAAGAGACAACTCGTAAATAGTATGGTTCGTAAATGGATACTAGGGTATCAATATAACCGATCCGAACGACATTAGGGGTGTCGCACACCGGTTGGGGGAGATAGCTATCTGTCTAACAAGCTGTTACCGAGTCGTGAAGGGGCTTTACAGTTTTTATATTACAACTTACAAAAAAATATTTTAAAATACTTTTATCGCGACGTCTTAATTTAAACATTTAATAACTCGCAAAATAAAGCGGTGGTCATTCTACTGAAATAATACTTCACACCGTCATCTTGAATTCGCTTTTTTTAAATTTTCTCTCCTCATATTCATAAGGTTCATTTATTCAAACGTTTCCAATAATTTTTTCAAAGATTCTGTTCACTTTTAAAGTGTAAACTGTCCTAAATGGAATGCATTATTTTTGAATAATAAAAGCACAAATTTAAAAAACTTATATCACAATTAATTATTTTTAAAATAAAGAACGGGTTCCCTTCATCGCAAGTATTATTAGTTGAGGATGAAGCAAAGATTTATTGTATATTTACTACAAAACAAAAAGCATGCTTTTAAGGTGTTAACTGTCACTTTTTGGTGGAAAGGCATAATATTTCAATAATGAAAACACAATCAGTCGATAGTGATAATGCTCGCGATGAGCGAAACCGGTCCTGATCATGAAATATATTATGAAAATATATACTAAAATTATTATTTTTTATTTAAAATATGCATGTTTTTTTTATTTATGGCCAGTTGTCGCTTACTATCGAACTTCGATCGCAATCTGTCATCGTTTCCATCAATTTATTTTCCGCTACCTTCATGTCAGTGCATAAAAACTTAATGATCAATAACAACATGAGAATAATACCATTAAATAATTATTGTAATTAATATTCAACAGCGTACGTAAGATGGGTCTCGTATCTGATATCCGAGATAAAATAATTAAAATCGCTACTTAGTGAGCGTCTATTGATGGTTTCTTAATAATTGGGAGTTACAACGTTATCTCTTTAAGTGCTAACTTCCTGTTATCACGGACCTCGGTGTATCGACACGTTTACTTGAATCCAAGCAAATCCATATCATATTAAAATACAAATTAATTAGATGTACAGACAATCCTCGACATTCGTACGTTCCGAATAGTTCCCGAAAATATTTGCGTATGTCGAATGTCTCAGTGTAAAGATATGGTAAAAAAACAGTCAAAGAAATTTATTTTCAATCGTTGAAACTTTGTACGGTTCCACATGTTTCATCACTCACGAATCGGGTTTCGCCTTTCGGCATCTTCAGTCATTATTTCACGCATATGCAACAAAACTGACACAAATATCGTTTGCATCGGTTATATACAAGAATAATTACTGTCTGAAATAATTTTAATATAAACTAATTTGATTATAATAACATTGAATATTAAAATAATCAAACCCCGTTGCAATTTAATTGGGCTATTCGATTATTATAGATACCAAATTATTTTACGTTGTTATGATCAAATATCAGGTTACATAGTTTAAGACTTTCAAATATTACAGATTTTCGATTCATTCCTAGTCTCACACAAGGATATACAATAGTAAGAGAAGACTTGATTGTTCGTTCAATGTTAATATTGAATTTAATTGAGCATTGTTTTTAACAATTATAATTCGATATTCAAATTTCATCAAGTTGGTATCGTAATTTATATATTTCAATATAATGTATTAAATTTCCCTTTTTCTTTTTGTTTCAGGTAATGCAATGGACATACAAGACCTATATGGATATATTACTAGTGTATTGAACATGATGCCTTGATTATAAGGTATTAAATGTCGTATTATATGTATTACTAATATAATATAAATCGGTTTAGTTCGTTATTGATTTCCAGTATTTTTATGGTTGTTTTCTAATATATCAATAAAAATATTAAAGAATATAAGTGTAGCTTTACGTAGATACTGCTGTATAAAGACAACGTTATAAACAAATTAAACCAATTAAATACAAATTGAATAAATAATATATAACTTACCTAAAAAAGACAAATTTATAGGAATAAATTCTCCTTGTTCAACACAATTTTACTTGTTGAAACGTTTATTCAATAAATTTACGCCGGAATCAAATTCGATTGCTTCAATTCGTCAATCCCCTCTTTAAGTGGAAGAAAACGATATCTTCTTTTCTTCCCCCATTTCTTTGCGTTCCCCTAAATATTCCCTGGATTTCAAAGTGGCCGTGATAGAGACATTCTTCTTTCGTTTATTTGCCAGTTTGCGGTTCCTCTTTTTTTCCACCGTTTTTTTACCCTGTCTTGTTTAGCATCACAAGAGATTCGTTTTTCTCTTGTTCGATCTTTTTGGAGAGGATTTAAAGATATTTAGAAAACACAGAGGGATCTTCTGTTGTAACAGTTATTTAAGTTAACAACGTCCTTTCTTATAATAATCTTTTCTTCAGGTATAAAATATCTTCATAGTAAAATAATAATATAAATCTTTTTGGTGTTGAAATAAAAAAATGTTATTTATTTATTGATTGATTTGGCATTTACTTGGTAAGACTCCATCATAATACGATGAAAAAATATATATTCATTTAAAAATTCGTGTGAAAATTAACAAACAAATATAATATGAGTTGGTCGCCGCTCCTCAAACCATTGCGAGGGGCTATTACATTCCCGCAATAAAAGCGCCTACTTAAAGCACCTTAATTGAAGAAGTCTCAAAAATTATTACTTACTTAACTAAATTACATTCCTCAATTATCAATTATATATACCATGAAATAAAACGTCAACATGTTTTCATATCACATAATACTGTCATAATTTTTGCATAATAACTGCAGTAAAAATTACATTTTGTCGCTTATTAAAACAAGTGACATAATACATTTTTATATATAAAATCCGCCGTTTCTTTATTTTCTAATGCTTTATTTAGAATGGATTTATAAATTTTGAAACATGTAATAGTATTAACACGATAAAAAATTGCAATGTATTTTAGTTCTACAACATTTATAAGATATATAGTTGATAGCTATTTCGGCTTACGCCTTCATCAGAACTGTCTTCAGGTATCATAAATGGTTTATTGCTCAGATCATGGGAGTGTTTGCAGTACGGTGGGAAAATCACGTACAGCCTCGGAATCTTCATAAAAATAAATAGTCGACCGTCACGAGTTGACAAGCGGCTTTTTGCTTATTCAAAACCCGGCAACAGGGTCGCATCTTGGCCCAGCGACAATTCTTTCTTTGAATGGATAACCATTCCAATGCCGTTTTATTTTTTTTTAATTTTACCATTATTTTATACGTCAGTAAACACTTATTTTTTTTAACGACATTTTTTAGGTTTAATGAATACGGCTTACAGTACAGCTGAAAGTGAATATTCAACACATTTTAGTACTTAACTCCACAATATATTTTATGACCAGAACCGTTTTCAGTCATTGCGAGCATTATCAACTGATATATATATATCATCGTTATCAATTGTTATAGTGCTCGCGATGAGCGAAACCGGTCCTGATCATAAAATTTATTGTGTAAACAAGTAATAAAAAAAATTATTATCTAAAATATTATACCATTTCATATAGAAGTGACAGTTACCACCACAAAGCGAATTGTTTTTTGACAGTAAATTTTATGAAAACTCGTTTGTAATTCTTTACATAAAAAATGTTTCAAATATATTAAATTATTACAACTTTTTCTCCTACACTTTACCTAGTTTTGAATTAATAATAATTTATTTAACATATAAAAACCAACACGAATTTAAATCATTTCAAGATTTTAATCGTCACACGTTATAAAATGTTTCGTTCAACAAAAGAATGAAAATTTTATTTTACTGAATTTAGTGCGCCGGACGATAGCACAATGTTGCATGTACCGGCATTCAAACGGTTAAAACCTGTCACAAAAAGAAACAACCTAGCGAATTCTCGACTCGAGTAGCAGCCGGCGAAAAAGAGACAAAAAATGTAACGTCCTTCCACACTGACTTGTCAGCGATGTGTTACCTCTATCTCGCTCTAACGTGTTAAGTGTAACATGTATAGTTTTCCCATCGCTATCGTTAGTATCATCATCGTTAAGGTCACTAAGAATCAGCGATCTTGACAAAAGACTGTAGCCCAGTGGTGAATCATTTTATTTGTTCCGTCAAAGTATTAGGTATGTTCAGTAAAAAGTCAACGATTTGTTTATTTTAGTGTATAAATTTGTATCCAAGAGCATGTGTGTTTCAAATATATTCTAAACGTATCAATCAAGATTTTACTACTGTACCTTTAGTGATATTGTACATAAAATTGTTTTTATTTTTTATTTATTTTTCCAACTTGTTGTGTAACTAGCTATTACACGTGTTTCACATTATAATACAATCGAATTAAAAATTTATCATTTATTATATCGACTGAAGGTGCTTGATGGAATTTCAGTCTCAAATTTTAATTGTCATTAACTATTAATAACTCGTCAGTTCTGTTGCATCCGTGTGATAGAATACCTGAAGATGCCGAAAGGCGAAACCCTAAACTGTTACAAAACTGTTAAAATTCAAGGTCAAAAATTTATCAATTTTAATTTTATACTAAAAATGAATTTCCCCAAAAGTTTGACAGAATGCATCGAAAATATAAGAGTTATAATTATTATTGAAATTTTGTCCTAAAGCAAAATACTAACAATCAGTTCTTGTAAGCACGCCAATATTTATCCTCTACAAAAGCAATAGACGAATAGCTTTTTTAGCGAATTTAGACGGGTGGAAATTTTTGAAAAATGGAATGTTTCTCTCGAAATTTCCCAACAAGTTGTGTCCGCTAGGGGTACCAGTCACAATTCCGGAGACGAACGCACTCTGCCGAATAACTCAAACAATTAACTGCAGCGACAGCCTTTTCGAAAATTATTTCGTCCCGCGCATTTGCGAGCCTCTCATTAAAAACAAAAACGAGCAGAAAAGTGTCGCCGTCTCCCTCGGCCTCGCGCGCCGCCGCAATACCCCCGTCTCGCTCTGCGAACCAAATCGGTCCAAAAAACATTCTTGTGACCCGGGTTTTTTTTGCCGGCCCGTGTGAATTCGCCTTAACATCAAAGACACCGCCAGTCATTGGCGGGCAAAAATTACGCCGGGCGATTAATATAGATACTCATACAAATGACCGAAGAAACTTTTATGCGCGACACAATAAAGGTATATGGTCAACGGCATTTAGCAGGGGCGCACTTAACTATAATATAAATATTACAACAATTAATCCATGGATAAATTTCGAGCGCAAAATTCTCACCACAAGCACTCGTTTTTGGTTCCTCTCATCGTATTGCCCTACAAAATTATAATATTAAAGCCGAAATATTTTTAAATTATACAAAAAAATAAAAGCCATATTTATTTAGTGCGGTTTACTCATTTTTTTATATGATCAGAACCGGTCTCGCTCATTTCGAGCATCGCCAACTGCTTAAACTGGTCCTGATAATATAAATATAAAATTGTGGAAATAGCACTAAACATTTTAAATATAATGCCTTTTCACCAAGATGTAGCAATTAACACATTAAAAGTGGTTAAAAGTATTCATTTTCTTATACTATAAACTAATAATTATTAGTATTTGTAATTTTTGTCTCATAATATTTGTTTTTCTCCTTTTTTGTTACACGCAATAAAACCAAGAAAAGAATATAAAAATTGGTCTTCTCTATACCAATATTTTTTTTTTTTTTAAAAAAAAACCTTCCTTAACCATAATTTTAGAGTTACTCTCTTATTAAAACCATCCATAAAGATATATAGTTCTGATAATGGCGTAAGCCGAAATAGCTTTCAACTAAGTACCTTATAAATTTTGTAAAATACATATATATTGCTATTTTTTCAACGTGTTATAATAGAGTTTTTTCAAGTAAATGTCAATTCAATCAATTAAAATATCAAGTGTTTTTTTCATCAAGAAGTGATCGTTTATTATAATATACTGTTATATACAATTGTGAAAGTTACATCGATTAATTTTTTAACCGTCTCACACACGTGGCGTTTTTAATTCCTTGATTCGCCTCTGGCATTAAGCTTTACAAATTTCGTCTGGAATTCAACCGGAATCCTCAAGAAACGGAGGCAGAATTCCGCGCGGCACTTTTGTAAAGCCGTGTTTACACGAAGCGAAATAGAATTTTCGTTTTTTGTTATTATTAGAATGGGTACTAATAGACGGGATCAATTTGCAATTATTGAAGTTCCGACGATGAGTGACACATCAAATAATAAATTTTAACATGAATAGAATGATCAAATAAGATTCACGATTTCTTTAACAAACGAAAACGATATTTGTTTGGCTTGGAAACTTGGCTAATTGTTATGTCGAACTGTGCGCACGTCAAACCTAACTTTAGTATTACGATTAAAGAAAAATCAGCGGTCCAAAAATTAAATGTTTTACGTTCAGAAAGGCTTATCAGAAATATAAGTTTTGATCTATTTATTTCTAGAGGTAATATCTTCACTGTGTAATGATACTTATGGAAGTACCAACTTAGGTAACATGTTAAGATTTAAAAAATCGCTCTCCATAACGCCAGTAAATTTAATCATGATACATTTAATAAATTGTATCCTAATTAAATTACGTATATCAATCTTCAAGTATATTCTTCAACACATTTTACAAACGTTTTTTCCTTGATATTATTATAAATCCATCATTAGTAATAAATCATAGCATTTTTTTCCATAATGTGTATCTTAACGAGGACCATAAATTAGTCATTCTTTTAGAAAGCTCGTTCAAGCAAAGCGTTTTATCTATACATTTATCACATATAGCAGAACACTCGACCATTTTATCGATACTTAACATATTTATTGATTGAATTGGCATTCACTTGGTAGAACTCCATTATAACACGGTGAAAAATAACATAGTACATCATAGTTCTGACGATGGCGTGAGCCGAAATAGCTATCAACTATATTTGTTAAAAATAATTTTGTAGAACTAAAATACATTGCTATTTTTTCACCGTGCTTAACATATTTACTAGCAAATACTCTCAATCCTCGTTTTACACGGTTTCGAAATAACACGGCTTAAAAAACATATCGACTTTAAAAGAATAAAAATGTATGAATATATTTATCGAAAAAATGCACTTTTTGAACGACACTTAACTTAAATTAATAACGAAATCTGTATTTATTTGTTATTTGTTTAAAACGTTTAAAAGTTTTTTTATGTATAAATAGTAAATAAATTCGATTTATTTAGAAGTTTAATTTTGTAGTATTTTAATATTACTTTACTATTACTTTGTATGTGCACCTAATCTTTTTTACATTTTACACGGCAGTCTTTGAAACGTATCTCCCTTGAAAAAAAGACTATCGGAAGTTTATAAATAATAAAAAATAATTTAATTTGAATGTTTCAATTTTATTATCTCGATGATGTTACGCCTTGTAATAAAAACTAGGTATGTCATTAAGAGAATTTATTAAATCTCGAATTTGTATTATAAATCAGTCAAGAATCTAGTAAAATTTCGTTTGAAATATGGCCAACAGCCGCTGACTGTCAATTTTTATTTTCTAAGCTTTATCAGTGAAATCAATAAGAACATTAATTTTCTGTCTATTTCGACATGGTTTTGAAAAACCAGGTCAGAACTTAACCCATTTTCGATACAGTATATCTAATTTTTTTGTGTCTCAAATTTTCCAGACTACATTTCGTAACATTGCGTTCGTATCTTTATATTGAATGATACATTGACCTTTCTAACTTAATATAAAAGCGTTGATCAAAGATTTTAAAATAACAGCGACAAATAAATATTAATCTACATATAGAAAAGGTCGATTTTACTATGTTTTCAACTAGATCAGCGGTTTCTTACCCGGGAGACATCTAAACCTTCAAATATTTTTTTTACTATAATATCTACAACTAAATTAAACCTTGTTATATTATATTCTGTCAATTCTAGTTTTCTGTGTTTGTTTTGTAATAAATTAATCAGTATTTAAATGTATCTATATTGTTATATCTATTAGAAAATAAAAAGTTGGAGAGGCGTTGAAAAAAAATGTTTTGGGGTGTAAAAAAAAGCAAGATAAAAGAACTTAATTACTACAATTTTTTTTAGATGTATACCGATATGTTTCAATAAATATTAACTAATATAAATAATTTATATAATAATTTCATTTATATAAGATATTTCATTAACCCTCTCACTGCTGACACTCGAAATAAGATGGTCAAATGTTTTTTTCTTTTTTAATTAATAAAAACACAATAATTTGTGCCGTTTCATCAATATTATTTGTTTAAGAATATAACCGGTTTCGAATCGATACTGCTCGCAGTGAGTAAAACCGGTCCTGATCAAAATAATATAAAATTGTGGAAATAGTACTATACATTTAAAACATAATGTCTTTTCACCAATGAGCGACAGTTGGCACTTTAAAAGAGATTATTAACAGTGTGGAAACATTTTTATTAACTTTTTTTTATTTAATTGTAGCATGATTTTTTATAAAGTTTCTCTTAGAAGGAAACAGTTTAGTAAGTTTGCTTCAGCTCTATTTTTTGGGAAGGTAAGGTTAGATGGTGTTACTATAAAAGTACTAGTTGTAAGTTAATAAATTAAAAGCCGCGAAAACAAATAATTATGTCGATTGTCCAAGAGATTTTTAAATAACTGCCTAAAAAACATTGTATTAAAGTAAAAAAAAGACATTCTCAATAAAGAACAAACAAACAACACCTCAAACAGACACCTTAAAAATAACTTATAACCTTAAAAATAAATACATCAGGCGACCGTTTGCCAAGCATTGAGTATGATATAAATTTATTATATTTTAATTTAACCCTTTGCCACCCACGAGTGTTGATATACCTCTCAGCGCGACAGAGCGTAGACACCCGCAGCTAACGGATGCGATTGATTGAATTCTGTTACAACGTGAATTAAGCGTCAGTATAGGTACGTAACACGGAAATCAGCAATTTCAATGATCGATGATCTTCGAGCGTCGTTACTCGAACCGGCAGTCTATTATTCGAGTAATTCGTTCTAGGTAATCCATTTATTCAATGACTTGGGATGGAATGTATTAACACGGTATTAGAATGAGCGTTTCGTGGTAGCGATGATGCATAATTGATACCTTTAATTGAATTTGTATTATATTAATGATTTTGACTGTCAGCTATAATAACTCAGGTCGATTATTTAGAAATAAATACAGTTTTGTATTGCTTCATATCGATTTTTGATGCCACAATAAAAGCGATTGGATTCATACTCCCAATTTTCAAATCATTTATTTTTCAATCTGTTCAAAGGCATGAATGTGTGTCTATAGTCTTATCACTTTGTAAAAGAGAGTATGAAAAACTGTGTATCAAGCAATTCTATAACAAGAACACATGCTCTACATTGAGGACGAACATTGATAAAAAATTAGCTTATTAGTCCAAGCAGTTTATTTATGAATGTTATTTAAATCAACTATACTTACGCGCACAAAATGTTTAATTTTGAAAGTCTTCTAAAAAAAAGCGTTAAATAATTATTATTTTATATAATACAAACACAATCTGTTCCAAGACTATGTTCGCTATCCGAATTGCTCGTTAACCGATCATCTATTGGTTTTACTTATAGAATAAGTGGATAAAAAAGACCGGTTTAGTTCGTTATCCGAATATATGTTCGTTGTACAAACACATAAATACTTTGTGATCTATTTGTTGTCTAATTTGTTCTCAATTCTATCTGTACGTTAACCGATTACTCACAGTAGTTTTTTGTCATTCGAAAACCACACAAACTGTAGACCTTTATGAGTTTTATATATATATATGAATATTTTTGTTTTTTCGATCAATTAATCAAATGGTAACGTTTTCAATATCATAGTTTGCTATATTTGACTTGCATTAAAACTTTCCATACATTTTATTGGATAACAGTCCATTGAAATCTATCAATAAATATTGTTAAAGTTAATTAAAATAATAGCTTACCCTGTAAAGTTATCTTTAATGTATAATACATTGACAATTCATTATACGTATTAACCCTTTCCCCGCTGATACATCTGTTCCCCATTCACTACCCACACTTCCTACCGTGCGGCTGTCGCGCAAACTTGATTTATTCAACAACAGCTGATCTAAAATAGACGAACACGCGTCAGCTAAGCGATGAATTATATTTTCTAGCTGTTGTACAACGATATTTTAATGATTATATTATATATTTTAAAGTAAATTTTACTGTATTAATTCATTTAATAGACGTTCGATGATAAGCTAAAAATTATTTACAGTCAAATATTCTCTTACTACAAATCAATTTAGACGGAAATCTACCATACCGAAAACTATATAATCGTCTTTATTGAATTGACATTTCCTTTCTACAACTTCATTATCATAAGACAAAAATAATATATAACTAGCTCTGACGATGACGTACACCGAAATAGCTAACAACTTAAACTCTTCAACCTTATTGCTTAGTAAATTTACCAATGCAACAAAACGAAATATATCTATGAAAGTATCTATGAAAAATAAAACATTTTTCTGTAACGTTTTTGTTACAAAATCCTCGCACATTTATTTAAGTCCCATGTTATATTTAATATTAACTCAATAATTAAATAATATAATCAATATAGTTGCACAGAAAAAAAAATCGATAACTTCCGTTTTTTTTATTACGTTTGCTTATTATTTATTACTGAATAGAACATAGGTCATTTGTGTTGGATCGCGCTATAGCCGTGTAGTTTTAGCGACTAGTCACTTGTATCTGAATTGTCAAACATTTTATACGCGGACATGTTTGAATGAAATAATACTTAGCCAATGGGATTAATACAATTTCAGTGTAAAAAAAACAGTCATTCGTGAATTAAGAATCATATAAAACATTTATTTATCTCTTCTCGCAAATTAAAGATAATCCATTTTCAATGAAAGCTGTTATTATGACGCACGAAAAATATCCGTGGATAGAATGCTGCGGATCAAATGGGATAGACAATAAAGTATATACAAAATGAACCGAACAAAACTGATTAACTTCTAGATCGAATTAAAAATATCTCCTTTAGATGTGTTCCTGCTAAGATGAGACACAAAAAGATATTTAATTTTTTTTTTAATGGTATTCAGTCGGTGTTAACTATACTTAAAGCATAGTTTCTCAAACGGTAGTCTGCGAAGATTTTTGGGTGAGCCGAAACAATCGAATTTTATGTCGTACTTTATGGACTTTTAAATTACATTTTTTTGTAATTGTCTTTTTTAATAGACTTAAATATTATAATACAATGTTGATGGTCCGTAAAACAATTTTGGATTTTTTGGTGGTCCGCGGATGTAAAAATGTTAAGGAACTGTGATTTACATTCCTTACGTTTGATATTAGCAGTCGTTTTCCATTGCGTAATACATTACTGAGATTGTCTCAGGAGCAATCACCTAAAATTCATTAGTTTGTATTTAAGTGTGCAAACTATCTCTAAATTTATTAAAAGTCGTATGATTATCTGTGTAGGTCAAATTTGCAAATTGTATATATACCATACTTATGTGGATTATCAGGATACGTCAGAATATATTTCAATATATAGGTAACCTCTTACACGAAATTTCAGAACTGTTAACAGTCTCAACAGTTGAATATTGATCCATATTCGTTAGCGAGTAGTAAGAAAATTTCATATTATTTCGGTATTTCATTTTATCTTGAATAAGGGAACCGGCGTCGGTGGAAGATGCACTCCAACCTATTGAACAAAGGTCATATTTATTTATGTGACCAGTGGCGTGCCATCCGTCATCAAATGAATATGTTTTAAATTGGTCCTGTATGGAATAGGAGTGAGTTGAATATATTATCGAGTATAGACTGTTCACGCACAGGAATCATTCAATCAGTCGGTTCGTCCAGTAGGTACCTAATCATCGGTTAACCGTTTTATTTATCCGAATGGTTTGACAGATTCGAGACGGGCGTCGCGTGGAAAAGGGCAATGAATGTTCATTTTTTTAATTTGATTACAATCGACCATCAACCAGAATTTAAAAGCAACCAGTGCAAAGTTTTAACGTACTAACTGTCACTTCATAGTGAAAAAGAAAATATATATTCCAATAATAAAACACAATATTAAGTACTATTTCCACAATTTTATATTATATTATTAAGATCGAGACCGTTTCGCTCATCGTAATCATTATTAACTCGTTGGTTGCCAGAAACTAGATATCTCAGAAGTACTTTTGGTAAGTATCCTTGCGCCATATAAATTTATTATAAAAACATTAAATACACTGATATCTATGGAATTTATTAAATAAAATAAAATTAGTTTAGAAAGATTAATCGGTAAATTTTTGAAGAGTATTTCATTACAGTCTAAATGATTTTCTTCCAAGTATTTAAAACTCATTCTACATTTTTTGATTGATTCATCACGACTTTGTAATTTCGCAATAATTGCCAAAATGAAAACCAAAACCAAAAAAAACATGAGTTTTATCAATCACAGAATATGGCAAAACGTGTTTTTCTGGTCAAATTATTTATGATATCGACTCAAAATCTTTAATTGTATATTCAATATAAAATCTAAATTTTTATATCTTTGTAAAATTTTACATGTTTTATCACTAACATCCCGGGTTTCGCCTTTCGGCATCTTCAGATATTCTATTTATAATATTATATCACACGGATACTGTCAGTTCAGTTCTGCGAAACCTGATTAATTCGTTATAAAACATAGGGAACCGTACAAAGTTTCAACAATTCTAATCTGATAATTTGAATATTTAAGTAGAGGCTAACTTTTGTGTATTAATTTAATTTTAATAAAAACTTATTTCCCCCATCACTTAGCACCACTGAAGATCCGTTGTCTGCAGGGTTTGCTTGCGGTCAAATATGGAATTACGTTTATATAATTACATCAATAAATCGAATCAAACCAAGCTCTTAGATTTATTCCTACTTACTCAATACGTATCCAAACGTTTGCCTTTTTGGTCACCCCTATACAATATACGCATTTTTAGTAATATAGTATTTTCACAATTTCATATATTTACGCTCATCGCGAACATTACTAACTGATACAACACAAATCCCAAATCTTCTTATCGAAAAAGTAGTCGCTCATTTTTAACGAATCTACATCGATGTTGTTTACACAAACCTTAAGCTACTGAAAACCTCAAAATTTTGTAACAAACTAGGCTATTTTTTTAGATTAATTGTACAAATTTATAGTTCGTACCAAATCTGGACGATTGTAAAAATTTTCAACTCGCTACGTTGTTATCTTAGTACGTTGTACATTAGTATGATGAAGTATAAATAACGAATTGATTTCATTTTTTATAATATAAAATTTAAATGATTTTCAAACATTCATTGAAATATTAAAAACCGACTTCGTTTTGCTAGTGCGTTTTCGTTTACACGATTTTGAAGAATATCTCAATGAACAATTTATCGTATTGGTTGAATGATCTTTAATTTAATGCACATAAATAGGATAAGTATAAAACTACTATACTGAGTATTTCGAAGTGAAGTTATTTATTCAACCTCGAATTACCTTGATTAGTTAGTTTTTTTGTCAGTCAGAATTGTGCACTTATCGATAAAAACTAGTTATATCGCAAAAAGTCTATTTTAATAAATATATTTCTTCCGACACATACAGTTCTAGTGTTCGTTCAAGATCTCAATTGGCAACACATACTAATTTCAAATAAATCTCTCAACTGCTGATTGCTGTATTGCTACCCATTATTGCATTTAATAGCATCAATCACGTAATTAAAGACTGTAATTGAAATGGTAGAATCTTAGAGATAACGTCTCTGTTCAATAGCGTCACATTGCAAAAACATGTCACGTGAATTTTAATAATCATTTCGTATACCTGTAAATAAACATATTAACAACAATATTTTTATATAAGGTAACCTGAATAAATCGATCAATTATGATATATATTTGGTAACAAAAAGGTGGATAAAGTTTAATGAAATATTGATCAATATTCATGTGCTACTATTCTTCTCCGCTTCTTATGTTTAGCATATTCGTTGTAGAGATTATGTATCTCAACGTAAATGTAGTGTAAGTTTTTTTCAACGAAAACTCGTAGTTATTACGTTAATAAATTTACGTTTTACTTTTAAAAAGAGTAAGCATGGATTAATAAAGTGAGAAAAAAAGTCGTTGCTTGCTAATCGCTCTCACCACGCATTTGACAAAATTTAAGACATGACACCCGTCCAAGATCCGTAACAATTAATAGAAAATCAATTAATTTATGATATCGACTGAAAGTGCTTGCTGAAATTTCAATATCGTTGAAACATTGTATGATTCAAATTTAACAAATCAATTGATAGACTTACCGTATTGAAGGTGTTAACTATCACTCACCGGTGAATATACGTTTTTTTTAATAACAATATAAAAAAAATGCTTGATTACAACTAACTACATCACAGTTGATAATCCTAGCGATGGACGAAACCGATCTTCACATTAATAATGCAAATTTTTTGAAATAGTATAAATCATTGTGTTAACACATTCTTTCGTACTATTTAAACAATATATTTTATGCTCAGGACCGGTTTCGATCATCACGAATATCATCAATTTTATTGAATATCATTCATCAGTTGAAGATGCAGAATTTAGTAATATGATGATCGAAACCGGTAGTAATCATACAATATATTGTGGAAATAGTACAAAAAATACAGTTGTCCTTCAATATAATGGATTTGTACATTTTAAACAGTTTCTTTTTATACCGATCTCTATTGTGAAAAATGTTTCGTATCTGCTATTAATTCTACATGAAAAATAAGTTAGTCTAGTGTTTATTCAATTTTTATTTTTTAAATAATAAAAACACATTTTTTTAGTACTTATTTCCACAATATATTTTTTTGATCAGGACCGGTTTCGCTCATCGCGAGCATTATCAACTGATGATGATAATGCTATATAAATATGATAATGCTCGCGATGAGCGAAACCGGTCCTGATCAAAAAAATATATTGTGGAAATAAGTACTAAAAAAATGTGTTTTTATTAATTAAAATATAATGCCTTTCCATCAAGAAGTGACAGTTAACACCTTAAAAGTTTATTCAATTCTAGTGTTACTTTATACGCGTTGATAAATAACCATTTTAAATAATGCATTTAACCGAATGACCGAACATTTAATCAACCCGTTCCATTCTCAGCCCTGCGTTCACTTTTCCGAAAACAAAAACAAAAGTCCAACCGCACTTCAACCGGCCACGATGAACCGTTCGACCGCGTGGATTTTTGGGGTTAATCCGCTAATATCTTCCACGTCCGGGCCCCAGAAGAGCGTTCGAAATACCTTCGGTTAACCTCCTGCCAATAAATACCCCTCGTGTACATTCTGCGGGGTGTGTGGAGACCCCGCTGTAGTCACATCACCCCATGCGGAGTTTAGTAGGTTAAGTTAACATTCTGAGGGGCTTAAATATTTGTTATTTTACGTGTAATAAATCTCGATGAGATTGTAAGTTACTTGAGATCAACCCGAGAAGAAAAAACAACACAAGAACTTAAGATCTCATATATTATTTATTTTTTAATGTGTTAATTACTACTTTATTGATTAAATTGGTATTCACTTTATAGAATTCCATTATAACGCGGTGAAAAAAAAGCAATGTATTTTAGTTCACAAAATTCTACAAAGTTATATAGATAAACAAATGTTCTGACGATGGTGTGAGCCGAAATAGCTATCAACTATGTCTTTAAAAAATATTTTGTAGAACTAAAATACAATACATTGCTATTTTTTTCAACGTGTTAATTGTTATTTTGGTTAGAAAGGCAATATTTTTTAAAATATCAAAAATATATTGATGGCATTTACTCGGTGGAACTCCATTATAACACGGTGAAAAAGTAGTTCTAAATAGTTCTGACGATCGCGTGAGCCGAAATAGCTATCAACTATATCTTTTGTAGAACTAAAATACAATGCTATTTTTCACCGTGTTATTAAAAATATATTTTGCCACTACCTTTAGCTTATCGCAATGGAATCTTTTCTACGATAACTGATTGTCTTTAAATAATTCAACTTTTTGTCGGAGAGTACGGATAGAACGTGTTGTCGTAGCTTAATACTTCTATCCCTACACCTTTGAAAAACTGATCAACAATCAGTTATCGTATAAAAACTGCTTTTAAAATAAGCTTTATTTGGTCTTAATCCACATCATATCGGAAGCGAATATGTCTTAAACATACAAATTCAAATCTTCTGTTTCCTTCATCGGCGTTTGTCAATAAAGGCGATGATTTGAAACAGATTACGATATCGTTCTTCTTTCACGTGAGACAAAGCTATACAATTTACTATTGCTAGTATAAGCGTGTCTCACTCGCACGTTTTAGTTTTGTATTCGTTATTATCGAGTATAGAGAATATGCGATTAACGTCACATCCGGTATTTGGTAGCGACTTCTGTATGTACAGTTAAACAAATGGGAAGCTGTAGTGAATTTATTTAATAAATAAACTTTAGCTAAATCTTGTTGATTTCTTGTTGTTTTTATATAATATATATATATCACTAGTGTAAATATCGTACTAGTAACTGTAGTGTAACTACCACTCAAGTCTAACTACCATTTTTTACTATCTTTCTCTATGCGAAAAAAGAGAGTTAAAGCAAATAATTTTAACCAATATTTCTTGTAAAATAACTTTTATGAAAATGTTTTTTTGTGTTAAAAATTAGCGGATATTACTTTAAAATTTTATCAACTATCCATTTATAATTGTAAAAACTTTAAAATCATTCTGATAAAAAGAGTGAATGTTTAAAGTTTGTCGTTTCCATTTTGAGACGTATTGAAAGCTTACGAGACTATTTTTTAATATCATTTGTGCTTCAAACATACTGGTATGTAAGCAATTAAAAAAACAATAATTATCATTTAAAAAAATACAAAAAGTCGCGCCTTCAAATATTGAATGCTGTGAAAATATTTGAATATTGATGCAAGAGCTCTCAACATTTTGTTTGAATTAAATAATACATCACACGTGTTTTATATTATTTTAATGCCACGTATAAAATCTAACAACCCGTGTCTATGCGTATTTTTGTACTTCAGTTTATCAAATTGGTTTTTTGGTGTTAATTTTTTTCTGAAGGTTATTGTCTGTCATTGGTCAATCTTGAAAACATAATCTATCATTTTAAATGGTAAATATTTTACAAATTTTATATTTCACTATCACTTTAAAATGCTATAATTATCTAGAGACTTTTACCTCCAAATCGACCAGAGAGCAATCGATAAATCAGCATGTGATTGTTCATTGACGATGTGTACAGGAATGAATAAAAGTTGAAAAAGTTTTTACGTTACAGTTTTGTTCATTTCAATAAAATTTCATAAAAATTATATCTAATAAATTTAAATTACTGATATCTATAGAAATTATTTTAGTTTAATATAAAGTGGATGATCGGTTAACGAACAGTTCAGACTGCGAGCATATTAGACGATGCACACTATCACGAATGATTTTTGTATTCGGACAACGAACACATATTCGGATAACGAAATAAAGCGATCTTTCTAATCCACTTATTATATTAGTAAAACTCGGAAGATCGGTTAACGAACAATTCGTATAGCGAACATATTCTTAGCGAACAGATTATGTTTGTTAACCGATCAACCATTGTGTGTATAATATAATACTGCACATATACGGCTGTCTTTCTCAAAGGGTTGTAAGTTTCTCATCCCTTGACAATATTATCAATGATTTAGTACGCCAAATTTATATGTACCGTTAAATAAATACAATATTATTATATAGTTACTTTGGATAAATTTTGTCGACTCGTTTATTAAACACTAGGCGACAGAAAAACCGTCCTTCAAAAATACCACAAGATTTGCTTGTGCGTTACTATAACAACCAGACAAAAAGCTCTCTGACTGTTTTAAAACCATTGACAGACAAAAATCATCTGTGTATTATTTGAGAAGGGCATAAAAACGACAGTTAATTTATTACGCTACCATATCCTACTAATTTATGGCTGTGATGTGAGATGGAGAGAGACGCGAATGGGCGCCGACCGCTTGACAGAGGGGGACGTCGACAGTCGATTATACAGGGGCACATTTTTAAATGAGCGTAAATCGATCGCATTAACATGTGGCAATATTGCTTTTCTCATAAAACGTGCCTGCAGGATGTTTATGATGTGAAATATGAACTTTGTTGCGGGTTATTGAGAGATGGGCGAGTTAATAACTCACTTTGATAATAATCATTGTTGGATTATTAAATACTTGCCAATCAAAAGTACGATTTTTTTAAAAACCATTCATAGACGTTTTTAAAAGTACTGTAAACTCTAGCACGCTGTAATAATGTCAATATATTTTAGTTCTACAAAAATTATAAGGTGTATAGTTGACAGCCCTGACCTTGCCGTAGTTCTGACGAGATAGACTTAAAATATATAAATATTTTTTCACCGTGTTATAATGGAATTCTTCCAAGTAAATTCCAATACAATCAATATACTGTCAAATCTGCTTAATGTTTAAAAAAACGGTTCCGATGTCCTGGTTCGAATTCCAGAATAATATCCTGTATTAAATGACTTCATTTTTAATGGTTTGTGATATTTTTACAACTCCTTTCCACAATTTTGGACAATGAAATGAAAAACTAACTAACTAACAACTAAACCTATTTAAATAAATAAACCAATCGAAAGCTTTATGCTTATAATAGAATTGTAATATCAAATTTAAACTGTTCAAATCCTGTGAACTTCCACACATTTGATCACTCATGACTCTGGTTTCGCTTTCAGACATCTTGAGGATCGTGATTTTCATCAGTAAATCTTTGTTGTAATATCCTTTCAGAAGATAAAGGTTTTGCGATCGAATAACAGTCTGTTCTCGTAAAAAACCCTTTTTTTTAAGATAAAATATTTTATAATTGTATATTTATCTTAATTAAGTGTAGGTTTATTATTTTTAGAAAATACATTTTTTATGTGCGTTAACTGCTTGCCAATGATAAATATTATATTATAAAAGATTTTTTTGTTCAAGATCAATTAAATTTCTGAGAAGTATTTTTAACTTAACGAATCATATTAAAAATGCTAATAAATTCAAATATAAAAAAAATGTATTAATGAATAAAATTGTATCAGAGACACATGTTCTCGTATTAGGTATGTTTATTTCGGTTCATACTATCCACATGTGTCTTCCAGGACATTGCATATTATTGTGTTTTTATGACATAAACAAAATCTTCTTGGGGATATGTTTAGACTTCAAAAAGACATTAAAATACGATTAAAAAATGTCGTATTCAAAGTTACATAAATAAATAATTCGTTCTTAGAATAAAATATGGGTGACAAGGACAAAAATTGAATTAATTCATACTCCTTTAGCAACACAAAGTAACAGGCTAACAGAAATTAAACTAGATAATAAAAACATCATTTTATTCAATGACTACTGATATATATTATATACAAGGCCCTTAAATCAGATTAAATAAATAGTTATTAATTTCCGTTAAATTGTCATTTTTCAGGTTTAAAGTAATAGGCATGCATCACTTATAAAAGGTACTTTTAAAATATATAACTATTGGAATGTTATCTTGCCATTCGTTGATAAGATGTTTCTAGCATTTTTATCGTAATCTCTGTAATTAATTAATTGATTATTTTAAATAAAAAAAATGTAAATTAATTACCAAAAAGTATCAGGCTGTCATAGGTATGAAGAGATAAACTATAAAAAAATATTTTATTTTGGCTCCAATAAAAAATAGCTGCAAAATTATATTTTGATTTTAAATAAAATAAACACTTGTTTCTCTATAAAGAAATAAAAATAATGAAAAAACATAGTTTTTTTTTCACATTGTCATTTGACACGTGATATTAAAGTTATCGGGAATTAATAATTTTTTAATTGGACTTCAATGTAATAGCGAAACCGGTACTAGAAATTCATTCGCACGTACAAAAATAATATGTTAATTGTATACAAAAATTCAAACCAAAAGTATCAGGCGCAGATAAGTTTCTGTAGATATCAAATATTTACATTACGAATAAATATCACCATACAGTAAATGCGATCGATAAAATAAGACAATAGTCATTTCAAAAAGAGAACATCGAATCGACAGGGGGCGTGGCCAAAATCACGATCGATTATCTCTGTCTTGTTTCGATAGCTCCTATATCGCCGTTTCTTTCGCACACCGTTCGACCTATCTCGCCGTCCGATCGGGTACGCCTCTCGGTCTTGCATTTATATTCTATAATATACAAAATCAAAATCAATGTATGTACACACACATCTATGTATATGAACGCAATGTGACCATTTATTTCCAATGCAACAGGGCAGAATTTTGCTTTGTGCAATTATTATCGATTTGTTGCACAGGTGCGTCGAAATGGTGCGGGCGGGAAATTGGAGGTTTTTTTTTATCATGAAATGTATTTTATTATTCAACTTTCATTTCATTACTAAAGAAAAATGAATAAACATATTTTTAAAAATAATAACGTTACAAAAAAAATCTAACATAATACCGTTAATATTTGAATTTCGAAAGTAGTCGGATCATATATATTTGAAGGTAATCTCTATGGATTATTAAGATGTATGTACAATCCCAACTATAATATACTTGGTCGTGAAGGTCCAACAGACACACATTTCCAATCAATACCTTCACATTACAAAACATAGCCTTGGAGGACTCGTATATATGCCATCCTACTCCATTCCGTTGAATATCCACTTTATTTTTATCCCGCTCTCTTTCACTCGCTATCTCGATATCTGATGATAAGTAACACACCTTCAAGATTTTTATTCTTGACCGTCCATCTCTTTTTCACGCGTTGCCAGTGTATTCGAGCAGCTTTTCTTTCTCACTCTGTTTTCATCTCGATATCTCTCCGATAGATTAAGTCAGTTCGGCGCAACATTTTCCCATACTGCGTCACAATAAGTTTACAATAAAAAAACTCAAATTTAAAAATTACTTAAAACAAAACAAATTTAATTAAATGAAACTATAATACATAATTTCCCGCTTATTTTTTTTTTAACATGTCCTAGCTCGAGTGTATAACATATATATTTATACTTCTACCTGTCTGTCCGATATAAACGGATAAATATGAGCCACAGGACCATACGTAAACTTATTGATATAGCCGCCTTTTAGTTTCATTTACAATTTTTAGTTTTATTGCGAGCAAGAAAAAAGCTAGGCCGTAAAAACAGGAGAGAAGATGTACTGTGTACCTTTTCTAAACAGCTATATATAGATAAGCAAATGTTCGTTTAAGCATAGTTCTAACGATGGCGTGAGCCGAAATAGCTATCAACAATATCTTATAGAAAAATTTGTAGAACTAAATTACATTACTATTTTTTCACCGTGTTATAATGGAGTTCTATCAATTGAATGCCAATTCAATCAATAAATATATATTTACTATTTAGAAACATGCAGTTGTCGATGCCGTAGGCAAGCATGACAGTTTTCACAGGTAAGAACAGCGATTTTTTAATGATGTCTAAAATATTTATCCCTCTCATCAGATTCCAAAAAAACGAGGCGTATCGTCACAACCAATTCTCATAGAAACAACTTCTGTTAACAAAATCAATTAGTTCACAATTGTCTCGTCTTGATAACAGATATGAGTTAAATAAATAGATCCTACATTTTATTGACTCATAAAACTCAGAAATCAACATATATAAAAACGAATTATAATTAGTATCACACTGACATTTTTTTCAAAAAAAAGTACGCGTTAATCAATTCGGTTGCGCATCACTGACTGACGCCAAATCCACGACATATACACAAACAACGCGAACAAAGTTTATTTAACTCGTTTTCACTTCAATATCTCGCTTATAACATTGCTCTGTACGTACACTGTCTGCAATATTTTTCATCTCTCTCTCCGTATGCAACAATCGCGCATCTGTCTCTCTCGAAAAACTGCAACATTTTAAACGGGTATAAAAAAAAATAAGCGACGCATTTAGTTGCAAATGTATGTTTATTTTTAATATGCTGCCTTGCACGCCCTTTGCCAAATTGTCAGAAGTAATCATTTTGATATCAGATATCTTATTGTTCACTCCGCCCACAAAAGTTCCGGCGATATCGTTGCATATCGTAGGTATATTTTTACATTATACATGATTGTTTCCATTACGCATAGGTTCTTCATATATATAACAATTTGTGCCCTTACTTAAATAAATAAAATCGAATATATTGACCAAATAAACCCCTCATTAATTGACAATGTATTCAATATTTTTTACAGTAGCTCTAGAAGTAAATTGTAGATCATCTCCCGTGTAAGGAACATCACAAGAAGACGTCGTAAAGATTTGAAAATCTGAAAATAATTGAACTCTTTTCAAAGATTATCTGAGATTTAAACAGTAAAACATATTTTTACTACTATTTTAACATTCTTTTATGATCTAGAGTGGGCATTATTAACTGATAGTTTACATATACAATTTTTTGAGTTAACAAATAGCAGGTATTCAATACCAAAGGCTTAAGAGTTACGAAAACAATTTACAGACAATCATACAATAAACATCCAATAAAGTAAATCGATTTAAAAATCAAATTGTAATAATTTGTTGACGAAACTGTGTTTTAACGGCAAAGCTACAAGCGCCACCTAGTCAGTTAAAAGTAATTATAAGTGTTTTTTATAATTATATTTGAAATATTTACGTAAATCAAATTGCACTCTCTGATTGCGAATCGTCGACTTTTCGATTCTGTGCGATCGTGTTATTATCATACTTCCCTTCAACGGAACACCTGTTTAAACGTACACAACTGTAAGAGGGCAGTGCAGTTTATATTTCGTGCCAAAAATATGTCGAATAACTGGAAAAAACCACGCAATCAACAGATTAACACGTTGGTTACGGTATACGCACCTAGCGCGTTAACACCTATATTATTGAGACGCTAATTATGCACCTGACCATAACCCCATATAGTTGTACAGATTGCTATAGTCTAGCACAGCCATACTCAAACTTTTTTTCCTCCGGGCCGCATTCCGATTTTTGCTTTTCTAGGTGAGCCGCAACATATCAATAGTAAACTGTAAATGTAACACATACTATACTGCATACATATGTATGTATTATTATGTCAAAAAAAACTTGTGGTTTTTTTTTGTTGTGAATATTTATTTATTTATTAAATAAGGTTTCTATACACGGTCTTCACATATTTCATTTTAGAATATGACGATTCAGAGATACGTAGATGAGATATTGAAAATATGTCTAAAACAACACCAACAAAATATTTGCTTTATTGATTGTTGATATTGATGTAATAGTTCTGACGATGGCGTGAGCCGAAATAGCTATCAACTATATTTGTTAAAAATAATTTTGTAGAACTAAAATACATTGCTATTTTTTCACCGTGTTAAAATATTTGGTGACTATTATCATTTTGGACCGAACATAAGAGCTATTTGGGCCGCAGTTTGAGTATCGCTGGTCTAACACGTCAAGGGTCCACTATGAACTTCTATGCTACTGGATATTACCAAACGTTTGCTACACTTGCTCTGAGCGTTTTTTTTCAGCCGTTAACATATTAAAACTGTTAGTGTATCGTAGTTATGATCGAAATATAGAAAACACTTCAAAAAATACTGTCGAAATAAAACGACAGTAAAATATAACAGCATTGTTTACGATACAGAGAAGGCGTCGAAGTGTATATATATATATATATGTCGTATCGATTTCATTATTGACTCGATCATTTTAACTTGTGTCTCCAATCTGAATTCAAAATAGACCCACTGTCACTCGAAAGACGTAGGTCTAGCTTGCCTGTATACTTGTATCGTTTAGTATGGATGTAACATATAATTATGAACAACGTTTTGATTTCGATTGACATCTCTCGTTTTTCGACCGAATGCGAAACCCACACGATAAATTATATCTTTGTGTTATTGCTCTTCTATCTCGCACTTACACACGTGTGCTATCTACTGTATAGTCAAACGGCCGGGCGGGGCTTAACCCGTTCTCTGCTGATCCACATGAAAGATATTCCAACACTGAATATATTAATTAAATAGTATTCACCTATATTTCAGTACAAAGTTTCAACATTCAACATACTGTAATCAACTGTTTCAACAGTTGAGAAGTTAGCATTTAGAGATTTAAATAAACCAAAATAATGGAATGTGAATCATGACAAACAAACGACTCCGAATAACTCTTCTTTTAGACGATTTAAAAAAATATTTCAATGGACAATCTGCCGAATTGGTTAGTTGATATTTAGTTTAATGAACATAAATAGGAAAGTTTGGTAAAACTATAACAAAAATAAACGTTTTTTTTTAAGTCGGAATCGTATTGTTGGACAATGTCAGAGTCGGATTCGTGTCCTTTTTAATGACTACTGCCCTGAAATAAATGAATTTGAATTGTTACAACTCTGTACGATTCCACATGTTTGTCACTAACGACCGGGTTTCGCCTTTCGGCATCTTCAGGCAATCTATCACACGGATGCAACAGAACTGACGATGTTTTTTTTTTTAATTTATTGACTTCGTTAGTATTATTATAGCGCTTAAAACGAAACAATTTACTACGAGTTAAAAAACATTTTTAAAAAGTTTTTATAATTTGCGTGTCTAAATGACGTACATACCGTCAATTTCAACTCGTAATCTATAATAATGTATCTTCTTATAAATACATTATTTAAAAAAAAAACTTCTATCATAGATGCATTTATACACCTATATAATCTATCATTGAGAGCAGAGATATCAAATATAACGGTTATGTTTCTTCAATTTGCCAGTTCTGGCGCCCTCACGCCCGCGTGTAATCAATCCACGCGCCGCAACTACTCAATACGGCCCTGTAGCTTAGTCACAATTCCGTCTGGCAAAGTGGCATCGTAAGCGCGGGCTCACAAGTCTACTTTTATTTTTACGCTTTTGAAATAATCTCGTAGGCGTCTTCAAAGGCATCCCACCTACGCCAAATTCAAATGATATTGTTTAAAAATACACGCATCATCTTTTTCTCCGCGGCCGACAGGGCCGCACTCGCGGATGTGCGTAATGTGCACACGTTAAAATCGGTTCAAATTTTGGGGCGCCGTTTATCTTGAAAAACAGATTCTTCAATATTCTTACATAATTCAACCAAAATTCACACAGAGATACTGCACCTTATAATTTCATAACAACCAGCATAATGCGTATACGACATACCCTCATTCTTCAAACTTTCGTGTAGTGTAATTTTTACTAGCTCAAATTTAAATTTTCATAAATGTACCTTCATTATGTACGTAATAAAAAAATTGAATTGTTACAACTTTATACGATTCCACATGTTTTGTCACTTACGACCAGGGTTTCGCCTTTCGGCATCTTCAGACATTCTATTACACGGATGCAACAGAACTGAAGATGCCGTTGGTTAGTGACAAAACATTTGGAATCATACAAAGTTGTAACAATTCAAATTTGATATTGAAATTCTATCAAGCAACTTCAGTCGATATCATAAATGTACGTAGTACTTTTAAAATATTTTTTGCTTGACTTTAGTTCTGTTCTTGAACCCATGGTTTTGTATACCTGCTAATTTTAATTCAAAATTTCTTTAAATAGATATTACTCGTAATTTGTTCGCGATGAGCGAAACCTCTCTTGATTATAAAATATATCCTGTAAATAAGTACTAAAAATGTGTGTTTATTATTATATTTAAGACACCATGCTTTTCTATCAAGATGTGACAGTTAACACCTTAAAAGTGAAGAATGTTGAGCTAAAATTATCTCTTGTTTATTGTCTATGAAATGATTTGACGTTTTTTCGAGCGCTACCAACTTACCGATACCGCCCAGATTAAAATAGAGCAAGATAAAAGCGATTTGTTAACGATGACGTATGACAAATGAACTGGGCGGACAGTGTGTTACCATAGCGACGACACTTTGTCTGCCCATAGACTGGCTCGCTTATGTCTGTCGACTATCTATAAACTATTCGCTTCCTGTATTTTTACGTGTTTGTAAAACATTGGAATTTAAACAACCAATCTTCTAAATACCGACTCGTAAAAGATTACTGTGATTCTTACGTAAATAACCAATCGTAAAATATGTTCAATATTCTAACCGTTTGACTGCTAACGTCTCAACTGTCGAGACAGCAGATTGACCTAGTTCTAGTTCTGGAATATGCCGTTTGTAAATCTGAACACAACACTAGTCACAATAACACTACTTATATAGGTACCGTGGAACCCCCCAATTACACTACTCCGAACTACTCGCAGGCTTGAAACATTCACCACATTTCCCCCAATTACACGATGCTTGGCTGTACACACACAGCCAGACAACTGTATGTGCGGTGTATACTGTCAAATGTTAGCTAGCGTCTGTATATTCAAAGTGTGTGCTGAACTTTGTGAGCGTTTTGTATTTTATCACCTTGCAACAAAATATTTCGTGCGTATATTTTTTACTATTGTATTCTTCGCGCAAAAAAACAAAATTGAAAATTCTATATGAGATTCAATCCCCCAATTACACGATCCCGACTAAAGTGTAAATGGGGGGGGGGAGGTAACGACCAAACTAACATAATAGTATCGCCACTTGTCCAGCCGTTGCACAAAGGGGTGGTCTGATTTACTTCCAGAAGGATCACTTCCGTCCCACATATAATCTTATTGTCATAGACACCTATTGTTTCATTTAGAATTTTGAAAATTTAGTTTCATTGTGTTAAAGTAACAAGCTAGGCCGTTGGAAAAGGAGAAAGGATGTGTTGTGTGCCTTTTATGCACAGCTATATATAGATAAGCAAATGTTAGTTTAAGCATAGTTCTGACGATGGCGTGAGCCGAAATAGCTATCAACTATATTTGTTAAAAATAATTTTGTAGAACTAAAATACATTGCTATTTTTTCACCGTGTTGTAAATGGGGGTTTTGTTGAATAAGAATATTGTTTATGTGCCTCAGCAGAAAAAGGATGAAGCATACCGATCCGTGAATATAACATATATCATATCGACTGTTGACATTGTATCAAATACGTTGTGTATAATGTTCGTCAAGAATCAGACAATACAGTATTACCGGATGACGCCGAAAGTAAAAACCAGGGCCGTGAGTGATCAAAACATCAACAGATATGACCACCAGAATTTTATCGTGATATTCCACCAAGCACCTTCAGCCGATATATTCCCTGCTGGGTCTTGTAAAGTTTAAAACAGTAATGAATATTTAAAAATTATCCCAGCAATAATGGTGCTAAACAATTTTTGATTCTGCATATGCTTATCAACAAACTGGAACAGTTGAGACGTTACTAGTCAGAAAATTAAATAAATTTTAAGTAAGTGCATAGTTATTGTCTAGTGTTGATTTGAGTATATATATATATATAAATTAATCATCTTACTGATCACCAATTCTCAATCATTATTACATCACCAGTTCATGAAAATAATGTTAAAACAACATATTACATACATTCTATTGTATTTGTTTCGATTAGTATCGTCGAAAAACCGCATTACTCGCGAGTTTCTTAGAATCTCCATAAGGGCCGCAGGTCACTTGTTTTATTTTAATATAAATGAACAGCGTAACATATAGATAAACATAACATGATTGCGCTGTATATATTGAAAATTATATTGAGTAACTTAGTAATTTTTATTATAATTTAAATTGTTGAACATCGCGGGTGTTATTTCTAAGCACTACACACAGTTATATGATTACTTTTACTTTGCTAAGTTTGATTGATTACTGAGTTAATGCTCCTTCGACGGCATTGCCCAAAAATTGATTTATAAAATATACAATGTTTTATTCATTAAAACAGTTTTTAGCCATTAAATTTTAATATAAAGTAAAAAAATAATGTACCTTTAGACTGCTTGCCTACTCCTCAACGGTTGAGAATACCTTATAATATAACTGTTTCAAAATTATTGGGTTCAATTCCATTTTAAGTTGAAGTATTGCCCAATTCGCCATGATAATTCCTTCAAATTTTAAATGACCAGCACTGCTGAACTCATATTTACTAACAAAAAAATGTTTCAAATCGCGTTTGTATTTCGATTCTAGCGCATTTAAAATATAACTCGACTTGTTTTACATTAGATTTCAGTCTTGAAAAGTTTATCTCCTACGATTAACCGCCAGAAATTAATCTGGAAATTATTCTTGCCATATCCAGGTTGTTGAATCTAAATATGTTATTTTATGCAAACACCCCAGTTAGAACATCTGCCCACCTATTGGGTATTACTGCATAAATTGAGCAGTTAACTGCTGATCTGAAATAATGACGTACATTTAATTTCACTGCAACAATGAATGAATTTCTTCGTTCATTAAGTGCATTCTCTATTTCTGAAATGCATTTCTATACCCTCCAGATGCATTAAAAGAGCAATAAGAATCTGCACTGTGCAGCGAGTGAAGACCTAACCATCTGATTGCAAATGTCAGTAGCATCAATCAATTTGTCCCATCCATACGGATACATTACCGGCTTTATTTCACGGGTATAAATGCAACCAGAAATAGACAAGTTAAGTATTTTAATATCGTTGCTTGACTAGTCAATAGAGGTCAAAAATTTATAAAAACTATCGATAACTAAAAAAAAATACAGGTCCAATCTCAGCTTTTATGTTATATTTACGTTTTAAAACAAATAGTACACCACTGCATATTTATAACAACAGTTTTATCTAAATAATATAGTACAATTCCACATGTTTTATCACTCAAGACCCAGGTTTCGCCTTTCGGCATCTTAATGCATTCTATCCCAAGGACGCAATACAACTGACACAAAAGAGATAATTAATTAATCAGTTCTATCACATCCGTGTGATGGAATGTCTGAAGACGCCAAAAGGCGAAACCCGTATCGGGGATAACAATACATTCAACAATTCAAATTTTATTCAAAGCATTGCCGGATTTTGCTTTGTGACGTCTTTATGCGTTCCATCATATAGATGCAACAGAACTGACCTCGTGTTGTTAGTGTCAATGTTGCAATCGTGTAATATAATGCTTGAAGATGCCAAAAGGCGAAACACAGGTCAGAAGTGACAAAATCGGTGGAATCGTACAAAGTTTCAACAATTAAAATTATATTTAATGCATTGCCGGATTTCGCCTTTCGGCATCTTCAGGCATTCTATCACATAGATGCAACATAACTGAACTCTGATTGTTACTGACAATTATGCGTCCGTGTGATAGAAAGCCTGAAGATGCATAAAGGGGAAACCCGTATCATTAATGACGAAACATGCAGAATGTTTAAAATCCATCAAGCGCCTTCAGTCGATGTCATAAATTAAATGCCAGTCAATTTTATTCAATGCTAGCATTAATAAAATTACTTAAATCAATGATGTCCTCAATCATATAAGTAAAATAACACGCAAATTTTAATCGTAAATAAACTAAAATGATACTGGGATTCCAACAATGCGTTAATGGCAACATTCGCAGTGACACAATGGTCGTATTATACAAGAACTGCTAATTAATGTTTAAGTTCTAAATCAAACGCGCGTTTTTGATTGGTTATATCCAAGATAGACTTTGCCAGCTACATCATTCATTCAGCGCTCATACGTCGGTCGAGATCACGCTGATATACCGGATCCAACTGTCGCAACACAAAATAACTAAAAGGAGTACTCGATACTTTCGTATATAGTGCAAATGAAGGTACATCCTTATAGATCTCAGAATAAATGAGTTACAAATTTAAATCTGTCTCTCTCTCGAGCGTTTCATTATTTAAATTTTACTTCTAATAAATAAAACTTTAATTTATTGATTGGATTGGCATTCACATGATAGAACTCCATTATAACACGGTGAAAAAAATAGCAATGTATTTTGGTTCTACAAAATTATTATTTTTTAAGATACAGTTAATAGCTATTTCGATAGATAGTTCTGACGATGGCGTGAGCCGAAACTTTGTAGAACTGAAATACAAAATTTTAATTACATATGTATGTGTATAACAGGTCGATTAATTAATATCAGATATAAAACATTTGTTTTTATACTACCTAAGAGATTGTGTATAATATAAAACAGGGCTGTATAGGCGATAAAAAATGTTTGATTTTGTCGGATTTTTTCCAAAAATTCCTCTTTATATGCATTAAATTAATGATCAACTAACCTATTCCGCAAATTGTTTATTAAAATATTTTAAAAATCATCTGATCGAAAATGTAGTCCGTCTCGCTCATCTTTCATGACTCCAGAGTCTTGGTATAAAACAACACACGATTACAGAACATTTTTAGCACATTTCGTTGCTAAATCTTTATTGTTTAACAAAAAAAGTTTTCTCCTAAATGTAACAATGTTTTGTCGACTGATTATAATGCTCGCGTTAAGCGAATCCACGTTGAAACATTGTCAAATTGCATAATATGATATATAGATTCGCAACACACTGAGTTTACAGGCACTTTATATTGTAAAAAGAGAATAAAATAAGCAAGTATTATTTTACATGTGAAATTATTTACAAACACGTAATTTTACGTGTTCCGCAAGTATTAAATATTTTTTTTATCTTTACATACTAATAATCATTTTTCTATTGACTTCTGGTTCATAAAACTGCTTTCATTTCATTCCGAAGTCATTGATAACATTTGATATTAAAACGTACGACAAAATTTTAAATACCAAAATATTATTTAGTGATCAGACCTGAAGATCGACAAGTATTAGTTTTAATGTGTTTATGTTTGTTGGTGTACAGATGCGTTTTTTAAGTTGATTTGTTATAGTTATTTAATATCTTACAGACAGCAGCGACTCTCAAACTGTGTGATATATTTACACAAAAATTATTACGTACACATTAGCACTTTATTGCACTTTTAAAAGATTTACTGTTAATAGTTTTGAATTAGTAAATATTAGATTAAAAAAATTTACGAGTTGGAAAAAATTGTAATGTATTTTACTTTTACAAAAGTTATAAGATATGTAGTTGATAACTATTTCGGCTTACTCTCTCGTCAGATATCAGCTATATACATATATAAAGGGTGCCTGATAGATTTTCAATATCAAATTAGAATTTGAATTGTTACAACTTTGTACGATTCCACATGTTTAAACATGTTAAAACATGATATTGAAATTCCATCAAGCACCTTCAGTTGATATCATAAAAAATAAGAATTATTGACAATTTGTACCGTTTCACAAGTTTTGTTAGTAATGACCCGAGTTTTGGCCATTTGGCATTTCTTTCTGCACCAAGAGATTGACGGCTAGTTCGTTCGTTGACACTTAATTAAAAATATGTATTGAATATCTAACCCATTCCCTACAGAACACTTTATATAATATTTCAAAAATTAGTTCATTGGTGCGACTGTGAAATTAGTATCATCTCTAAATACACTGTAATATTTCTACCGTGTTATCTTTTGACATGATAGCAATCACTATGTTAATATTCAGCCTTATTTTTTTTTTGAATAATTAATTGTAATGGGTTCTCTCCGCGCTACAGTTGAAGTATCGCTGGTGCGGAGTCACTTAAAGAGAGGGATGTCTTTCATGACTGCCGAAATAAAAAGACGTCTCTATATTGAAAACCGAAAAAACCCATCGACAGACGAACACCACATGTTTCAGATACATACAATTTTTCTTTCTTTGCGGAGTCACTTAAAGAGAGGGATGTCTTTCATGACTGCCGAAATAAAAAGACGTCTCTATATTGAAAACCGAAAAAACCCATCGACAGACGAACACCACATGTTTCAGATACATACAATTTTTTATCTTTCTTTTTTTCATTCCGCCTTCCTTCGATCTTCATTCCCGAATTGGAATATATATCTTCGTGGGAGACTCGAAATTAACTTCACTTTTAACGGCTCATTAAAAAAAATTGTCTCCCAACGCATAAATAAATAACTTTTTTGGGGACAATTGTAACGGGAGGAATATTTCCGGTGTGAGATTTGCTTTACTTTTATTTATATATCTATAATCTATGATTTCATTTATTTATTTGATATTACACAAACGTCACAAAAATTGTAAAATGTTAAGTGTAAATCTTAACTAATTACATCTTCTAATTAATGATGACGGCGATTTGAAATAGCTATGAAAGAAAAAGGTTCAAATAATGGAAAACAGCAACGAATATAAGGATTTAATAATCGCCAAAGGTGAAAATTTAAATACAAATGGGTGATGTTAAATATCACATGTACCTACATACTACAATTTTGATAAAAAAAAATTATTAGAACAAACTCTTGAACGCGTCATTTAATTAAATATTGTCTTCATTTACGCGATTTTTACAATATGCAACATTTTTTTGTTTGTAGTATTTAATTGCTTTTTTTTTTTACGCGGTTTCTATGTACACAGCTATCTGGCATACGTATATATCGCGTAAATCGGAGAAAGAGTATATTTATTCGAATCATTCAGCATTCAATTGTCATGTCTTCAGAGAAATATTTTTAATAAAGCAGTGTTCGATATTTCGGTTAAACGACTCGTATTCACCTAGCGTATTCGTTATATCCGATTCGTCGTTTTTTACATGCTCGTTATATCCAAGTTGCTGCTGATGATGATTCGAACACATAAAAAACGTCCGTACGGACCTTAAACCTATTCCTCGAAAGAAATATATTATTCTCTTTAATGTAATTGACAATTGAATAGGTTCATTCATTAGACGAATGCCTCTTTCATTCATTATTTTATTCCGTATGTATGCACGTTCATTCACCGAAGAAACGAGAATAAATAATACTTAGTACGACTCGCTTCGAAGACAAGACAAATAAAAAAAATATATAAATCACCAGTGGCGTAGGGACTACTTACATAACAGGAGGCTAGCTTAATAAACACAACTGAAATAAGATAAAATTGCTTAATTGATATTTTAAGAGTTGTACATTATATCGCATACTTATGATATATTTCTTGACGGTGCCGAAAGTCAAAACTAAAATAATTATTGAGAAAAAGTTTGAAAGTGTGTACAATTTCAATACAACATATTTTTAATCGAAATTGGATCAAGCCGCCTTATTAATATTATATATATAATATATACGTTACTAATACGGAAAAAATACTGAATTTCATTGTAAATTATTGTGGTGTAATCAAAAAAAAATACTATGTTAAAAATATAGTTCTCCTAATATTAAATACGTAATTGTATTGAAAACTATAGCAATTTTATGCTTTAAAACTTTACCTAAACTCGGCCCAAACGATACTATTACACTAATATAAAAAATAAATTTCAAAACATACATACATACAAATGTTTATAAACAATTAACAAATAATGTGTTTTTTTATTTAGTCAAACTACAAAAAAATCCAGAAAAATTCAGGTATATTATTTTTACATACCAAGACGACTGATCTAAATTATGCTGCCGTGCAATTAAGATACAATTAACTAAACATGTGATTCGCATAACGAGCGGATACTGACGTATTCGCTCGCTTTTTGGATGAATATAGCTATCACATATTGTCTCCAAGATTATTGGCCTTGTGCTAGACTCCTCGCTTTCTTCCAGATAATCACAACGTCTTATATTATAGATAGATTCATACTCTCGCATTCTCTTCCAGTATTATCCTTCATCCAGGAGAATTTTATCTCCACTGGATATTCCAGTACTACGGTTTTTTTCCTGTAATTAATACCTTTAGTATGAAGACGATGCTAACTGTTTATTGAACGTAATTTCTGTTAGATTCGTGTGATAGAATGCCTGAAGATGCCGAAAGACATAACCCGGGTCGTTAGTGACAAAACATGTGAAATCGTAGAAAATTGTCACAATTCAAATTTGATATTGATACTCCACCAAGCACCTTCAGTCGATATCATAAACTATGGGATTTAATGTTTTATAGACATACTATCTTTTACCAAGTAACTACTAGGTAACACGATTCAAGAGATACTTAATTTCATATACCCTCCTCTCAAATAAGCCCAAGTGCGCCAGTGTTTTAATTTAAACAAAGAATTAGAGATAATAAATTAGTTTTTGGATATGCAATACCAAAAGTATAACACATCTCCCACGGAGATTTCGATACGTACAGTTGATATGTACTAAAATCACTTTGACACTTCTCGCTGTGTCTGATTATTAATCGATTTATCATGTTTTTTTAAGCGCTTAACCTTTTGTGCGCCGTATGTCAACATTTCAATCATTTAACGAACTCACAAATTGACGGTGACAAATAATGCGAGTGTTTTACAGATCGGTGTCATCAATAACTGTCGCACGAATGTAATATGAGAATGGTACTTATCGAGGGGTCGGACGTTAGTTATGTATTCTCAAGGCTTTGGCGATATAGCGGTTACTTAACGAAATTTTATCGCCAATTTTCAATAGAAACATAAATTTCTGTTCTCTACAGTACAGTTTGATGTTTGCTAAAATAGCAATTATTTTAATTTGCGAAAATACTTAACAGAATAACATTATTATAGTTTAAAAAAAATAGCTATTTCGTCTTACACCATCGTAAGAAATTAATTTTTACTTGAAATAAACATATCCATATAAATATACTGTTTTAAAAGACAAAACTTTACGTCTCACTTCATCAAACATCGATTGAATTGGCATACACTTGGTAGAACTCCATTATAACACGGTGAAAAAATAGCAATGTATTTTAGATCTACAATTTTTTTAAAGATATAGTTGATAACTATTTGGGCTCACACCATCGTCAGAACTATGCTTAAACGAATATTTGCTTATCTATATATAGCTGTGCAGAAAAGGTACACAATACATATTCTCTCATGTTTTAACGACCTAGCTTGTTTCTTTCTAGCAATAAAGGCTTTAAAAGGCGGCTATATCAATAAGCTTACATATGACTCGGAAATGGTTTATTACGGAAACGAAACAGCACCCTGTAGTTGATTGAGCGATGGCGTCCGACATATATTAGTTCCTTTTAAGGTGTTAACTGTCACTTCTTGATGGAAAGGCATTATATTTTAAATAATAAAAACACATTTTTTAGTACTTATTTCCACAATATATTTTTTGATCAGGACCGGTTTCGCTCATCGCGAGCATTATCAAGTTATCATTAGCAATTATCAGTTGATAATGCTCGCGATGAGCGAAACCGGTCCTGATCAAAAAATATATTGTGGAAATAAGTACTAAAAAATGTGTTTTTATTATTTAAAATATATTAGTTCGTCGTTAAGAATTTGTTGTGATAATTGATATTTATTGATTTCCAGCTGTTCTAAAGCCGTTATCTTGCGACCTTTATTATGCACACACAACAGGCGTTCAGTTTGAATTTATATTATGCGATTCCTTTATAACGTGATTAGCAAATTGTGAATCTGTTTTTTTACTGTTGAATGATCGTACATGTTCCTTATGGTATCATAAACTTTCAGCTAACAACTCCATGATACACAGATTAATAACTATACCTATGAGTTGACTGTCATTTCTTGATGGAAAGGCATGACATATTTAATAATAAAAACACATTTCAACAGTTTAAAGACAATTCTAACGATGGCATAAGCTGAAATCCATATCAAGTAAAAAAAACATCGATTTATATAACATGTTATTTTTTAAATCAAATGTGTGCTTGTTATGTAAAACAAAGGCAATTGGCCACTGCATCCGTTGTCATGGCAACAATCTTTATCAGCTATCGACGCGACTACTTTTTATTTGATGTAATCTATACATACATGTGCACACATACACAACATCCGTTAAATAATTTTACAACAAACAAATTTCACATATATTTGTAAAAATATATATATATTATCAATTAGTACAATCAGAAATAGGTATTTATCAATACCTACGTAAAGAATTATTGCTATTAAATAAAAATTTCAAATCACTCATTTTTTAATGTAGATTATAATACCCTGTAGCCAGGCTGGAAACGCTTTTGAACGTTTGTAATCAATTCCAATGCTAAGATCGATGTCATATAATATTTACATCCTTTGCCTGCTTAGTGTCTTTAAACCTCGAGTTGTGAGTTTTTTGTTTTTTCTGATTGCCAATCTTTTTTTAAAATTTAAGCCCTCGAAATGATGTCAAACGATCAAATCCCCACATGGTTTTGAAGATTTCTCTTCGGAGTCGTGTAGACGTCTTCTTCTTTCTTCATCTGTTTACGATACACTCGTTCATTTACACCCTGATTCTACCAATGTGATACTTAAACATATTACATAGATAAGTGATTAGTTAACTAAAAACAATATCCTATATCCGTGAAAGTATGATAACGTTTTTAACAAGTTATGTACATTTTTTCTCTTCAATTTGACAAACTATACTTTTTCTTGCTGAGAATAAACAACACAGTAATAAGTTTTCGGTCAATTTCTAAGCATTTGAAACAACATATCCTCACAAACGATTAATATTTTTTAATTAATTGAACGGACCGATTCGTGTAGACTGGGTTTTGTGAATTTAACGAAAACTCCGGCATTTATGAATTGTATCAAAGAGCGATATAACGTTATCAAAATGTTACAAATTAAATTGATATAATGCGAATACAGATTATGAACAGGATTTCAGCGAAATTGATTTGTCATATGTTTATAAATATTTTAGAAACATTATTTCTGTTGGATATCTTTTACATTAAACAATTTGTAAAAGATCTTCCAAACTATAATAATTTCATTAATTTATGATATATACCATCGATTTCATACATATTATATTCTATCGACAGTAGAAAGATAAAAAGATGGAACCCACTGTGTTTTGTTGATAAACACTATGTAAACGATATAATGCACGATGGATGTAACCTGCAAATGCCAATAAATATCAAAATTTTGTTGTGAGCATGGGAATAAAATAATCATATCAAATTTAGGTTAGTGATTTTTTTAAAATAAGTTTACAAATTATAAATATATTGGGCTAATAGATCACCAGTTTATTTTGTCTAAATCAAGGTTTTCCAAACGTTTAAGCCCTTGGTCAAAACTGACTATTTCATTACGTTCCAAAGGCTAAGACCTATCTTACTCACCATATCAACATGCTATAGTTTTAATTATAATACAATGTAATCAAAATATACTATTGCGGGCCGTAGTTGGCTCGTGGAACATAATTTAGAGAACCCTGGTCTTCATATATGACAGATTTGTGTGTATTTTATTTTTTGATTTTGGTTCGATTGCAGATTTTTGAGCCTCCTGAATTTTTTTCTATGTGACTTATGTTTTTTTTTTTTGTTATCATACTTTCAATATATAATATTACAAATGAACTGTATGTAAGCATTTTCTATTTAAAATCTACATTTTTTTAAGGAACAGTGTATACAAGAAAACAAGTGAATACTTTAACTAGTCAATGTGTTAATTCATTATGCAGACATAATGAAATTATTCATATTTATGTTTCCGGCCTCTTTCCACTGCATATTCAAATGACTAATGTTTTCGACTGAATTTATGCAATTAGCTAGTTTTTACATTGACCAGTCAAAGTGTACAAAACAAAATATTTTTACTGATCCCTGAGTGTAAAACGAAAATATAATGAATCCAATACAAAAATTTGAAAATATTCGCAATTCATTATGTCACTTACTCTGGTCTCACAATATTAATGTCATAGCTTACTTTACCCAATATTATTAAGCCCCATTACTGTTCATAAAGTATACGAAGAGAAATTTCAATTAAATAAAAAATGACGTCTACATTAGGTATTAAGAGTTTGAAAAAATCCGTTCATTATGTCACGAACCGCGGGTTCGTCATGGCAATGCGAAGACACAAAAGCTTCGGGTTTTTAGAACAAAAGATGAGGTGGGCGACACCTTTTGTCCAATTATTCAAACTAGTTTTTTTCCCGTACCATTTCCGTCGGCGTTTCATTCACGAAAATTCAAATAATATTCAAATCCGGAATAACAATCCCCCCCCCCTCCGTAACCGAACCCCCGCAAACTACAGTCTCATCTCGTAAACGCCTATATACAGCGCGCTCGAAATTCACAAATAAATAATTCGAAATAAAAACATATTTATTTTTTACAATAAATAAGTACCGATTCGTTACTTTTGTTTTCTAATGAGTATTATTGTGAAACGTTTAGTAAGTCATAACGTAGGCATGTATCCGGGGTGATAGTGAACCTTTTTTCTGGCACCACATTCCGGTTGCCTCAATCAGCACTGTATAAATGTATGTTTCTCTAAGGTACTCAACGTTGTACACATCATCACCCACTACAGCTTCACAATTTTCTTACATAAAATATTCCGTGGCGTAACAACATGTTTCAACTTATTGCCATTTTTTTATTCACTAAGGTACTCAATGTTGTACCCACCGTCACCCGCTACAGCTTCACATTCTTCTTACATAATGTATTTTGTGGCATAACACATCATGTTTCAACTTATTGCCAAGAATGTTCGATGTCAAATACACGAAGATTTGGTTGTGCAAAATTTTACTGTAAGCAAAGTTAAAATAAACAATAAAAAATATTTATTGATTGACAGAATTGGCATTTACTTGGTAGAACTCCATTATAACACGGTAAAAAATAGCAATGTATTTTAGTTCTACAAAATTTTTATAGAAAATAGTCGATTGCTATTTCTGATGGCGTGAGCCGAAATAGCCATCAATTTTGTCTTATAAAAATTTTGTAGAACTAAAATATATTGCTATTTTTTCATCGTGTGTAATATTTATTGATATAATGACCAATTATTTATTAAAGAAAAAATGAATTGAGAATACCATTTTGCGTGTTCAAGTAATCAATTAAAAAATTCATTCCGACAATACACGTGTTTTCTTTTATGGTGTATTTTGCGTTTTGAAATAATCACCCCTGTAAAAACAAACACTGCCAACCCTGTTAATGTATGTTCGTCGTGTTCCATATTCAAATTCAATTAATGTTATTCAAAAATAGTTCCATTTACAAATCGGGCGATTATAATGCGCACAAGTTCAAAACTGATCATTGTTCCAAATTCAAAAAAGCAATAATAAAAACAATAACCTCAACGATCCAAAACTCAATACAAATTAAGTTACGGACATTTCGAATGGCCCCTTTCAGTCGCACGTCATTGTTTTAAATCGGCATAATACAAAAATAATTGAAAGAGGAATTGTTTTTTTTTTCTTCTTATTTTGTTTTCTGTTTTTTTTTACTCAAAGCGTGTCAGATTTTATTCCGGTTTGACATATTGAGTTTTTGCATAGGATTATAGAATTTTCTACAATGCCCTCGTTCTTAACTGACAGATCTATGTAAATTTTATGACGTTTTGGCTTTTCATTATTATTGTTGCGTTCAATACAAAAAATATCCATCACTTTCACAATACAAACAAACATAACAGTTAGTGAAATATTTATTTTTTATTATTTTTATTAACCGTGTAAAAAATCAATTTTAATGTGTTTACTATCATTTCTTAGTCGATGGCATCATATTTAAGTAATTAAAACAGAAAATTTCGTACTATTCCCACAATATTATGATTTATTTGTAATATCGGGACTGGTTTCGCTTAATTGTTATTAATTGTTAATAATTCTGACTTTGACTAAATCGGTCCTGGCCGTAAAAATTAAAATCTAGAATCAGTACTAAACATTGCATTTTTATTATTTAAATATGTAGAAAATATTCGTAATTAAAAATCAAATAAATCTAACGATCAAAAGAAATAGTTTTTTGATAGAAAGCTTTTTCAATTGTTTATACCAGCTGTGCTCAACCTTTTTTAAATTCGGCGGTATATATCGAATATATACAACACTTTATTGAGAAATAAGTCAAAATTTTAATATTGAAATAAACTTTTGTAGAAAAAAAAAACAAAAAAATATGTAGAACTAGAATACATTGCTATTTTTTCCCCGTGTTATAATGGAGTTCTTCTAAGTAAATGCCAATTCAATCAATAAAGAAAACCTGTTAGTAGTTGCATCATATATGTAAGTTTCGTGTTCCGTAGGCTTAGTACAACTGCTTTAAACAAATGCCTAGCAACCTCCTGTTAATAGTATTAAAAAATATGAACATTCGAACACAGTTTATCGCTTGGAAGTGTCACGTTGAAATTGGCAGCGATCAAATTATATTCAAGAAAAATTATTATTTCAATATTTTTTTCTATAAAAAAATGTAATAAATAAAAAAATTGCTTTTTTTGGATCTGCATTTATCTAAAATAATTTATAGTATTATAAGCTTTAGAAAAACCTTTATTCAGTAGTGAATAAAGGTCATATCAAAGATCATCTCACAACTGTATCAATATAATGCTTGCATTTTACGATTCACGCAATTCTGTTGTATTAAATATTTATGGCTATCTTCTGTTCTTTTTGGGGTGAGTTTTTCTTTATTTTTGCCGTAATAAGATGCATCCCTTAAGATCGCGAATTCACCCCCCAAGTAACTCTGAAGAAACCACCATCGTCTCCCACCACGCAAAATATCCGCCGCTTTTTGTAATATCTTCATGATGCTACATGACTGGTGAACATTTTTTATGACTATCAGCAAATGAAATGCTTATATTAGAAACTTCAAAATAATCAGTCAGGTTCTCTTAGTCTGTTAGTATTAAATGAGTTGGCACAGGTGGCACTATCCACTGCTGTAAAATATTACCGAGTATTAATTACATACCGATAAGAGCCCAAACTTCATTTCAAATATTATTTAATTTACGATATCGACTGAAAGTGCATGATGGAATTTCATTATAAAATTTGAATTGTTAACATTGTGTACGATTCCACATGTCGGACGCAACAGAATTGACATAAAAAATACATCAGTGTGATAGAATGCTTGAAGATACCGAAAGGCGAATTCCAGGTCCTTAGTGACAAAACATGTGGAATTGTACAAAGCTTCAACAATTCAAATTTGATATAGAAATTCCATCAAGCATGTTCAGGCGATATCATAAATTACATGTCGAATATATAGAAATATTTATTTTTTACTTAAAACCATATTCATTTTATTGATTGAATTGCTATTCACTTGGTAGAATTCCAAGTTTTAAAAATTCAAACACAATATTATAATTATTTTAAGATTGTCAATTTTCAGAAAGCAGAACCAAAAAATAACTTTGAAATTTATTGCGAAATTGTTAATATATTCAATATTGCTTTTTCAAACGAACTATTCAGTTGTAAATTGGCTCGAAATCTGCAGGTTGTCAATTACTCCGCAATAGCGTTACGGAGTAGATTGCGTGCAATACTGGAGTAATATATATAAATCCGCAGGTATTATTATGAAATGTGATCCCGTGCTTTTTTACCCATGAGACTTGAATACCCCTGAACAATAAATTTGAATTTTCATACACAGACACTTACTTGCAAGAAAGAAATTTAACATGATAGATTTTCTTAACGTTCCAAACTGCATTTTTGACAAAACGACATACTTCCATATTATAATCTGCATCATTTCTATTGAGTGTTTTAAATATATGAAAAAAAATAAACACCAATATTAAACTGCCCTGTTTTATGTTTTTATATATATTACGTAGGTAAAAAAATGTGTAATATTTTTATATCCCATACAGTGTAACGTTATTGCTATATTAAAAACACACCTCCAGAGAGATACAAGATGATAAAATGGGGTGAGATGGTTTGCGTATTGGCTGTATGTATGATTGCAAGCCCACGGTGTTACGGCGACATCCCTTATCAAGACTTCAAAGCTATCATTTTTTATTTTATTTAAATCGAAATATTTAATTAACTAGTAACTAAATCCATTTAAATTTATAGACTTTCTAATATAAAATTAACACAAAACATTAAAAGGTATCAGTTATTGTTTTATTGAACAAAATTACTTATATTGTTTTATGAAATTATTAAAATTTATTAATTGAATCGGTATTCATTTCGTAGAACTCCATTATAACACGGTGGAAAAATAGCAATGTATTTTTTTACCGTGTTACTGTTAAAATTGATTTCGCACTGAGTATATTATGCATAATTGAATGTGTTATAAATTAATGGTTAAACATTGTATATAGTTTAAACGAAGGTTCTCTTTAAATGTGTTAAGGGTTTAAGGTTTATCTTTCACTTCTTAGTGGAAAGTAAACACGTGTATGTATAACAAAAATAATCATATAGGTAGAAAATATATTTTAAATCATACGGCTTAAATGTAGAAAATATATACATTTTATTATATTTATTGATTGAATTGGCATTCACTTGGTAGAACTCCATTATAACACGGTGAAAAAATAGCAATGTATTTTAGTTCTACAAAATTATTTTTAACAAATATAGTTGATAGCCATTTCGGCTCACGCCATCGTCAGAACTATCTATAGAATCTAGAATATCAGAATAGTTCTGACGATGGCGTGAGCCGAAATAGCTATCAACTATATTTGTTAAAAATAATTTTGTAGAACTAAAATACATTGCTATTTTTCACCGTGTTGTTTTATATTGTTTTATTGTTGTTTTTATTAATATTAACATCCAGAACTATAGAGAAAATTGTATTCTCTTTCGATCAGAAATGACGCATTTCGATTACGAAATAATAAAACAAAATACATTAAAACAAATGAAACATTATACGTCGCATCTCGCCCTGTCGTCTCCCTTACACCGTTCCAATACTCGCGAGGCACATAAAAATAATTTAAATCGTTCCTATAAAAATATATTTGCATGTGTGCGCGGTACAACCACCCCCAGCCTACCCGATTTCTACCAGTAATGTAGAAAGATGTTAGGGCCTCCCTATTCCTTATTTGCATGCCATAATAATCTAAAAGAGAGGACTGGGGTAAGTGTAGACATCAGCGACGATTTCGGTTGATATGTCGTAGAGAAATACAACCGATCGTTAGATATTGAATTGATAAATGCCACTCGGCAAATTTTAAATTATTATATACACTTTTTAACGTTTCTATCGATAATTGTATTGTAATATGAATTTTTTTGTTTATTGAATACGGGAGGAAACATTCGTTGGACTGTTGAAAGCTTAATTAATCTTAACATTTTTTTAAAGTTATACAGGTGATATTTTAAATTAAAAAAATACTTTTTTTCATACTTATTTCTACAGTATATTTTTTGATCAGGACCGGTTTCGCTCATCTTTTCATCATTTACAAACCTCCAAAATTTTTATATACATAGACATGTTTGTAAATTGTATTCTATCAGTTGATAATGCTCGCGACGAGCGCATTTCCATCAAGAAGTGACAGTTAACACCTAAATGTGTACAGTGGATACCTATTTCGGCTCAGGCCCTCATCAGAAATAAGTAAGCCGTAAGCGTAAGCCGAAATAACTATCAACTATACATCTTATTATTTTTGTAAAACTAAAATGGATTGCTATTTTTTTCAGCGTGTTATAATAGAGTTCTACCAAGTAAATTTCAATTCAATCAATTTACTAATTGTTTTAGTTCTTAAATCAATGAACCATGAATTATGGCAACTTTTTTTTTTTAATAATAAAAACATAAAGCTTAGTACTTTTTTAATATTTTTGACCAGGACTGGTTTTGCTCAACACGAGCATTGTCGATTGATTGTTGTGTTACGTTCAAGTTTTTTGATCGTCACCGGTTTCCTTAGGCTACTTTTTTTTTTAATAAGAATTGTATATGTAAGATAGTGGGGCAATGATTAAGATGTATGAATTGTAAATTTTCACATACAATTTTTAATTAAATTTTCTCGGAAACTTGTTAAATAAATTCAAAATTTCATTTCATTACTTACGCCCTTTCATGCGAAACACAACATGTTTACAAAATATATTTCACACTACAGCAATCACAGGAAATACACACAAGCGCCTCTTTTTTTTGAAAGGAATATGACACACAATCATACTTGATATTGCGATCAAAATTAGATGAACACGCATGGCACTTGTGACGTTTTAACAAAATCAAAAAACTCACCACACAAAAGCACCTTATTATCTTGATCAAAAATATGCAAATTTTTCGATTCTCACACACACATGCAGTTCGAAATTCGAAGTACGCACAGTAACGTTACAATATTCAAACAAAAGTAGCCATTATTTACTATATGATTAAGACTCATTTTAATTTAATTAAGATTTTGGTGATTATTCTTAAAAAAAAATTAGGCTTACTTAAAAAGTTAAGCGATTTTGTATCTTTTGATAATGGGCACATGTACGATTTTGACTTAATTTTTGAACTGTATTGGAGTTATAATATGTTGTAAATGTATTTGTAAAATCGTTATCGTTTCCGTTAGCGATTAAAATACATACGTACGCACCATTACTCACTTTATCTCTTGGAATTAATATGTATTTCGTCTCGATGTTTGGAGGGTCGTTTTAAAAGTTCAAAAGAAGCCGTCCAACTGTCGTGCTAAGCGAAATAGTTAAAAATTATTTTACTACAACTTGAAGTAAAAATTACATCAAATCTTAGATATTTTAACCTGCTAATTGCGACATCTTATTTTACTCTTTTTGTAGAACTCGTCAAAATATATAGACATATTTTTCTTTCTTAATTATATATTTAAAAAAACTCTCATTTTTCCCTATTTCGGTTCGGGATAACATCATAATAGAAATCTTCATCACATTCCCAATTCTATAAAACTTCTAAGGTACTTAATATTTTGCGACTAATCTAAACACAATTTAATCAATATATATCATTATAATAATTATTATCAGTTTAATAGCACCCGGAAGGAACACAGGTTTCAGTACAGAATTAATATTGATGATGACGTACGCCGAAATAGCTATCAACCATACATCTTATAAATTTTTTAGAACTAAATACATTGCTATTTTTTCACCGTGTTATAATAAAATTCTACCAATGCCTATTCAATGAATATATTTAAAATTATCTTTTGAGGTGTTAACCATCACTTCTTGATAGATATGCATGATATTTCAAATAATAAAAACTTATCTTCAGTACTATTTTTACAGTGTATTTTCATTATAAGCGGTTTCGCTCATCGCGAGCATTATCAACTGATACGATGCTAATTACAAACAAGCCTATATATAAATTTGTTTGAATTTATGGTAAACACGTATTGCTATAGTGTAGCGATGAACGATACCGGACCTAATTATAAAATATATTTTGGAAATAAGTGTAAAAACACATTTATCGAATTGGCATTCACTTGGTAGAACTCCTTTATAACACGGAGAAAAAAATATTTTTATTGTTCAAAATATTAAAATCTATATTCATCCGCAATATTCAATTCCCAAGTAATACAACTACTGATTAAAATCGCTATGATTAATGAAATGTCTTTCATCCCTTGCTTATATGTTATTATTTTACCGAGGGGTGTTGTTTTAAAAAATAACACTACACACATAATAATAAAACTCATACAGACATGCCTAGTTGGGATATATTTCATTTTCTTCGTACGTGTGGGTAGCTATTCCTCTGGATTCATTTATTCCTTTAATCGAATTATGAATATTTTATACGTGATGCATTGTCATAATTCCAACCCCAATATTTTTCGACTATAAGCAAAACCCCGCTCTACATATCGTAATGCATATTTACATAAACGCATAAAGTATCAAATATTAAACGTTAGAGTTAATAACACGGTGAAAAAATAGCAATGCATTTTAGTTCTACAAAATTTATAAGATGTATTTTTGATAACTATTTCTTCTTACACCTTCATCATAACTATCTTTTTATCGTGTTATTAAATGAAATTATACCAAGTAAATACCAATTAAATCAATAAGTTATTATATCAAATAATAAGCAAATCTATAATAAATATCAAATTTGAATATTTACAACTTTGTACGATTCCACATGTTTTGTCACTAACGTCCCGGGTTTCGCTTTTTGGCATCTTTAGGCATTCTATCATACGGATGCAAGAGAACTGACGAAACCCTTGGGTCGTTAGTGACAAAACATGTGGAATCGTACAAAGCTGTAACAATTTAAATTTGATATTGAAATTCCATCAAGCACCTTCAGTCGACATCATAAATCATAATAAATGTTCTTATTTCTTTAAGTATTTAACCGGAATCAAAATATATGTAAATAGAACTGATAAATATCTTAGTAGAACTTTTTATTTTTTTTGTAGAACTTATAACTTTTTTACAGAACTGATTTTTTTTTCCAAGTATTTTGGTATATAATGATAAAATATCTGCTAATAAGTGCTTTTTTGTTGTATATTTACTTTTATTGAATAGAAAAAGTGTACCTAAAATGTTTATTTTTCATGGAGTGAGAATTAGTAATGTTGGAAGCTTTTAAAAACACGATTTATCAATCATGCATATTTCCATCAAGCGTCCACAAAGCAAGTAGCAACCCCTAGTGATAAATCAAGAAGTAAATTTGCATATTTCGTGAATTAAACTGATGCATTAGTCACTTCGAAATGCAACCAACCTAGACGCGGATGACACACGCTCTGAGTGAACTCAGATGTACAATAATACAATGTATAGATTACGTACATCTAGTGTGCATTTATTTTATTATAAACTTTAAAATTTCATACTTAAATGAGTGCTTAGAAATCTTTAACTTTGTATTTTATTTTTTACTAAGCAAGTATCAAAAGTTATTTCTTTAAATACATACAACTTTATCTAAAACAATCATACTTTGGGCATATTTTATAACTGAAACTGTTTTCAATACACACCAATTTTATTGTTCAGAACTTTAAAAATTTATCTAAAATTATATCCTATTCATTTCTAAATAAAAGCCTATATTATTATTAGTTTAACCTTATAACAACTACGGTACCAAATATTATATATAACGGTGATTTTCCTAAACCACTGATTTCTTGAACATTAAAGCCAAAATAAAAAAACCGTATATTTAAGAAAATTTACGTCGCAATTTTGAACTTTCTATAGTATTAAGCTTAAAATCTTTATCTTATATTTCAATAATTCCAGTTTCAATGACAAGAAATATTACACGAAGTAAAAATAGCAATGTATTTTGGTTCTACAAAATTATTTTAGTTCTACAAAATTTTGTAGAACGTTGATATTTTTTCACCGTGTTCTAATGGAATTTTACCAAGTTAATATCAACTTATTCTACACAAAAATAACTGATCTTGAATATGAAACGTACGGACTTTACAAATACGCGAAAAACTCGACATCGTAAATCGTAAAAACGTTTATAAATTTCAGTTCGCGTTTTGTGCTAATGATTAGCAGCAACGACTTGTATTCTAGACAGTTGTAAATTAGCGAAAGAATTCCCGCCCATCGTAAGCGGGCGCACGGGCGTATTGCGCGACGGTGTGAGGCGGCCCTGGGGTGTTAACTATCCTCCGAACAAATACGGACAGTTTTGTTTCTTTGAACGCTAATTCAACGAGCATTTACTTTACACAAAAATGCATTGTTGTTAACTTTGTTACACATTTACAATGAATGAATGTATGCGAATTTATGTCCCCATAAGTAAAATTATATATATTTGTATAACTCTAATTACAATCGGTTGAGAGTCTGTGCTATTGGTAGTATCGTTCTTCATTTCTTTATATTTCCAGATATTCTATCAGACTTACTCGTCGCAATCATTATCAACTGATAAAATCATAGCGATGTGCGAAACCTTGAAATATTCCACATTTTTGTCAATAACGACCCGGGGTTCCCCATTCGGTATCTTCAACCATTCTATCGCCCGACTGGAACATAACTAACGAAAGCTGTGTTTCTTTCCGTGTATGCAGACAAAAGTGACAAAACATGTGATTGTATATATATATATATATTATAGTTTCAAGAATTCAAATTTGATATTGAAATTCTATCAATAATTGATTGAATTGACATTTACTTGATAGAACTCAATTATAAAACGGTGAAAAAATAGCAATGTATTTTAGTTCTACAATTTTTTTTATAATATCTTATCTATAAACTATATCTTATAAAAAAAAATTGTAGAACTAAAATAGATTGCTATTTTTTCACCGTGTTCTCTCACTCACTTCCAATCGATAACATAATTTTTTTTAAACATTTTGTTTTTAATATTTATTTGTTACGTTTCTTTTTGATTGAATAAATAATTAAATGTATATATTACTTTCGTTTTTTCTCTCAATTTATCGACCAGTAAAAACGAACTATAAAAAAAATCTGTGTAAATTAACATCGATTTTCCTCAATCCAATAGCTCATTTCAATGTTTCTTACTTAAATTAACGCATAACTAATGAGAAGCACACAAAAAGTACGCACTTACTTAACAGAGAAAAGAATTGAGTTTACCCTTTTCTATCAAGTGTAATGAAATCAGACATCGGGTTCCTAGGTATGTATCAGCGTCTGTTAATTCCCCTATTATGGCAGCAGTACTCGAAAGGGTTTTAAGCCTGTTCGTTAAAAGTTTAAGCGATTGTCAACTTTTAACTCGGGATCGAATCCCATTTGGCACCACAACAGCTAATGCGATATATTACCAACCGACAATGGATACTGACAAAGTTATAACATTTAAAACATAATAATTAACGCTTACAATAATTATGATTTATCTTTTCTAAGAATGTCTTTTAGATTAACAGTTGTTAATTGATCGCACTTATTTCCAAAGTATATATATATATATATAAAAATAAGTGTATGTTTTTCCTGTATGCGTTTCTACGTCATTCATCAAATTGATATGAAGCTTTATGTAATTGTTGAGAATTCCGCAAATGCTTTAAAATTCGAACAACCATTTAATCAGGACCGGTTTCGCTCATCGCTTGCATTTACTTTCCCATTCAATTGCGATAAAAATTGAGTTATTTTGCACATGCTCGCAAAAGTTTCTGAATTAATTGATTGAATTGACATTTACTTGGTAGAACTCCATTATAACACGGTGAAAAATAGCAACTATCACAACGGAGTGTTGACAAACAAACTAATATATGTCGATCACCACTGCTTAACCCGCTACTGGGAGCCTTTTTGTTTCCGTGATGGACCATTTCTGTGCCATATGTAAACTTATTGATATAACCGCCTTTTTAGTTTCATTTGCAATTTTTAGTTTTATTGCGAGCAAGAGACAAGCTAGGTCGTTAAAACAGGAGTGGAGATGTATTGTATACCTTTTCTACACAGCTATATATAGATAAGCAACTGTTCGTTTAAGCATAGTTCTGACGATGGCGTGAGCCGAAATAACTATATCTTAAAAAAATACAAAATTATAATTTTGTAGAACTAAAACTTAAGTTTCCTGAACACAGCTCAAAGACCAGTAGTATAGTTTAATGGCAGTCATTTTTTAACGAAACCTGGTTTAAATTGTCATGAAATTTCCTAGTTTGGATAGAGTCGATTTTTCACCAGGAAAAACTGATTCAGTGATTATATAAGCAGTTCATACTTTAAAAAACTTCAAAAAAATAAATAAATTTATTTTAGTTGAAAAAAACAGCTGCATGAAAAACAATTAGCTTCCTTGTGTAATATCTCCGAAACGTGCATCTACTTACGATAAGCGACAGGATATTGAAGCCATCAACACCTGTCACAGAAGATATCAACGCACCTTCAATTCAAAACGATACGAAACAAGTTTATTACAAAATATTGACATTGAACATTCTGATTGTGGGGCGACCGATTGCTTTGTTCCCGGTCGAATACTTATGTTAATTTTTCTTTCGTGATAAGAAACAGGTTCTACAAACGAATTCTCCATGAAAAATAATTACTTTACCATAAAAACACAAGCGTTTATTGTATCGATAGAATAGCAATTATCCAAACGTAAAACATCCCGTAGTCGAGTAGTCAACGCTGTTGACTTTAGTTGCGATCTTCACGGGCTTAAATGCAATAAGACACGGCTTAATAAACAAATTTAATTCAACCGATTTATGGATTTTTAATGGAATACATGACTGTCTGCACTGTTTTTTAAGGTGTTAAAAATTGTTGTGTTTTTGGCCATTGTTTTTCAATAAGATTTTAAAGAATACTTAAATATGATAAAAAAAATTGCTAGATTGACTGGTTCACGTTAAATTTAATGCAAATAAATAGGAAAGGTACCGATTGTGTAACAACATATTCTGTTCTATTATTACAATTATTCTCCGTAATCTGATCGGTTTTGTGCAGCTCTGCAAAAATAAATCGTCGTGAATATATTATATAATATTCCAATGTTAGCATAGTGTTCCTGTTGAGTCTTGTAAAGGATATGTTAACATTGAATTACTCAAAACAGTTAATTGTACATTCGTATTAATGTTAAACAAACATATAAAAAAATCAAAAATCATATATCAACATTCTCTCAATAGATGAGACGTTGAGAATCAAATGGTTAATATCGTGGCCTTTAAACTTTCTAACAATTATTTGCTGATAAACGTACTTCAAAAAAATCCACATATTGAAAATATCATCAACAAAATTCCCAAAAAAATTAATTCTCGATCGAAATATGGATTCGGTTCAATTTTTAATTTTATGCATTATCGACGATTCCGTTCAGGGGGGTACCAACGTAGTATAAATTATTAGGGACCCACGAACAGGTTTTCCTATGCAAATATTACAGGATATGTAAATAGGTAATCTCATTTCATAATCAAAATAATATTAAGAAAGTTGATTTAATGAAATGAGTGTAACGGAAAGGTATCGAATAATAATTATCAAATTGATTTTAAGCATGGGAAAAAAGTGTTTTTTTTTCGTATTACGTTGTGACGTCTTCGAAATTAGCATCAAGCACCTGCCTACAAATATCGCTTTATTTCATGTAGTAAATCAAAAATACTTAAGTGACTGATTTATTTGATTTATGTGTCACTTATGTGAACATAATTTCAATATCGACACCTAGCAATAAACATTTGACTTACTGTATTTTTAACGCGGTCCGTTAAGGGAAATTTTACAATTCAAGCAAAACAGTTGATAATGCTCGCGATAAGCAAAACCGGTCCTGAATATTATATATTTTTTATTAACAATACAATAATTATTAACTATTGAAGTGACCGTTAACGTCTCGACTGTTAATACGGAGGATTGAAGTGTTTTAATAAACGGTAGTCAAGAAAGAGCTAATTTTTGTATTGGTATATTGTTTGAATTCTTCTGAAATCTCCATTGGTTAACATTCCACCAATAATTCTGAATGTATTTTTAAGTAAAATAAATTTTACAATATTCTTAATGAGGCATTGAATTAAAAAAAAAAAAAATTTTGCAATGTGAATATTTTTTTTTTATATATATATTTCCATGATAAGAAGATATTTGTCATAAATTGACACTTTTAGTTGTCATATTAGTTTTTACTGTCAACTTTCAACTCTCTATAATCAGCTGCGTCAACAGTTGAAACGTATGCAGCGGGTTAATAGTATAACAGGGCAGTCCGTACCAAAATTATAAAAAAAAAACATTTCAGTCGGTGCATAACTATTTATTCAAATTCGAACATTTTCGCTCTTCGATTAGTGCACCAGTTGTAAATATATTTGATAGAGTACAATGTAAAAAATAAAATACTTCCACAATAGACGTTGCAGTATTAACATAAAGATAAATCTATAATCATATGCAAGTTAGTGCTAAGAACTGCATATCCGACAAGACGGGAATGATCGATTATCCGGTATGTCTTTGAATTTTTACCTGCAACTTGAACATTTCGATGCAAATTATACCGCGATTTCGTGGCAACTTTTTGCTTGGCCACTACAGGGATGGGCGAAAAATTTTGGCTACAGTGGCAATAAAACTTTAATCACAGCACTTTAAATAATTGTATAATATAAATAACTTTATTATCATCGATTATAAATAATATAAAAAAATACTACTTATTTCTACAATATATTTTATGATCAGGACCGGTTTCTCTATCTCATCGCGAGCATTGTCACCTAAAGTTAGATCATCAATAAAATGTTTATTAGTTGATAATGCTCGTGATGAGCGAAACTGGTCCTGGTCATAAAATATATTGTGGAAAAAAGTGTTAAAAAATGCTATAATTAAAAATATCTAAACTTTCCATCAAGAAGTGACAGTTAACAACATAAAATGATTTATAAATTTGTTGACGCAAAACATTATACAATTGAACTATAATTCAACTAGATTTTTAGGTTTTTAAGAACAATACAAATTGTAATTTTACAGTGATAAAATAGTATATTTTGAATGTATCACAAAAACATGTATTATATTTCATAGTTTTATTCAATAAATGTATGAATGTTTTTACGAGAGACGGTATCATTTTTTCGTTTATTTATTTGTTTCAGGTAAATAAAATATTCCACCAAACAGCACCAAATACTCTGCAACAGCAGATCTATGATATTCAGTAAGTAATAAAACTTTTATTAAAAAAAAAAAGGGTTGCCACCGATAAATTTTGCCATAGTTTGGCAATTTCATGGCCGAATAAAAACGCGCGATCCACACTTGTATCCGTGCCATTTATTCGCGGGCCTACAGCCCGTCTCGGTACAAAAAGACAAGCGGTGCCATTTCCGGCGGCTTGGCGTGCCAAACCTCTGTTGATATTTAAAAAGATAACACTACGAGATAAACATTCAAATACTTACCCCCAAACTACCCCCGAACAAAGCGAAATGGGTCTGCGAAAAAAGTTTATAATGGGTGTTATTTTATACGAAAAACTATTCACATTATATCGGGCCGGCATTCACAGTGTTCCGGGATCAATCCTTTTCGACAGGTCTATTTTCCAACTTTGCATAATAATATATTTAAAGTCAGCACAAAAGCATTAGCGTTTAAATTCTTTTCTTCTTTTTTTGCTAATTTTTTCGACATCCAAGAAAAAAATATTTAACAAATACCTGACAAATAATTTCCGTCAATATTTTTGATTTCATCCACATATTAATACATCAATTTACTCACAATCAATCCTCTTAAAATAATAAATTAAATACACTCCATTTATACATACATTTTCACTCTCATTGCGGATTTCTAATTGAGTCTATCTTGAGAACTATTGTTAGCAAATCACTACACTGGCATCGCCCTGTTTTAAAATAATATGGATAGGACTCCTCTATCACAACAATCCATTCAAACAGAAATCCATTCATTGATTATTTTTAAAATCAATTTTTGAATTAATTCGTACGCGGATCCAAAACCGTGAACGCTATAACGGAAGAACACAATTTTCGACCGCTTATTTCACATTTTAAATACGAAAAAAATTCAATATATATTATATCTCTTGAGAGATAAACCATCGACACACATTTAAGCTTATAATGGAAAACACAATATCATATATTTGTATCGTTTCCTAAATGATTTATTTTTATGTAATAATTTAATTTGAAGCAGTTTTGGCGAGCTTTTAAGTTTGTTCTTAAGGTAAATAATTCAGGAGTATTGAATTTCAATTACGATAAAGTCATTTTATATAAATTTTCTTAACTAACGGTTTATTAAATAAATCAAAAATATTCAATAAATATTTAATTAAAATAAATTTGAATATTAAATTTAAAACACGATTACTAAGTAAGTAGATTTAAAAAGCTTCTCACGGAACAGGGTCAAATAAAATATACATTTTTTTTTAATCAGTCGATATATTAAATACATTTACATTTTATTAAACTGTATGATTTAAATCAATTATTTTACCTTTGCTATAATGTACGTAAATCATAGATAATGATATGCATTTTTTTGTATTTGTAAACCGCGCGGCAATCAAAAAGTAAAATATTCAATTCACACCAGATGTGCCCTAATACAGGGGTCGTTCTCTTGATCCATAACCAGTTTTCGTGAGAAGGGAAGCCAGATACCTTTTGTTTATACGATTTTATACAATAATATGCAAATGAAAAGATCTTAATATTTCTGTAAAGGTCGACCTAATAAATTCTGAACCTTTGACGAATTTTACAGATCACGTCGCTATTGGTCGGGTATCGGATTTATTTAAGTGGGGATATTGCACTTTGAAGTTTTGTCGATTTGCCGTACGTCTTATATGGATTACTCCAATAAAAGTGTCTCGAAGTACATTACGTCTCAATACGATCGATTAATCGATGAACTTACAACAACTAAGAAAAATATAATTTCGTGTTTTATAAATATAGTGTAATAATGTTTTTTCATCGTTTTATAAGTGCCGATATAGTAAATGTGAGTTACATAGTTTTTTAGAATATTTAATTTCAAAGTGATATTTTATAATGAGTTTTTTTAGTGTTGTTGTATATTGTGATTATAACCTGTTTCGCGTATATACGAACAAAATGTTATCAATAAGATTGTTTACTTATTTTTCAGTTCGAATTAGGTCGTTTAATTCGTAGTCCGAAGATGTCAAATTACGAAACCCGGGTTATTAGTAATACTTCTTAAAGGAGTATACAAAAAATTCACAGTGAAATAGTGCAAAAAAGTTCCTCGTAGATCGGGGGTTGAGTTTATACATAAGAATAATTGCAAAATTTAAATTGGGGAAAAACTGAAAGGAAAATTAAGGCGCGTTTATATTGTCGTGTTATTTTGTTTGTCTTAAACGTAAACGTACGTTTACGTCAATAGAAAACATGACAAATAGATAAATTCCCTACAAAGACATCGCCCGCATAGAATCGAATGGACATAGCGAATTTTCCGTATTTTAAAAAGCAATGTAAAGACAAACGACAAAAAACGTATCGAAAACAATTACCAAGCAATTGGACTTTAACGCTTTTTGTTATTTTCAATTTTGCTGCACACATGATTTCACAAAACAAAGTGATATTTTTTCAACTATTTTATACAATACACGGTTGATTTTAATAACATAGAAATATATAGAAATAAAATATATCGAACACAGTCTCATTAAAGAATATTAAATATTAATATTTTCCACAATTTTAGTTGACATATATAGATTTGAACCATTTTCGCTAATAGCAGTCATTATTAACTGACTTCAATTATCCACTCACGAATCGATGATTGTTTAAGTGACTGTATAATCAAATATCGATCTACGACAATGAATCCTTCGTAAAGATTCGAATCGGTTTTTTCAAATTTTCGTTTCGAATGAAAGACTGCTTATTTCCATAGACGACTGGAACAAAACAGCAACGAAACGTTTCCAGCTTCCACAATTAAACGAAATGGAATTCAATTCAACATCGCTCTCACGCCATGAAAGAGAATTTTGTTATAATGTTATGCATTTGGTACATCTGTGAAATAAGTTTTCGTAGTCTGTTCGGTATTGCTAATTAGTGGAGTGAATTAAATGGGGGAGTGAAGTACAGACCGAACGTTAATATAACTAAAAACTATATATATATATTAACTATAAATAATACATATTTCACTTTTATTCGACTCAATTTCTGACTTATACCAGCATCGTACGGTTATTGAATCAGTGTTTCATCACATCTTAAAACTCCAAATATTCTTCAACTTTTTCTAAATCTATGTTTTTTGTTTATCAATAAATAAATGTATTTTTGTGTTAACTGTCAATAATTTTCTATGAAATAAAACACTATTTTAAGCTTTATAAATCGGGACCGGCTTAACTCATTGCGAACATTATAAAATGAATATCGACTTTAGTAAAGAATTAAAAGTTATTTACAGTAAAGAAATCTATAAAAAAAACTTAAAACCACACATGTGGACAATTTGTGTTGTATCATTTAAAACTAGAAATTTCACTAAACATTGTTAATTATTTAAAAAAAAAAAAAAATAGCAATGTATTTTAGTTCCACAAAATTTATTAAGACATATAGTTGATAACTATTTCGGTTTACGCCCTCATCAGAACTAGTATTTCCGAAACTAATTTTGTTTTACTAAAATACATTGCTTTATATTTACCGTATTATAATGGAGTTATTACCATGTAAATGCCAATGAAATCAATAAAAAAATATTTTAGGACTGGTTTATTACCTTTAATTTACCGATGTCTTTCTTGGACACAGCGCCTATCGGCCGTTAAATTATAAATATTAGATTTAATTATAAATATTTACATAATTGTGAATAAAATCAATATAAACACAATCGTTATATTGACAAATTTTTCACGTCTAGACTGAATGCGTTATAATCAATGAATCACTAATCATTTCACCGCTTGACAAATCGGCAGAAAGATTCGAACCTTTGATAAAATGTCCATCCTTATCAAAAAAGATACCCTGTGGCTATAGAGATACCTTCGCAGGATATAATCAACAGGATTAACATAAGGTAATTAACACCTTTTTACACGTGCCGGTTAGGTAACGGCGTCGCATCTCTACGATACATCTTCTTTCGGACATTACAATATTGAGTGAAAATTATCAGCCATTCGTTTTTGGCTCGTAAAGATGGGACAAAAAGTGTTGGGTCCTACACACCACACCATACCCTTTGGTTTTTGCGACGTCCAGTGTGAGGGATGACAAACTAATTGGGGGTTATTTTTACCCTGTAAACTTTATAGTCAAAATTGTAAAATTTTCGAAATATTGACAATGAATATGCATATTTATTTTTATTAAAAATCAAAATTAACAGTCGTATTTACTTCCATTTTATTTTAATTAGTTTTAAAATACAGGATCCAGGTTTCGTCTTTCGGCATCTTCAGGCAAAACTGAAAAATATATGGAAACGAACCAAATTTCAACAATTAAAATTTGATAAAGAAAATCCATCAAGAAACCTTAGTCGATAGTATAAATTTAATATAGCTAAAATCGCAAACGGTTTTGCTGATTGCTATCATTAGGGAAGATCAATTGTTCGTTTAATATAGGCAATGAACTTAATTGTACTGTTTATTTCTACATAAGATTATTTTTTCCAAATAATACTAATAAAAACTTTGAATTATCATTATGACTATCGTCTAAATGCGTGTTTTATAATATCTTTAATAACGTTTCATTATTTTACAATTCAATTCATCAGATCATTCAATAAATTTATTGTCTCGAAGATTTTTAAATACACAATGTAGTTAGTTTATTGTTGAACGATCATAGAGTAACTTTTTTATTTGTTCTTTAAACTTTATTTGTATTTTTATCTTAAAGAAAAACATCTTCTCACAAGATGTCGGATTTGCCAACCCTTGCGGTATGGGTCGGATTAAGGGAGCGTGCGTGGGGCTAGGGGTAGAGGGGGCACACATGAGACAGATGTCGAACGAAGGGGGTAGAAAAGGTTCCCTTAGATGCCCGAAAGGCTAATTTATTAGCAGGCTAATGGCTGGTTTTTTTCGCGCGTATGAATATAAAAAAAATGTATATTTAAAAAGAGCTTTTGAATTTTTTCGACTGTGAATCGATTTGCATACGTTGTTTTAATGGGTATTTCCGAACACAGCTTGAATTTATCTTTTCAATTGTGTATTAAGAATATATATTTTCAAATATAAAACCGTATTTTCCGCATAACTAGCTGATGTATTTATTTTAATTGTAACATCATCTTACATGTACAGTTTTAATTTTATAGCCGTTTCTCTCGTATTGAAAATTTTCAACTGATTTTCATCTACAAAGATGTAAGTTACACAATCATATAAGCATTGAAAAAATCTGTTACAAGGACACGGTGAAAAAATAGCAATTTAGTTTAGTTCTACAAAAATTTTATAAGTTATAGTTGATAGCTATTTCAGCTCACGCCATCGTCAGAACTATTCAAATATAAAAAAAATGCTTTGTTGATACATTTTCTGAATTTATTGAAATAAAACAAATTTTCTAGTACGAACTCCCTTTTTTTCATAATATATTTAACGAATTTTATAGATTGCTCACCTTGTATGCATTTCTTAATTTAAAATATGTTAAATTTACTAAATTAAAAATATTTTAAGTGGATTTGAACAAAAATAAAGATATCAAAACACATTTTTTACGATATATCAAAACATTTTGAATAAATATGGCACTGCAATTCCATCAAGGATTAGCGACTACAAAAGCGATGAGTCGCAATTTTTGTATTGATCGATAATTAACTTTATTTGATATTTTCAACGTTAACTAACCCAGCGTGAAGAACGAACGACGTGTGTGTGCTTACGCACAGATACGCAAAAAGTTTTCCCTTGTGTCATTGGTACGTAAATATACGTCATGCGTGTGGAAGGAGTGCCCAAAATAAAATAGACATCAGATGCTATATTTCCATAAGGGTTAAATAACACACGACTCGTGAGAGAGGGTTAAGTAATTAATTAAAAAATATGTCATATTATCACATAAGTGGATTTAAATAATATAATATTAATTAAACACTTACATTATTCTCAGGTTTATATTCGATACTATCAATCTATAATATTTATTGATAGAATTGTAATTTATTTGGTAGAACTTAATTATAACACGGTAAAAAAATGCAATGTATTTTAGTTCTACAAAACATTTTTTTAAAACGTTATAAAGGAATCAAATACTATAAATTCAAACTCAGCGCATAAGTGTTTGCATCTTTGTGGTAAAGATCGCAGGGTGATGGCTTTGGAACAGCTGGAGATCAATAGATATCAACTATCACAAAGGATTCTTAACGAAAAAGCTAATGTATGTCCGTCACCATTATTGACTCCTCTAACTGATGTATCTTTGTTTCTGTAATGGGCCATTTCCATGCCATATGTAAACTTATTGCTATAGCCGCCTTTTTAGTTTTATTTACAATTGTTAGTTTTATTGCGAACAGGAAACAAGCTAGGTCGTCAAAACAGGAGAGAATATGTATTGTGTAACTTTTCTGCACAGCTATATATAAATAAGCAAATTTTAGCTTAAGCATAGTTCTGACGATGGCGTGAGCCGAAATAGCTGTCAACTATATTTAAAAAAAAATAATTTTGTAGAACTTAAATACATTGCTATTTTTTTCACCGTGTTGTAACAGGTTCTTGCCTGTTGGTGGTTTGGCAAAATTCTTCCCTGCCACTGGCGCCCATATTCCGCAATCATTTGGGCAGCTTCGATAGCTAATACCGCACACCCGCCCACCCTGAGTCTCACCCGCCCACCGCGGCATCAGGCGTTCTTCTTGCCCCTTTCGGTCCTGTACTTATACTCAGGCGGACGCCGTGCCTCCCTAGATGGAACGCAAAGGAAAAAGGGTTTTAAAGAGGTAGTCACTTTTTAGAAATGACTGACGCATCGGCAATATCAGGGTTGCCACTCGAAAATAACGAAAAATATTTATTATTAATTTTTTAGATACCTTCACAAAAGATATGTCCGTTATTTATTCCAGCGTTTTGAGTTCATGTCTTTTTAGTCAAACATGAAGTCAGCCACAGGAAATTGCCGTAATCAATTCAATCAATTTAAAACTATAATACGGTGAACAAAATAGCATGTATTTTAGTTCTACAACATTTTTATAAGATACATTTGATAGCTATTTCGGCTCACGCCATCGTCAGAATTATTCCGTTTCGACATCTACAGACATTCTAAATCACCGATACAACACAACTAATCTGAGTTGAAAATGCCGAAAGGCAAAACCCAAATCGTGTGTAACGCTACGGTTAAGGCCACAAGTCGACTGAGGGTGATTGGTGGAATTTCAATATCAAATTTTAAATCTTGAAAGTTTGAACGATTCTACATGTTTTGTCACACGCGATCCTGATTTTACTTTTCGGCATCTATAGACATTCTAAATCACCGATACAACAGAATACATCTAAGTTGAAGATGCCGTAAGGCAAAACCCAAATCTGATGTAACAATACATGTAGGATTGTACAAAGATTGAACAATTCACTTTATTCCTTAATTTTTTTATTATTTCATTTGGTCATTATTTAAAACATTTATTATAGTTCATACGAACTATTAATTATTGACAAATAAAAAGTCATTAATATCTTATGAAACCTTTCTCCGATGCCCTAGTTCTTCAGCAGGCTTCGAGTAAAGGGTTCATCCCATCAGAGGCTTTCACTTGTGGGGGTGGGGGGTGCCGAGGAGACTGCGTCGGCCCTCGCAGATAAAGGGTACAAATAGGGGCGGTGGGGTGCAAGTAGGCGCAACCCTGACGGCTAATTATTTGATGCCTTATGACGTACATACATAAAGGCGAATATGATCTATACTTTTTGAGCTTTGAGATACATTGATAAACAATTATTGTCTACAATAAAAAACAGCATTTTTTCAGACGATAATTTTATTGTCAAACATTAAATTAAATATTTATTTCGAATAATATAAATTGTTAATTCAAAAAGACTTTCTTAATTGTTAATCTTAAATATCAATTGATTCTCGAATTGAACCAAATAATCAAATTTAAATTTGGAACACGTTGAAAAAAAAGCTATGAATTTAGTAATACAATTTTTTTTATAAGATGTAGTTGATTATTATAGATATTTCGGCTCATGCCATCGTCAGAAATATGCGACGCATTTTATTATAAAAAAAATTGTATTACTAAAATACATTGCTATTTTTTCACCGTTATAATGGAGTTCTACCAAGTAAATGCTAATTCAATCAAAACATTAAATATTTATTTCGAATAATATAAATTGATATTTAAAAAAGTTTTTCTAATTTGTTAATTTTTTATACGAACAGATGTCTCCAAAAAAGAGTATGATTATCAAATTAAACCAAATAACCAAATTTAAATTTGGAACCCTTTCATCTTTTTTGAATTTGAATTTATATCCCAATTTCCAACCAACTAAAATACTTTTAAATGTTACAACTTACATCCGTGTGATAGAATTAATGAAGATGCCGAAAGACGAATACCGGGTCGTTAGTGACGAAAAGTGTGGAATCGTACAATTTTGTAACGATTCAAATTTGATATTGATATTCCATCAAGCACCTTCAGTCGATATCTTAAATTATAAAATACCTACATTTAATATTTATCGTTCTCACTTTCAAATAGACTGGATTGTGTATTTGTTTTTGAATATTTTTTTTTATAGAACATTATTATTCCGATGGTTTTCGAGCCCTGCAAATGCCTCAATGATATCACCCAATCCCTTCATTGACGTCCAAAATTTTTCCTACAGACATGTCGAAATTTTAAATACCCTCCTGCAGATTATATTTCCCAGTCACTTTTCTGAGGGAAAAATCTACATGAGAAACCACCCCCTTCAACCCTCGCACACACATATACACACTGGCAATTGATCTAATGTAGACGCACACACGTAAACAATATACACATGCATAATAATTACCGACAAAAGGGTGGACTCAAAGACAAAAAAAAATCATGCAATCATCAAGTTGTTTTATAAAAATAAAAACATTTTCGTATTAAATAGTTTATCATATTCAAAGCACTACACTAAAATTTACGGTCAATATTTCTAATCTGTCAATAAAATGTACGAATCAACCACAAGTTATGATGTCGACCGAATTGTTGTCAGTTTTGCCTGACGACGCCGAAATGCGAAACCCGGATTGTTTGTATTTATATGTTGATACTACTAAACAATTACAGCTTAATTCTATTGTTAATTTGAATTTTTATATAATAATATAAGTGATTCAACTTCGATGTTGAAAATCCACCAGCATACTTAAGTCGATATATAATATTAACTAATATAATAAAAATATGCGATTTTTGATATCGATTGAAGGTGCTTAGTGAAATTTCAATGTCAAATTCGAATTGTTGAAAAGTCGATTCGACAAACGACCCGTGTTTCGCCTTTTAGCATCTTCATGCATTCAATCACATGAATAGTAACAAAACATGAGAAATCGTACAAAGTTTCGTTAATTCAAATTTTAAACATTTATACATTTGTTTACTTTGCACTGGCATTTTTATAACTATTTACATATATTTCATATATGATATATTATTTTAAATCTCGTAAAAATCACTTGTTGAGTATAGTTTAACGTTCTGTACCCTCACTTCATATTTGACTAAATATTGTTTAAACTTACAACGTTCTAATACGCTAGTGGCGTCTCGTTTTAAATATCCGCTTTATAAACCACACATATATTTTAATTAATAAGTTTTTTTGTTAAAATATATAAATTTATCATAAAGAATAAATGATTATTATTTCTATTAAGGCGCGACTGCACCCTATTCAACCCCTATGGTCGAAGATATCCGCACAAAAAGGGTAAATACCGAACACTTATCTACTCTTATTTTCGTATATTTATTTATTCCAATGTCTGGTTGTTTTTGCTTTGAAGTGTATTGGTAAATAAACAACACTCTCCTGTATCAATGTTTTATGCAAACCGCAATAAAATCATATATTTCGGAAAAAAAACATTAAAAATAAATAAACAAAATACTGAAAACGCAATAATTTGTTCAATAAATAACATATTCAGACTTTTTTTGATTTGCCGATCGAAAAAAAAACAACGGATAAAATACACAACTTTTTCGACCAATTTAAATTATTGAAACATTTTACGATTCCACATGTGTTCGCACTAATGACCCGGGTTTCGCTTTTAGTCATATTCATTCCTTCATTACATCTTACTGATACAACAGAACTGACGGGAGAAACTCGGTTCGTTAACTATTCAAAATTGATATCGAAATCACATCAAGCACCTTCAGTCGTTTTCGTATGTTAGACTTGAAATTTTTATCAATAAAAACGCATTTTTTTGTCCGATCAGGACCGGTGTCGCTCATTGCGAGCATTATCAAACGAGACTATAAAATAAATCAAGGCTATTTATGTATTTTTTGAGTTCATGATTAACAGGTATACAATACTTCATTCTACCACTTGATAATACTGGGTGACCGAAACCGGTGCGGATGTTAATTGTAAAAAAGAATGTGGAAATAGTACTAAATATTTTTTTTATTATTTTACATAGACAAGTTTGTAATATATATTATCATTGAAATATTTGATACACTTTCACTGCCTTTGTTAGTAAATATAGTGGAAATATATTTTATCTTGTAAATTACTTTTCGTTAGTGTTATAGTACCAATAATTTAAAATACAATTAACTCTCATTAAAGCATTACCATCAGCACAATTATCATTGTTCATATAAGATTCGATATTTATCTATTACAATAGTCAATACATAGCAACCCCCGTTTCGAAGCTTCATAATTAAATTCGACGCACTTTTTATATATTATTTTTTAGTTACTTTCTGGGTTTTTTTCTGGAACATTTAATTTCAAGAATTGTGTTAATATAATATTATAATATATTCCTTAATGGAAAGATATATGTTGGATAAAAGGCTGTATCTTTATACGAAGTACATTATGTATATGCCTATATAATGTAATGAGGCATTGCGTCCTCAAATAAAATCCTTTTTGTACCCTTGCCACCTAATTGTAGAGGAAACAAATGATCAGGGGTTGTTTAAAAAACCCTCTTACCATTTTGAGGTAAGTATATGAATCTAAATGGGGGTATACTTACGTATCATATTAGATTTATTATACAGTAGGTGATCGGTTAACGAACAGTTCGTATTGCGAACAAAGAACACTTTTCACGAAATATTTTTGTATTCGGATAACGAACACTATCATAAAATATTTTTGTGTTCAGACAACGAACGCATGTTCGGATAACGAACAAAAACGATTTTTCTAATCCACTTATTACAATATATCTGTGGTAAAATGATGATTGGTTAACGAACAAATTACATAGTAAACATGTTTATATTTGAATTGTTACAACTTTGTACGATTCCACATATTTTGTCGCTAACGACCCGGATTTCTTTCGGCATCTTCAGGCATTCTATCACACGGATGCAATAGTACTGACGTAAAATAAACAGTTAGCATCTTATATATTCAAAAGTTTTTAATTACAGGAAAACACTTATCCCTAGGCAAGCACTAAATTACAGCTAGGACAAATTTAACAATATTAATCTAATAATAATTAACACAATATTTATTAATTATGAATTGTTACATATTTGTACGATTCCACATGTTTTGTCACTAATGACCCGGGTTTCACCTTTCGGCATTTTGAGGCACTCTATCACACGGATGCAACAGAACTTAAATTTGATTTGATTGAAATTCCATCAAGCACCTTCAGTCGATATCATAAACAATATTTATTACTTACATTTATGTCACCGAGTAGCTTCAAGCGATCCAAAATGAAAATTTTAATTATAATTATGAATTACTTAAGGCTAATTCCATATCGCACAACTTCAATCGAACAGCATTTGAATGACATCTGTCGGCCGGTTAGAAAGGCTCGACGATCCCCTATCGACCACCTATCAAAACCTCCGTCCCCCACTTTCTCATAAAATTTTCCGCCGACCCCTTTCTACTTTTAATCGGAACGGTGCCCTGGAACACGGGCATTAATTATACCTGTCCATCTGATGCGGGAGACGAGACGAAGAGCCATTCGCGTCCAAATTAAAAGGCATCTCTGCCTGAAACTTTGCAAAACTTTTGGATTTGTATCGGGTAAATGGACCCACCCAGCGCTAGCCTCCACAATTTCTTAGTCTTGCAATTTTCGGTCCATAGAAATGCAGGGACGCTTAATTTGTTAAACATTTAAATAGGCAAAAACTTTATATATATTTTGAACTATACAAATGTAGACAATTTTCTTTAACACAAATTTCGTTCGACATTACAAGACCTTAATTATGCTTATTTCTATAACAACTACACAAATTCAACATATTATCAAGTCCTGTTTCGCTAATCGACAAAATTTTTGTTCACACCTCGTAATAGACATTTTATTATACTTTTTTCTACTAAAACCTGTCGAAAGTAAATTTTCAATTTAAACAAATTACTTTTAAAGTGTTAACTATCACTCCTTCATGGAAAGGTGTGGTGTTTTAAATAATAAAAACACACTTTTTTGTACTTATTTCCACGATATATTTTTAGATCAGGATCGGTTTCGTTCATCGCGAGTATTATATTCAGTTGATAATATTATAATATTTTGGCTTCAACAACTTTATAAATCATTTTATGCTGTCAACTGTCACTTCTTGATAGAAAGTTGAGATAGTTTTAATTATATATTTTTAATACTTATTTTCACCGGTTTCGATCATCGTAAGTATTATCAAACTGACGATTTTTTTATTGATGATCTAACTTCAGGTGACAATGCAATGAATATAGAGAAACCGGCCCTGATCAAGAAATATGTTGTGGATATAAGAACTGAAAATGTGCTTTTATTATAACACGGTGAAAAAAATAGCAGTGTATTTTAGTTCTACAAAACTATTTTTTTAAATATAGTTGATAGCTATTTCGGCTCACGCCATCGTCAGAACAATGCTTAAAATAACATTTGCTTATCTATATATAGATGTGTAGAAAAGGTACACAATACGTCTTCTCTCCTGTTTTAACGGCCTAGCTTATTTCCTGCTCGAAATTTTAAATAAAATAAATTAATTAGATTAAAAAAGATTGTTTATTTATATAAAACAAAAATAAAATATCTAAACATATAATATTTCCGTGACAAAGTGCTATAATTAAACACGTACGATACAATTCGTGAATGTTAGACCGTTTATGTTAATTTATTTTACTAATATCTAATCATTTTTTACTTCTAAACAATATTTATTGAACACATTTAGTAGATTAAATATTTCTTGAATTCAGATTGAATGACAGAATGATTATGATAATCAACACGAGTTGTTGGACGTGAACCCTTAAGTTGCCAACACTTTTTCGCCCCTGTTCGTGGCACCCCTCGCGGGGCTTATTAACCCCATCTCTTTAAGATCAAAAGTATCGAAAAGTTTCAGTATTTAACACTTCTCGGGACGGATCATTTTGTTAAGCCAAAACTTTGACAAAAAGGTCCAATAATGGGTAAGAACGCTACAAGAAAGGTGTTTAATATCTTCACAGCAGTAATCAATGCTTTGTCACTTGACTTTATAAAGAATTTTTTTATTTATCCAAAATTCGTGTTATAAAGGGTATTTATTTACCTTATAACTAACTCCATCAGAATTTTTTCTAGTACTGAGTTACCAATCCCATTAAAAACTAACATAATATCATTTTATTCTTATTCTATTTTTCTTATTAGATTCACCTTTTTGATTACATAGATAATAAACGCACAAGAAATTTAACCAAAAAATATCATAAAACAAGTTTTATCGTTTATTTTTTAAATCGTCTTAGTAGTTTATTCAGTGAAATTTAAAAAAAAATAGCTGATTTGAACTCATTGTATTTTCACTAATTATTGATAATCAACAAATTTCATGTGATTAATGATCAAACGAAAACTTTGTTTAAGTAAATTTTCATTATATTAGACTACTTGATACTGGTATTTGAAAACATAAAAACACATTTTTTGTACTTATTTCCATAATATATTTTTTGCTCAGGACCAGTTTCGCTTATCGTGAGAATAATCAAACGATGAATAATCTGTTTTTATTATTTAACATTATATGCCTCTCCATTAAGAAGTGACCGTTAACACTTTAAAAGTGATTTGATATTCATCACTATCACATATCACTCTTCAATCATGTCATTATTTATATGAAACTTACAAGGGACACATTCTCTTGTATCCTTCATATTGGATTACACAAACAATTATCCCTGATACCAACATAGAATAGTTCATAAAACAATCGTTATTTTGTTTAAAAAACCATTAAAAACTATACATTTAAAATGCAACCAATTTCACAACATCAAAACCTGTTTGGAATAAGCTTACAATATCCACGATTTCAAAGTGTTAAGGCAAAAGATTAATTTATTTATCGACAAAGACTAATTCCCGAGCGTATTTGACTTTCGCATCTTCGACAGGAAAAGTTTTTCGAAGCTTTTGATGTGATAATCCAGAATTGAGCATCCCCATTAATTGGCATCCGATTCTTACCGAAGAACACATCAAATAATCCTGAACGGAAATGCTTACAAAATGATTCACAATAAAATTTTAATGCGGATAAATTAGGAAGTTATTTTAGAAAAAGGCGGTAGTAATATCTGAAAATATATGGCAAACAGATGTCATTTATTTTTAAAATTATTTTCCTTAACATGTTGTGAACTAATAGTCAATTAAAATTTAAAATTTTAACTTCATATTTCAATGTACACTCAATCTTATTTTTACACAGAATTATCGTGTAAAAAATATCGGATACATTTTTTGAGCAATTATTGATCAAGTCATGCCCTGTATGTTGTCCTTAACTTGAGACTTTTGTTATTCAGTACATGTGATTTTTTTAGCTTGCAGTTGAGCGGATGTTAGCAAACATAAAAGCAATTGCAGATATAAAATGAAAAGTCAAAATAAAACGAATCACTTCACTTTCGAAAGAGAGTTTCATTTATTAAAATACAAATTTCTGATCTAATGAAAAAAATAGATATATATCGACTGAAAATGCTTGATGCACTTTCTATATCAAATTTAATCTGTCGAAATGATAACAATTCTGTTGCATCCGTGTGATAGAATATTATACAAGAACATACCGAAAGACGAAACCAGGTGGTTTGTGATAAAACATGTGAGTCGTACAAAGTATCAACAATTCAATTTTAATATTTTCTATTTTTTTTAAATAATAAAAAAACACATGTTTTAGAACTTATTTCCACGATATATTTTATGATAAGGACCAATTTCGTTCACTGCAGGCATTATCAACTAATGAATAATGTGCTTTTAATTGATAAAATATCATACCTTTCCACCAAGCAATGACGGTTAACACCCTACAACTGATTTTCTAATTTCTTTAATTCAAAACGATTTGAAATGCGAAACTTAGATCATAAGTGAATGCTTAAAACTAACTGAATATAAAATATGCTTAACAAACATAACATAACAAACATTTTTTTAATAGCCTTGTTTTGATCGTTTTCTATAGATTTCGTGCACAGAATAGAATTGAAAACTCTTCAATTGTGTAGATTATTACAGAATGTAGACATTTGATACACACCTAAGAGATATACTCATTCCTTTTGTAAACAAATGAGAAAATCCCTCCTTGCCGTGCGGTACTCGGCATGAATAATAGATTTTTCGATTAACAGTCTTTTGACTGCACCTTAATCACACAACAACGCTGCGGCCAATCTTTCGCAGGGCGTGTTTACGCCGTCCTCATTAAATATGCAAGGACTCATTTAAAGAATCCCGTGCTTACGTACGTACAATGTCGGGTGCCGAGTGCTGAGGTATTTATCGAGGGAAGTTAATCGAGCCCTGCGACGGACGCCACTCTGCATACAACAGAATATTTGTAAACGACAATATCGAAATTAACTCAATCCTTGACAGAAAATAACTCCAATTTATGATATCGACTGAAGGTGTTTGATGGAATTTCAATATCAAATTTGAATTGTTACAATTTTTTACGACTCCACATCTTTTGTCACTAACGGCCTGGGTTTAGCCTTTGTCAATAAAATGCCTTAAGATGCCGAAAGGCGAAACCCGGGTCGTTAGTGACAAAACATGCGGAACCGTACAAAACTGTAACAATTCAAATTTATTATGGAATAATTCAATATAAATCATATAACTCATGATATCGAATAAAGGCGCTTGATGAAATTTCAATTTAAAAGTGTTTTAGTTCAAGTGTTCACATGTTTTGTCACCAACGACTGGATTTCGCATTTCGACAACTTCAGGCATTCTATCAGTCAGTGACAAAAAATTTGATGTCATACAACATTTCAAATATTCAAATTTGATAAAAAAGTATGCAACGTTTGATCAAAGTGACCAATAATTTCTTCACACATTCTGTAACCATAAATGTCTCAATATGACATAGTTAGAAAATCTATTGAATTTGATAATGTTACGTCAAGTGAAATGCTATAGTTGAGACAATATGATTGGCTGTACAATGATTGTGGAAACAAGAGTATTGATAATTGCTCTTAATAACGAATGCAAGCTAGTAACGATGTCTGGATAGACAAACGTAAAGAGGGAATGGGGTTAAATAGGGCCTCTGCAAGAGTGCAATGCGAAAGGGTAGAAACATGTTGAACAAACGACTGCTTTGTTTTTTTTACTTTTTTTTAAATCATTGATATCAACCTAAATAATAAACAGACTTAAACGCAATTACTTGGAAACATAAATTTTCAATTTATTACTTTCCAGTCTTAAGATTTAAAACCGACATTATCTGAATGACTAACATGGGATTTCATTTCAATTTTTAATACTATTTTAAAAAAAATAATTTAACTAGTGAAACCGGTCCTGATTATCGTATATATTTTGAAAAATGTATTTAAAAATGAGTTATTATTATTTAAAATATCACTCGAGGGATTAAGCTGATTCTTATATTAAGTGAATATATCCTTGTCTTAAAATTTAATTTTTATTTTTGAAAAAATCAGCAACTTCAACTATAATATTTTTTACCCCACTTGTCTCAATGTACCAAACTCTTCCTTTTACCGTTATACGATTTTACTTATCGAATCACGGCCGTCCTTCCGTGGTCCTGAAGCAAAAGCAAGAGAGCCATAGCATGGTATAGAATGTAATAGCAGTGTGAAAGAGAAAGAGAAAAATACCTAGCCCTTTTCCGCTTTCTCCAGTTTTCCATAGACGGTTTGTATCTCTTAATTCTACGTCGTGTCAGATGCCATGAAGAGAGTCAGGGGAGAGATGGGTTAAACAGGACCGGTCTTTTTTATTTATTAACTAAAATAAAAATGCACAAAAAATATGTGTAAAATACAATTTTTATTTGTTAAGATTTCATAAAAAGTAGTGTTTTAATATTTTGGCATTGTAATTCATTACCATACCACAAATTCACATTTTCCTCTTATATCTATATTAAAAACAGTTTATGGACAGTACAAGTTATTGATTAAAATTTGTATTTTTTAAAATACAGTATAATTTTTTGAAAGTTAATTATTTTCTATTCTATTATGATAAATATTATATCTATAATTAGGTTTTATTGTTTGGTTCAATTGGATAGACAGAAATTTCATAGTAATTCAATGCGATTAAAAATCAAGGAAAATCGATTTTAATACTCAAATATAAAACAAATAAAATTCAATCTCTAATACAACAATAGCTATCTTACAGCAATTGCAAATAACATATAATATTGAGTAAATTATATTACTTTTTGTGAAATATCCAATTTGGCCCTGCCCAGGGAGCTCGAAAGAGAAGGACGCAATGAAGAGAGAAATTAAATGAGTGGAGTAAGTAAGTGTGTGTGCGCATATATTATGCAGGTGTATGTGTGTGCATAGACTTTTAATTCACTTAAACAATTATAGCTTTAGTTTTAATCCGATCAAACGTTTTGGAGAATGGATTGCAACAGTGTGCGAGTATGTATATTCTTGTATGTGTGTGTTTTCTTAGTATGCATGTATCGAGTTGCATTAAGGTAGTTCAAGATAAAAATATTATTTAAATATTTATTTAGAATTGTATAAAGACACGTGTGGATTAAAATGCTGGCATAAATTTATGGAATAGAATATCATATCTTAGATAAAATTATTTTAAATTTTTTGTCATACAACATGTTCAATTGGAAGATAATAAAAATCTATTTTACTTTTCATGGTATCAATAAATATTCAATGTTGTTTATTTTTGTGGGAGTTTTTTATAAGTTAATATTTTGATATTTAAAAGAAGGAAATTTAATACCTTAAAATTCTATAGTGTATTGGTTGAACTTTAAATGAAAAATATTTAACACACATATTCTACTCAGTCGAAATATAGAACATAAAGGCCACATCGATACACTTAAATCGTAAAAAAATAATTTCATTAAATTAGTTAATGTTATTTCTAATTTTAAATATATACTGTTTTTAACTTGAAACTCGCTCATCTATCTCGTTGTACGACTTACAAATCAGTAGCGAACAGAATAACGAAACAGGCATTGTATCGTCGTTTGGATTTATTTGTTCATAGCACGGTTCAATTCACTACAACTGAGCTATAGCCTAACATATTAAATATTTTGTTCAAATAATAAAACATCTTTTTTGATTTATATTCACCTATTTCTACTTTACTTCTAAGATTTCGAAAGTTGTCGCTAATAGAATGTCATTTATCGGTCCTCTTAAAAACTATTGTGCCATCATACTTCTTCAACTATATTCGATCCTCATGTAGAGCATATGGCCACCACACGGCGCACGATGATTCTCTGTCACCATTCAGTTGCTTTGCTTCCTTCCATAACATATCAGCATCCCTTAGTTCTGTTGACAAGCGTGTATTCTCGAACTTCAGTATATCATTCGTTCTGTGATTCGCTACCGTAAAGCAGCACAATATAATACAAGCGATGACTGAATGTATTTTCTTTTTAATTGAGAACATCTACGTATCAGGCGGTATGTATTAAGTTAAATGTAGTGACATCTGTAGTTGTTCGCTGAATTAATTCGTATTCTCTTCATAAAAAAATCGTTTCGGGGACTAGTATATATCTATTATAATAACGTGTGCCACAACTAGAAGCGTTATTCTAGTTATTTCACATAAATAGAGTGAAATATTGCTCTCAATTGTATCTCAACTCACTTTATCAGTGGTATGGTAACACATTGGCATATTTGTCTCCTGTTTTAACCAAAAGAGCTTTGTCTACTACGATTGTCCCTCTCTTATTTAACAAACGATGTAGACAGGGCGACCCACACGATGAGCAAAAAATAATTATCAAGCTAACTGAACAATTGATTATGGTCGCACTGTACAAACAAAAATAATATTTAACACGAGATTATTAAAACTATATTTCAGTACAAAAATTAACTCTAAAGTTTTGATACTGTTAACTGTATTATATTTTTAAGTATCAACTTACCATCAACACTCTGCAATCAACCGACTTAATATTTGAGATGTTGTTAGTAAGATGGTTAAAAATGTTATTCTATTTTATCATATCAATGCAATATTGTGGAAATCAACAGTATTATGTTTTGATTACATTTCCTACCAAAAAACGCGGCCTTTTTATTAACCTGATATTCTCAAAGTATTTTTACTAATTCTTTATTGCTTAAATTAAATATTAATAAACGAAAGCATAATTCTGACCAAAAATCCATTAAACTGCAAGTTCAACGCGAATTGAATTGCTGAACAAATATCTTGTCTGCCAAGGCAAAAGACAAACGCTCGTTTCCACAGATCTATCTGCACGTTTCCATAATGTTTCCACAAGGTATCAATGGGAAGTGGAATTATTAACGTAATTTTACCTGTGTACTTTCTCCACAGACGATATTACATTTGCATTCGAATAATATTGTGGGAAATTCTATCCCTTTCTAGTCTCTCTACTCTTAGGGGGTGATATTAAAATAATAAGAACACTCTATAGATCTATCGTAAGTTCATCTTGTCGTACTGTATATTTTTTGGCTCTTTCAATCAAATTTTTAGTTTATTATACTCACTTAAAATACAGGGTAGTTATTTATTGAATACTCATTTACATGGTAGAACCCTTCAATAACAATGCAAAATAATTGTTGATAGATATTTCGGCTTCTGCCGTCGTCAGAACTGTAATGAAACTAAATTTAACATCGCTTTATATACTTCTAAAGAAGACATAAAATGTGCATTCATTCAATTATTCCAAAATATTTTAAATGTTAACTATATTTTTGTGTTAAGATTTGTTCTAATGAAATGAAACAACTCAATACCTAATATTAAACTGTCAAAAATTTTAATATTACAATTATCATTTACACAAAAAAACCATACTTTTTCATGCCAAAAAAAATGTTGAAAATAAAAAAAAAATGCGGCCCACATTTTGGGAATCACAGGTTTAAAAAATAGCTTTATTAAATTTATTAAGGAACGTTTTTCAATATTTTAATTAATTTCATTATAAAAACGAAGATTTCTTACATAATTTAAGCATGATATTATAATGTACATCAGGTGAAATGCCTCCAAGCTGTGAAAACGTAGTTATTCGTCTATCATCGATGGTAGTATATAAGTGAAATTCATTAGCAAATTACAAACGAGATGAACTAAAGTTGTGAAATTCAATCTGGTATAATTATTACCTTCATATTGTTCGGGGGATGATATTGGTAGACTAAGGGTGGTTTTCAGAACGTGAAATATACCTTCTCTATTATTTTAAAAGTGCTTTTATATTAATGTTGATTGAGAGCAGAATTTCGTTGCGAAAATATTTTATTTAAAGACTTCATTAAGCTTATTTTATTTATAATTAAAGTGAACCATATTAAAAATCAAATTGAAACCGTATTCACAAATTTAACATAGGTAAAATAAATGTAGTTATTTATTATAGCATAATTGTTAATATGAAAATTTGCACTAAGACACCTATCAACTACGTTTTTATTCATTCCAATACAATAACTTTCCACCAAGAATAAATACTTAACACATTTAGAGTGAAAATTAAATTGGGTGATTAGAAAAAATCTTTCCAAGGCGAATTGATGATGGTTTTATGTAAAATTTTGTATGTAAATTATATGAAAGATTTTATGATATCCGTCTTTTATTATTAACCCATTGACAGCTGAGGTCTCAAATGTTGATGCTACTGTTTGCAGTGTTAATATATGATACTAAAATTAAAAAAAGTGTTAACAGTGTAGAAGTCATTATCAACAGAGATTGTTTGATGAAATTTCAATATTAAATTTGAATTGTTGAAACTTTGTACGATTTTAAATATTTTTCTATCTATCTGCGTTGAATGCTCGAAGATGCCAAAAGGTGAAACCCAGTTTTTAGTGAGAAAACATGTAGAATCATACAAATTTTTAATAATTCAAATTTGATTCCAATTTGTTGATATATTCTACTCTATTATTTATTAATATATGTTTTAATCATTCACGGTCCTGGTTTCGACTTTCGGCATCATCAGTATCTGTACATTATTGTCGTATTCTTGACAAATATTAACAGTCGACATGACATTTTCCCACACGTTTTATATAATATAAGTACAGTATAGTAGTATACGTATAAGCGATTCAAACTGTTTACTGTCTGCCAGTTCTATCGCATTCATGTGATAGAATATATAAGGATACCGAAAACTAAAGTCATAGTTGTAAGAGACAAAATATGTGGCAATAATACGGTTTCAAAAATTCAAACTCCAAACATTGCTCAATAAATATTTGAATAAATCGATGATGAAATATCCATCGAAGTAAATCTTTTAATGAATCGTTATTTTTTATGTATAGCAATAATAATTTTTTATATTAAAATATTGCGTACACTGATTACAACATTTATTCCGATATAGCAACACCAATCTAATATAATACACTCAATAACTAGCCGAATTATAACACAGTTAGTTACTAAAATCACCCCTTCAACACCTGTTACCCACTCGCCCCCATTACTCATCCCTCTATTTCCATTTGAGGAGTACTAATTTGAAAGTTTTTACTTAATCAAAAGCTGAAATAAGTCTTGTCAGGCAGAAATGACTTATTTCTAATTCGTATTTAAGGGACATCGATTTTGAAGGCAGGAAAATGGATGTTTCATTAACGAAATTGGATAGCTCTTGACATCTTATAACAGCCTGATACTTTTGTTTGATTATAAACGAACTATTTTTAGTCTTAAAACTTTTTGATAAAGGTATTCTCGAGCATATTTTGTATGCTTTTTGTAATTTCAATGTATAAAATTTACAACATTTAAAATTTATCTTTACTTAAAAAAAAAAAACGACTTTTTATATTGTAAAAACGACACCAATAAAACGGTTCAATGCCTTGCTGAATATACATTGAGACGCTAATTAAAACTCTTACTTTATTCAACTTTCTGTGTTACTATATGACACGCATCTTCTAAAGGACTGTATTATATGGTTATTCATTACTAAGGTAAACAATAAGTTCTATTTAACGAGCATTCACAAATTTACCGCCGGATACATCGATGATATTTTCAATACATTCATTATTTCGTTGAAAATTCTTGACGTTTTTAAAAAAAATTAAAATTGAAAATAACAAGTAATCAATATTCAGTGGCGTAAATACTTTTTCTATGCGGGTGGTCAGTAATTATCGACGCTGATAAAATCGTATCCACACGTCCGCTGCACGTAAACCGAAAACCGATGACACATCCCTCACGAGTCGTATGATCTCTCGAATATGTCGCAGTTCTAGAAATAAATTCGAAATAAATTATTTGGGACGAAAATAATAAAATACACAAAAACCATTATACCATGTATTTATTTCAAACGGACTATTGACGCCAAAACGCATTATTTTGAATACTTGAAGACGTTTCAGCCATTGTACTCAATGTTTTTATATTTACGAATTTCAAGAGCTCTTTGAATGAATGTTGGGAGACTTCCAAATATTGAAGCAGGTTAGGTAGAAGAAATAATTTGTTTTCCATGCGCTTTTTCAAAAGCAATCGATCATTGAACGAATGTTGAAATTGACTTTTGAAGATAATGAAAATTTAACGAAATTGTTTTTACATTGTGAGATTTTTTTGTTGCGTATTTAAAAATATATTTGGAAATCAAAATGTCAACTTTCAAGTCAAAATAAATTTACCCTAACTGCCCAGACGGATAATTAAAGTGTGTCGATAGTTGATACTAAAAATACAATATAATTTCTGTGTTAAATCTTTTTGTATGGATATATTGCTTACACAGTGAAAAAATAGCTTTGTTTTATATGCAAAAATTTTAATGTATATAGTTGATAGCTATTTCGGCTTATGCCATAGTTCTGATCATGGGCTCTATCTAACCATGATAAAGTAAGAATTAATCAGAAAAAAACCAGCGCTTGAATGTCAATTAATAATTCATTTTCAGGGCTGTAGAGTCGTGGAAAACGAGCTACTCCGATTGCATTTTCGATTAGAGATCAGACTTAATAAATAACTTATTTTGTAACACGTTGGAAAAATAACAATATATTTTAGTTGCACGAAATTCATGAAATATATAGTTGGTAGCTATTTCAGCTCACGCCCTCATCAGAACTATCCTGATGAGATAGTTCAGCGATTCTGATGAAGGCCTTGGCAGAAATAGCTGTCAACTATATACCTTATAATTTTTGTAGAACTAAAACACGGAGTTATATCAAGTAAATACCTATTCAAACAATATTTATAGACTGATTCCATTTTTATTTCTGAACTCTTGTTCGTAAATAATATTATCAATAGATTGTAAGCATTTAATTTGCCTGTAAATTGTTTTCTTAATTCTTGAACCATTGGTTTTGTATACCCGCTAATTATTAACTCGAAGTTTTGTATAAATTAGGCTTGCTTGTAATCCGTTGGATAATGCCCACCGGTGTGTTGTATATTGTGAAATATATACATATACTCCATAAAATTTATATATACTCCAAAAAGTGGCAGTTAATAAGTTAAAATCAAATGTTTAATTACGTTTCCATTACTAAATTAATACAGTTTATTACAATTGGTACAAAACAACAAACTGATGAATAAAATAACAGTAGAAAGAAACGTTAAGAAACAAAAAAAAACCATTTTTGCCTTAAGGTTTTTGGGTTTATTAAATTATTCTTGTTATTCAAATACATTATTTATAAAAGAAAAATTGACTCTGAAATATGTATTAGAGATATTTTGAAAATTTTCATTTAAAAGTAATGATTTATTTCATTTTGAGACAGCAAGTATTAACGGCTTAAAAATGAAATTCTGGAGAGAAGGAATGTAGATTATTCAATTAAAATTAATCGCCCGACATCTGATTTTTTTTTATACAAACATTTTTTTGTACCGCAAATATCTCGAAAAAGAAAAACACCTCATTTGCTGTCACAATGTTTATTTTTATTATTGATTTAGAAAATTAAATTTTTGTACGCGAATACATTATAAAATAACGTAATAAAAAAAAAACACGCGAATCTGACGGTCTGAGAGGCGCAATAAAAAACTGTGACAGCTGTAATTTGTATCGGTTCGCCGTTGCATACTCGGCGGTTGAGAAAAAATGTAGCTATTCCGTTTTGCGACAGGAACGATGAGAACTTTTTTTTTTTTTCATCGTTTTTGTGTACAAACTTATACCTTTTAGCTGACACTTTGAAACACTTAATATCGGACATGTGATCAATTAAAACCCATATTTAAAACGAATTAATCTAGAGTTTTTACCTAAACTATTAAACACACACTTACTTATCAGAATGAGCCGATGTTGACTAATTTTATAACATAATATTTTTCAAAGTGTTAACTATCACTTCTTGTAGAAGGGTATTATATTTAAATAATAAAAACTAGGACTGTGGAGACGGGAGTATAAAAACGAGCTCCTCCGATTTTTTTTTCGATATAACGATTTTGAAAAATATATCAATGAACAATTTGCCGTAAGAAAAAAACCTGACTAAATGAAACTTAAAAATAGTAGTATTGTATAAAAAACACAATGCTTAGTAATATTTTCAAAGTTTTTTAGATTCAAGATCAGGGTTAGTTTCGCTTATCGCGATAGTCATACATATGTCACTTCATCTCGCTAACATTACGATAATATCGATCTCGCAATTATTCCATACGTAGGTCATGTAACGCGGAATAGCTTATGTCGAGAGTATTATAATGAAAGTACCTAAGTCTCTTTCTATAGTAAGCAATATTGTGTTTTTTATCTTGCTCGTTTTCCGTGAGTTATCTTATACTGTCCACATATAATATTATATGTTGCGAACCGCTTGGCATGTATATTTTTTTTATTCCATCTCGCGAACAGTAAGATAATTTCGATCTCGCCATTATTCTACACGTGGGTCAAATAACGCGGAATAGCTTATGTCGTGAGTATTATAATGAAAGTACCTAAGTCTCTTTCTATAGTAAGCAATATTGTGTTTTTTATCTTGCTCGTTTTCCGTGAGTTATCTTATACTGTCCACATATAATATTATATGTTGCGAATCGCTTGGCATGTATATTTTTTTTATTCCATCTCGCAAACAGTAAGATAATTTCGATCTCGCCATTATTCTACACGTGGGTCAAATAACGCGGAATAGCTTATGTCGTGAGTATTATAATGAAAGTACCTAAGTCTCTTTCTATAGTAAGCAATATTGTGTTTTTTATCTTGCTCGTTTTCCGTGAGTTATCTTATACTGTCCACATATAATATTATATGTTGCGAATCGCTTGGCATGTATATTTTTTTTATTCCATCTCGCAAACAGTAAGATAATTTCGATCTCGCCATTATTCTACACGTGGGTCAAATAACGCGAAATAGCTTATGTCGTATCTTTCTATTGTAAACTATAGGTTTTTTTTATCCTGCCCTTTCCGTGAGTCAATTAACGTGTGCCTTACGTCGCTTGGCGTTTAACCAAAAAATAATAATAAAAGCAACCGAGTCAATGCTCTGGTATTTTTTATTTTTGATGAAATGTGATGGATAAAAAATGATACATCAAGGTATTTCGAAAGCTATTTTCCGAGCTAGCTTACATACTTCGTCAATAAAGACTGTCATTAAAAAAACTTAACACGTCTTTTGGAATAGTCGTCAAATGAAATATTTCTACCAATTAGTATATTCTTTCATAAATGTAAGACGGGTCGTAAACGTGATATTTTCGGCATTAAAAATAGATTAAATCATAAATTCATCACAAAAAAACTTTCCATATCATTTTTTTATGGATTTCACTCACTAATATCCTAATTAGTCGCGAGTTATATTTGCTCTTTGTACATCAACATTATTTGCTTGATTTGTTTTATTATATACACATATCATTATAAAATATCTACTAAGCTCTACCAATTGTAGTAAATTAAACTTGTTCTATAACGCTAGAAAATTAATGCATACATACTTGAAATTTATTATTATTTACAGAACAATTATGATATTAAACAAAACTTCAATCATTTTTTCGATTATATTCTTGAAACAAATATGGAAAGAAAATAATTATTTTAATGAAGAGTTTTTTTACGGAATAGTTTTAAAATTGCTCTACAACTATTTTCATATCCGATTGTGAGGTTATTTTATATTTTTATATTAACTTTGATTAACCTTGTTGCTTTATAATTAGTCAAACATCTCGTTTCTATGACTGTAAAAGACAGGTATATTGTAAGGTTGGTATGACAAGCGACTAGTTGATCGTTTCGACTGTTTTTTGAGTTCAAGGAAAAGCGTTTAAAATCACAGATAGATTTTCCTCTATGGAAAATGCTGAATGAAGATTGCTGAACACATCATGAAAGAGCTGTGCAAGTCAGCTCAACCTAACATTGTACTGATCGGTTTCGCCAACTTGGTGACGAATTACGAACATTACATAACAGATTTTCGACTTAAAAACTAGTTAAAAGGCCGTCATCAAGTCTTGGGGAGTTGCTCCAAAGACACTCTCAATTAATAAAAAAAATACATACCCTTAAAATTTGTTACACTACTGGATAGTGTTGTGTAAAATTTTCGAATGTGAAAGCAGCGGTTGGTGGAGGAAAATAAAGAAAATCATTTATATATATGATCCAACAACTGAATGTACGGTTCCGAAGAGCATTAGTTATTCACAATGTTAAAAATTGAAATTTGAATGAATGTTGATTAAATAGATTTTTGTAAATAGTATCAAACGAGATGTAATATGCAGTAATCATTTTTTCGGAAATGAATTCTTTTGTTAACGCTGTATAAAATGACGTCGATCCCGGCAAAATACATTGTCCATCCTTATCTGGATCTATTGTCAAAACAAAACAAAACATGCGGCGCTGTGCTCGAATTGATTATTTCATTGAGCACAGATAACGTAGAAATTTATCTCCTTTCCCAATTAAAAAATACGCTCTAATTATTTTCGGGCAGTAAAAATTCAAATGCAGTATTTACTGTACACAGAATTAAAACAAATGTTTAATATTCGAAGCAATTAAAGTGGATGAACACATTAATTGCATTTATTTTGAGTATTATAATGGTGATTGTTAATGGTTTTCGGGCACGCTGACCTGACAGAATGAAATTCGACGATTTTATACGTTTTACTTATAAATTTACATTTAAATTGCATATTCTCTTTAAGAAATATTTACTTTAATATAATTTTATACACATTAAGGGTAATTATGCTAAAACTGTATCAATACAATGAGAATCGTTTTCGGTAATTAATTTCTGTAAGAGTTTCAGAAAATGTTTATTTAGCATAATAAAAAAATATGAATATATAAAACATAATTTATTACATTTATGGGGGATATGTTACGCGAAGCAATGTTAAATTTTCTATTTTAGTTAAATACCAATATACTCTATTCATTTTAACCCTATCCATCGTCAATGTGGAGCATATGGATAGTTTGGCCGGATATTTTTTTAAGAAATCGTGTAAAAAAGCCGTCATTCTCCGGCCCTTACTACACAAATGCAAACATTTAGGGGCTGAGTTTGAATTTATATTATGTGATTCATTAATAACGTGATTAGCGAATTGTGAATTTGTTTTTTTTTTCGTTTATGATAAGACATATGGAATCGTACAAAGTTGTAACAATTCAAATTTAATATTGAAGTTCCATCAAGCACCTTCAGTCGATATCATAAACAATATATATACGTTTTATCCTAACATCTGTAGGCGTCTCGTTCTCATCTAATTGCACGCGTTAAATTATAATACGTAATTACTGAATAATCCTCAAATTTATTTTCAATAATAACAGCCATATTTAGGAAAATAAAAAGAATATTAGCCATATATTCCGAGATTTTGATCGTGATACTATTATTAAAAAAATGCATATTTTATTTAACCTGCTCGTAGCGTATGAGGTCATTTAACATTATTCATTTTTCTAAGTAAAATAAATGGTTTAATTTTTATGACTAACAATCAAGCTCAATTTGGGAGTAAATTCGAATTCAATAATGAGCACAGTCGAACGCATCTTTCGAGGTACCAGATCCGTCACTCTATTACAAAAAAAAATGCATTACAATTAAATATTCTGCAAAAATATTTTTTTAACCGTGGGATATTATAATATGCTGTACAATTTGATTATTTTGAAATATATAGTATAAACATTTTTCGATTGATAGATGATTTGGCAGATTTTAATTTACTAACTTTTAATTATAATGTTTTAGTTCAACTGATAGATACTGTAAATATTTTGTAGCTTTCGAAACAGTATGACTATTGATTTACTTTTTATTTTTATAAATATCGTAAATAGCGATAAAAAAGGTTTGTTTTGTATATTTTTGGTGAGCTAAATACAAATTCCTTTACTGCCCTTAAAAAATAGCCGTGTGCCCGAACTCTGTTAAAATCCCATCGTGTATGCTTCCATGTTGTGTCCAGTCATTACCGAGTATTGCCATTAATTACCATTTTAACGATATAATTTTTTACCATGGGAATAATTCAGGCAGATCGTTTTTTATTAACGCTGCGGTTTCAGATGGTTGAATAAGACGATGGATTAAAGATACGCGACTACAGCAAGCATAGTCATCAAAAGCAACTAGCTGATTTCATACCGATACGTTTTTTTACAATGCAGCTTTTTATGAACAATTATTAATTCAGTAATTAAAATAAATTCTTCTCATTTTGAAATGACACGGCTCTAACCATATTTTTTTTTGACTTATGTTATTTCTATCAACTCGATTAATTAACGTTTATTTGTAGATTTTTAGATCGAATTGTCAAATTCCTTGATATTTTCTCATTTTTCAATACTTGTATACGACTTCAGCTATTTTGTTTTTGACTTATCCCATTTCTATGAAAACGTTTGATTTTTGTCAAATTTCCATATGATAGTGTCAAATTTTTTGATAATCAAAAACCTTTATTTTTATTCTAATAGGTAATAGGTATTTTTCATTAGGTAAAAAATGACCTGAATTACGTATAACCTTTTTATTTATTGTCCAATTTTTGATACTTAAAAAACCTTATTTTTATCGTATTAATAGGTGTTTTTCTTTTCGTACAAAATGACCTAAGTCATATTACAAAATGACCTGAGTTATGTGTGAGACACTTTTTACTAATAATTTATTACAATATTGATCTTTCAATTATCAAATGAGTTGTTTTGTTAACCATGTACGTTTAAAATTGTAAAAAATACTATTTTCATAATTATAAGATGAATTTTAATGAACGACTAATACAAAATGATTGGACTTAACTGATTTTTAGTTTATTATAATATATGAGCTACATTATAATATTCTGTAATATTACTGTACGTTTTCTGAATAATTGCATGTCAAATGTAACACCTCTTGGGAGCAAAAAAAAGCGATTAAGTAAATTAATTAAAAATTAAACTGCTCGGCAATACTTATAGCTTATATTTCAAATAATTACTTACGCCGGGTAACGTGAGAAAACGTGTTTTTTTAAACAAAAATTAAATAAAGAATAAGCACATCCGTTTTGTTACGGGTCATAAAATATTCCACATTACAATACTTCGAGCCAGTCGTTCGGATATATTTATTGTGAATAATTGTTTTTATTTTGCGAAAACTGCTACGTGATGTCACTGTTGTAAATTTTAGATTTAATTAGTGTATCGTATAAAAATGTAATTTATTTAATTTTACATTTATTATTAGCAATAATATAATATGAGGAAATGTTCAACCAATATATATTACCTCTGTTGGTGTATGAATATTAAACATAAGGCCGTCAATCAACATAACTAAATTGCTTAAAAAAAGATGATTGTGCTGTATTACTTCCGTACATCGAAGGAATCTTGAAATCAACTTCTTAATTATTTCCAGACCAATATTCAAAATCCATTTACCTATTCTTTACTGTTTTTTTTAACAATCATACAGTATCAATTTTATATTAACCAATAAAATATCGAGTTTCAAAAGACGTTTAGTTGTACATAAACTATTTAACGACAAGGACAAAATCCCATATTTTCGAATATATTGGTTTGACACTATTCTATTTTGCTCAATACTCGATTGTTATTAAGTCAGTTTGACCGTATATTTACGTTTATTTACAAGCTCTCAAACATATCTAGAATGCGTTCGACTTATTGCTTTACTATAAGAACTATATCAACTGTCACTTTTTCATGGAAAAACATGATATTTTAAATAATAAAAACAAAATTTTTTTTTAGTACTATTTTTACAATATATATTATGATCATGACCGGTTTCACTCATTGCTAGCGTAATCAAATGAACTCGCAATACATGTATTGTAGCAATAGTCCAAAAAGTGTGTTTTTTTATTATTTAAATAATAATTTGAATTTATAAATAAGTCTCAAACTAAATGCTGTTTAAGCAAGCAAAAACAAAGATTAAAAGATAAATTCTAAGCTTACTTAAAAAAATAATCATTTTTACTATTATTTTTATATGGCAACACTCTTATACTTGTAGACGCTTCGTATTTATTTCATGTAAAAGTTATAAAGTGTAAAATATTTACTAATTAAAAAAAATTACTACGATTTTTACAGAGCGTCTGCGACGTATATAGTCGTCATCTACGGAATTATTCTCATACATATTTCCGCCGATTAAAAATATTATACATATTTAAAATTTCAATATTATATTATAGTAACTTATGTATTATACAAAGATAACCAACCATATGGACCGTTAGCAAAAGTAAGCCGTTATTTCAATTAGACATTAGCGAAATTTCCAACTTAAACAGCTCGTTCCGGTTTATTAATTATGTATTACTTCTTTTTCGTTTTAATTTTTCCATACTGCTAAAATTTCGCGCGCTTTTTATGACATGTCCGCCATATTGTGTACATATTAATTGCGAAATTATATCGTTAAAACAAAGAGCAATTTGCATTAATCATCTCCATCTTGGGTACATGTGGGCTAATCTTACATCGTGAAAAATGTTTGTTCATTATTTAAAGTTTTTATTGCGCCATTAATCGTGAACTAAAAAAATCATAATTGACACATTACTCTAGCAATATGAGGCATTATTATCAAGACTGTGCATTTTTATCAGCGATCGGTAAACCTATGTGGAAATTGAATTCATTGGGGTAATCTGGAATCGGTATCTATACATAAAATTATCTTCAAAACCGCATTTCTTTCGAAACTGTTTATTGTTCATTACACCTGCCCATCGCTTAATTAAAAGGCTTTCAGATTTACATACACATTTTTTTCTGTCATTTGTGAACAAGAATGTTCCGTAGACTCCAATGTCTAATGTAATGAAAACCAAAACAAATCTCAGAAATTGATTGGTCTTGGGAGACAGCATCTAAAATGATTTTTTTTGTGACATCGGCATATAAATGCCAGTTCTGTTGCATCCGTGTGAAAGAATATCCGATGATGCCTACAGGCGAAACCCTGGTCGTTAGCAAATTTATTATTTATCGCACATATCTTTTATTTAAAATTTAACAAACCTTGTTTTTTGTCTTTCCGAACAAAAGGGTAACCCTGAAGTAAAATATTTTTTGAGGATTTTAGATAAAAAAAAAAAACGTTTCCACACCGCAGGCTTATAATAAAAAAATGTGTTTTGCTGTTAATTTACCATTATTTTTTTTTAGAAATATTACACTATTGAAAATAATGAACGATGGTAAGCATGAAATTTTCTTTGTTAATTTTTGACAAAACTCTTTAATAATGCTTATTTAAAGCCAAGCCGATTCCGTTTATTATAAAAATGTTGATTTTTCACAAAGAAACTTTTAGCAAAATTTTAATGTTTAGCATAATGATTTTCCATCAAGAGTTGTTATTAAGCACTGTTACTGTTTATTTATTGATTGAATTGGTATTTGCTTTGTAAAAATACGTTGAGAATTTAAAAAAAAAATATATATATATATATATTTGAAAAAATGGTAAATTTATCATCGAAATGAATATAAATAAAAAGGTATTCAATTTATATTGTATGTTTACATACGAACATTTGGTTTTCAAAAGATCTGTTTCCAGCCCCATATAAAATCCGTAAGTTTATCTTTATTGGATATTTTAAAACCGAACGGAAGTGGAATGGGATTCGAATTTGAGATAACAATTTATTTTTAAAATTCGAACGCGCAATAACAATAATAATTATTATTCGAAACAATTTACATTATCTATGGCACTTACGTCGTGTTTTCAAAATAGAAACTCGGCCGACCGTAAAAGGCGGGAACTGAATAACTTTAATGCCTATTAATTTTTTTGCGATTACCATTTTAATCTATCTGTCTATATTCTATGGAACCGATGACTGTTTACATTCGTCCATCTCCTTGATTCAGTGCGACAGTTTTTCTTGAACTTGAATGTGATCCGAATCGAATATTACCAACGATGAAAATTTCCTTATTAAAATTTGAATCTTACTGTATTAGAGAAAAAAAATAATTCTTCCAATTTTAATAGAAATTCTTAAAAATAAAAACCTCTCCAAAGAAAAAATATATTCCATCAGCAGTTAGATATGAGTAATATTGACCAATCATTTTTCTGCGTTTTTTGTAACTTACATTTAAAGACAAATATTAGTTTGTACGCAAAAATTTTGAAATTGCTAACAGTTGTATATTTTTGAATATCATTTATAAATTCACCGAAGTCATCCGTCTCAACGGTTAAGACACTAGCAAAAAGAGGGTTAACATTGTCATATTCAGTTAAAATAAATAAATTGTAAAATATGGACATGAATGAATCACACGTGTTGGAATCGAAGTGTCCATCGATAAGTAGTAGTAATTGGCTCAATTCATTCAATCTTTTTTTCATTCAACAATTTGAATATAGCGAAAAGTACAACACGCTAACTTGCTGTCGATTTCGCACAATGTTTATGAATGAATGACACTGCCAGTGATCAACAATCGTTGAATTTTTTAATTAAAAAAAAGTATTTAGTATAAATATTTTCTATTACCATGAAATAATAAAATTGTACTGCGTTATGTTAAAAAAAATCAGTTGATTTATATAATCTAATGATACATTTTAACAGGACTAAACACGTGATACACCTTGTCGCATGAACAGTTGAATAACAATACTATGAGCTTTATATTACAAACTAAACATCCGACAAATTTTCTTAGTATTATATATATAATAATTTCATTATTATACAGTACAAAATAATTTATTGTCAACTTTCACAACAATTGTATAATGTATTCAATATATTTTATTTTGCATCGAACCATCGGTAGAGAACTAGGTCGTTAGTGAAAAAACATGTGGAATCTTACAAAATTTCAACAATTTCAATTTGTTGATTGAATTAGCATTTACTTGGTAGAACTCAATAATAACACGGTGAAAAAATAGCAATGTATTTTAGTTATACAAAAATATATAGTTGACAGCTATTTATGTATATATATAGTTCTGACGATAGCGTGAGCCGATAATAGCTATCAACTATATCTTTTTGTAGAACTAAAATACATTGCTATTTTTTCACCGCGTTGCAATTTAAATTGTATCAAAGCACCTTCAGTCGATATTATTAACTAGTACTATTTTTCAAGAGCATTTTCAAAACGATTGTTTAAGTGTAAATGAGACCTTTGTAAGCAACTTAGTGACAAACAGAATTTATCCATAAATCAATTTATTCTGTGATTAATAACGGTTGTTTTTCTTTGATTGCAGCGAGCAACCCTGGCAGAAAAGGAAGTAACAAACCTGAAGGAGCAGCTAGCAGTCAACCCGTCTCAGACTGGCGAGAGCTACCCTCCGTCCACCAAGTCGCTGGGGTCCCATGACGGCACATCGCCGCCCCCATCGTCACAGCAATCAATAACCTTGGCGTCTTCACAGACCAACAACAACCTTCAGTCGAACCTCTCCCACGACAGCGCGATATCGCCGCTGTCCAGGGACGAGACGGAGACTCCGGACCTGAGGAAGTGCCCGTCGGCTGATGACTTGGAGCATCTGATCGACAGTCCCGCCAAGATGGAGCTGGCAGCCCAGCGGGGCAACTGTAACGATGTTAATAATATTGGTAACAATATCGCGGCCGGAGGTAACACTGAGGTGGAACTTGCTGCCAAAGAAAAAGAGGTAAGAAATCATCCATTTTTAGGCTTTATTCAACACATCGAAGTCAAATAAAACGTTTATATTATTCTGATCAACTAAATTCCGTTAACTTCATACTACAACGTATCGTTATAAAAAAAACTGAAATCCCAATTATGGAATTTAAAACTTTACTAGCATAACATTACATTTTTTTAATCTCGCCGCATTTATATAATAATTGTGTTTTATCTCATTAAAATTCGCGTACAATTATATATATATTTAAACTCGTTCACAGTTTATTGATTGAATTGGTATTTACTTGTTAGAACTCCATTATAACACGGTAAAAAAAATAGCAACGTATTTTAGTTCTACATTTTTTTTCATAGTTGATTGCTATTTCGGCTCACACCATCGTCATAGACAGTTGTTTACGTGGCTATAAATAGAAAATTTAAAAAAAATATTCAGTAGTATTGGTGTTAATCAAAGTAAGGATGATTATCAGGGTATATTTCCATACTAAAATTATCTCGCAATACATTTTTAACCGTGTCAAAGAGTCAACAACTAAAATTAGCTGTTTTTACGGTTGAATCGTTAGCATTCACGGAGTTGATCATTTCTCATTTTTCATATAAACTAAAGAACTTCTTATTTTTTTTTATATTTTAACACAGAAATCTGCCCATTCCCGATCGAATATATATTTAATTAGTTGCAGAATAAAGGGGAGAACTGACCTCAATTTGACCTAGCTTATAACGATATTGAATTTAACTGATACCGCAGCACGCTATAAAAAAATACCCGATCGAAAACACAACATCACTAAGCACCGGATAATCCAATTCAAACGCAATTCGGCCGGTCAATAAAGCATTTAATAATAATGCTCTCGATCACGATGCCCAGTTATTTAATAAACTGTCAATTTCAATTTAAAGTTAGTCCCATTTTAATTGATTTATTGGCCGCTGGTACACATTGCCCGGCTCTCCCCCAAAATATTATTGCTCGTCAAGTATCGATAATTCAATCAATGACGGCAACAATATTCCTCCAACTTCTGCCCATAACTCATCATTCAATTGGCTCTTAAGTGGTTACAGCTCATCGTATGTTGAAAGTACTATAATAATCATTCCACCCAATTTTTCAAAAACAATACATTTTGTCATAAAAATCTACCATTATTTTTTAAATAGTCACCAAAATAGACAAAGTCCTATTGATTTAACAGTGTCATCAAAACGCAATACTATCGATTCTTTTATAAAAAGTATTAGGCTCCCAGAATGAAATGCAAGATATCAATTAAGCTAAATAAAGATTTTCGCCCGTCGATGCACATCACAACTAATTTTAAATATAAAACAATACAAACACCGTCCACAGAGACTTGGATCTGCAAACAGTTCACGGCCATATCATGAAGTTTACGAAGAAATTCCACAGCTCCGCATCAGCTAAAAATCTTGTGATTATGACATGAGTTGACAAACTTCGTACCGTATCATTTTAAATCCATTTAAACCCATCTAACCTCAATAAGAACGGAAACTTATTTTGGTGAATTTAACCAATATTAGATTACTAGGATCCTTCGAAATCCTTTGCCAGATACACGTAACGGACTATCATGTCCCCATCACTAAGCAAATTAAAAGCCAAATACCATACATTTAGATAATATGAAGCCTTAAGTCATTTTCTGCTCAATAATGCTCAATATCAAATTGGAATTATTGAAGATTGTACGATTCCACATGTTTTGTTATTAACTACCTATCACTTGCATGCAATAGAATTGGCGACAATTCAGTTCTGTTGCATCCGTGTAATATAGTGCCTGAAGATGTCAAAATGTGAAAACCAAGTCTTTAGTTACAAAGCATATGAATCGTATAAAATTTCAACAATTCAAATTTGCAATTAAAATTCCATCAAACAACTTCAATCTGTCACAGAAATGGAGATATCGCCCAAAATACGAAAAAAATGTATTAGGCACTCAGATTAATAAAACGGAATCAGAATAAAAAATATTCCATTGACAAGAAAATTTATTTATCATACACAGAATAGATTGAAAATAATTATCTCATATAAAAAATGTATTAGGCGCACATAATGTATGTGCTGACAAATAGGTACACAAAATAAATAGCTGAAACAAATTAATATACCCACCTATCTTCGAAAGATAATTTGTCAAGTAACCGAAAATATGATTGTCTTGAAATTTCATATTATGTATCAGAACGTACTGGTAGATATAGCGTGTCCCAAAATTAAATGCAATAATGATTGGCTATTTCGAGATGGCCGAAATTCGTCGATAAATAAATTGAGATGTGATGATTCGTATTAGGAGATGATGATTGACTGCCTCGTGAGTCATCTAGGCACCTAATGCTCCAGTAGGGTACCACCAAAGTCTACCAAGAGGATCTGAAAACGGATATAAAATATTAACTTGAAAATGAGTCGATTGTTCGTGCCACAATGTGTTTGAAAAATATCATTTTTAAAGTGGAGAAAGTTCAGAAGATTTCTTCAGTCTTCATTACTTATGGCATTATATAACTTCTCATTTGTAAAAGCTTGAAAGTTTGAAGAGAAATGGAACTGTCGACATATTTCTTTCGGTTTATACAAGGTCAAAATATGAATTATTGATAATATTAAATTGTATATATTTATTGAAAAGTATAGATCCAATCTACCAGAACAAATGCCACTGGTAAGACCTTCAACAATGTGTAACAGTAGTGCTTTAAAAGTCGACGTATTCCAAACGGACGAGAGCGAGCTTAGATGAATATTATTTTGTCATACATTTAGATACATTTTGTTTAAACTTTCTCGGTTAAATTTGTTGTAAATATCCAATTTTTACAATATCAATCGTATTAACGTTGCAAAACCAATAAATCTAAATGAATATTTTTTGTTTAATTTGAATCGTTACAATTTGTACGATTCCACATGCTTTGTCACTAACGACCCGAGTTTTTCCTTTCGGCATCTTCAGGCATTTTATCACACGGATGAAACAGAACTGTCAATTCAAATTTAATTATACAAGTTAATTATATCGTAAAATAAAAATGGCAAGTAAATATTTATTTCGTCAGTCCTTACGTTACATTTATGGTACACGACACTGTTTTATCAATTTTGATGGACCATACTATAAAATAATTAATCACAATTGGCCCTTACTTCACCTCTCATACAAAGCCGTAATCAGCTCATTCGTCCTACATCGGATACGCAATTCGATACCACAATACTAAGATGTTGCCCTGATACATTTTATAACATTGTTTTACTTACTAAAGCGATAAACGCAAAAATGGATCCTGTTTTGTTAAGTGGAAGTTAGGTGACAACAATCCATCAGAAATTCATAACAAACTTCGCCCAAAAATGTCCCCAAGAATTTGCATACAGCAATAATTATCACAGCACAGAGCCGCGACTTTTCGAATAAACAGCGCTTAATCGCCTCGCTAAATAAAGATCTAGACGTTATGACAAATGTCACTAGATCATTTTGGATAGATAGGGCATGTCTTTTAATACGGGCAGGGAAACGAATCGTGTGCAATAACGGCAATCGGAAACATGGATAGAATAACGGCAACAGTCTCTAAATAGTCGCCTATTTGAGATATTATTTTACACTATACCCGAAAATATATAAATATTATTCCATTGTTATAAAAAATATTGAACTATATAATATATATATATATAATCATTCTTACACCGACAGAATAGTAGTGCTTTTCACGCGTTTGCTCTTAAAATCAATTCAATATTGTCATTAAGAAAGCTTCTTGAGATTATAAAGACAAATCAGGCTATACATCAGTACCAAAAAAAGCTTTTACACGAAAGTTTTGACGCGATTTATTCTCTCATAATTTTGATTGTCAACTGTTAATATACTGTAATCGTCAATTTTCAAAGCAGGGTTGTGGAGTAAGAATAACTCGATTTAATCTCCGAAATTGACCAAAAACACTCCGGACTCCGGGCAAAACACTATGTTCGCCATCTGTATTGTCCGTTAGCCGATCAACTGAGTTTTACAGATATAATAAATGGATTAGAAATATTGTTTGAATTGACATTCACTTGGTAGACCTTCATTAAAACACGGTGATAAAATAGCAACGTATTTCAATTCTGCAAAATTTATTACGTATACAGTTGATAGCTTTTTTGGCTTACGCCCTCATCAGAAATATCTATCAACTATATAACTTATAAATTAAGTAGAACTAAAATACATTGCAATTTTTTCACCGTTTTATCG